>JAHHUM010002313.1:0-658619 GCA_036173005.1 Crenichthys baileyi
TTGGTTTCTTCCTTTTTTCCCCGCACTCATATGGATTTAATAGTGGCCCCGCTGTCTACACATGGAACCAACCCCACTGTGTTTCACCACGCGACGAAGCCGGAGATTCCTGCAGAGATACAGAGGAGAAGCAGAGGCTGCAGAAGAGGGCGTATGAAGCGGAGGTACAGACCATATCTGACCTCTGTGATTACAGCAAAAGGCACTCCATCTCTAACAAGGTAGAGGAGCTGGCCGCACTGAAGCCTCACCAGAATGAGGACCGGGAGTGCAGCCTCGTGTGTTTTACGGAGATATGGTTAAATGGACATATACCAGACGGGTTCAAATTCGTGTGCGCAGACCGGAGTGTGGCGGAGAGCGGTAAGAAGAAAGGAGGGCTGGCTGTGTTTGTGAATGAGAGGTGGTGTAACAGAACGCATGTCAACGTGAAGGCTTGTAGATGCATATCGTGTGTATGCAGCCTTACTCCCTTTGGCCACGTAATGGTGTTATGCGTGTACAACCCGCCCCTGGCCGATGCTGCAGTCACCCAGATCCAGACACAGCATCCCCGGGCCCTCCTGGTGATCAGCGAGGGCTTTAATCCTCTCCGCCACTCTCCCAATATTCACGCAATAAATCAAATGCCATACGAGGGACAACAAGACGCTGGACCTACTGTATGCTAACGTGAAGGACGCCCCCCCTCCCCCCGCTTGGACAATCTGACCACAACCTTGTCCATCTGGTCCCCCAATACACCCCCACGGTGAGAAGAAAGTGAGCACAGAAAAGTTCGGTGAAAATAAGAACTGAGGAGGCCAATGAATGATTGCAGGATGGATTCCAGACCACAGACTGGGGCATGCTCTGCAGTTCCAGTGGAGGATCAGGAGGTATAAGAAGGACTAGGGGAAGAAGCTGGGCTAGCAGCCCTGTCCCCCTTCCTGCTCCCCCCACTTCACACATATCCAGCCCAACAGCCACTCCTCCGTTCCCCTGACTACCTTCACCTACAGCCAGCCCCTCCACACCTATGCCTCCAGCACACCCCATTCGGAGTGTACACAGCACCCACCACCTTGGACCCACTGCAGTTTGCCTACAGGCCCAACATCGGAGTAGAGGACCCTGTCATGTACCTGCCGCAGCAGGCACTTACCCACCTAGAGACCAGTGGGAGTGCTGTGAGACTTATATTCTTTCACTTCTCCAGCGCTTTCAACACCATCAGACTGACGCTGCTGCGGGAGGAAGCTGGAGAATGCGGGAGTCGATGGACACCTTGCTGCTTGGACCATTAATAACCTCACTGACCAGCCACAGTATGTGAGGCTGTGTGAGTGTGTGCAGCTGTCAGAGGTAGTAGTCTGCAGCAGTGGGCCCGCGGGGGGACTGTCCTGTCACCATTTCTTTTCACCCTTTACACCGTGGACTTCACATACAACAAGGACACCTGTCATCTCCAGAGGTTCTCTGAGGGCTCAGCCATTGTGGGCTGTGTGTCTGAGGGGATCGAGCTAGAGTACCGGTCGGTCATCATGGACTTTGTGGACTGGTAGAGGGCGACCACCTGTGCTTGAACACCAGTAAGATGAAGGAGATGGTGATCAACTTCAGGCGAAGGACACCACCTAACTGACCCGTGAACACCCAGGGGGCGAACATTTTGTTAGTGGACAGTTTTAAGTACCCTCAACAATAAACTGGGCTGGTCCCATAACACCAACGCCCTGTACAAGAAGGGCCAGAGTCGCCTCTATCTGAGGAGACTAAAGTCTTTTGGACTATGCAGGCATTGGCTCAGGACTTCTTATGACTCTGTGGTAGTCTCCTATTCTCTACGATGTCGTCTGCTGGGCCCCAGGCAGCACAGAGCGGGACGGAAACAGACTGAACAAGCTGATTAGGAGGGCCAGCTCTGCCCTGCACTCCCCACTTGATTCTGTGGGTGAGAGGAGGATGCTAGCCAAGCTCACATCCATCATGGCCACAACCTCTGAAGCCTTCAGTGGCCAAATGAGACACCCTCAGTGGAGGAAGGAGCGCTATCACAGGTCCTTCATCCTCACCGCTGTCAGACTATTCAATTCTGTTGTATAATAACACGTGTAATAACCTCTGTATTTGTAAATACCTGCAATCATTGTCATTTTAGCACAATCACCTCCGCTACTTATTGTATATACGTTATCTTATTTTATTCTATTATTACTACTTGTTTTTGCACATTTAACTTGTTTTTCTTTGATTGCACATTTTCCTGACTATCTGTATGGGGTAAGAACGCTGTTATTTGTATGTAAAGACGGGATTGTGTGCATATTAGTCAATAGTTGTGCATAAGTAAAATCCAAGAGAGGTATTGTATATTTTCTCTATAAGAATACAAAATAAAATGTTACAGCTTCAAAAGATTACAAACACAAAGTTGAAGTTTACAGTTGTGGTTTATTCTTTATGAATACAATATGCTATAACAGTTTGTGAATACGATTTCTTTTCTATGAGAATACGAATTTACATCAGCGACGGCGTCACGTGATCTCAGGCTGGTTACTGGAGCAAAGAGTTAGTCGATTCGCGTTGCGCATGCGCTGTCACACTCCTCCTTGCCAGTAAACGTAGTGCCGGGATTGGATGATGGAAAAAGGTCATGGGAGATATTTCAGTCTAAAACGAATATTAGGAACAGAGGGGAGATCGGGGGGGAAATCAAGAGTATTATAAATAAAGCATTGTTCTTATTTTTATGAAATACAAAACTAAAACATAGAATATAGTGGGTGGAGTTATACAAGGATGTACAGTAGGTGGCAGTATGCACTTCTGAATTTGTTGCGTACCGCAAGCAGAAGAAGAAGAAGAAGAAAAAGCAGCACTAGCGCCAAGATGACAGGCCATAATAACAACAATTCTTTATTTAAAATACTCTTGATTTCCCCCCCTATCTGCACCCTGCTTGTGTGTTACTAAGAGCTGCTTTAACAAGTGAATTTCTCCATTGTGAGATTAATCAAGTCTATCTTGTCTTAAATATCATCTATGACTGTATCAGTCATTTGGTCACTGTGGACACATTTTGGGCTACTCTTCTCTCTACACTATGTTGTTTCTTGCACAAACTAGTTTTGACCAATCTTTAGCATTTGGTTTAGTGGACATCTCTCTATGGCTCCTAGAATACTATGGGTTTACAGTTAACTGCAAGGTGCAGAAGTCATCCAGCTTCAAAGTTGGTATTGAGTGTTTGTGCTGAGATACTGTGTTTGGTTTTTCCCAAACATGGTGTTTTCCATTATTAATACCTCATATGGTCTCATCCCTTTGAACGACATCCCCAGAAGTATTGTAGTTCATTCAGATGAAACTTCACAACTCTAAGTCACATTCTCCTGGCAACAATTCCAAACAAACCAAACTAGTTTCACGTTTTTCTGACTGACCTCTCATACATTCAACATGCTAACCGGGACACATGGAGTCTAACATGGAGATTTGTTCTCATCCTTTATCTGAGCTTTGCCTTCAAACCAGTGGGGAAGCTTGCTGGAACATCCACCTGTAGGACTGGCAACTCTCTGAAATGTTTTATTCATGAGCAATAATTACCATAGACGGACAGACTTCAACTTATTTGTAAATGGACTAATAACTTCTGAGCTACCGAGATCAAAGGGCAGCAATAGTTGGTCCTCTAGGCTAATTGCTGATGTCTTTCCTTCTTGTCATTGTGCTAACACACACCCAAACACCCTAGAACAGCAAACTGCTAAAACCCCTGCTTTTGTACAGGTACTCATATATGCTAATATTCCTTTCTCTTTTAAATATTGTGGAAGCAGCAGGGGTGTACTTACTTCTCACCGACAGCATTTTCTGTTTTAGCATTGGTTTTGTTTAATATATAATGACCAAGTGGAATCTATTTATGTTTCTGTAAATTGAGGTTATATTTTGTTATTGAATAATATATCTTTATACTTAAAACCCTATATCTGAACAAGGGTGTACTTTCTTTGCACAATATCTGAACATATGCTGTGTAATATGTGCTATCTGGAGGCAAATCTAGGTTTAATGTAAAAAAAATACATAGAAAACATTACTTCACTACACATCATGAACAACTGTGCTATCTTGATCTAATTCATCTAATTACAATAATCCAATTATTCCTGTCATGCATGTGCAGTCACATTAGATACAAAAACAGGCAATTAAAATAATCTCCATCACCTCAGTCTGAATAGATTTAGGCATGATTTATGCATCCGTTCTTCAACATAAATATATTTCCAGCTTTTCTTACCCAAAAATTGAAAAAGCTCTAAATTGTTAGGTTTCATGCTATTTACTTGATGTCTAACAACTTTACTATGGCAAAGTATTAGTATCAGCACTGAGATCTTTAGGAAGGAATTGTCATATTATTAAGTTGTACCTCTCTCTGCAGCAGCAACTTGGATCGCCTCCCCACTAAACTCAGACTCTGACAAAGTGCACCCCGTCCAGTTATATCCACTCATCATCTAAATTGATGCCATATTAATTTGGGGCTTTAAATGATGCATATGAACCCTTTGTTATTGTTGAAGGTGGACTCTTAACTTTAGGATAAAATCTCAGTGAATCTTAAAAATACAATTAGGGAGCACAGGGTTTAGATTTATTGTGGAATTTCTCTAAGCCAAAACAGGCTGAAATACACGCCCACTAATATTTGGATAAATAAACATAATTAAGTTGTAGAGATACCACACGCTTTTTGAAGCTTTTGCTAAACTACTTATTTAATTCTGGTAGAGTATTTCACATTCTTCTTCTCAGAATTGGTACAGATCATTTCATTTGGTTGGTTTACAGACAGAAGACCCGATTTTTAAGAATGGACCATGACTTTCTAACAGGTTTTAGTTCTAATGTGAGTTTGCAATCATTGATCTGTTGGAACACCCAACTGTGTCCAAGGTTTCCACCATCTGATCCAAACAATCATCCTCAGATGAAAAGGAATTCATTAGGATGTTTAAGACCAACCAGGAACCATCAAGGCTCAAACCTTTTAAAAACTGAATAATGTCCACACTATGGAATGAGAAGAAGAAGCTTGCTCCAAAATTGATATCTTCAAGCTCGAGTGAAATTTGCAGCTGCCCTCCTGGGCAAACTAAAGATCCTCTGGAAAAAAATGTTGTACAGTCAGAATGGCAAAAAAGGATTTCTGGGTGAGTTCAGTTAAAGCTTTAAAAGCTAAAAACACTTCTACCAAATGTCAAGCATGGTGGTGCCAGCATCATGCTGAGAGTCTCTTTTGCTGGCAATGGTTCAGGTGAATTGAATAAAGTGGGTAGAATAACGAAGAAAGAGGCCTACCTCAGAAATTATTCAACTTCACCAGAATCGACAACTGCAGTGAAGTCCAAAAGACTTCATACCCCTGTCCGATTTGGATTCAAAATTATTTTCATTCAATCAAGCAATTTGTTTCTAACAGCAAATGAGCCAAGCATCAACTACAGGTATCAACTACAAAAAGTATCTGATTTTATTATATTTTATTAAAAATGGTATGTTGGTCAATATTTATACTCTTCTCAATAATCTGTGGGAAAATATTTATATGGATTGAAGCATTTAAACACAAAAGAAGCTTTTTACATGTTTCAGCTTGTATTGTGACGATTTATCTCTGGTGATGAGCTCCAAGTGTTTGAAGTTAAAGGCCTCCTTGCCATCACCCTAATTTTTAGTTCCCTCCAGAGACTCAAGTCGGGACCAATCCAAAACATCTAGTCAGAAGAAACTTTTTCGTGATATTAAAAGAATAAACCTAAATCTGAAAAGGGAATAATTTTGGGCTTAAGCGATCACAAACACATACCACTTCTGGTTTTGGAATACACAACTTTGAGCTTCTAGAATACCCCAACCTCAACTTTATTAAAAATGTGTGATTTATGCTTAGAACCTGGTCTATTCCAGACACCAACCAATACAATTAAAGTTGACTGCACTAATTTTTCAAAGAAGAATGATTAAACATCTAACAAGAATTGTCAGACGCTTCTTAATGGCTTCTGTTTCACTGGGGTTTTATGTGACAGACCAACACAAAATACCAGCATAATTGGGAAGTAGAGGTTAATAAGACATGGTTTTAAAATAACTTTACTACAAAAATAAATCTGACGAGCCCCTTTTACTCCTTTACCATGAAATAAAATCAGATCCAGCCAAGTCACTTAAATAGTAGAGTCCATGTGGGTGTAATTTAATCTCCATGCAAATCCAGTTGTTCTGTGAAAGCCTAAGAGGTTTGTTAGAGAACGTTAGAGAAAAAAAACAGCATCATGAAGACCAAGGAACATAGCAGACAGGTCAGGGAGAAAGCTGTGGAGGGTCAGGTTATAAAACAATATCTCAAACTGTGAACATCCTGCAGCGCTCTGTTCAATCCATTATCTGAAAATGGAAAGAGGATTGACCAACTGCAAACCTATCGAGAATTGGCCATCCACCTAAACTGACTGACCCTAGAGGAGCTGCAGAGATCCACAGGTCTTGTGGGAAAATATGTCAGCAATACAAATATTAAATGTGCACTCCAAATCTTTGACCTTCATAGAAGAGTGCAAGATTGCTGAATTGTTTAAAGAAAGCCATAAAACGTCCTGCTTAATGTTAGCCGGAAGTCATGTAGAAGACGAGGCAAAGCTATGGAAGAATCTGCTCTGGTCCGATGAGACCAGAACTAAACTTACTGGCCAACGGGCAAAACACCCTGATCACACCCTGCCCACTATTGTAAATGGTAGTGGCAGCATCATGCTGTGGGTTTGCTTTTCTTCAGGAGGAAAGAGAGGTTTAGATCAACGGTCAGCAACCTTTTCAATTCAAAAAGCCACTGTTCCCCTCGGTGCTACAACATAAAATTAGTCTAGAGCCACAAAAATTATAGATTTAAAAAAAATATTCACTAAATGTTTTATTTTGAAAGATAAGGAAGTTAAACTAAAATGTATTTCTATTTGACAAAATGAAGCATCTAACTTTTACACAGGAAAAACACTGTATTATGTGTTTAGCTGAGTGAGCCCTTTCCATAAATATAGAAAATGAAGAAAGATAGGTAGCCCAATTATAAATATAAAGCACTTAGTTTGAAGCTAAAAAATATGACATAGCTTTGAAAAGCTTTGTGCAATTCATTCCTTTCTGTTGTAGATATTCTACGCAGATACTGCAATAAAAACATACAGAACAACTGTGAAGACCAATCTTTCTTTTATTGCCTTTAGAATTAAAAACATTGCTTATATGGTTTTGTAAGAGCCACAGTGAAGGGGCCAAAAAGCCACATATGGCCCTGGTTAGAATGGTCCAGACCTAAATCCAATAGATAATCTTCAGCAATACTTAAAAATAGATGGTCACAGATGTTCTTCGTCTGATCTGACTCAGCTTGAGCTATTTTGCAAAAATGAATGTTCCAAAAAATGTCATGTCATAATGTTTGTTTCAGACTTTTGCAGCAAAGCATTGAGGGTTTAATCACAAACGCACAACACACTTTTCAAAATTTTACTGGCCAAACTTTTGAAAAACATTTATCGCTTCCCACTGTGCTCTCAATTCCTGTCTTTACGAGCCACTCAGTTTAATATTGTGTGAGGAGTCCGCCCTGAAGAAAGAAGCTTAGAATACATATGTGATGAGTGGATATGAACTGCTGACCAGTACTGTGTCTCCCAGTACCTCATCGTATCATCAGCTGGAGTTCAACATGCAAGTTGATGCAGTGCCTGTTATCCAACAGACTGGAATTAGGAATGCACAATGTTGCGTTAGATGTTGCTCAGATCCTCTCACAGCTCAAATCCTCATCTGCATGTCTTTATGTAAATATTTTATTTTAAGTATTTGTCGGCTGATGCTGATGTCATCTACATGAAATTGTAGCACTAGCTGTTTTTGATATAGGTGATTATGGCTCACCACCCTGGGTGGTATTCTATAAGGGGACAACATGAGCACCTAGGAAAATAAAGATCAGTTGTACTCCAAACACATTTTTCTGTTGTAAATTTGTATTTTATAAATTTTGAGTCTATAAAAATGGCCATTTAGTGACACCGATGTTGGTATTTAAACCAAGATTCTTATTATGCATCCTCATTTCGTCCTTTTTTTTTATGGAGTCTTGACTGCATATGATCTTCTCTAGCTGAAAAATTCCACTAAGACTGGTCGAACCTGCTCCACATCAGAAAAAAATAAAATAAAAAACAAATAGCATTTCCAACACTTTTTAGCATTAAGACAAACTAAGACTGAGGTTTGTTTTAAATTTAATAATCTGAATTTTTCTACAATGATTGCCTATTTTTAGAAATTGATTTATAATTTTTAAAAACTATGCTACATAGGTTGCAGAAAGAGGAGCTTGAATTAATGAAAGAACCACCTCTGCACTGTAGATTCCTGGATGAACTGCATGTTTGTGTTGGAATTTCAGGGTAAAACCCAAATGCAAACATCTGATCATTCCTGCTGTGGCACATCTGCACTTCAGGTATATGTTAGCCTCCTTGGTCTGAAGGTGCACCTGCGTCTCCGTGCGTGCATGCTCGGTTTGGAATAATGGAGGTGCATGTGTGCAGGCAGAATCCCAGCAGCTGCTGTCACAGCGGTGACAGCAGAGGGAAAAAGCGGGAGGGAGACACTGCATCAAAAAGAGAAAAAACGAGGATATCCCTTGGCGTGTGTGTGTGTGAGTGTGTGTGAGTGGAGGCGCAGAGGAAAGCAGTGCTCTGTGGTTACATACAGCCAATCAATTCACCTGCAGAGCACTAAAATAGCCGGCTTGTATGTGCTACATAGAGGCTTCCCTCGTCGGTTGATAAATGCAGCAATCTGCAAGCCCCACACGCAACTCAACCCCGTTCATTCAGAAATTATTGCGCGCTCTGAGAGGGCCAGCCTGCAACACGGCACCGTGCACGAGCCCGGCTGGCTTGCATCAACAGCTCACCTTTAGAGTGGTGTTCGGGTAGCTGAGGGGCACCTTGTGGAAAGTGCTGTTGGAGAGCACAGCCTGCTGGATGTCCTCGAAGATGGTGATGATATCATCCAGGAGGCAGCGCTTGTCCCTGTGGCTCAGCACGCACAGGTGCGCGAACGTGTAGTTGAACCCCTTGTAGGTGACGCGCAGCGCCAGTACCTGCTTGTGGACCTGCAGGACCTGGTCGGCCAACTCCAGAATGTTGCCCCCGGACCTGGCCAGCAGGATCAGCCTGCCATATCTGCCCGGCGTGTGCAGATCCGAGTACAGCTTGTGCTTGGACTGGTCGATGGGAAACAGGCTGTTGGCAAGGCTGCGCTCGATCTTGGCCAGGCTGTGTGTCGGGGCGACCAGCACCTCCAGGTCCCGCTCGGGCTTGAATCGGCTCAGCACTGTGGATCCGAAGATGATGGTGAGCACCGCGGGGACGGTGAGGAAGAAGACGGGGTGCCTGCTAACGAATAAGCCGAGCCAGTAGAAGGAAGCCTTGAGCCCTCTGTGTATCACTTGCCGCAGCATCCTCCACAAAATCCGGCTCGCAGATGCCCCGTCTCCTCCGATGAAGCACATGTGACATCAGACTCCTGTTCCCCGGCTCAGTACAATCCGTAAGAGAATTACACCAGGCTGTACAACACGCGCACGCACGCGCACACACACAAACTCGCACTCACGCGCACACAACACCTGGAAAAAACAGCACTGCAGCAATGCGCGGCCAGGCGGGCGGACGCGCACGGACAGGCGGACGGCGGTCAGAGGAGCATCGCCGCATCAGTCGAGCTTAGTCGAGCTAAGCTCAGGCCATTCTGCCTCCGAGTCTGCCTCGCTGCACTCCGGCTGCAGTGGCGGCGACGAGCCGCGGCGGTGCGGTGTGCATGTGTGCCTCCTGTCTGCCTACACAGCCCCTCACAGCGGCGGCGGCGCCTGATTTATGTATATAACTGGAACCATGTGGCTGAGGGTGGGGAGGAGTTAGGGAAGGGGTGATGGAGGGGTGCAGTAATGTTGCCTGGTTATTTTAGGAACATGGGAGGGAACATGGGAGTTGTAAAATGCTCCTGCAGGTGGCTGAATGACCACCAGAGCTGGCAGGAATGAGTCAGTTGGCTTCATGAATGGGGAAAACCCAGTTTGTGCTGCTTCCACCGTGAGTGGCACATGCAGGCCAGAGAAGGTGGTGTGACTGGTTCCAGGAAGCAAGACCTCCCTGAGTTTACTTGTGTTCAACCGTTTGTGTCCTTTTGGTCTTATTACTCCTATGAACTCCAGCCATTACATTGGTTACATGCCCCAAGCTATATCTTTAGTGTCCCAGTACAACCCGATGTTATACAACAAGATATTGCAACCATTAAACAACAAATAGGCTCAAAGTCCTACTTTAAAAGGTTACTAGAAAATTCAACTGTTCAGAACAAAAATACAAAGGGAGGGCAAAATAATTAGTGACATTCTGTTCTTTAGCAGTACGTTTGAAAATGCACTGTAAAAGTTCAGAACATATAAGAAATGTAGCATATATTGGATGTGATATGTGGTTCAAACTGAAAATACATAAGGCAGCCATCATGCATAATTCAACTCTATTTGGTAATATGGTTTTAATATGGTTTTACTGAAGTCTTGAAGCTAGCAATATAGACCATTATTCATAATGGATCAGGAGACAAATTTATGTTTTAAGCATTCATAAGTAGTTATTCTTTTCTCTGCAGTCTAGCTGTATATATTTGGAGGACAGTGATTACAAGGCCATGTGTAAAAAAATGAATGCAACACATCACCCTGAACACAACCTCTGTGGGAAAGATGTTCTTCAACTGGAAAAGGGAATCTGGTCAGTTGGTGGGAAGATGGATAAAACTAGCAGTGTGACTGCTGCTGGGCCTCTCAAAAAGAGAGATTATGGAGGACTCAGACAGAGAGAAGAATGAGGCAAGGCTTTTGCTACATAAGTGTTGCATGTCTTTTTATTCAGCCTACAAAACTTTTTAAAACCACATTTGCAAGCAGTTAGCTGTAAGTATTGAAGATTTTTGAAGAATAATTTTAAACTTGTTTTAAACTATGATTACAATTGTTGTCCAGCTGTTTCAAGTACTTTACAGCCTCTAACCGGTTTTCTTCCAGGATTCATCTGTATTTAGCTCCATCAATCTTCCCATCATCTTGGACCATCTTCTATTTCCCAGCTGAAGAAAGGCATCCCCTTAGCATGATGCTGCCTCCACCATGTGTCACAGAGGAGGTAGTGTGTTAATGGTGAGATGAATTGTTAGTTTTCCTCCACACATAGTGTTTTGCATAATGACCATAAAGATAAGTTTCAGTCTTGAGGCCAGAGCTGGTCCAAGGCATAAGCGAAATAAACTGCTGCTTAGGGCCCCCAAACCATCAGGTGCCTCTCATAAATGCCAAAATATAGATCTAAAGCGTTTATATAGTTTATTGAGATTTTGAATACAATTTAATTTAATTTGACTATTATGGGGTACGAACGCTGTCAAAAAAAATGTGTATTTAAAGACGGAAATGTGTGCATATTAGTCAATAGTTGTGCACAAGTAAAATCCAAAAGAGGTATTGTATATTTTCTCTATTAGAATACAAAATAAAATGTTACAGCTTCAAGATATTCAATTCAATTCAATTCAGTTTTATTTATATAGCGCCAACACATGTCGTCTCAAGGCACTTCACAAAAGTCAGGTACATACATTCCAATTAGTCCTAACCATTGAACAGTGCAGTCAGAGTTAGTTATTTATTCAAATTGGATACAAAGTTTTTCTGTCTAAGGAAACCCATCAGATTGCATCCAGTCAGTGACTTGCAGCATTCACTCCTCCTGGATGAGCATGTAGAGACAGTGGACAGTCACTGGCGTTGACTTTGCAGCAATCCCTCATACTGAGCATGCATGTAGCGACAGTGGAGAGGAAAAACTCCCTTTTTAACAGGGAAAAAACCTCCAGCAGAACCAGGCTCAGTGTGAGCGGCCATCTGCCACGACCGACTGGGGGTTAGAGAGAACAGAGCAGAGACACAAAGAGAACAAAGAAGCACTGATCCAGGAGTACTTTCTATGGGAAGGAAAAGGTAAATGTTAATTGATGTAGCTCCTTTAGTCATTTCACCTAGAAAGAAAGAACAGATAAACTCTGAGCCAGTTTTCAAGGTTAGAGTCTAAAAAGATGAGCACATAATTTAGTTACAGTAAAAGCTCAGTCAATCGCCATGTCTAGGAGAGAGAAAGGGTTAAACACTGAAAGACAGGGCCATGTGGATCATTGGTAGAGGGTGAGCATTAAGTTGTTGCCAGCAGAAGCTTGGAGGATTCCCCTCTCCAGAAAAGGTGTCACAGGTAGACACAGAGTCAGGCCAGGTGTAGCTTCTAGGAAGAGAAAAGAGAGAGAACAAAGTTAAAAGCTGAAATAACAGCAAATAATGCAAAATTGAAGAGTAGTAATTACAAACACAAAGTTCAAGTTTACAGTTGTGGTTTATTCTTTATGAATACAATATGCTATAACAGTTTGTGAATACGATTTCCTTTCTATGAGAATACGAATTTACATCAGCGACTTGTGGTCACGTGATCTCAGGCTGGTTAGTGGAGCACAGAGTTAGTCGATTCGCATTGCGCATGCGCTGTCACACTCCTCACCGCCAGTAAACGTAGTGCTGGAATGGGAGATAATTCAGTCTAAAAGGAATATTAGGGATAGAGGGGAGATAGGGGGGAAATCAAGAGTATTATAAATAAAGCATTGTTCTTATTTTTATGAAATACAAAACTAAAACATAGAATATAGTGGGTGTAGTTATTGTTAATAGTTATATTAACAACATTAAGACATATATAAACTTTTTAACATTACCTGGCTCTGTGCCATAGTTTCTTGGTCCGTCATCTTGGAGCTAGTGCTGCTGCTTCTTCTTCTTCTGCTGGCGGTACGCAACAAATTCAGAGGTGCATACTGCCACCTACTCTACATAATAAGAACAATGCTTTATTTATAATACTCTTGATTTCCACCCTATCTCCCCTCTGTCCCTAATATTCCTTTTAGACTGAATTATCTCCCATTTACTGGCGGTGAGGAGTGTGACAGCGCATGCGCAACGTGAATCGACTAACTCTGTGCTCCACTAACCAGCCTGAGATCACGTGACGCCAAGTCGCTGATGTAAATTCGTATTCTCATAGAAAAGAAATCGTATTCACAAACTGTTATAGCATATTGTATTCATAAAGAATAAACCACAACTGTAAACTTGAACTTTGTGTTTGTAATTTCTTGAAGCTGTAACATTTTATTTTGTATTCTTATAGAGAAAATATACAATACCTCTTTTGGATTTTACTTATGCACAACTATTGACTAATATGCACACATTTCCGTCTTTAAATACACATTATTTTTGACAGCATTCTTACCCCATAGACTATAGATAAATAAAAAGATTTTAAATAGTTAAAAATTTAAGATCAAATTCTGCTTTAGACCTTGCTTGAGACAAAATACAAACAAGAATTTTTAAGGCTGTCTTTCTACTTGACACTCTTTCATGAAGGCCACATTTTTGGAGGGTACAGATGAAGCACTTTCTGTGAGCTAATTCAGGCACTCGACCTGTGCTACTGTTTCATGCGGGATCTTTCACACACTCTGTAGAATATGTGAAACATACCCTTTAAATGTGGGAGGCCTATTTAAACTCCTGCTGGACTCTGCTGCATTTTATGTAGTGCTTCTAGCTGCCTGCTTCTGCTTGGGTCTCTGCAACAACATCAAACAACAACAACAAATCAGGGATTTAAACGTTAGATTTCTTATACATTTCTTCTCCACTGGTAAAGCAACCCAAGCTCAAGGTTAAGATTTATTTAAGCTTTCTGCACAGTAAATGTAACCTGTATACTCTTTAGTTTATTGAGGTATTCCTTGTCAGGATGATCTCCAAGTCTATAAAGAGCTAGTCAGCCTGATCTGCTTTAGGTGATTGCCATCATTGTTCCTGACCCAGATCATATACCTGCTTAAGGAAAAGTCTGAATTTACAAAGTTTTTATGGCTGCAGCAGCAGAGTAGTGGCAAAAAAGAGCAAGGCAAGTATAGAATGACTGCACCTAAATAATTTGTTTGGACAGAACAACGCTCTCTTTGCTAGTCGAATAAACATCTTCCAGAGCGGAACCCAGAGCATCTTTATTTGTTCTTATTAGCTGTCTTTTGCCCCTTTTCCACTGGCTCAATTTGGTCCTACTCAACTCCACTCGGTTTGCCACTCGGTTTTCCGTACCGGTACCTACTTTATTGGTCCCTGCTCCTAAGCAAGTACGACTGGGGCTGAGTCGGGACTACATGTGACATGGACACACTACTGTTCACTGATTGTCCGTGGGAGGAGGAGAAATGAGAAGGTTTTCAAGCTGGGACATCCGTCAAAGGTCTGGCATGGCAAATAGGACATCAACCAGACACGGGCCAGGTCTGGCAATGATGGCCCAGTTCACATGAGGCATGCCACACATGGGCCACTGATGGCTTAGCTTGATGTGGGCCAGATCTGTCCATGCCAAATATGGGCCAGTCGTGGAAGTAGTTATGTCATCCATGTTACAACATGTGACATATATCAACAAAAAATTTTCTCATGAAGGTGTCAAAAAGTGGTGAAAATATAAAAAAAAATGTTTATGTTTCCCAGGTGAAATGCCTTTCAGTCAAAAGAATAATTTGGCAGGTACCTAATTTCAACATACATTATACTTTCTACACTCTANAAAAATGAAGCTTGCACAGGTAGGACGCCTTCCCCGAAATGCCTTACATGGCGAACTAACAAAATATAAAACATGTCTTTCTTTTAAAATTAGAAAACCACAAACTTTTTTATTTTTGGAAATGTTTTACTAATTTAATTTTAAAACAAACTAAAAAACGCCTCATTATTCGTTTTTTTTTCATATTATTTTGAAATGGAAAAACCAAAGAACGAACCATACACGGATTTTTAAAGCAAAATAAAGCCATTTGTTTTTTTTTCTTTAATTCAAACAAATCAGAAAACTTAACTGACACCCTTTTCAGAATTTGAATTCACTTCCAAAAATAGAATTATGAATGAACAGCAAGGTCTGTGCAAAAGTGCACGGACCTTGGTGCTTCTTAACTTCTGTTTTCTTTAAATGTATGTAGAAAGTATGACAAACAAGACCCTTTTCTTTTTTAAATTTAAAAACAAATCAAATAAGCCACTTTTTCAACTTTTGATTTATGATTGACTATTTAAAATTAAAAGAATGTATGACAGAAAATGATTAGGGTGAAGATGATGCAACCATAGTCTGGGTTGCCTTAAAGGCTGTTATTCGTAGAAGGATTATATCATGGTGTGCTTATAATAGGAGAATGGAACATCTAAAACTTACAGATAAGGAACTGAAAGATCTTGAGGTGAAACATAAAAAGGTACCAAGCTCTAATCTACTGATCAGAATAAAGAAAATCAGAAATGAAATTAACTTACTATATACTCGAAAAATAGAAAAAAAAAATATTTTTTTGTTAAACAAATGTCCACCAATCTGGTCCCAGATCTGCAAAAAATCTTGCAAGTAGGGTACAAAAACAGAGGGCAGATAATACCGTATATAAAATAAAAGACCCATTTTTCTAATATTTTACAATATAAACAAGAAGAAACACAAAATTCATTTGAGAATTATTACAAATTTCTGTATTCACCATCACCCTTGGAGAATGGACAAAAAACGGACAACTTCCCCAGATCTCTTAATTTACCTACCGTCTTTGAGGAAGATAAGTTCCTGACAAACACATGATAATATTAAACATTCTCTACATATAGAACAGAATAACGTAACGGCCCTTTTGGTACTCAGTTGGGTTTTCTTATACAAAGTCCTTAATCGATTTGGCTTGCACTTGACATTTTCTAATGTCATACTATAGCAGACCATCAGCTAAAATAAAAATAAATGGTTCTCTCAAACACTATTGTACTTTAACATGGATCATGACAGGCTGCGCTCCCTCCCCATTGCTTCTTGCTTTCTTTATTATACTCTTGCTCATTGGCAGAGACTAACACATCGTATCAGGGGAATCAGGATAAGCAGAAGCATCATAGTGACCTTGTATGCAGATGATATTTTGATATATTTGAGTAACCCCTCAAATAAGTTTTCTGAATTACTGGCCCATTTACACAATTCGGTAGCTATTGTGGTTATAAATTAAATGTACAAAAGACTCAATTGTTGGCCTTTAATTATTCACCCCCAAAATCTCTTAAATAAATTTCAGCTAAATTGGGACCAACCATCTTTGAAATATTTGGGTATACACTTACCAAAGTAAGTGTATAACCAAAAGGCCTTTTGAATAAAATTAAGGAGGATCTGAAGCAGTGGAACTCTATCTCCTTTCTCAGCCTAAGTCATAGAATTAATTGTGTAAAAATGAATATTCTCCCTCAACACCCCTTCCTATATAATTAAGTAATGCAAAAAAATTACTGACAAATCACACAATGTGATTTTTTTTGGATTTTTGTTTTAGATTCCTATCACTCAGTTGAAGAGAACCTATGATAAAAATTTAAGACTTCTACACTGTACAATATATTTTCAATATGATGTGCATTGCTATTCTCAACCAATCTGTATGTTTGAAGCAACAAAAACAAAAGTATGGTTTCTTCTGTTAAAGGGGAGTTTTCCTTTCCACTTCCACTGCATGTTTGTTCAGTATGATGGAATTCTGCATAGTCGATGCAACCGGCTGGGTTTCCTTACAATCAAAAGAGCCAGTTTTGTACTCAGTCCAGCTAAATAAAACTTTACAGGAGCAAATTTTACATGATGGTTTTAAAAAGGACAACTTATAATTTTTGATAAAAAATCTACTATAGGAAATTTGACATTTTTAAGAAACACTATTTCATTTTTTTAGTTTTAAAATTAATAAAAACCATAGAAATTTGCAAAAAGAGGGTGGATACATTTTCTTTTATGCAATGTTGATAGTTGTGGAAAATGATATGAAAGATCACATAGTTTCCAAACTAATAGTAAAGAAAATAGATCTAAAAAAAATATTACTTGTACCTTTAGTGTCAATCTATTGTGGAAATTCAATGCAATTATTCCATGAAACAGTTGAAAAACTGCTAAACCTGCATTTCTTATATGTATATTTAAAAAATGTTGGTTCTTTAAAAGTTTTAAAAGTTTTAACCAAACTTATTAAGAGCCTTGTGGGAGGTCCAAAGAGCCACTTGTGGCTCTGGAGCCACATGTTAGATAGAAAACTTTTGAAATAAAAAGCTGAACTTCGCTGCAGTGTTTTATTACTATGCTGTAATGCATTTTATATCTCTTCAAAAGCTGCCTTAAAACTATGAGTGAAGTCAGTGTTCAGACTGGCATAAATGTATTCAACCTCGAGGGGGTGGGCAGTTTTTACAGTGTGGAATCAAATGAAATGCAAATCTATATCTTTGAATCTGTCTGTATGATTGGATTGAATTTCTTTAAAATGTTTTTGTACATATTTTTTTATAGGCCACTAAATTGCATTTGTAAGACTGCTGTTGGATTTATTGTACATTTTCCATATTTATCCAGTACATTTTTTTTTTGTTTCTCTTACAGTAATTCAGTCCCTCATTGCATTGGTGAATGATCCCCAGCCAGAACATCCCCTGAGGGCAGACTTAGCAGAAGAATACTCAAAGGACCGTAAAAAATTCTTGAAGAATGCTGAAGAGTTTACAAAGAAACATGGAGAAAAGCGGCCCCTGGACTAATCAGTGACAAGCACATAGCTTTTTCTTTCTCTCTTCTCTGCTCCTGTGCACCCCCCAAAAGGGTTATCTATCCTACCTGCTGTACAATACCTCTAACCACCTCGCTTGTTCACTCTCTTCCACACTTATTTGCTGCACCATTCCACTCTGCAGGCCTGGAGCTGCCAATGTGCAGGCAAGGTGTGACAGCCTACAGCAACCCTGCCCATCCAGGATTGTCTGTGGATCAGGCAGACTCGCTTCTCTGATCTTTTTGTGTGGAAGATGTACTGGTCTTCTCTGACTTTTTATTTTTTAGTCAAAATGTAAAAATAATTGTTAGAGGAATATGATCACAATAAGTCAGATGGAAAAATTCTGAGAAATGTATTCCTTTTTTTCCTTTCTATAAACACATGTTTATAGATTATAGACCTTATGTAAAAAAAATTTTGATGAACTGAACTTTTTCATTTTGTCCCAAGAAAACAGTCATTTTGTAAAAGGAAATAAATGTGACAAGAAGTAATCTGGACTAGAACATTGAAAGTGTATTTAATGAAATTACCGTACTGCTTTCCTTTACTGCATTTATTTGAAATTGCCCTGTAAACTTAATCTGTTGGTGTCTACTAAATACAGTGCCTTGCAAAAGTATCCCTCCCCCCATTCACCTATTTTATACATTCCAGCCTACAATTTAAATGTTTTTTATTCTTATTTTATGTAATAGTAAATGGCCTTCACTTGTATAGCACTTTATCAAGTCCAAGGACTCCAAAACGCTTTACACTACAATCATTCATCCACCCATTTATACACACATCGACACACTGACAGTGGTAAGCTACATAGTAGCCACAGCTGCCTTGGGACGGACTGACAGAAGCAGGGTTGCCATACAATTGTCTCCACCGGGCCATCTGACCACTATCAGCAGGCCAGGTGGGTGAAGTGTCTTGCCCAAGGACACGACTGAGATGGACAGAGGTTCAGACCAGCGACGGACCCCTACTACTCTGCCATCGTCATGAATGGATCTGCATAAAAGTCTAAATTGGTGACGTGAAATGAGAAAAACAAATCTTAAAAAAAGAAAACTGAAAATTGGCATGTGCATATGTATCCACCCGCTTTGCTATGAAGCCCCTAATAAGTTCTACTGCAACCAATTACCTACAAAAGTCACATAATTAGTGAATTTAAGTCCACCTGTGTGCAGTCTAAAGGCTCCTATGTAGTCAGGCGTAGTTGACTCCACGGACGTCAGTGCGGAAGTAGACGCCCGCCAGACACGCCCACACAGAGCTCAATTTTTACGACCCTGTATGCAGTGTGAGATGATAAATTGCTCGGTGAGAAAAAGTCTTCACATTTAACTGTTTTATATATGAAAACTGCTCCAGGCAACCAGTCAAGAGTAAATTGCCACTCACTGTGATGCACTGATAGGTGTATTCTCCTCCTTCATCCCTATTCTGCAGTAATGGCCTTATATACCAGCTCATTTTCTTTTGTTTTTCCAAAACAAAATCCTTCCTGCCTACAGCCATCAGCATATATAACAGCTCTTTGAAGATACCTGTATAAAATGAGCTACAACAATATTTAATTTACCTTTGAATGAATAAAGTATTTTTGAATTTATTTGAAAGCTACAAGGCAAATCAACTCTTCCTCGTCAGATGACTCCATGGAAGAAAGTGTGGGAAATTTAGAAAATTGGTACTCTGGATTATGAGACCTCAGACTTCCACTGACATCATGCACTGACTCTCGCAGTACACCCAACTTTTGACTGTGGGAGCCTTTAGTGCAAAAAGATCTTTCAGTGTAAACACACCCCTATTGTGAAAGGCCCCAGAGGCTGGAACATCATTAAGCAAGAGGCATCACACCATGAAGAACAATAGGCTCTCCGACAAGTCAGGGACAAAATTGTTGTGAAGTCAAAGTCGGGGTGGGCATATAAAACAAATAAAGACAAAACAAATGAAAGCATAGAGTAACACAACAAATCTGCCAAGAGAGGGCCACCCAACAAAACTCACAGGCTGGGTAAGGAGTGCCTTGATCAGAGAGACAGCGCAGAGACCAAAAGTAACCCTAAAGACTTGCAGAGTTCCACAACAGAGATTGGAGTATCTGTACATAGGACCACAATAAGCAGACTTCATAAAGCTGGGCTTTGTGGAAGAGTGGCCAGAAAAAAGTCATTACTTAGTGTTATAAATAAGAAGGCATATTTTGAGTTTGCCAGATGGCATGTGGGCAACTCCCCTAATGTATGAAGGACATGCTTAGTTCAGATGAGAATAAAATGGAACATTTCGGCCACCGAGGAAAATGGTACGTCTTGCGCAAACCCAACACATCCCATTACCCTAAGCACAACAGAAAACATGCCCACAGCATGATGCTGCCACCACCATGTTTCACTGTGGGAATGTTTTTCAGCAGCAGGGACTGCGAAACTGGTCTGAGTCTAGGTAAAGATGGATGGTGCTAAAAACATGGATATTCTTGAGCAAAAATCTGTGTTCACCTTCCAGCAGGACAATGACCCGAGGCATACTGCTAAAGCAGCACTTAAAGGGGACATGTCATGCTTCTAAATCCATCCTTTTTACACCTAAATCATTCAGTTGTGTTCTATATAAAGTGGAACTGCAATGCTTTGGTCTGAACTCGTTATTGTAGCTCCACAGGCTCCTATTTTACCCCTGTTCTGTGGTCCAGCTGAAAGCAACTCGTTTTGGTGCCCTTTCTGTAAATGCTGTTGAGGCCCTTTACACCCCACCCCCTTGAGGTCAAAGAGCGCTACACATTTTTGTAATTTGATAATTATCCAGCGCTGCAGAAACAAGACCAAAATGTCAAAAACAACACAAAACTGTTTATGTAATTATATTTGGTTTTGACCTCAAGGAGCTATAAGCAGAACACAGCCCTAACATAAGCAGAAGGCACAATGCTACAGCTATCAGAGCAATGGCCAGCACGTCATATCAACACACAATCAATTCATGTCTACAATAAAGTTTTTTGTCATTTTAGCGTTATTTGAGGCTTACCGCTTTGCTGTCTGTTTTTTCAATTGACAGAAGGAACTGACCCCTTAATCAGATGAGGTCTTTCATCAAATCCTTCTTGATACTGGTGGAGGTTGCTGACGATTTCGTCCTTGAAGTGGGGGATATAGGAATCTCCCCACTTATGTGGGTAGATTTCCATGAAAAAAAAATGTAACCGATACGCGAAACTGATCAGCCAGAAGTCCATGACCGTATTTGGCTGTTCCGAAGCAAATACTGTGACGCAAAAGTTGGAAAAACATAACAGGTTTGAGTCATGAAAAATATGACCCAAACAGAATCTAAAGATATCTCTGCAACACCAGAAGAGACTAAATTCAACTTTTCTGCACTTCTACAGACTCTAAGTACACAACAAAATGTATTTAAAGGGCTATAAAAGTGGATTTTGCATGACATGTCCCTTTAAAGTGGTTTAAGGGGAAAGATTAAAATTTGTCCGAATGTCCTAGTGATAGTCCAGACCTAAACAAATGAGAATCTCTCTTTAGACTTGAACATCACTGTTCACAAGCGGAAACCATCAAACATGAAGGAGCTGCAGATGTTTTGCCTTGAGGAATCGGCAAAAAGCCCATTGGCAAGATGAAGATAGCTTATAGAGACGTATCCAAAGCGTTATGCAGCTGTAATTGCCCAAAAGGTTGCTCTAGAATGTACTGACATTAGAAGGGGTGATTAGTTGTTCACGATGAAGTTCTGTCATTTTGTTCTATTTGTTGACTGCATCACAATAAAACGAATACATCTTCAAAGTTGTAGGCATGTTCTGTAAATGAATCCATTTTAATTCCAGGTTGTGATGCACAAAACATGAAAAATGCCAAAGGGGGGGTGAATATTTTCACAAGGCACTGTAAACAACCTTCTGTTGTAAATGCACCATCCCTACACTTTTTATCAATACAGATCACTTAAAGACCAAGCTATTGCTCTTGTTTAGTCAGTGAGTAATTGGTATTGTTATTCTTTTCCTGAAGGATTTCTCCTGTAGATGATTTTTTAATTGGTGCTTGCCGTACAATTTATTGTCCTGGTTCCTCTCCTGAATCACTCACTTTTCCCGCCTATTGCAAAAAGCTCTTGCATTTGGAATGGTGTAAATCATTTTCTCCCCCATGCTTTAAATTGATCTTAAATCTTGAAAAAGTCTGTTACACTCTCCCTGCACAAGCAAATTTGAGGGCCTTTTATTGATCACATTAGTCAATATTCAATTTAATTAGTACATTTTCAGGGTGTTTTTAAACAAGTTGTTGTGTTTAAAATCTACCTCTTATTCCTAACACTTGTCCTGCAGTATTAATTTAAGTTTACCTAGAGGGATGCCTAAAGGTATACTCCCAGCTTGTTCAAATTAAATCTAATTTTTGTCCCCTTCTTGTTGATTTATTTTTATTTATTATTTTGTCATTTACCGTCAATATTAGTATTTCTATCATGTTCTACAATGTTCTTCTCGGTAAGGCTAAAAAAAAAAGACAAGTTTTTGGAGTGGAGCGGGGAAACTGTATCAGAAATACAGCAGATAGGCAAACTGGCTGTTGATGTAGACAAAGCTCTGCCCTGGTAATCAGACTGGACAGCATAACAGGTTATTTTGGAGCTTTACACATCTTAATTTTTGTGGTTTTGCTTCTCAGTTTCACTTCATCTGTGACATTTCATTAATGTCTCTGGCTTTTAAATTCCCCCTGGCTTCTTGGAACATGTAGCTCCTCTAAGGTTTGTTACAGGCATATCCAGAGACAGTCAATATAATCTTTTGATACAGAAGTCAAACCCTTGTGCGAAGCACTCCCAACTAACTTTATCAAGGTAGGGGATATTTGCACACCAAATCATAATCATATCATTATTCAAGATCATTAAGAATTTATTTATATTTATATAATCTCTGGGAGAAAATTGGGCTCTTAAAAGCATGTGCCATTTACCTAGTCCAGAACCAGAGATTTGTATTATGTGAACAAAAGACAATTGGCTAACAAAAACTCACAGTGCATCTGTGCCCAATTTAATGCAAAGTGTAATGCATGAAGAAAAAGGTGTGCAGTGACGTGTGCACGAATCTGAACTTTTTTGTGTACTGCATGTTTCAGAATTTTTCCTTACCACCAACTTTTAGTATAAAAGCTGTGCACTCTTTTTTACATGAGGCCCCTGGGTCCTGGCATTTCCATTTCTTAAATCTCAACCAGTGCTTGACAAATTTACAGGTATGTTTTGAGTCACTGTCATATTGCAGAGTCCAGTTCTGCATTAGTTTTCTTTTTTTTTCCCTCAGTCACCCTCTGATACACTCTAGAAATAATGGTGGATTTTATGATTGTGTGCTGGCCAGTTTTTGCTGCAGCAAAGCATCCCTAAACATTGACACTTCTAGTTTTATACTTCACAGATAATATGGCGTTTATGACAAACATGTCCTTTCTTCTAGTGTCTAAAGAATTACATTTTAGTTGCAAGAACCTGCTGTAGGACCTGAAGTGACATTTTAGGGTTTTGGACTTCTTTAGCATCTGCCAGTCTGCTTTCAGGGTAAACTTGCTTGGGCAATCAAAACTAGGTATGCTGGCAGATGTTTTAAATACCCTTCATTAACATTACTTTCTATACAGTGGAATGAGCTATTTTTAGGGCTCTTTAAATCTTTCCAAGGGGTTCAGACAGTGTGATCACCCTTTTTTCAACAGTTAAGAGCACACCAACCTAAACGAGATTTAAACTGGCCAAATCTATATCAAATTACTGGGTATTGATGTTCTAACCTTAATCACATAATGGATAGTCAGGTACAATCACAATGAGAAAGAAAGAGTTTGCATGTTGAGAAGCTTGCTGATGCTTTGACAAGCCACAAGCTTGAGTGCCCTTCTTTTCTGCTTCTCACAGCTGCATCTCATATCTAAGGTTCCTTGCATGCAGGCTCCATCCAGTGCTCTTCTCATCCACAACTCCCACAGACACATTGTACACAGGGTCACTGTTCTGATTCTTGTATCTGCTGATCTGCATAAGCTTAAAACATGTGCATCATTATGAATGCAAATAATTAAAGCTCCAATGAAAAAGTGACATCGGTGTGAATCTGGAAGTTTATGCTATAGGCTGCAGTATCTTGTAACATGACATCCATCACAAAAAGACTGTCTGGAGACTATTATTGAATGTTATTTTATGCACTGTATTACCTGTCCTTCCACACCCTGGCAAGACGGCGCCAGCGTGTGTGGCTTGCTCTGTCAAAACTGCTCTTTGGTTTTGTTTTTTGCCACTCTATGTTTTTATCGTTTTTAATCAGCTTGCATGATGTGTCTGATCAGGTGGTCTATAATCGCCAAACTCTTTTAGACCTCAGCCATGAGGACAATAATTTAAGGACTATGCCTTCAACTCACCTCCTTTCCTGACAGATCTACCAGCATACCTGCATCGCATACCTTTCTGCATTTTGCAGTGGAAGCATCCATGGAGACGAGGAAAGCGTGGTGGAGTCCTGGTCCAGATGAAGGCTTTAAGGAGGTTGTCTGAAAGGGATTCCTAACCCTGTGGGAGTTGTTTTTTTCCCATACGCTGGATCCTGGCTGTGGTTCCTCAAGCAGCGGTGGACCAAGTGCACCTTCCAAAGCTAGCCCCGCTTGTCAGTTGATTTTATGTAGGATCTGAATGAGATGTAGCTTCAAGCTAGTGATTATACTCAGTTTTCAGAACTTCTCTAAATATGAGATGTTTAAAAACGGGTTGACTGAGGCTGTTGTTAGAAATAATGAGACTTGTTTTATTTCAAATTTAGTGTCTGAGAAAATCAGTGAAAGTGATTGCCTAAATATAGTCTTTAATGCTATCCTAGACTCAATTGGCTTTGCTTAAAACATCCGCAAACCTACACACTTTCGTCCTCATATTCTGGACCTTGTGCTGACATGGCATTGAGTTTAAAGAAATAAGGAGGGAGGAAGGAGCCAACATCCTGTAAATGCCTTCTTGGCTACTGTTGATAAAATTTACATAAAGGTCTGCCCAAATTATTCAGATTTCCCAGGAAAATAGTGGAAAACTGTAACGATATTGTGTTAACATTAAAAACTCTTCAAGCTTCAAGAATCTCAAACCAAAATAATTTTATGTTCCGACATTCCAAAAACATATGCCAATGCCCTGCGTCCTGAACCTCACAATGTCTCCAACAGACAGCTGTACCTCCGTCAAAATGTACTTTCTGCTTTGGAGTTATAAAATAGTACATAAGACATTGCCAACAAAAGTCGTACCATTTGTGAGATTTAGTACATTTCCACTGTTATTTACATACATCCAACCAATCTTCATTTGGAATGAAAAGATGTCCTTCAGCCTCCCATTTGTCTTAGATGTATTTTTTACAGTGGGATTTCTTTGTCAAAAAACCTTTATAAAATGTACCTATTGCACCTTTAAATTATTTTTATAGAACTTCAGAAAAATGCTCAAAATTGGATCATTAATATCTGTTTTAGAAGTGATATTCTGTAAAAATAGTGCTGCAGTTGAAGAGATAAAACAAATCTGAATTATTAAACTGATAATCTTTCACCTTCTACTATAAGTAAGAGAATAAAAAGTAATCACGACTTTTGAAATACAATATTTACATTTGTTGTCTATAAGATTAGGTATACGTCCTTATCTTTCCCCCATATTTTTAGTTGAGTCATGATCCATGGATTTTGAATCGTCTTGGTATATTTATCTTAATTTTTATGTGCTAAAATTGCATTAATTGGAGGGTCCTTCATTATCAAGATTTCATTGTCTTTCCATCTAGCCTGAAACATCTTAATAAGCAGGTTGATGTGAGCTGCATAAAAATAACCTTTAAAGTTTAGTAAGGCTAAGCTTCCCTTCTTCTTTTGAGAACTGTAGTGTTTTATATTTAACCCTGGGTCTTTTACCCTGCCAAATAAATCTAGAAATAATTTTATTCATTTCTGAAAATTCTCTCTGGAAGATTCCCACTAGAAGTGCCTGAAACAAAACCCAATAACTTGGAAGGATGTTCATTTTTACACTGTCAACTCTGTGACTCTGAGAAAGAAAATTTAATTCCATCTTCCTTCCCTTTTAATTTTTGCTAATAAGGTATAAATAATTTCTTTTAACAAATAGAGGTGTTTTGGTAAGTAAATACGTAGGTACTTTAGTGATTACTGATACAATTTAAGGAGGAATTTCTCACAAAGTTGTTTTGGATGTAAATAATTAAATGGTAATTTTGTGTCTTATGTATGTTTAATTTGTATACAGAGTAGCTACCAAATTTCTGCAAGATATTTATTAACTCAGAAAATTATTGTTGGAACTGGAATAGTATTATTGAGACTTACAGGGGTTGGACAATGAAACTGAAACACCTGGTTTTAGACCACAATAATTTATTAGTATGGTGTAGGGCCTCCTTTTGGGGCCAATACAGCGTCAATTCGTCTTGGGAATGACATATACAAGTCCTGCACAGTGGTCAGAGGGATTTTAAGCCATTCTTCTTGCAGGATAGTGGCCAGGTCACTACGTGATACTGGTGGAGGAAAACGTTTCCTGACTCGCTCCTCCAAAACACCCCAAAGTGGCTCAATAATATTTAGATCTGGTGACTGTGCAGGCCATGGGAGATGTTCAACTTCACTTTCATGTTCATCAAACCAATCTTTCACCAGTCTTGCTGTGTGTATTGGTGCACTGTCATCCTGATACACGGCACCGCCTTCAGGATACAATGTTTGAACCATTGGATGCTCATGGTCCTCAAGAATGGTTCAGTAGTCCTTGGCAGTGACGCGCCCATCTAGCACAAGTATTGGGCCAAGGGAATGCCATGATATGGCAGCCCAAACCATCACTGATCCACCCCCATGCTTCACTCTGGACATGTAACAGTCTGGGTGGTACGCTTCTTTTGGGCTTCTCCACACCGTAACTCTCCCGGATGTGGGTAAAACAGTAAATGTGGACTCATCAGAGAACAATACATGTTTCACACTGTCCACAGCCCAAGATTTGCGCTCCTTGCACCATTGAAACTGATGTTTGGCATTGGCATGAGTGACCAAAGGTTTGGCTATAGCAGCCCGGCCGTGTATAGTGACCCTGTGGAGCTCTCGACGGACAGTTCTGGTGGAAACAGGAGAGTTGAGGTGCACATTTAATTCTGCCGTGATTTGGGCAGCCGTGGTTTTATGTTTTTTGGATACAATCCGGGTTAGCACCCGAACATCCCTTTCAGACAGGTTCCTCTTGCGTCCACAGTTAATCCTGTTGGATGTGGTTCGTCCTTCTTGGTGGTATGCTGACATTACCCTGGATACTGTGGCTCTTGATACATCACAAAGACTTGCTGTCTTGGTCACAGATGCGCCAGCAAGACGTGCACCAACAATTTGTCCTCTTTTGAACTCTGGTATGTCACCCATAATGTTGTGTGCATTTCAATATTTTGAGCATAACTATGCTCTTACCCTGCTAATTGAACCTTCACACTCTGCTCTTACTGGTGCAATGTGCAATCAATGAAGACTGGCTACCAGGCTGGTCCAATTTAGCCATGAAACCTCCCACACTACAATGACAGGTGTTTCAGTTTCATTGTCCAACTCCTGTAGATACATATACAAACATCATCTTCATATTAGCCAACTTTATGTTCTTTACCACTTATAGAAATCCCTTTAACCCTTTCTGTCTGTCTCAACCATTGTGCCAGTGGTTCTATATATAAAAAGGAGTGGGGACAGCCCTGTCTCAAACCAGTTTAATGGATTCTGACAAATGTCCATTACTTTTAATTCTAGCAGTTGGCTTATTATACAACGTACCAATAACATGAACGGAATTATCATGTACCCCCAGATGTCTCAAAACCTTATATAAAAAAGCCCAACTAACTAAAGCAATTGCTTTATCCACATCTAAACTCACCAAAAGGGCCTCTAATATGTTTGGTTGAATGTGATGTAAGACATATAATGACTGTCTAATGTTATCATGAGTTTGTCTCTGCAAAACAAAGCCAGTTTGATCTGTGTGCATGAGACGTGGAAGCCTCTTCCCAAGTCTCTTAGCAAGGATAGCCGTGAACAATTTATAAATCAACAATTAACAAAGAAATAGGCCTATATGACCATCTTTTCCCTCTTTAGAACTGATTGAGATAGCAGCTTAATTCCATGACGGTGGTATTTTTTTTTTTTTTTAAACTGCGTTAGAAACTCTTAAAAGACTTGGTACTAACTCATTCCGATATACTTTGTACCAGTCTGGGGGAAAGCCATCTGGGCCATGTGTTTCATTAGATTTCAACATAGAGATGGCACCATTTAGTTCTCTCAGTTATTTCAGCTGTCAATATGTTATTGTCTTTCTTCAGATATACTAGGCAAATTAGTTAAGGGAATCCTTTATTTGAGAATCGCTCCCTGAAGGTGGTTGTGTGTACAGACTTTTGTAATAGTTTTCCAAAGCTTTTTCTAATTCTAATATTCTGTCATACTCTAATTCGCATCGCAATATTTTTATTGCGATGCGAATTACACATGAAATTTTTTTCAATTTCATGTGTGTACAATAAATTTATTTTGTTTCGTGTTTTTACTAAGCAAATTAGGGCAATGTTTCAGTTTATGCTTCATTTCTATATCTTTCAACTTTTGTTAAGGTTGTTTTTCTTTCTTATTATGGGCACACCAAAGTATAATTTTTCCCAGAATTACTGCTTTTAAAGTGTCCCACACTGTAGATGAAATCTACGTCTTCCGTGTCATTCTCCAAAAAGTGTCTTATTTCCTTTCTCATCCCAGCCACGAACTGTGGATTGTTCAGAGCACCCGTTTTAAGTCTCCAGAATGTTCCAAGGAGTATGAACAATATGTATTGTGCAAAAAACAGGAGCGTGGTCAGATAAATCTAAAGAATATAACATCTTTCTCAAAGATGAAAAAAATGGTCTATTCAAGAGTATGTGCCGTGTTGAAATGAATAAAACGTGCAATCAGAACCTGAAGGGTAGAAATCTCTCCAAATGTCTATCATTCCCAGTTCAGACATCAAGTTACTCATTTACTTATGTAATACATCTGTAGGTATATTTGTAGATGCATCTAGGTTAGGGTTAAGATGAAGGTTCCAATCTCCACCACAGATTACTATTCCTGGTGCGCCAATCATCAAGTCAAACACCTCTAAAAGACAAAATGACTTCTAGGCGGACCTAAATATTACAAATGGTTATTATTATAAATATAATCAAAAGGTACTTTTTTGATATTAATATTACAACACCATTCTTCGGCCTATTATTATAAGATGAATAGTATGTGCTGTTGTATAACCCATTCTTTTCAATTTCTCGTGTTCTGACTGAGAGAGTTGTCTCCTGTAACAGTAAAATTTCAGTATCGTCTCTTTTTACTTTTGATAAAATTATCTTTTAACTGGATTTGAAACCATTTTTTCATTAAATATTATCTTAATGCCCAGTATGTTCATGGTATCCTAAATAAAGTGATAAATAATAGTAAAAATAACAAATATACTTTTTCCTTCCCTTTTCTTCTCTCCTCCCCTCCTTCCTTTCTTCCCCCTTATTTGAATCTGTGCACCAAACTCTTTCTCTGAACAGATGATGAACTTGAACAGTAAACAAAAACAGAACAAATATAACAAACAAACAAAAACAAAGTCCTTCCAAGGTAGAGGCCTGTACACGAAAGCCCTGCATGGCCTTGTGTCGGTTAGGTCCTGATAGTGGAGCGTCTCACCTCATTGATGAGGGAGGGGCCTAGCTAATGTCCTCTCACTAGCAAGATTCTGTCCGAGTCACATCTTAACCCAGTCTTGAGCTGGATCTCCTCTTAATCTGGGGTGGCTGTAGGTTTCACCACGGTCACAGGTAGCCCTTATGCTGCCATATCACCTAGGTTCTTCAACTGCATCCTTAAATAGGTGGGTGAATCCGCAGTTTTGATGGATACAAAGTCTGAAACTTAATTCAATTCAATTCAAAAATACTTAATTAATGCCAAAGGGAAATTAAATGTTTTTGTAGCTCATATGCAGGTTTCCTCAAAGAGCCGTTGTAGATGCTGATGGCTGTGGCCAGGAAGGATCTCCTATAGTTGTCTGTCTTACAGCAGATCTGAAGAAGCCTCTGACTTCTGTTGTTGTTCGACAGTATCATGAAGAGGATGCTCAGGGTTCTCCATAATGTTTTTCATTTTATGAAGAATCCTTCTTTGCACAATGATCTCCATGCCACTCTTTTGAAGTATCTTCTTAGCCTCTTTGTATTCGCTGCATTTCTTCAGCACTTCAATGGCATAATCATAGTCCACGAAGAAACGAGCACCATCACAAAACAGCTCTTTCTTCCGCCATGCTTGTTGGAGAACCTCCTCTATTGTATGGTAGCTCACAAACTTAACGACAATAGATCTGAGCTGTCTGAGCATTTGGTTTTGCCGTCAAAGCACAACGTGCTCTTTCAATCCCAAGTTACTGGTTTTTCAATAAGTTGTCAAAAAATCTCCCCATGTAGGGACACTCTTTATTCTTCAAAATTCTGTATATCCTTAGATTTTCTCTACGTGCTCTGCGTTCTTGCTCCACCAGCCTCGCTTCTAAGTTAGCTTTGCGTTCTGTTAGCCTCTTGATCAAGGTTGATGCTGGTTGTAGCACGGTCTCGGTCTCCTCAACGCGTCTTTACTCTGCTTTTTCCACTCTATCATTAACTCGTTTTAGCTCACATTTTATGTCCGAATATTGTTTGTTGTTATCTTTTCCAAAGTCATGGAGCTCTTTCAGAATATTTAGCAGAGTGGATTCAGGTGTGCCCAAATCCTCCTTAACTAACGTTGGCTCAGAAAAGTGGCTTTGATCCTTAGGCCTTCCCTCTGTTTCGTCTTCGGTAAAAATCGTAGTTTTCATACTCCTTGTGACTACCCCTTTTTACATCTTCACAAATCAGCACCAGTATTGGCAAAAAGAGCACCGTCGGGGGCTATTTTTTAAAAACCGTCAAGAGCTAGAAACTTAGACTACCAGCGGACCCCAAAGCTCCCATCTAACCATTTTTTAATAACCTTTGAGATTTATTTTATTGAGTACTCCACACCTGAAAGAAAACTTTAATAATAGGAGATTCATTATCAGACTATGCTGTAACAACCTTTAAAGAATGTATTCCATTTTTAATGTCTTCATTATCACAGAAAAGCACAGTGGAAGGCAGTAAGTTTGTTTCTTCCCTTTCACAAATTGACTTTATTGTTCCTAGTGTTACTTCCTCATTGCATGGTGCATTAGACAATGTAGCCCCCTTTAAAAAGAAGGTAATTATTCATAGGAGGCTGGCTCCATGGTTTTTTTCAGAACTGCATACTTTAAGGCAGAATGTTAAAAAATTGGAGAAAAAAGTGGTGCTCTACACACCTAGAGGACTCCTACCTAATATGAAAAATATTCTACTGTTGTATAAAAAGACACTTCGCCAAGCTAGAACACCTTAATTCTCATCATTAGTAGAAGAGAATAAGAATAGGTTTCTTTTTAGGACAGTCACTAAATTGAGTCATAGCTCTTTTGAGCCAACCATCCCCTTAGCTCTCAGCAGTAAAGATTTTATGGAATTCTTTTTAATAATAATAAATAATTTATTAAAAATAAAATCATTGGCATACTCCTGAACATGATTACTTTATCCCAAGTATGTGAGACAACATTGGAAATAACTGCAGAACCTGATTTGTGTTTGGACTGTTTTGATCCTGTGGACTTCTGAGTTATCAGAAATATTAGCTTCATCTAAACCTTCAACTTGTATGTTAGACCCAATCCCAACCAAATTATTTAAGGAAGTGTTCCCTCTGATTACCAGCCCCATTTTAGATATGATTAATCTATCATTAGTAAATGGATATGTACCACAGGCTTTTAAGGTAGCTGTAATAAAACATTTACTTAAGAAACCTTTGCTTACACAAGATAATTTAATAAATTACAGACCTATATCCAATGTTCCATTCTTATCCCTAATTTGGAGAAAATAGCAATGATCTGTTTAAAGAGTTTCAGTCAGGTTTCAGAGCTCATCATAGCACTGAAACAGCTCTGCTGAAAGTCACTAATGATATTCTTAAGGCCTCAGATAATGGACTTGTGTCTGTACTGGTTCTGTTAGATCTCAGTGCTGCATTTGATACAGTCGATCACAATATTCTCTTAGAAAGGTTGGACTATGCTGTAGGGATCAGGGGAACAGCGCTAGGCTGGTTTAAATCTTATCTGTCAGACAGATTGTAGTTTGTTCATGTAAATGATAAATCATCTTTAAACTCCAGGATTAATTGAGGAGTACCACAGGGTTCAATACTTGGGCCAATTCTCTTTACTATATAAATTCTCCCAATAGGTAAAATTATCAGGCAACATGGGATAAATTTCCACTGTTATGCTGATGATCCTCAGCTTTATTTATTTATAAATCCTGATGAGCCCAACCAGTTAGATAGACTACAGGCATGACTTGAACACATAAAAAGTTAGATGACTTAAATTGTTTACTTCTAAACTCATACAAAAGAGAAGTTGTCATCTTTGGACCAGAGTCTTTGAGAGAGAAACTGCTTAGTCAATCAATTAACCTGGATGGCATTAAATTGACCTCCGGTAATAAAGTAAAAAACCTTGGTGTTACTTTTGACCAGGACATGTCATTTAAATCCCATATTAAACAGGTTTCTAGGATTCCCTTCTTTCACCTCCGGAACATTGCCAAAATTAGAAATATCCTGTCCAGGAGTGACGCTGAAAAACTAGTCCATGCATTTGTTACTTCAAGGCTGGACTATTGTAATTCTTTTCTATCAGGATGTCCACAAAATGCAGTTAAAAGCCTTCAGCTGATTCAAAATGCTGCAGCAAGAGTTCTGATGAAAATTAAAAAGAGAGATCATATTTCTCCTATTTTAGCTTCCCTTCATTGGCTCCCTGTTAAATCCAGAATAGAATTTAAAATTCTCCTCCTCACATATAAAGCCCTTAATGATCTAGCTCCATCATACATCCGAGATCTGATTGTTCCATATGTTCCTAACAGAGCACTTTGTTCTCAGACTGCAGGTTTACTGGTGGTTCCTAGAGTCTCTAGAAGTAGAATGGGAGGCAGATCCTTTAGTTATCAGCCTCCTCTCCTGTGGAACTAGCTCCCAGTTTTAGTCCGTGAGGTAGACACCCTGTCTACTTTTAAGGCTAGGCTTAAAACTTTCCTTTTTGATAAAGCATATAGTTAGAGTGGCTTAGGTTATCCTGAGCTATCTCTGTAGTTATGGTCCTATAGATTAAGGCTGCTGGAGGATATAATGACCATTTTCACTCTCGCTGCTACATTGTCATAGTATACTCCAATTTGGCGTTATTTGCGGTTATTTTAGCTTTCAACTTTATGGCTCGTGGCTCGTCGTCTTCCACTTATCCGGAACCGGGTCGCGGGGGGAGCAGACTCAGCAGCGACACCCAGACGTCCTTCTCCCCAGACACCTCCTCCAGCTCCTCTGGGGGGAGCCCAAGGCGTTCCCAGGCCAGCCGAGAGACATAGTTCCTCCAGCGTGTCCTGGGCCGTTCCCTGGGCCTCCTCCCGGTGGGACGTGCCTGGAACACCTCCCGAGGAAGCCTCCAGGAGGCATCCGGTATAGATGCCCGAGCCACCTCAACTGGCTCCTCTCGATGTGGAGGAGCAGCGCTCTACTCCGAGCCCCTCCCGAATGGCCGAGCTCCTCACCCTATCTCTAAGGGAATGCCCGGCCACCCTACGGAGGAAGCGCATTTCAGCCGCTTGTATCCGGGATCTCGTTCTTTCGGTCATGACCCAAAGTTCATGGCCATAGGTGAGGGTAGGAACGTAGACCGACCGGTAAATCGAGAGCTTCGATTTTCGGCTCAGCTCTCTCTTCACCACAACGGACCGGCAAAGCGCCCCCATTACTGCGGCAGCCGCACCGATCCGTCTGTTGATCTCCCGCTCCGTTCTTCCCTCACTCGTGAACAAGACCCCGAGATACTTGAACCCCTCCACTTGAGGCATGAACTCCCCTCCAACCTGAAGACAACAAGCCACCCTTTTCTGGTTGAGTACCATGGCCTCTGACTTGGAGGAGCTGATCTTCATCCCAGCCGCTTCACACTCGGCTGGGATGAAGCGCATGCTGTAGGTCTTGGCTAGAGGGGGCCAGCAGGACCACGTCATCAGTTATGAACAGGACCGGTGACAAAGGGCAGCCCTACCGGAGTCCAACATGCACCGGGAACAGGTCCAACTTATTGCCGGCAATGCGGACCAAACTCCTGCTCCGCTCGTACAGGGACCGGATGGCCCCTAATAAAGGGCCCCCGATTCCAAACTCCTCCCAGGCCCGGGTTTTTGCCTCTGCCACAGCCCGGGCCGCAGCACACTTGGCCTCACGGTACCCGTCAGCCACCTCAGGAGTCCCACAAGCCAACCACAGCCGATAGGACTCCTTCTTCAGCTTGACAGCATCCCTTACTGCCGGTGTCCACCACCAGGTTCTGGGATTGCCGCCGCGACAGGCACCGCAGACCTTACGGCCGCAGCTACGGGCAGCAGCATCGACAATAGATGCGGAGAACATGGTCCACTCGGACTCTATGTCTCCAACATCCCCCGGAATCTGGCCAACGCTCTCCCGGAGGTGGGAGTTGAATACATCCCTGGCCGAGGGCTCCGCCAGGCGTTCCCAGCAGACCCTCACTATGCGCTTGGGCCTGCCAAGTCTGTCCGGCTTTCTCCTCCTCCAGCGGATACAACTCACCACCATGTGGTGATCAGTGGACAGTTCAGCCCCTCTCTTCACCCGAGTGTCCAAAACATGCGGCCGAAGGTCTGATGATACGACAACAAAGTCGATCATTGACCTCCTGCCTAGGGTGTCCTGGTGCCAAGTGCACTGATGGACACCCTTATGCTTGAACATGGTGTTCATTATGGACAATCCGTGACTAGCACAGAAGTCCAATAACAAAACACCACTCGGATTCAGATCGGGGAGGCCATTCCTCCCGATCACGCCTCTCCAGGTGTCACTGTCGTTTCCCACGTGGGCGTTGAAGTCCCCCAGTAGAATAATGGAGTCCCCAGGAGGGGCACTATCCAGCACCCCCGACAGGGACACCAAGAAGGCTGGGTACTCCGCACTACCGCTCGGCCCGTAGGCCGAAACGACAGTCAGAGACCTATCCCCGACCCGAAGGCGCAGGGATGCGACCCTCTCATCCACCGGGGTAAACCCCAACACGAGACGGCTGAGCTGGGGGGCAACAAGCAAACCCACCCAAGCCCGCCGCCTCTCCCCGTGGGCCACTCCAGAGTAGAAGAGAGTCCAGCCCCTCTCAAGGAGATGGGTTCCAGAGCCCACGCTGTGCGTGGAGGCGAGCCCGACTATTTCTAGTCGATATCTCTCGACCTCCGGCACAAGCTCAGGCTCCTTCCCCCCCAGCGAGGCAACATTCCACGTCCCTAGAGCCAGCCTAAGCATCCGGGGATCGGGCCGCTGAGGTCTCCACCTTCGTCCGCCACCCAATCCTCTTTGCACCTGTCCCTCACGGTTCCCCCTGCAGGTGGTGGGCCCACTGGGGGATCGCCTCGCGTCTCCCGTTTGGGCTTGGCCCGGCCGGGTCCCGCGAGGAGCAACCCGGCCACCAGGCGCTCTACGACGAGTCCCGACCCCAGGCCTGGCTCCAGGGTGGGACCCCGGCTCCGCCGTACCGGGCGACGTCATGTGCCTCGATATATTTGTCCTCATGAAGGATTCTTGAACCGCTCTTTGTCTGACCCATCACCTAGAACCTGTTTGCCATGGGAGACCCTACCAGGGGCATTTAAGCCCCAGACAACATCGCCTCTAGGATCATTTGAACACTCAAACCCCTCCACCACATTAAGGTGGCGGTTCAAGGAGGCTAGGCTTTATGTTGCCAACAAATTAATGTTCTCTTTCTACAGATAATACACTTGGCCCTGTCCTTCAGCTTTTAATCCTGTCTCTATTCTAGACATAGCTATTGGCTGAGCTTTTACTGGGACTTTGTGCTCTCTTTCATACTCTAGACTTGAAAACTGGTTCAGTTTATCTGCTTAGCTGCTTCTTTCTCTTAGATGAAGCCACTAAAGTAGCTACTACTGCAATTAATGTTTTACGGTTCTTTCACATAGGAAGAATTCCTGGATCAATGCTTTTGTGTTCTTTTTTTGTCTCTGCTTTGTTCTCTCAAACCCCCCAGTCAGTTGTGGCAGATGGCCGCTCACACTGAGCCTGAGCCACTGAGGAGGTTTCTTCCTGTTAAAATGGAGATCTCCTCTCCACTGTCACTACATGCATGCTCAGTATGAAGGATTGCTGCAAAGTCAATGTAGGCGACATGTAGCGACAGTGGGCAGGAGGCGTGAATGCTGCAAGTCACTGACTCAATGCAGTCTGCTGGGTTTCCTTAGAAAACCTTTTAACTAATTTGAATAATAAAATGAATTTGACTGCACTGTTTGGTAATTAGGATCAATTGGAATTGTATGTAGTTTGACTATGACTTTTTGATTAAATTAACTTTGTAAAGTGACTTGAGATGACATGTGTTGTGAATTGACGCTATATAAATAATCTGAATTGAATTGCCAAAAGTGCGGCACGTTTAGGTTCTGTCAAAGTGTCCTGATGACTGTTACCATTTTTTTAATGTTCATGAACTGGTAACATTTCAGAGTGGTTTTGTCCTAGTCAGCATGTGCGAAAATTGCACTCATAAAGGGACTGTTTCCTCTGATTAAACCTATGAAACATTTTTTTTATCTTAAAAAACTTTTAAGTTTTCCTTTTAAAATAATAATGAAAAAAATACAAACTGTTTCACAAGAAAACAGATAAACAGATGAACAAAGACAAATGAGACACAAATCATTGTTTAGGAAAGCTACACAATTCTGATAAATCAAATGAAGTACTTTTAAGTCTGGTTACATTGTCATAGAGGAATGTGGCTCAGTGATTAAGTAATTTTATGCATTTTCTCTCAAGGTCAGATAAAACAATTGCTGAAAGTAGGAAAAACAATTCTGATACAATTTTTCTTGGTCTACAGGCTCCAGTTTTTAGCAGTGGTGGTTCTGTCTCTTTTTGATTTTCCTGCTTTAACAAACATTTTGTTGGCAGTTTTTAAAGTAAATAAAACACTTAAAAAGGAGTAGCAAACAATGAGAAACCAATTTTGATATGTTCATTCATCCAGACCTGTGTACCAAAATTACCTCATACAACGGCTTTACAGTAAGTAGACTTTGAGTACACACATTTGTTGTGCAAAACACTTTCTAGAGAATTATATGCACAATTCACACTTGGCATCTTTTAACTCTTAGGCTGGTTAAATGGCACAAAATATCTTGTCCATCTGTGAATGAAATATTCTTACATGCAGCTCTTTCAGTAACTATTTCCAGTTAACTAAACACATTTAGATATAGATAATACATGGCCACTGATCTGAAACAAATGCGATGCCATGTAATTTTCAAAGCAAATACCACATCATTTTGTTCCTATGAATAACACACTACCTCAGGAAAGTAAAAAAGACTCATCTTTTTTATTCACACAGTATCAATGTTTGTAGCCAAGACGAGTTAGTTTTAGTTTTCCTGATACACCATAAATTACTGATCATCTCTCATCTACTCCCTTCATGCCAATATTGCGTGTTATTAATGGGTTTCTCTCATTTTGAGCCTCTTGTATCTTCCTGCAAGTATATTTGTGTCATTGGAACTGCATGTTATTCACCCATTATCCTCAGCCAACCTAACCAATGTTCGTTCAGCACAAAACATTGATTTTTTACTTATTTTTCTCGTCCAGGCTTCTTTAAGTCCACTCCCTCTTAGCTGGAAACCAGCTTTTTCTATAATGAGTATTTTTTCCAAATGATTAGAGCTTTTTCATTCTCAGGATACCTCTCCACTAAGTACTGCTCAGACGGGATATTTGTACACTTTCCTTGAATAATATAACAACTTAAAAAGTTTCAAATAACTTACAAAACCGTGTTGTAATCTGGCTTTATAAAATGTAACTTGAGTTTTTGCTCTCTTTCTATTTAATCAATCCAGGAAAAATAGCTCTAGAGAATGCCAAAAAGTTCAACAGAGCTTAGCAATCCGGACACTATTTACCATGACATCTAAATTTAGACTACTATTGAAAGCCTTTAAAATAGGCATTAAAAGGTGTAGAGGAATGTGGCTCAGTCCAGTGAAATAATATCCGACAGGCTACCTCCAGTCACTTCTCTAGTGCAACCTCCCCCTCCTGTGACGACTCTTGTATCATGGATGGAGGTGGCAGTGTGGCCACTGGCATTATAGTTGCTGCTTGAGGTAGAGGAGACCAAAGCAGAGCTAGTGCTGGGTGCCACAGTGCTGTGCATGCTGCCTGACAGGTTTTCCAAATACATTTGGGGTCTGAAGTGCTGAGAAGGAAGAAAGAACTGCTTTAAAATCACTGCCTACTAACAGAAAGTTGCATTGCTCCACATCTTAAAATCTTAATATTGCTTTGAGCTGTTTATATGAACATATTTTAAAGCTCTTTTAAAATCACATCTGTTAGATCACATGTTGAAATTTGTTAAGATATTTTATGAATATCACAAAAATGCAACTTGGGTGGATCTGTTCCTATAATCTGCTTATGTGGGTGTCATAATTATCATTCAGATGACCTAATAGCTCTTTATTCCTCTTGATAAAAAAATATAAAAATCAGGAGAAAAGTTAGAAATTGTATTTTCTTTCAAACTGGTAGTTGTACGTAGAGCTTAAAAATGCCAAAAAGATGAAACAGGAGCAGGACACAAAACAGAGTAGCAGAATATTACAACTGTATTTAGACAGGCTGTTCATCAGCTCATTAAAAGTTTATAACCATTAGCCTTACATAGCCAAAATATGTACATAATTCTGGCTTTACTGTCACTTTCCTTTAGGCATTCAAGAAACCCAGTTGGCTGAGGTAAAAACTTTCTGTCCATTGAAGCCAGCAGGATTTTTGATCTGCAAAAGTAAGGCCTCTTGCAACTTTCAATCTCTATGATGTCTGAAAAGAATAGGACAGTCATTTAAAATTTTGAATCTGTAAAAGACAGCTTAAAGAAAAAGGTGGAAGAAAGTTTTATTTTTTGGATGAGAAAAAAATTTATCTGGGTGGTCATGATAACCTCCAACTTTACTGACATGGGGAGTGAGCCCACTGGAACCCCATCATGATCTGGGAGATGTTCCTGCAATGGACCAATTGAGCTTTAGGATTTGCAAACTGCAGTTGGCTAAATGGAAATGTTGCAGCAGCCAAACCTGTTGACTAAGGGTCATCGTCTGTATGGTGATGACCGGTTCTTTCAACAGGACAACGCTGAAGTTCACGCCTGTCTCACAAAGGACTTTTCCTGGAAAATAACATCCTTATTTTGGACCATCCTGCATATTCACCTGAAGTAAATTCCAATTAAAACACTAAGGGTTGGATGACAAGGAAGGATTGTAGAAACAGATTCAGTCAGATTCACACTGTGGATGCCCTTCACAAAGCTATTATCACCTCATGGATCAACATTTCCCACCAGCTGACAGGTAATAAAGCTTGTCTAGAAAAGTTTAAAGTGACCATTAAGATTAGTAATCATTACTGAGCCCTTTTTCAACAATTTTAGTTCAGTTTTGATGATCTTTTTAAGGATGTGGTTTTCACTTTTTGATCTGCAGATAAACGTTATTTAGTTGTTTCATTGTTTTTAATAAATTGCCTGCTGTATTTATTTTTTCTTTCGCCCCCGTTTCATTTTGCATTTTAAAGATCCACTTACAACCTGGTTAGGATTCAGATGTGGGAAAAGCTATCTCCAACTTCTTTCTGGTCTTAGGATTTTGATCAGGAGTGCTTTAGTAATTTTACACCAACATCAATTCGCCTGTTAGTCTGTTTGCTGCTCAGCTAACTCTGTGGCAGTTTGGAACTCGTGTAACATCTCTTTCATTCACCTTCAAAGAACTGATTTAAGCTTTGTTTTCCACACATTAGGTTAAATGGTCAAATGTTTAACAGAGACTATCTGAACAAGAAAAACACTGAGCTTACCTGAGGATCTGTTGGAATTAAAGAAAACAAGTCCAGGTCTATAGGTAAGAAACAGCAAAACAAATATTAGTACTACTACTTAGGCATTATGCAAATTTTTATTTATCCGTCACTTGGAAATATGGATACATCTAACTAACTTACGTTGCATTTCTGTAGGAATAGAAGCCAGGGCAGATGGGTGAAAGGGAACTGCATACTCAGCAAGTGCTGAGGTAAGGTATGACTGCTCCAGGTCCGTAACATTCGCCATACGCACAGAGGGCTGGTACGTCAACACACTGATAAAAAACAAACAAACAAACAAAAAAACTGGTCACAATTCAGGATCACAATCAACACATCACATAACTTATGTTAATATATTCTTAAAGCTGGGGTTTCAAGATTTCAGCTTTCAATGAAAACAGTTCAAGAATAGCGAGACGAAGAACCGTTTGAGAAGGAGACAACCAGGGTTTAAAGACAGAATAGAATAAAAATATCTTTATTATCCCACAGTGGGGAAATTTCAGGTGTATCAGCAGCAAAGTGAAAGGCAAATAGAACAATGCAGTTACACACAAAGTTAAACACTATAGACAAAAAAAAAAAATTAAGAATAAAACTGTACAGTAAAGGAAAAAATTGAGGAAGGATCTTCGATAATGTTTCTTCTGTGCACCTAGGATGCAGCAGTCTGTTACTAAAGGAGCTCTCAAGTTCTGCAACAGCTCCATGCGTAAGGTGGGTGACACTGTCCAGCAGTGATGTTATTTTTGCCAGAGTTCTGGTTCGCAGCACCTGCACTGGGTTGAGGGGGCATCCTAGGACAGAGCTGGTGTTCCTAATGAAATTATCCCGCTGTTTCCTCTCAGCTGTAGATAAGGTGCTGCCCCAACAAACTACACCACAGAAGATGACTGATGCTACAAAAAGATTATCAGGAGCACCTTGCACTCAAAACTATTTCAGCCTCCTTAGGAGGTACAGTCTGCTCTGACCCTTCCTGTAAAGAACATCAGTGTTGTAACTAAAGTCCAAATATTGTGCAGGTGAAGACCCGGGTAATTATAAGATTCCACTATCTTACCATCAGTTCCATGGATGTTGACCAGTGTCAGTGTGGTGGATCTGCACCTGCAGAAATCCATTAACAGTTCCTTAGTTTTACCCACTTTGATCAGGAGGTGGTTCCACTGGCACCAGTCCACCTGACGTCCTCACCTGTAATAAAGCCGACAATGGCAGTTTCTACAGAGAATGTCTGAAGATGGCAGCCCGTGTCCAGTGACGACTAAAACAGGTAGTGGTCCACCTCGGACAGCTTCATGATTGGAAAATATAAACCTTACAGTTCTTCCAGGCTCCCCAGGTGGGTCAGAGATCTGTACAGGAGATACAGGGGTTGGACAATGAAACTGAAACACCTGGTTTTAGACCGCAATAATTTATTAGTATGATGTAGGGCCTCGTTTTGTGGCCAATACAGCGTCAATTCGTCTTGGGAATGACATATACAAGTCCTGCACAGTGGTCAGAGGAATTTTAAGCCATTCTTCTTGCAGGATAGTGGCCAGGTCACTACGTGATACTGGTGGAGGAAAACGTTTCCTGACTCGCTCCTCCAAAACACCCAAAAGTGGCTCAATAATATTTAGATCTGGTGACTGTGCAGGCCATGGGAGATGTTCAACTTCACTTTCATGTTCATTAAACCAATCTTTCACCAGTCTTGCAGTGTGTATTGGTGCACTGTCATCCTGATACACGGCACCGCCTTCAGGATACAATGTTTGAACCATTGGATGCACATGGTCCTCAAGAATGGTTCGGTAGTCCTTGGCAGTGACGCGCCCATCTAGCACAAGTATTTGGCCAAGGGAATGCCATGATATGACAGCCCAAACCATCACTGATCCACCCCCATGCTTCACTCTGGGTATGCAACAGTCTGGGTGGTACGCTTCTTTGGGGCTTCTCCACACCGTAACTCTCCCGGATGTGGGGAAAACAGTAAAGGTGGACTCATGAGAGAACAATACATGTTTCACATTGTCCACAGCCCAAGATTTGCGCTCCTTGCACCATTTAAACCGACGTTTGGCATTGCCATGTGGATCTCCCGACGGACAGTTCTGGTGGAAACAGGAGAGTTGAGGTGCACATTTAATTCTGCCGTTTGGGCAGCCGTGGTTTTATGTTTTTTGGATTCAATCCGGGTTAGCACCCGAACATCCCTTTCAGACAGCTTCCTCTTGCGTCCACAGTTAATCCTGTTGGATGTGGTTCGTCCTTGGTGGTATGCTGACATTACACTGGATACTGTGGCTCTTGATACATCACAAAGACTTGCTGTCTTGGTCACAGATGCGCCAGCAAGACATGCACCAACAATTTGTCTTCTTTTGAACTCTGGTATGTCACCCATAATGTTGTGTGCATTTCAATATTTTGAGCAAAACCGTGCTCTTACCGTGCTAATTGAACCTTTACACTCTGCTCTTACTGGTGCAATGTGCAATCAATGAAGACTGGCTACCAGGCTGGTCCAATTTAGCCATGAAACCTCCCACACCAAAATGACAGGTGTTTCAGTTTCATTGTCCAACCCCTGTAGATGGTGGCATTATCCACCCCAATGCCTGACTGGTGGGCGAACTGCAGTGGATCCAACGAAGACCTAACCAGAGGGCGAAGATGGTTGAGCATCAACCTCTCGAGGGTCTTCATCAGATGCGAGGTCAATGCTACTGGCCTGTAGGTGATGAGGTCCTTGGGATGTGTGGTTTTAGGCACTGGTGCCACACAGAAGGTCTTCCACGGCTGTGGTACTTTCCCCAGATTCAGGCTCATATTAAACATGTATCCCATGGTGCCACATAGCTTCTCTGTGCAGAACCTCAGGAGCCTGGAGCTGATGTCATCCATGAACTTTCGCACCTTCAGCTTTCGCAGCTCGTCCCTCCCCTGAAGTGTTGCGAGGGACATTATGTTGGTCGGGGTAGAGGGCTGTGTAATGGAGACCTCTGAAGCAGAGGGGGTGGGTGATGGATGAGAGATGTCAAGTTCTGTGAAGAAAAGCGTTGAAGATAAGGGGGGCTGCAGCAGGGGCGACTAGGGTGAGGGAAAGGTGAGTGTCTGATTAAATTGCTAAAGAACCGGTTCAGATCATTTACCCACCCTAAATCTTCTAAAGCCTGAGAGTTTGTTTTGTGACCTGAAATTGTTTCAGGCTCTTCCAAACACCACTGATGTTTTTCTGCTGCAACTGATCCTCCATCTTCTTCCTATCTTCCATCCCTAATCTTTCTTTTCAGTTCCTTCTGCACAGCTCTCAGCTTAATCTTCGTTTCCTAATCTAAAGGCACTCTTCTCCTTGAGGAGCGCCTTTATTTCAGGGTTGATCCTGGGCTTCCTACTGGAGAAACACAGTATCTTCATGAGGGCACAGTGTTGTCCACATAGAAGTGAACTGGTCTACTTGTGAAAGCAAATCTGTTGGGCTTATGCTTGGCAATAAGACAACAATTCTGAGTGCTACTCTGCCAGACAGGACACGTTTAGATTTGTCAGTGACTTCGGGTTTCTAATTTTGAGTTTCATCGAATTGCAGCTGGCAATGTTTCGATACAAACCCTGTCTTTCTGGTGTAGCAAAAAAAAAAAAAAATTCACCCTGTTAATAAATGCCTTTTCTGTATGTAATAAAACAATTAAACAGTTATTTTAGATTTTGCAATAATCTATTAGATTAATAAATCACGTCGTATTTTTTATGGCATACCTAATTTTAATAAATCCAGTCTGGTCTGGATGTATAACATGAGGAGTTATAGTCTAAGCAAATTATTTTTGGATCTGCATTTATAAGTTATCTGGCAGCTGAACCGCAGCATGAGATCTTTAACAGGTTTAAGGATAAGACCGACTCTTCAAGAGAGAATTGAGGTTCCCAGATTTTCTGTGACCATCCTTTGAAATATGGGTGCCAGCAGTTGCCACAATTTGTTTGTAAGGCAAGGCAAGTTTATTTATATAGCACATTTCGTTAGCAAGACAACTCTAAGAGCTGTACATGAAAAAAGAAAAATAGATTTAATAGGAAAAGTACATTACAGTGGCATAAAGGTAATTAAATAATTAATGAACGAATGAAATAATTAAAATGAATAATTAAAATAAGATGATAATAATAAAAAATAATTAATGATAAAACAATTGATAAGAAAATGAAAAAAAGTTGGACCAAAAACTTAACTAATAATATTTAGACAGTCAAAGGTCACTTTAAACAAATAAGTTTTTACAGTTAATAAGCGCTTTTACAGTTTTCTGGGAGTTTATTCCAGATTAGTGGCGCATAACAACTAAAAGCTGCTTCTCCATGTTTGGTTCTGGTTCTGGGTATGCAAAGTAGATTTGAGCCAGAAGACCTGAGAGGTCTGGGTGGTTGATACACTGACAAGTCTGTAATGTGTTTTGGTGCTAAGCCATTCAGTGATTAATAGACTAACAGAAGTATTTTGAAGTCTATTCTTTGAGCTACAGGGAGCCAGTGTAAGGACTTTAGAACCGGGATGATGTGCTCCACTTTCCTAGTTCTAGTGAGGACGTGGGCAGCAGCGTTCTGGATCAACTGCAGCTGTCTGATCAACGTTTTAGGCAGACCTGTGAAGACACCGTTGCAGTAATCAATTCTACTAAAGATGAACACATGAATTAGTTTTTCAAGGTCCTGCTGAGATATTAGTGCTTTAATCCTGGAGATGTTCTTTAGGTGATAGAAGGCCAACCTTGTTACTGTCTTTATGTGCCTCTGAAGGTTCAGGTCAGAGTCCATCACTACACCCAGGTTTCAAACCTGATTGGTGCTTTCTAGCTCTATTAAAGTTGTGTGATAACTTTTAAACGCTCTTCCTTTGGTCCAAAAAATTATTACTTCAGTTTTCTTTTGATTCAGCTGAAGAAAATTTTGGCACATCTATTCATTGATTTCTTCTATGCATTTACCAAGAGATTGAATGGGTTCATAGTCACCTTGTGACATCTTAATGTATAGCTGTGTGTCATAGTTATAACTTATGTTGTTGTTTATTATAATCTGAGTTAGGGGGAGCATGTAGATATTGAAAACGAGGGGCCATAAGATGGACCCTTGGGGAACACCACGTGATTTTTGTGGTCTCTGATGTAAAGTTACCTACTGAAACAAAAAAGTCCCTGTCCTTCAAGTAGGATTTAAACCAATTGAGTGCTGTTCCAGAAAGCCTGACCCAGTTTTCCGGGCTCTCATAAATTGGAGTGATCAACAATGTCGAATGCTGCACTAAGGTCCAATAATACCAGCACTGCGGTGTGGTCACTTAAGGTAATGGGGCAATTTGTGCCTCATTTATGTCTTTCATAACAGAGCGGCTGATTAAAAGAGCATCCTATATGGGATAAAGAGCGGTGGACGGGTAAGAAAAAGGTGCACTACTTATAGGACTGGGCAATAAATTGATTTTATGGATTAATTTGAATATGCGATTTATAAAGATTTAATTTTTGGAAAATCTGGATTTTTTTTTACCAATGCACTCCTTGGGCTTACGTAGTTTAGAGTGACAACACACACTTTGGTCCTTGGCCAAGACACTCCACCCGCCTTGCCTGCTGATGGTGGTCAGAGGGCTTGCTGTGGCTCAAAGAGTGGCTTTCCTCCGTCAGTGTGTGAATGTGTGGATGAATGTGTGGATGACTCCTTGGGGACTTGATCAAGCGCTATACAAGTGCAGGTCATTTACCATTTTTAGTCTGCAACAACAGACTTATGGTCAAGCCGAACAGTGGAGCCATATATTAGTTTGACTGGGCATTTAGTCGATCATACCTGGGCTTTACGAAGTGTCTGCCTGCAAACAGCTTACTTTCTCGATTGCTCGTTTTCAATTTTGACCGTGGAAAAGACAGCTTCTTAATAGGGTAATGTGTAGGCAACAGTACTGAAGCTGCAGAGAGGTGTGTTAAACTACGATTATGCTTCCTGGTCTGGACCCTGGGATGTCAGATTTTTGTAGAGTTAATAAATTCGGCCAGATTCCTAGAAAGAAGAGCCGGTCCATCAAAGTGGGATGGATGCAGTCTCTCCAGATCAGACCAGGTTTTTTCCAAAATGTTTGCCAATTATCAATTTAGCCCACATCGTTTTCAGGACACCACCTAGACAACCAACAGTTGAATCCCATCATGCAGCTAAACATGTCATCACTGGTCAGATCAGGTAGGGGACCAGAGAAAATTATGGAGTCCGACATTGTTTTGACAAACTCAGACACTGAAGCAGCACAAATATTTGTGAAACAAGGACAAGTTGGTGGTGACCCATGGGCTTGGTTCTAGGACTATGCTTTCTACATAACATCACCCACCCGGCCTACAGTCCCGACTACACGTGCTTGCTGGAGGACTGTTATGGGGAGCTACCCTGGGTGGAAAAGGGGCAAATGTCTGCTTAAGTTTTTCTAGTTCATCTATGTTGTTTAGTATTAGTCCCAATTCTTTGCACATTCCAAGTGATAAATCGTATTGTATTCATATCACTAACCAACTTTAAGGTCTAAACTAAGTTTTTATAAATTCATTACCAAATATCTTTGTTTGACTGAAAGAGAATGAGAAAGAAACAATGGCGACAATAACAGAAAATTAAGAGCATGACAGACTAACCAAGAGTAAAAAAAAAAGTTGTTACAAATTCAGAAAATTGAAAAATTATGTTGCTAGATAATATTTTTATGCCTTTAAATGATTGCCTTTGAAAGAATTTGTTTTTCTTTTGGAGGGAGGCAGATAGAGCACAAGACGAAAGAACTCCTACTGAGTTAAAATAAAAATTCAGGTACTAACCTGATGAGGCACTTCTGAAAACGTAAAAAACATTGTATTGGAGAAAAACATTTGCAATAGTTACTCCAAATCCAAATAGGTAGGGAGTGTTGATAGTCCTGAGGTGTGAATGGCTGGTTTTCAAACCCACAGAAGAAGCTGTTGATGTCGGCAGCCAGTCTGGGGGTGATCCCAAATGCCTGGACGGGCTCTTGTAGCAAGTAATGACATTCAAGGTTCTCCTAACAGGAGCAGGGATGCTAGCTGAATAGCTGCTTTAAACGTCTTGCTGAAGTTTCTCTTGGCTGCCTTGATGTCCTTGGTCAGTTTGTAACATGCCTGCTTATACAGGACCTGGTCCCCACTGCTGTAAGCCTTTTCTTTGGTCCGACGCTGCTTCCTCAGATTTGAAATGAACCATGGATTTCTGTTGTCGTATGTGCAAATGGTCTCGGTCCATACGCACATATGCTCAGAAATTGTCTGCGGCAGATTCACAGACATTAGCCAGGTAGATTTTGGGCAAAGGTGTGTAGCGTCCCAGTTGCCGAAGCTTGACAAGCGTGTTCACCTCATCTGTGTCTCTGAAAAATCCCATGCAGTGTTTTTCCACAGAAAGAATTCTCATTCTTGAACGGGTTCAGTCCGTGGTGCTTGCGAACTTTGATTCGTTGTTGGGAACCAATGTGTGTTTACACCAGTTCTGGGAACCCAGGATGAGTAATCACCAGTGGGTGTTAGACAACACAGGGTAAAAGCGTGGTAGCAAGACAGTGGAGCTTGTTGAGCAGAGTGCAATGTTCCTTCTAATGCAAAAAGAGAGCATCTATGAACTACAGTTAATACAGAACAGGAGACGATGACTCCATGTAAGAATTGTATGTACGTCTTCATTTGCATATGTTCAGCATCCGCGAGTGTAACAAAAAGGACTAACTATACATTGCCTGTTTAGTGTGTTTTTACAAACACTGTTTATATGGTACGTTCTTTGTCTTCGGCCTTTTCCAATGCTTCCAGAGCTTCCAGTAATTCACTTCACCCCCGTGTCTTCCCATCGTCTACTCAAACTGCTCCTCATCTTTTGTATTTGACAGCTTTGTTTGCATAAAAAAGCTTTTACAAAAATAACAGGATTACTTAGATAACTAAATGTGTGCATAACAGCTCATTTATATGTAGGCAAATTGCATCAGCAAAGACTGCCTGGTGAAGAAATTTTTGGAGAAATTCTGCCTGTGCGTCTAGTTTTAGAATTAGAAGCACATTTACCTCTTTTAGCATTTAATTTAGCACACACTAATAGCTTTGTGCTTCTAACTCTAAAGCTATTTTTAAACAAAGGGCTAATATTTTATTTTTTTTATACTTTAGTATCCAAATATTTGTTTAAGTTTTAAACTATGTTTCAAATAAAAAGAGAATAAGAATTTAGGAACAGCATTGTTCATGACAATCAAGTTATGTTTATTTTAAAAAACAAACAGCACAAAATTCCACTTACCCCTTTGCATGCATTTCCTCATTCTTGGAGATGTAAATGCACTGCTTCTTAGCTGGAGGGATTGTGTTTGTTTCTTCATCATCAGAAGAGGAGGAGCTTTCTAGCGTCAAATCAATTACATCTGTTTTCTTGGTGAAGCTGGGTTCCACAGAATGGGCTACCACTAACGACTGATGTAAAGGAGTTGTGGCTGAAAAATAAAACTGTAAAGATTAAGCTTGTTCTATCAACACCATAAACAACATTTTACATATGTACACATATAAACAATTTTGTTATATATCTGAAACACCTGGTTTTTTCCAAAATAATTTATTAGTATGGTGTAGGGCCTCCTTTTGCGGCCAATACAGCGTCAATTCGTCTTGGGAATGACATATACAAGTCCTGCACAGTGGTCAGAGGGATTTTAAGCCATTCTTCTTGCAGGATAGTGGCCAGGTCACTATGTGATACTGGTGAAGGAAAACGTTTCCTGACTCGCTCCTCCAAAACACCCAAAAGTGGCTCAATAATATTTAGATTTGGTGACGCTACAGGCCATGGAAGATGTTCAACTTCACTTTCATGTTCATCAAACCAGTCTTTCACCAGTCTTGCAGTGTGTATTGGTGCATTGTCATCCTGAATCACGGCACCGCCTTCAGGATACAATGTTTGAACCATTGGATGCACATGGTCCTCAAGAATGGTTCGGTAGTCCTTGGCAGTGACGCGCCCATCTAGCACAAGTATTGGGCCAAGGGAATGCCATGATATGGCAGCCCAAACCATCACTGATCCACCCCCATGCTTCACTCTGGGCATGCAACAGTCTGGGTGGTACGCCTCTTTGGGGCTTCTCCACACCGTAACTCTCCCGGATGTGGGGAAAACAGTAAAGGTGGACTCATCAGAGAACAATACATGTTTCACATTGTCCACAGCCCAAGATTTGTGCTCCTTGCACCATTGAAACCGACGTTTGGTATTGGCATGAGTGACCAAAGGTTTTTGCTATAGCAGTTCGGCCGTGTATATTGACCCTGTGGAGCTCCCGACGGACAGTTCCGTTTGGGCAGCCGTGGTTTTATGTTAGCACCCAAACATCCTTTTCAGACAGCTTCCTCTTGCGTCCACAGTTAATCCTGTTGGATGTGGTTCGTCCTTCTTGGTGGTATGCTGACATTACCCTGGATACCGTGGCTCTTGATACATCACAAAGACTTGCTGTCTTGGTCACAGATGCGCCAGCAAGACGTGCACCAACAATTTGTCCTCTTTTGAACTCTGGTATGTCACCCATAATGTTGTGTGCATTTCAATATTTTGAGCAAAACTGTGCTCTTACCCTGCTAATTGAACCTTCACACTCTGCTCTTACTGGTCACAGATGCGCAAGCAAGATGTGCACCAACAATTTGTCCTGGAGTTGCCTAGCCAGTCTCCAGATCTGAACCCAATTGAAAATCTTTGGAGGGAGCTGAAAGTCTGTATTGCCGGGTGACAGCCCCAAAACCCGAAGGATCTGAAGTAGATCTGTATGGAGGAGTGGTCTACAATCCCTGCTGCACTGTGTGCAAACCTTGTCAAGAAATACATCAAACATCTGATATCTGTAATTGCAAAGAAAGGTTTCTGTACCAAATATTAAGTTTATTTTTTCTGATGTATCAAATACTTATGTCATCTAATAAAACGCAAATAAAGTACTTAAAAAACACAATGTGATTTTCTTGATTGTTGTTTTAGATTCCGTCACTCAGTTGAAGAGCACCTATGATAAAAATTAAAGACCTCTACATGCTTTGCAAGTGTATATATAAATATATAATGATGGGCTGGGTAAAAAAATATTTTGTACTTACATTCAACTTTTCCAACTGCATGAACAGAGACCTTGACTGCATCTTTCTTTGGTCTCATTGGGCACCAGGTTCCATCCTCTTGAAACTTGATTTCATCAACATCTGAGGAGTCATTAAGGATCTCCAAGAACAAACTGAGAATGGAGCAAAATGTTGATACAAAACAATTATTAATTTAATGCACTTCCCGTTTTGGATAGATTTATCTTTTCCTGTAGATCTAAGTCAAGTCAAATGTATTTGTATAGCCCATTTAAACAACATTAATTCACCATTAGCTTAAACATTAAAATACAAAAAACTTCAATGTAAAATAATGATATAAACTTTTTCTGTTCATTAATCTAGTGCAAACTTAAGGAATAATGGAAAGGAATTAAAAGTTGGTCATCACCTAATATTATTCGTCAGTCAAAACAAAAAATGATTTATTAGCTAGGAGTCTTTTAAAGGGAGAAAATTATATATTCACAAATCCAAGTTCTCCATTTGTAAACCAAATTTCACTGAATTACATTTGTATATAAAACACTACATTTTCTCCATAATGGACATCAAGAATAAAATAACCTTGAAAACATGTACATTTTAATATTCTTTGATTTTATATGTTTAAATGTTTTGAAAGCCCTGGCATTTTATTTTCAACTCCATTTGTATTTTTATGCTTGTTATTCTATTCTTTTCTATGTTCTTTTAGTCAACTTGATGTGTACAATGTCACATGTGTACTGTTTTGTTCTTAAAAGTTCGAAGATACGGCTTCTTAGTCGGGCTTCGGTTGTTTAGCGTTTGGTTTCTAATTACTGCCAACCGCTGGACTGGAGGTGCAGTGCAGTTTTCTTCACAATTTCCCAATACGTAATCAGGCTGATTTAGACAAATGTTCAGTGGCCTGTCTGAGCAATAGAAACAGAAGGTACACAAATTTCCCAGGATCCCTTCTACCTGGGTAAAACAAATCCTGGGCTTTAAATCCTAGGGCTTTTGGTGGAAAAGCAGCTTATGTTAGAATATATTAGTCAGCTCTAAGTATTCAAATTATTACATTCGTTGAAAAACTAAATGAGAAGGAGGGGTAGCAACAATCTTTAAGTCAGATTTATTATTTAATCACAGGCTTATTAACAGCTACAATTATTTTGAATATCTAACCCTTAATTTTCCTCATTCAAATCACAAAGCACTAAAACCACTTGTTTATTGTCTTGTATTGTCCATCAGGCTCGTATTGCAAAGTTTTAGATCCGTTTTCAGACTTCTTATCTGATTTAGTGTTAAATACAGATAAGGTAAATTATAGTTGGGGATTTTAAAATTCATTTTGTCACTGAAAACGATAACCTAAACGTAGCCTTTAATGTCATCTTAGATTTCATTAGCCTTTAATGTCATCTTAGATTTCATTGGCTTTGCTCAAAACATCTGCAAACCTACTCACTTTTGTCTTCATATTCTGGAAATTGTGGTGACATAAAGCACTGAGTGTGAACAAATAACAGTATTTGCTCATAACCCTGTCTTGTCTGACCATTTTTAATAACCTTTGAGTTTGATTTCCACCTAAAAGAAAATGTATTTATCAGACAATGCTGTAACAACTTTTAAATAATTTGTTTTATTTATAACTTCTTCAGTATTACAAAACAGCAGGATGCTGCAACTTAATATTTACCCTTTCACAAATTGAATGTTACAATGTAGCCCCCTTAAAATAGAACAATTATTCATAGGATGGCTCTCTGGTTCACTTCACAGCTGCATACCTTAAAGCCCAACACTAAGAAATTAGAGCAAAATGGCCCTCTACACATCTAGAGAAGCCCTTCTTAATCTGGAAAAGTCTAATGTATAAAGACCCTTGTCAAGCTAGAATTGCATATTTTTCATCATTAATAGAAAAGAGCAAGAATAATTCTAGTTTTCTTTTTAGTACAGTTGCCATTCTTACAGAGTTATAGCTCTGTTCAGTCATCCATTTCCCCAGTAGTAATGACTTTATGGGATTCTTTATAAATAAAACTGATTCCATTACAAAAAAAAAATCATTGCCATCCATTTGAACATGATTACTTTGTCCTCAGTAAGTGAGGGAGCATTGGAGGTAACTGTATAACCTGATGTGTGTTTGAACTGTTCTGACACAGTTGAGCTTGCTTTATTGTGGGACTAGTGGCCTTTATGTGTTATTTTTTCAAGTTACACTGAAACAACACTGGTGAAAGTCACTAATGATATTGCCATGGCATACTTGTCCTGTAAGATCGCAGCGCTGGATTTGATACAGTCAATCACAATGTTCTCTAAGAAAGTCTTGGACATGCTGTAGGGATCAAGAGAACAACACTAGGCTGGTTTAAATCTTATCTCTTTGACAGACTCCAGTTTGTAAATATTAAATCTTCTTCGAACTACAGGGTTACTTGCGGAATACCACAGGGTTCACTGCTTGAGTCAAACCTCTTTACTATGCATATGCTTCCAAATGGCAAAAATATCAGACAGCATGGGATAAAATTCCATTCTATATTTATCCAGTTAGGTAGACTACAGGCATGTCTTGACTTCAAATTTTCTGTTTATAAATTCGAACATCATCTTTGGACTGGAGTCTTTGATAAAGAAACCTCTTCGTCAATTACTTAATCCTGATGGCATTAAATTGGCCTATGGTAATAAAGTAAAGAACATTGATGTTGTTTTTGTCATTTAAATCCCACACTAAAGGGATTTCTACGCTTTCCTTCTTTTACCTCTGGAATATTGCCAAAATTAGAAATATCCTGTCCAACAGTGAAAAAATAATCCATGCATTTGTTACTTGAATGCCGGACAATTGTAACTCTTTACCTAAGGACACCCATGGAATGCAGGTAAAAGCCTTCAGCTGATCTAAAATGTTGCAGCAAGAGTTCTGATGAAAAAGATAGATCATATTACTCTTCTTTTAGCTTTCCCAAATTAGTTCACTGTAAAATCCAGAATATAATTGAAAATTCTCCATCTCACATATAAATCCCTTAACAATCAAGCTCCATCATACATCAGAAATTGGATTGTTTCATATGTTCCTAACAGAGCACTTCACTCTCAGACTGCATGGACTAAGCTACTGGTGCCGAACAATTTAATATTCTCTTTTTATAGATGTTACACATCGCCATGTCTTTCGGTGTTTGATCTTGTCTCTCTCCTAGACATAGCTATTCGCTGAGCTTTTACTCCAACTAACTTTATGTGCTGTCTTTCATCCTATAGATTTAAAAACTGGCTCAAAGCGCATCTACCCAGCCGTTTTTGTCTCATAGATGGAGGCACTAAAGGAGTTACTACTGCCATTAACTATTTACTTTTCTTTAACATAGAAAGTACTGATGGATCAGTGCTTCTGTGTCTTTTTTTTTTTTTTCGTATGCTCTGTCTTCTCACACCCCCAGTTGTTCGTGGCAGATGACCGCTCAGGTTCTGCTGTAGGTTTCTTCCTGTTAAAAGGAAGTTCCTTACCGCCATTGCTACATGAACACTCGGTATGAGGGATTTCTGCAAAGTCAATGACACAGTGGAAGCAACAGTCCACTGTCGCTACATGCTCATCCAGGAGGAGTAAATGCTGCAAGTCAATGACTCATTGCAATCTGCTGGGTTTCCTTGGATAGAAAACTGTTTAAGCAATTTAAATAATAAACTGAATTTGACTCCTTTGTTTGATAACCATGATCAATCTGGAATGAATGAACTTGACCTGGAATCTGAATTGAATTATTTTCATTGTAAAGTGCTTTGAAACGACATGTTGTGAATTAGTGCTATTTAAATAAATTGAATTTAATTGAATTAACACATCCTTTAAAGGATGAGCAGTCTATGTAGCTCTAATGTGCAAAAGCAGGTTGTTCCACAGATTAGGCACCAACACTGGGAAACCTTAGTGATCGCCCCTTTAAAGCTGTGATCTGGAAGTCTCTAATCAAAGTTGATTTGTGGACCTCAAGTCTCTGGCTCGAGTATGTGTGCAACCCTTCTAACAAATATGGTGATATAAATGATAACAGCTTTAAAATAATTACTGGTACTTCCTTTTGGGACATCTGTGACAAAATAAATACGGGCAGTATGACAATGACCAGTTTTTTTTTTTTTTTTTAAATGGCAAGTAAAAAGTCACATGACATCAATCTGCATTCAAATTGTTGGTTAATCTTTTTTTCTTCCTCTGCTCTCGGTGGAGGACGCACGCGTTTTCTCTCCCTCCCTCTTGCCTGCTTCTGCATCTGCTTTAGTCTGTGTATTTCTCAGAGCCTCACTTTACATATCTTCCAAACTTGCAATCTATGGATTTGGTCAGCTGGTCTCTCAACGCAATTGATCACATTTTTTCCACAGGAAGACAGGGTAAAGGAGAACCCTCTTGCCCAGCTGGTACATTCTTCTCTGGATACACAATGGATTCCTGGCAACAGTGGAAGATTGTGTGCTTGACTACAATGTCGGTTGAGAACGCAGAAGACGTTTATATATTTGGATTTTTGATAACAGGATTTCTGCTTTTTGAAGCCGGCAGTTACCTGACTTATCGAGTGGGTAGCAAGATGTGGGCAGCTGTTCATAGCATCCCAAAGCTGTCTGCGATGCTGGATGGAATCTGCAGAGCGATCAAAGCTCAGACTGAATTGTTAAGAGCTAAGCCGCAAGCTGGATACGGTCCTTGAAAAGAATCGTAGCCTGGAAGTGGCTTTTGGACTCAGAGGTGAAAGGATTTAATCATGGAGAAGGTTGTTCGCTCCAGAACTGCGGGAAAGTCCCAGAAATTTGGATATTTGGATTCGCAATTAAGAGATAACAGTAAAAAAGTGGTTGGAAATCCACACAACTGCTTGAACCAGAACACTTGCTTTTCTAAATCTGGTGCCCCAACGTGGCCTTGGAAACATCTGCTATGTGGCTATCGACAAAATATCTCCTGGATGTTATGTAAACATGGCGCTCTTTCCCAGCACCCCGAACAGCTGTGACCCAGATAAGACTTTACAGCTGATTGAGAAAACTTCCATCTCTCTCCTCAAGGATAATGGTGCTCTATCTGTGTTGAGAGTCAAATTCTTGCACACACTCACAGTTATATATTCGCACCCCCAAGATTCCACCGCACTCCAGCAAAATCTTTTCTTCTTGTGTGTTGCTTAGCCCTGCACCTAATTGCGTGATTTAATTACTTTTTCATAGATTTTTAGTTTTATCAGAAGGATTACCAGCGAAAACCAAACATTATTAGTAATAGAAAATTTGGACTATAGCTGCTCTTACACAAATGACCCAGCTTTCTTAGTTAGACTACAATGGACTGTTATTACTTAGTTCAACTTCAGTACCAGTAAAAGCAATATATTATTAGCACCTGAAAATGTGGATTAAAGCTGTTTTGTACCAGTGACTCAGCTTCCCTAGTTGGAATTCAGTGGAATGATGAGACCATCAATATTATCATCTTCTCTTAGCATAAGATGCTTTATTATTAAAAGTGGCTTGGAACCAATTTCTACCAGTAAACCCAGAACGATTATTAATTATTATTACTCCCAAGAATTATTAGGGTCATTTGATTTGTTTTTTTCTTTGTAATTGTAATGTTTTTCCTCATGTACAGAGCTTTGAGTGCCTTGTTGCTGAAAAGCGCTATATAAATAAACTTGACTTAATCTTAATTCTGTTCTTTGCCTAAATGTAAGTATATGGACAGATGACTAGAGTTGAAGAACATAAACTGTGATGGGGCCTGACACTTTGTGAATATTTGTAATTCTGTGACAGAGCGATGCCCAGTGTGCCTCAGGTTTCAGCATAAAAGCTAGACAAGCTTTAACACTGAGTTTGTGTCTGTCTCCATGTCAGTGCCAAGTGTCAATCAGGCTTTTCATGAAATTCCTTCTGTCTGATATACAATCTTGTGTGGGCCAAAGGTGATCTATATATAAATGTCTGAGTCTGCTAATCTGATCAGCTGTTCGTAAGTTACTATCCACTTGTTTTCCCAGGGTTTGTTCTTGAAGGCAAAGAAATGCACTTAAATTTGTTTTTTTTTTTTTATGAATTTGTCCCATGACATTACTTTTAACATCGTTGTGCAAAATTGATCATGATGGACAAATAAATGCTGGTTATTGTTTTCCAGGGTCAAAAAGGTGGACACAATTTAGTTCATTTGGGGAAGTCTGACAAGATATTTACAGCGACTTGCCAAAGCATTCACCCCCCTTGGCATTAAAATGGACTGTTTGAGAGTTTGCTCCATTAAATTTACAGAACATTGTGAACCAAACAACAGAAAACAGAAAACATTAGTGTGCATAACTGTTCATCTTAACTATGCCACCTTTTGTGGCAATTAAAGCTGCAAGTCGCTTCAGATACACTTATATTAGTTGTCCACATCTTGCCACTGGGATTTTCTTCTTCATGTTGGAGGGTTTCACTTGTTAACAGCGATCACCAAGTCTAACCTCAGATTCTCAACTGGATTGAGGTCTGGACTTTGGTCAGGCCATTCTAACACATTGAAATGTTTCCTGTTAAACCACTCGAGTTTTGCTATAGAAGTATGGTTCAGGTTACTGTCCAGCTGGAAGGTGAGCGTCCCAGTCGAGTCACAGGCAAACCGACATGTTTTGATCAAGAAAATATCTGTATTTAGCACCATCCATCTTTTCCAAGTCTTGAACCAATTTCCCAGTCCCTGCTGCATAAAAACATCCTCACAGCATGACGAAGCCACCACCATATTTCACTGGGAATGGTGTTCTTGGGGTGATGGCAAGGGTTGGGTGTACAGCAGACATTGCATTTTCCTCTGTGACTGAAAACCTCAATTTTAGCAGGTTCTTGGCAGGATTGTTGTGGTACTTCAGTCAAGAAAAATTAAAATAAATATATATATTTTATACTTCGTCAGCAGTAAACAAACAATCTTTTCCAATTTCTGAAATAAATTTGATTTTATTATGTTCTAAAACTTAAAAAAATTGAACGGATAAAACTGATATTTGGTTGGATTTTTTTCAATGAATCAAGTAGCATAAGCAGGCACGGCCAATGCCTGCATAGATAGATTATACAGCAACATAACACTTGAAAACAGTCGATGATGTTTAGAAGTTTTTGAATAAGACTGTGCCCATATTTAAGAATAAAACATGTTTAAATCACTTTAGAGTTGTTTACCCGAATGCAGCAAGTGCAGCTGTTGGAAAAATCCCCTTCTTAACAGAGATTGCTCAACCTGCATTTTAAATTATATACAGAGGTTGGGTTGATGCTACGAAAATTGTGTATTGTTACACCCCAAGTAACTATAAATATTGAGGGACTTATTTTAAAAATATCAGTGAGCTTATTCTGAAAGGATAAAGTGGACCAATTTTCATTACTGGCTTAGTTGCAGAAGTACTGCATATCCTAATTCTGCAGAAATCGGCTTTTTGAAATATGAGGGATTTTATTTTATACAGTATGTCTAGGTCTTATTTTGAAAGTCTAGCATAGCTGTTTTTTTCAGGAGTGGTTTTGTTCCATTACTAACATGACACCAACAACACATCTGTCTGGAAGGGGTTCAGACAGATCACAAAATATAAACCCAAAGACCCCCAACTCTATTAATGACTTTTGCCTTGCGAATGAGCTGAAACAGTTCTACTGCCGCTTTGAGAGACAATTGGTCATCATTCCCTGTGACTCCTCCACTCAGCCTCAGCCCCAGTCCACAATTAGTGTGGGCTTGTCACTGTGTATGGCAGTTCTGTATGGACCAGACACACCTGTCCATGCTGTAACACCACCACCACCAAAGGCTCGTCTGATGCATAGCGCTCTTTTCTTTAACATGTTGTCTTCTCCAGCATTGGCGGAGGCCATTATTTCTGTTCAACGTGAATCAACTTTCATCAGAAAATAGCACCGAGGCCCACTGGTCCCTCATCTAGCGCAAATGCTCCCTGGATGATGCCTGTGTCTGGTTATCTGGTCAAGTATCCTTTCAGGTCATCCAGCACACAGACCACGCTGATATGAACAGTTTCAAATGGTCTGACGTGACACTTGGATGCATGTCACCTCCTGGCATTCATCATCTGGTTCTGCAGGGCACTGTTCACAATGAAGCGGTCATCAGTGTGGGATGTGACCAAAGGATATCCACTTCTTTGCCTTTCTGTGACTCTTCAAGACTCTTTGAGGCAACCTGCTGATGACACTCTGTGATACTCTAAGCTCAGTGGCCACTTCTGTCTGAGAACATCTTGTTTAAAGCCTTGAATGGCGAGGTACTGTTAGGTGTCTTCTTGGTCTCATGACGTCAAAATGTTAACAGCATGATTAGGAGGACTGCTTAAATTCCAATTCTGATTGAACCAGGAAATTTATTGGTTCATGGATCAAACCCCATTGTGAATTTTGCCGTTGGGCTCCTTGTTAGATAACAGCAAGTGATGCAAAAAGTACTAAAACATTGAACAGTTGGACATGTGCATGTAAAGGTTTAGGGAATGTCACAGTATGTTCAAGTATAAAAGTTATAGTGCACTTTAGGTTCATTTTGAAATTTTACCCAATTGCCGAATATCCCTAACTTTTTGTGAGTAATTGTAATTCAGACCATTTTCCCAAATCTCATCTCATCTAGTTTTCCATACCCACTTCCCTTTCCTAGACCCTGGTTTACATTATCAATATTTACTTATTAAGTTCTTGTAAATCCTCATAGCTAAATAAGATTGCGTGGTTTATTTGTTATAATATCTCTAAGATTCTTGGGTGTTGCATTTTCAAAGTTATAAAGATGTGTACTTACAAACATTTTACCAGTAGGTATCTAAAGAAGCTGGTGTTCATCAAGTTGCTGGAATGAGGGAAACAAACAAATCCTCCACACAGCACAATCCCAAATCTTTCATTGATCAAATAATCCATCTAGAGTTGAAGGAGCAAATGATGGGTTTGCACACAGTGCTAGTGTGAAGGATAGAGCCCTAAGTCTAAGAGGTTTACTTATTTGTTTTCACATCTGAATAGCATCATATATAACTGGATTGTAGCTGAAAATGATTTTCTGAGATGAACGGGAGACATTAGAATAACACTGATCGAGTGAGGGGGACAGTCTTCTATGTCTATGACCTGGGAAGCACAATTGTCTTATCTGACCAATAGGAAAAACAGCATATGTCAGCAGCCGAATAATAAGGTATAAAGCCTGGGAGGGCCAAGCCTCTACTTATCTTAGGCTTAACACAAATGTCCCTTTCTGATCCAATGGAATTCATAATTTCAGATAAATGGAAGAATTATGGAATCTAGTTTTTTAAAGAATGCCTTTGTCTCCCTCAACAATTTAGAGAGACAACCCATCTTAACTGCATTTACCCTTTCTATCAGAAATATTAGAAGCGTTTTCCAAAACTCCAGTTTCCTCTTTAACCTGTCTAATATATCCATAAAATTAGATTCAAACAGGTGATTATACCTGCTTGCAATGGCTAATCCTAAATAAGTGAATTAATCCCAAGCCAATTTAAATGGGGTCTGTTGTAACACAGTTGGGTCTTCACGCTGCAAGGGACTAAAGGGGCATCCTTGTCTCATGTCCCTGTGCAAATTGAATTTATGTGAGATTGTCTGATTAGTAAGGATTTTGGCATTTGAGCATAACAGTTGAATCCATGACATAAATAGCTACAAATTGAAACTCAGAGCGTGGAGATATGGCCATTCTATGCAGCCTTATCGGCATCTAAACTCAGAATGAAGAAATCTTCTTTAGGATGTCTAAGCGAGTATATAATATTGAAGAGACCTTTGCAAATATGGAATGATGAGTGCCTGTTGGGGATGAACCCTAAGTCTTGCCAAGGTTTTAGACAAAATCTTTGTTTTGTCTCTAACAATGACACTGGCCTGTATGGCCAAACATGTTCCAAGTCCTTCCCCTTCTTGGGAATAAGTATTGTTGTAGCTTAATTTAATGTAGATGAAAATGTATCAACCTCAAAGGCCTTCTTATGGACCTTGTCTAAATATGAAGCTATCATACTGCTAAATGTTTTATAGAACTCATGATTATTTCTAGATTTATTTGGCAGGGTAAAAGGCCCAAGGTTAAAAATAAAACCCTACGGCTCTCAAAAGAAGAAGGAGGATTGGCCTTACCATACCTTAAACGTTATTTTTATGCAGCTCAGATCAAGCCGCTTGTTCACCAAATTTCAGGCTAGATGGAAAGACACTGAAATCTCGATAATGAGGCACCCTCCAATTCATGCATAAAAATTTTGATAAATATACTAAGATGATTCAAAATTCATGGATCATAACTCAAGTAAAAAAAGAAAAATCTAAACAAAATAATAAAATTCAGATAATTCAATAGTGTGAATTTGACCCTGGATTTAGACCTAATCCTTTGGACAGCACATTTATACATTGGATTTCAAAAGACATCACAACTTTTTATACTTTTACACATTATGGAAAGATAAAAGGAAGATTAGCAGTTTAATAATTCTGATTTTTTTTTTGATTTGCAGAACTATTTTCAACAGAATGTCACTACTAAAACAGATATTAATGATCCACTATTGAGCATTTTTCTGAAAGCCTGTAAAAATAATTTAGATAAAAGGTGCAATAGGTACATTTAGGTTCTACTCAACAAAATATATCTAAAACAAATGGGAGGATTCAAAATAAGTCTTTAACAAAAGTGAAGGCCCTAGAAATCTTTAAAGAAAGGACACGGTTAAGTGGACATTAAGGGTTGAGATTTTGTTGTGTGCGTCGCTTAATGGTTTAGCAGCATTTTCCATTTCCAACCTTCGTTTCTCTTCTTCTACTTGTAATCGCTCCGAATTGTGTTTTTGTCTGTGAGGACTGAAAGGTCCCAACACATCCTCATACATATGCTCTCAATGTCTCCCACAGCATAATCTGGGAAGTGTTATCCTTATGATTTGTCTCAAGAAACAACTTAATCTGAGTCTCCAAATACTCAGAAAATTCCTTCCTTAGAAGTTGGGGATCAAATCTTCCTACAAGGCCCTGCCACTCTCACCAGCTCCAATGAAACAGAGACAGGACAATGGACACAGAAGATAATATGATATTTGATATTATTGACACCCAACGTCCGTTTACCATCTAATAACAAAAAAATAGATTTTAGTATTTAGGTAATGAACTAGGGAGTGAAACAAATAGCCCCTACTAGTTGCATTTAACATCTTCTACACATGAAATAATATGGTATTTTTGATATATGAATTCAGAAAATTAGAAGCATTAGACAGTGCCATTCCCTGAGTTGATGATCTATCTAGTTATGTAGAGTGTGGATGAATTCACCCACAATAACCAGGACCCGTATTCACAAAGATTCTCAGAGTCCTCTCAGAGAGCTTCTATCTCATCCTAACAATTCTTGGCAAGGACTCCTAGCTTAAGAGTGATTCTGTTCGCTGCTGAGAGCGACTCTGAGCAAGGAGACAACAGAAATTCCTCTTAGTGAGGAGGTGTGATTGACCCCGTTGCTAGGTGTGAAATCTACAGATTATCACACAGAAAGCCAGGGTACATTGGAGCATTTCCACCAGACATTGAAATTCCTTCTACACGCCTAAGGCACCGCGCTGGAGATAGACTGGGAGAAAAAGTTGCCATGGTTGATGTTGGCTGCTCAGGGGGTCACTCAAGAGAGCACAGGCTTTGGTCTGAATGTGACTTGTGTTCGTGCACACAGTTAAAAAGGTCCTTTAGCAGCTGTGGTAGATAATTGGAAGGAGTCAAAGCCTCCTAAAAACATGTTTGGTTATGTAAATGGCTTTAGGCATGGGCTGTATGCGGCGTGGAAGATGGCAAAAAAAACTGCCACCCAAGAACAAATTAAGGCTTTGTTTGACCGAGGTGCTGAGGAACGTTCATTTTTACTAGGGGATTAGGTCTAAGCTTTGAGTCTTATTATCACGTCTCTATTTCAGGGAAAGTTTTCAGGCCCTTACACAGTTTTAAAACACACCTCTGATCAGAAATACCTCATTTCTACAACTGAGCATAGGCGAAAAAAGCAGTTAGGGTTGTAAATTTGTTAAAGCCTTACTACACTCGAGACTAGTGTGCAGCTAATGCAGCTGATTTAGGACTTAATACTTGAGATTAAATTGGCATCATGGACAGCACAATTGCACAGGGCCAATTTAAAAACTCGTTGCATAAGTTGAAAGTTTTATCACACCTGCCTGAACCTAGTCTTAATCGTATTTAACCAGACTAGTTTTGACTTCCCAAAATGAATAACTGTGTAGATCAGGTTGGGTGAGCTAAGTTTGACAGTAAGTTTGACCTACTTAAACTGCCTGTGACATGGAATGTTCATGATAAATCCAATTACATTTATGGAAAAGAAACAATTATAAATTCATGCCACTGAAATGAACAGTTGGTGAGATATATGGTCTTAAACCATATATGACCAGTAATGCATTGTTTCACCATGTTGACGCAACTTGGTTTCCATCTGAACCGTTTATCATTGACGCTCACACAATGAATGACCCGGAGACTTCCCGTTAGACGTCATTTCCAGGCAACTTTGGACTTGCCAAATTTAACATCGAAATATGCTCATTTTGAGTCACAATTGTCTGATCACGTCTTTAACCCTATTATCATGTTAATTACTCTCCAGTTCCTTTAATGCATAAGTGTTTTTTTTCAATTTCTGCATATGTGGGAAAAGTGTGTCTGACAAAACGTGCACAGGAAATAGCTGCATTTCCTTAAGGATTATTTTCCTACAAGTCACGCCGGTGGGCTAAGAAACACTCCCGCTATTTTCCAACGTTTAATAAATAACATTGTTGGCAACATCCAAGGTTGCACTGTTTATTCAGATGATGTCGTGGTTAGTCTGACATTTGGGAACATGTGGAGAGCATCCAGGAGCTGTTCACTTCGTTGGGAGGGGCGAGGCTCTTGGTCAAGCTTGCCAAGTGTGAGTTTGCAAAGCCGACCGTGACCCACCTGGGCCATGTAGTTGGGCAGGGTGAGGTACCTCCCCATTATGGCTAAAAGAGCTGAGCTCTCTAACAAGCCTTCATGAGGGAGGGAGGGTTGAGAGATATCGGCTAGAAATAGTCAGGCTGACCTCCTTCCACTCTAGAGTGGCCTGCAGAGAGAGGTGGAGGGCTGGGGTGGGTTTGCTTGTCGCCCCAGCTCAGTTTTCTCTGAGTTTATCCCAGTGGATGAGAGGGTTGCATCTCTGCGCCTTTAGGTCGAGGAGAGGTCTCTGACTGTTTGCCCTCCCCTTGGAAGGGAGTTCTTGGGGAGAATGTAGCAAGAGATTGATAGATGGATCGGTGGGGCTGTCGCAGTAATGTGGGGCTCTCGACTGTACTGGTCGGTCTACGTTTCTACCCTCACGTTTGTACGAACTGTAGGTCATGACCAAAAGAATTAGTAAACGATACAAGCAGCTGAAATGAGCCTCCTCTGCAAGGTGGCCAGGAACTCTCTTAGAGATACGTTTAGGAGCTCAGCCATCAGGAAAAGCTCGGAGCAGAGCCGCTGCTCTTTCATCTCAAGAGGAGTCAACTGAGGTGGCTTGGTCATCTGTTGCGGATGCCCACTGGACGCCTCCCTCGGGAGGTGTTTTAGGCACATCCCACCGGGAGAAGGTCCAAGGGACGGCCCAGGACATGCTTGAGGAAAAATGTCTCTCGGCTGGCGTCTGTGGAGAGGTAAGCCTGGCCGTCTCTGTTTAGACTGCTGCCCCCATAACCCGGCCCAGAATAAGCGGAAGACGACGAGTATGAGTACAATGATTTCCAAATCCTGTTCTACCAACATGCAATTGAATTCACTACAAAAACAAGATATTTAATGTTCAAACTGATAAACTGTATTAGACAAACTATAAATCCGACTGGAAAGAATTTTGAACCAAACTACTTCATTTAAAGTAAAAGATATATAGATATGAAAAAAACAGTGTGCAGCTTCTGGTTTTATGATCAAAATGTCACCAAAAATACACTACAAAAACTGCTGGAATTCTAAGATATTGGTGTTGTCAGGAGGGATCTGACATAAAAGTCCTAGAACAATCACAAGAACATCATGTGAAAGACCCATATTTGTATACAATTTAAAGTGGAACTAAACTGCAAATCAACTTTTTTTTGCAGATAAACTGTATAAATTGGACCCTAAGTGTGCTATCCTTATGTTACTGTTCAATTCTCTTTTTACATTTCCATGTAAACTTGTTTAACCTCTTATCTCCCAAGAGGGTTTCGGGAAGTTTGTCCTCAAAATAACATGCCCAAATTTATTTGAGTTTTTCTCAGCAATTACAAACTCCAAATAAATAACCTTGGTTCATCAAATTAAAGCCAACACTTTGGAGATTCCATCAGAAGTGTAAATCACAGTAGTTATAAAAACATTTCACTAAGCAGGCTCCCATTCTGTCCTCCACTGCCTCGGCAGCACCGGCTTTGGGCATCGCTGGGTCACCGCCTTGAGCCAGCAGAGTGACACTCAGGGGTGTGTCTCTTGGCACCGCCCACTTTGGTAGCATTTTTCAAAATTTGTCTGGGAGCGGGGTTATGATTTTACGTACATCGGGTTTAGTTCTACTTTAAGAAAATGATGACAGAGTGAAAAAAAGAACGCTTTCCTTATTTTAACATGCTTTCATCCACTGTTTCCTTCTGACCTTTGTCTCGCTTAAAACAAAAACTTTTTAAAAAACAGTTAAATAAGCAGAAGCAGTAGCAGAAGAAGCACAAAAAGAAGTGGCAGAGGAAGAAACTTAGCTACAGACCAAATCCTAATAATCAATAAGCAGCATATATAGCAACATAGGGTGTATTCACACCAGGGAAGTCCTTTTGTCCCCTTGTTTGGTCCGGAGCAAAAGCGGACCTTATTTTTTTTGTTTGGTGCGGTTTTTTTACACATTGTACTTTTTGCAAGTGAACTATTACTTGTAAACAAAGCCACGCGAGTGACGATCATTGCTCCCATAGGACAGAAATGACGGGGGCGGGACAAAGCACAGACCCGGAAATTTAGGAAAAAAGCTGCAGACGTGCTGCGCGCAGCACCTCTGTTCTGGATATTTGTGGCGTTATTACAGCTGCAATATTATTGTGAGGGTGAAGAGCAGCTCATCCAACACAGATTTTGCGACGTTCTATCTATAAGTTTGGAACAGTGTTGGAGAATGCGCGCTGAACGCCGAAGAAGACGGTGTGCTCTGCGTGGCCGGTCCCACATGCCCGGTGTTGCAACAATCAGCTGGCCAGGTATGATTTGAGTATAACTTACACTTTTGATATCGGCTACGGTGGCTTGTTAAGTCCAAAGAGACGTACGTTTTCTGCAGTTGGTTCGGATCGGGGCCAGTTCGTATTCAGACCATAAGCGAACCGCACCAGAGTTCACTTGAGTGTATTCACACTTGCACAAAAAGTCCGGACCAAGGGTTCCCCCCTGGTCCGTTTAAAGCAGACCAAAAGTGACAAGTGTAATACACCCTAAGATAGCCATTAGTAAGGTTCCCAATTATTCACTAAAACAATAGTATGGCCCAATAATAAGATTTTTCGGTTATTCCGAACCTTCGTAGACATCTAAATGTTAGGCAACTGCAAAGTTTGCAAAAACTGAGCTACTGGCTACTGTATGTGTATAATCTGCTAGTTTTCATTTCCAAGTTCAATATTTGTCCACACAGAAATGTAATAAAACAAATTTACATTTAGAGCATATTTCAAAGTGGTCAGGCTTTAAATATGTACAACATTAAAGGTAGTTACTGTCAGAAACGTGTCATCTGTTTGATAATTTGAGTGACCTGTATTCCTGTAAACCCTAAACATGAATCTGTGGCTTATCAGCCAAAACCCCCCAAAACTAAGATGGCTATGCTTAAAATGATAAACAAAATATGAAGTACAAGATGATGAAAAAAGCCTATGTACCACGTGTCATTTATTAAACGATCCAATTAAAAACAATTGACTTCTTTAGTTATTATAGAAATTTAAATGGTTACTATGTAGAGAGTGAAAAAGGAAAGTGTCTGGGAAAAAATGATTTCACAGACTTCCTCAGACCAAGAAAACTAATCAAATTTCTAACTAACAGAAATAACTAAACTGATTTAACTAACCCATCAATGATGAGATTCTCATAAGCAGCGTTCTTGTCACACACAGGACAGATCCAGGAAGGTTTCTTTTCATTCATCTGCAGGTAGAGGGCAGCATCAAAGCACTGTAGATGAGAGCATGTCACGGCTCTGCATGGTACTGTCAGTCGCATCTTACCCAGCTTAGGAAGACAACAAAAAAAAAAGTCATTTCAAACACATGAACAAAAAAAACTTGTTTTGATGTATTAAGCTTTTTGTTGTTTGTTGTATACAAATTGATCACTTGAGACCGATTAAACATAAAATCTAGTAAACAGGAAAACCATATGCTACAGTTGGATTTTTTTAGTTCCTGCCATAAATACTAGTACTGTCAGGTACTTATTTTTGATAACGGAAAAGTATTCTTTAAGGTACTTTATAACAAAGCTATTTGATGCACGTAGGTGAAATTGAAAGTTTTAGCTCTAATTTACATAAAAAGTTTATGTGTGCATTATTCACTCATTGCGTGCATTACAGAAAAACACAACAAAAATTATTTAATTGTTTTGTACTGTTCCCTTTTGCTACTTTGGTGTCTCCAATTTCAGCAACTGCCCAATCTGGAATTGGTAATAATGTCAATTTACACAGATGCTTCATTTACCGGACACATGAGTGACACTCGAAGACTAGTTGTGGCAATTTCACTGTCCGGATCTGCTGTTAACTTCTCCTTAACTGAAACACAGAAGGAAGAGGATATTGCAATGTAAATAAAATATCTATTCAAAATCATATGTGCTATAACAAAATAAAACTACATTTCCAATAAGATTTTTCCCTAACTGATTTTATTACTGTACAATTCAGCTAAAAAAAAATAATTTGTTAAGAAAACTAAAAATTAAAAAGCTGCAACAATCTGGTGGTGGGTAACAGACAGTGTGCAGTGGCTTGTAAAAGTATTCATACCCCTTGAACCTTTCCACATATTGTCACATTACAACCACAAACATAAATATATCTACTGGAATTCAATGTGAAAGACCAACACAAAGTGGTATACAATTGTGAAGTGGAAAGAAGTGGGGTGTGCAAAAGTATTCAGCCCCCTTTACTCTGAGTGCAACTAATTGTCTTCAGAAGTTGCCTGATGATTGCTAATGAATAAATAGAGTCAATCTCAGTACCAATACAGCTGCTCTGTGACGGCCTCAGAGGTTGGTTAAGAGAATATTGGGTCAGGGATAAAGTTGTGGAGGAGTTTAAAGCTGGCCTATGCTATTAAAAGACTTCCCAAACATTGAACATCTCACATAGCACTGTTCAATCCATCATCTGGAAATGGAAAGAGTATGGCCCAACTGTAAACCTCCCAAGACAAGGCCGTCCACCTAAACTTACAGGCTGAACAAGGAGAGCACTGATCAGAGCTGCAGCCAAGAGGCCCATGGTGACTCTGGATGAACTGCAGAGATCCACAGCTCAGGTGTGGGAATCTGTCCACAGGACAACTATTAGTCGTGCACTGCACAAATGTGGTCTTTATCGAAGAGTGGCAAGAAGAAAGCCATTGTTAAAAGAACATAAGAAAAACATAAGAAGTCCAGTTTGCAGTTTGCCAGAAGCCATGTTGGGGACACAGCAAACATGTGGAAGAAGGTGTTTTGGTCAGAGGAGACCAAAATTTAACTTTTTGGCCAAAATGCAAAACGCTATGTGTGGCAGAGAGCTAACACTGCACATCACTCTGAACACACCATCCCCACTGTCAAATATGGTGGTGGCAGCATCATGCTCTGGGGGTGCTTCTCTTCTCCAAGGACAGGGAAGGTGGTCAGAGTTGATGGGAAGATGGATGGAGCCAAATACAGGGCAGTCTTGGAAGAAAACCTGTTCGAGTCTGCAAAAGACTTGAGACCGGGGCAGAGGTTAACATTCCAGCAGGACAATGGCCCTAAACATGAAGCCAGGGCTGCAATAGAATAGAACGCTCTCCATCTAATCTGTCTGACCTTCAGCTGTTTTGCAAAGAAGAACAGGCAAAAATTTCAATCACTAGATAAAATCCTAATAAAATATTCTCACATTACAACCACAAATGTTTGTGGTTGTAATGTGACAATATGTGGAAAAGTTCAAGGGGCATGAATACTTTTACAAGCCACTCTGTGTGTCAAAAAACAAAGATCTATAGGTGGAGAAATTGAGGGCTGGACTTAAAAATAATTACAGGGCACTGTGGAGCCCTACATTTGGCAAACTAAACCAGTTTTGGCATTACGTGAATCATTTCACTGTTTTTAAGTAAGTACAATAAAACAGGGCTCCCACCACCACCGAGGGGCATCTTAGAACAGAGATGGCCTTCCTGCTCAGCTTATCCAGTCATTTCCTCAGAGCTGTCGATCAGCTGCTGCTCCAGCAGACAACCATAGTAGATGGCTGATGCCACCAAACAGTCTTCAGGAGCACCGCCTGCACTCCAAATGTCCTCAGTCTGCTACGTAGGTAGAGTCTGCTTTGATCCTTCCTATGATGTGCATCATTGTTGTGGCTCCAGTCCATTTTGTTGTTCATGTGAACACCCTGGTACCCATAATAGTTCATCAGTGTCTGTGTGGTAGCTCGGCACCAGTGGATATCCACCAGCAGTTCCTTAGTTTTCCCCTCATTGATCTGGAGGTGGTTCCGCTGACACCTAACCACAAGTCATATGTGCCCTGTCTATATACTCTATGTTGACCTCATCTGTGATGAGGTCAACCAAGGGAGAGTCATCAAAGAACTTTTAAAGATAAGATTCTGAGGAGTTGAGGGAGAAGGCGGCAGTGTAGAGGGTGAAAATGAACAGTGCCAGCGCTTCTGAGAAGGTTAATGTTTTACTATGGATGGGCCAGAGTCCAATACTAAATCTGACAGAAAAGCAATGCCTGAAAAGGGCTGTGGGCCACAGATGTCCTTAATCTTACTGATTTTGGAGACCATTTGGTAGCAAGGGCAAACCAAGTTATTGCAGCTTTTTTAAAATCATCATGGCAGTAGGACCATATGTAACTTTAAAGGTGTGAAAAGTTGAGTGTTCTGTATAAATATGTTGGACTTGAGAAGAGATCCAAATTCACTTAAAGCAGTGGGTCTCTATCCTAGTCCTCAGGTCACAAGGTCCTTTCATGTTTTAGATGTGTCTCTGCTCCAGCACACCTGATGCAGATTCCATAACCTTCTCAGCATGTCACGAGTCCTTAAAAAGCTTGTTAATTGTCCATTCAATGAGGTCAGGTGTGTCTCAGCAGGGTAACACCTAAACAAGCAAGACAGTGGGTCGCAGGCACCAGGACTGAGAACCACTGACTTAAAGCATCTTCACCAAAACATGTGTATAATATACCTTTAGTGTGAAAGTGTAAAATGTGAAATTAATACAATAATTAACATTTTTACTTAGTGCCCTGGAGTGATCTGGGCTTCTGATTCCCTTCATCCTCAGTCTCTGCAGGAGCAATGGTGAAGTCAGTTGCCTCACAAGGTACACAGAAAGAGAATAGGTCTGAAAAATAACCAAAAATATAGATCTTTTAACAATAAAGTCTTGTTAAATTAATAATTGTGGGGTTTTTTTACGGTATGCAGGATACCAGGGGTGTAACCATTTGTTTGCACTGAAAGTTTTAGTGGAGCCCTTCCATTTCAGCACGCACATACAGCTACAGCTCAAAAACGTAGAATTTATGTGAAAAAGTTTGATATTTTTTAAATCTCATTTCAGAAACTGACATTCATATCTTATATAGGTTCATTACACAGAGTGAAAAATTACTTATTGTAATGTTGATGATTTTGGCTGACAGATTGAATATTACATGAGATCAATTAAAAAAATATTTTAAACCAAACTGTAAGGTCTAAAACGTATTTTCATTTCTATGCACTCAGTTGGTTGGGCCTCCTCTTGCATGAATTACTGCATCAATGTGTCGTGGCATAGAGGCGATCAGCCTGTGGTTCTGCTGAGGTGTAATGGAAACCCAGGTTACTTTGATAGCAGCTTTCAGGTCATCTGCCTTGTTGGGTCTGGTGTCTCTCATCTTCCTCTTGACAACAGCCCACAGATTTTTCTATGGGTTTCAGGTCAGAGGAGTTTGTTGCCCAATCAAGAACCTGAAGTTTTTAATAGCATTCATTGTTGAAAGAAGCTAAAAATAAATGTACATTCCTTTCGGTTTCTCTCAATGAAAACTTACGGAAAACATCAAACTGTTAATTTAAAACCAAGGTAAATACAGAACCATGATTTTTGTGTCCCATTGCACCCTGAGGAGTACTTGTACAGAACACCAGTTTAGAGAATCAGAGAAAACTAAATTTAAGTCAAGTTAACAGCTACTCAAATTTAACAACCTGATAGTTTACCTGTGGTTAACACTTTATTAGAATACCAGTTTATTGAATATCTAATCTATTTTTCTCATCGTTTGTCCAATCAACTATCCAATTGTTCCATCCTTTTGTCGAACAGTGTTTTTTCTTTATAATTAGGCTCCTGCAGGTAACTGCTCATCTATCTGGAAAAGGAAGTGCTGTCAGTTACTCATGTTTACTATCCTATAGTTTCTTTTGCAACTAGTGAAATTAGAAACAGAATCTAAAGTCAATGAAGTCAGGGAGGCCAATAAGAAGTCATTGTTCAGAGTAGTTGTTAGTTCCTTGACTCCAGGGATATTTGTTTCCAAATTCTACAAACTGTGGAACACGCTGACACATCATTAGACAGGACACCAGGTATTCAAAAGTACTTCAAAATCTAATTTAAATACTATGTTCAAATTAAATAGGACGTTGTTACCCTCACCTTTCCAATTTCTGGGGCCCATGTTACTGAAATCTGGTTCGGTACAGCGGATGAGAGTCTGACAAGGGAGGTAATGTTTAGGGGTCTTCCTGTTCTCTTCTGTTCAACTCCATTTTTGGGTGGTGGTGCAAATCCCTACAGGCAAAGAAAATGTAGTATTTTCCCCCATATAATACTTTACTGGATGGTTTATCCTTTACTTTTCTAAAGGAAAAAAAAACACTTACAGGCAAAGGAAACAGCTTGCCATTGACCTTTGTACAAAGACTGTTGGGGAAATTATCATCTTGAAGACAACTTGTCTCTGCCAAGCAGAACCTGAAAATTGAAAGAATGAGGAGTTTCTTAGATGCATCTTGATAGGGATGCTAATACTTTTGTCACACTGTAGTATATAGTACTATACTGTAATAAAAGATTTTGCAGCGAAGACATTACACATCATAGTAAAATTCGGTGTAGTTTATATCAAAATAAATGTCAAAGGCATTTTATAAGTCAAATTTAGTTCATAGACATACATTAAGCAAATTCAATCCAATTGCATAGATTAAATTGTAATTACATATATTCCAATTTAATCTTAGAACATAGTGCAGTCAGAAAAGAAGAATAAATATTTAGGTAAACAGGGCGGATGTTAGGGTTTATCACTCTTTTAAGAAAATATTTTAAAAGCACTATGAAATAAGTCTTCTTCGAGTTGTACTAAGTGATTCAGACAGCACACTCAAAGCTGCGTTGGGGTCATGAAATTACCAAATAGTAAAATGGTAAATGGACTGAACTTATATGGCACCTTTCCAGTCATACTGACCACTCAAAGTGCTTTACACTAGAGTCACATTCACCCAATCACACTCACTAACGCTCACACATTCATGCACCGATATGCAGATCGGTAGGCAACTTGAGGTTAAGTGCCTTGCCCAGGGGTACATCGACATATGGCAGGAGGAAGCTGGAATCGAACCCACAACTTTCAGATGGCAAGATGACTACTATTCCCACTAAGCCACAGGTTCACAGAAGTAGGACCAAGTCATTGTTTTGCAAGTCCCATGTTGTGTCCAAAGTCAAGACATACAGTCTCGAGTCAAGTCCATGTCCTAAACGTTAAATTTCCTATCTTAAACAACTCACCTGATCAAGTAGGACATAACTTGATATTATACAATTTTATCAAGTAGTACAAATATATATTTTTCACTGCAGGAACCAGACTTTATCAATTAACATTTAAAAGGGGTTTGCAAACGAACCATCAAGAGGAAGTAAGCTTCAAAGATGTGAAACAATTTCAGTAGAAAATATAAATGATCTCCATGTTAACAATTGTAAAAAACTGCTTTTACAATATTACCTAATATCAGATCAATAAATAAATCGCACCATTTACTCTGTACAACTATTAAAAAAAAAACTCCTTTCCGAACAGATTGATTTTAATACAGTTCAGTTTATTTATTTAGAGACAATTCAGAACAAACAATACCTTGTTTTATAAGAGATGATAGTGTTGCTAACTACCAGTATAAATGCACTTTGTTTTTGCTCAAGCTCACTGTAGAGACTGGAAGCGCCAGGATAACAAACAAAGGAAGTCATTCAGTTTGATTAAGAGAAATACTGGTCATGTTAACATGCGTCTTGACAACTACAACGATGGCAGATTGCAGTGCTAAGCACCTGATTTAAAAGCCGCTTTGTCATCTCTTTTGTTTACATCGAAGCGAGAACTCACAAAATTTGGGCTGTGTATGGAACCTGACTTACCTGTCTGCATGATTTAATAGGACATCACATGGTGTTGCCTCTAGCCATAGCCTTCAGCCCACATGTATTACATATTACTTTATGATAACCATGTAATTTGTGCAGGCAAATTACATGATAAATAATTGCTGGTCTATTTATTGCTCAGTAATATCATTGTATTTTTTCATGTTTCTATTCTGTAACTTCACTTCATATTGCGTTAGATCTGGGTATTATGGGAAGTTTCTATAAACTGGCTGGAAATTTATACAGAGACCAACTGATTTTGGATTTTCTAAATATTTATGAAAAGTGATTTGATTGTGAGAACAACCAGCAACAGGATCTGAACTTCAAAAATTCAAGAATATGAGTGCTGATGTTGCTTTTTACAGAAAACATTAACCAAAACAATTTAAACAGTCAGTAAATTAAGAAAATGTTGAGTGATCAATAACAAGTGATCCGTTAATAGAAAAAAAGATCTTTCTTCCAAAATGAAAATTATCTCCATGTTAATCACCTGCAACATAAATCTGTTTTTATAATATCACATGAGTAACAGAACATTAAAATCAGGTCCACAGTTAAAATACAAAACAAAGAAAAAACAAACCTTTAGGTGAAGTCATAACCCATTGATGTGAAAATTAAAGTCATGTCCAGTTCCTTTCCTGGTTTTATCGAGTCTGTGTGTCTGTGTCCACTGCATTAATGTAGAGCTCAAGGCGCCTGAAAGAGGGCGTTGCCTTTGCAGCATTATTGTGAAAAACATATTGTGAAAAGGCACACTGATAGCCCCTTCATTTCTTGTTGGACAGGTGCCATTGTTAAGTTACTTCTGGAGCAGGACTTGAACTTTAATAATCATTTGTTTAGGTCATGAAAGTTTTTATTGGATTTATGAAGAGTAGCTAAAATACAAATGTTTGCCTTTAAGACTTTTAGTTAGCAAATTAAAAGACATCAACAGATTTTAAATTGACATTCAATATGAAATCATCGTAACAGTTTAAAGCCCTTACCTTAGTTGAATTTGAACCATATAGTCCCTTCTGCCACCTGGCAGGAAGTCTCTGTAAAACATAAGATGCATCAGACTTTAATATACACCATTTCCCTTAACAGGTGAAGAGACTATAACAGACAGGTCTTACCTGGATATGCATACTTCTCGAACTTGCTGTGGTGTTAATGCAAAAATGAAATACTTTTCTTGATGGTACCTCTGTGCAGTACTTGTTCCTAAGAAACATTGCTGCTGTCATAAAATGATTTACTTTACAATTGCAAAACACACACACACACACACATTTGTATTTCCAAACTCTATTAGAACTTTGTGCTGCCTTAACATTCGGTCTTCTCAACTCTACCCTCACACTCACCCTAACCACTATATTCCTAACCTTAACCTAAAGTTTATTTACAGTTTATGTGTAACCCTACAAAAAAAAAATTTGGTCTTCAAATTTTATGATTATACCAAACACACACAAACACTATTAACTTTAAAATTCAATATGTGATTTTGCTTTGGATGTTATAAACTAGCAGAAAAATTCAATACAAACACAAAATGCTTTACAACAAACTTCAAAGTGAAAGTATTCAGTTCTGATTCAGAAGTCCTTAATAAACAAATAAACTTTTGATACATTCTTGGTCAGACTTTAAGGTACAGATAAGATTACAATCAACTATAAGTGCACTGGTCTCTTGTAAAGAGTTATTTATCACAAAAACAAAACTTGAAATAATTAGAGACCTAAACTTGAGGGCTTAATAAGAACATCCAGCACATCATAGAAGGGCAGAGGTTTCATCTGTACATCAGGATGGACAGGGGGGATGAGAGGGGAAGACTGTTGAAGGTTCATGCTGGTTTTGGCAAAGTACCACACCAGTGTTTCGCCTGTTAAAAGGCTGAAGTCTGTTTCACAGAGCTGATTCCTGCCAAGAGAGATAAGTGGTCAGTAAAGTTTATATAGTCCTCAAAACCAAGGTTACAAACTGCTTTATTTCAAATAAAGACAGAGGTACCTAAAGCAGCCAAAATTACATCTACATAAACAATACAAACCCACAAAACAATATAAAATGGCCCAATAGTAGTTGAACTTGTACACTTTGGTTAACCCTCAAATCTATGCATGTACATACAAAAGCTGTAGAAGTACTACACAGTCTCTCAGATCACACATTTCTTTTTAGGGCTTTCAAATCTAGTTTAGCAGGACATTAGTGTGTTTGTTGCTTTACCTTTATTGATTATTTTGCTTGTATTAGTTGTTTAACTGTTGATCTTTTATTATGTAAAGCACTTTGGTCAACTTTATTGTTTTTAGATGTGCTACATAAACACATTTGACTTGACCCAAGTTGTAATCACAAAGCTCATTTTCCTAAAGGCATGACAAACTGGTACACACACTGGCTGGAGAAGAAGGAAACAACCGTAAGGATGTGCGGTCGGCATTTTATTAAATGACAAATCTGTCTAAAATGTCAGCCCCTAATTACCGTCCGCCAAAAATTGCTAGTGAAGTTGTAATATTCCAGAAAGCATGTTACATACTTCTAAGAGATGTGTTACATCCGAAGCAGGAATGGACACAATTTAAAAAGTTTAAAAAATTTTAAATCACTTGACTAAACAAGGTGTCACTACAGACATGCAGAGCATTTGATAAAGTTCATCTACAAAATGTTTAAGAGGCTAAAGGCCTGCTTTCAGTCAGTGGTGTGTAGGTCTACTGCTTTTTTGAATTTGATGAAACATTCTGAGCTTAAGGCTGTATTCCTGTCAACAAACAACATAACCAAAAGACTACAAGAACTACAGGATAACAATTAAACTGAACTCTCCACTAATGTCCCTTTTCCAATGGCGCGTTTTAGGTGGCGCAGCTCCGCTCCACTCGGTTTCGCTCTGCTCCGTACGGTACCAGTTGTGTTTCCACCGACACACTGACGGCTGGAGCTATGGCGGCTGAAGCACCGCCTCCAGCCGTCAGTGTAGTGGGCAGTGCTGCTATTAACGTTACTGTGTGACATTGTCGTGTTAAAGTAATCTGTGTGAAACGTTAAAAAATAAATAGAGAATAAAAACATGAACAAAATACAAATAATGTTTGTATTATTGTACATGCAAGAATCTCTTATACATGTTTTTTTAAATAATCCACTGGAATAATTATCTGGACTACAGCCCAGCGAGACTTATCAAATAAGGCTCAGGGGTTCTGATGTGAGGAGGAGAGAGACGCCGCTGTCTGGACTGGTAATGCTCCAAAGTCTGCCTGAAGATGTTACAATTTTGGGCTTATGTGAAAGTTTTTGTCTAAGCCATGACATCAACAAGGACAAGGACTTTAACGTGCCTGTGACACGCTCTTCCACACATTCACAAATTGAAAGAAAACATCTATGTATTGAAGGAATTGGGCAGTAATTGACATGGTATTAGCATTAAAGACGTGATAAAAGACAATTGTGATACAAAAGAAGCATATTTCAATGTTATAATTTGCAGGTCGCCTGGACATGACGTCTAAGGGGAAGTCTCTGGTCATCCACTGTGTGAGCGTCAATGATAAACGGTTCAGGTTGAAGCCAAGTTGGGTTAAAAACAGCGTTAATATGGTGAAACGGTACATTGCTGGTGGTGGCAGCAAAACTACGACAGCAGCTGTTAGTCTGCACTATTTTCCTGAAGTGAAGAGGATCAGAGCTGCCTGGATCAGAGCTGGAAAACTGACGAGGGACAGATGGGCTGGTCCCACTAAGCACAGCCAGTTGTGATCGGAGGATTTCTCAGCAAACTGCTTCAAACAAGAAACCTCTAAATTCACTAGAGAAATGATGTCAGAGGTCGGGATATCTGACAGATGAAGGAGAATGTTGAAGCAGAGTCTAGAGCCGCGCTGTTTAGAGCATCTGATGGGAAAAGATCGGCAAAGAAAAGGTTGTTGCTGCTGGTGCTAGATGGATCAAGGCTCAGCAGGTAAGAATACTTCCCTGTCACAAAAGTACATTTAGATATCGCGGTTATTGGTAATAATTAAAAATCCAAAATTATTATTATTATTATTGATAATAATAATAATAATATGAAATTAGTATTATTAAAATAATATAAATTACACACGCATACAATATATTTAAATAAACGTTTCTCTAAAGATTCTAATATAAAATTAAAAGATATTTTACACCAGGTAGTGTCTTCAGATCTTGAATCACCCCTTGTGTCTACTGCTGCTGCTCCATGCTGCTCACTTCACCTCCGATTGTTTCACTATTTACTGTAACCCCGGATTTACATTGTACCTGCTCTGGTCCGGTCCGCTGCGAACCCCAGAGGAGCTAATATATATACACACGTGTATATATAAGTATATGAGTTTATTTATTAATATACCGAGATCTAGTTCATCTTTAGTGAATTAATTTGAAAATCCTCATGTTGTGCTCCTTCTGTTTCCTGGTGTTGTTATATGATTCATGCATATTGACTCCAGCTGTGCTCCGGCATCCGGCGAAAAATAGACTCTGGTCGTATTAGAGGCCGTCCGCACATCCGCGCGTCGCAGCGTTGACTTTCTTCTTTCTTCTGACTGAAATATATCTAAAGAAATATCCGATTCCTCGCTGCTGTCTCGGTTGCTGCCATTGTAGCAGCAGTCAGTTTATGTGCGGGAGTTCCCTTTTGACGTCATAAAAGAGTGCACCAAAATCGCAAAGGAGTAGACTATAAATGCCGTTATAGTTAAATATAAAACCATATATCTAAACAACTTTTCATTTCTGTGGCATGAATTTACTTTTTGAAATATTTTATCAATGTTTTCTTTCCATAAATGTAATTGGATTTATCATGAAAATTCGATGTGACAGACACTTTACAGCACAGCTGCTCTCCGCCTCCTCCCTCCTACTGCAGTTGCTGGTTCGCTTAAGGACTGTCAATAAATTTCCCAACCAAACACTTTGTTTCATGATGGTTTGTTTTGTGTGTTTTGGGGGAAATGTTTGTGCGTCATAACAGCTGATTTTATTTTGATCAGCTGATTAAGATGTTATTAAATACAGCTCTCCATACCTGCGTGTAATTCAGAAAGCTGATGTGCGATTTTTCTTCAGCCTTTTTTCAGCCTTTAGCCATGGCTTATGATTTGTAAAAAGTAATGTCTGGGTTTGACCTGCTCCGGACATTGTGCTCCTGAATATTGTTGTAGTCGCTCTTGAGTTTTATTAACTTTTCCCTGTACAACCTCAGCAAAAAACTTCTGATTTCTCCTGGTCCCAGGGCCAATCAGTGAACAACAGTCTATTCACGTCACATGTTGTCCCTACTCAGCCCTGATCGGACCTGCTCAGGAGCAGGTACCAAAAAACTAGGTACCAGTACAGAAAAAACAGTAATGGAAAAGCTCACAGAGCGGGCCGAGTGGAGCGGAGCCAGGCCAAATTGAGCCAGAGGAAAAGGGGCATAAGTTTGTGCCCTGGGACAAATATTCGAAAAAAAACTAAGACATTACAAAACTTTATAAACAGGCCTTCTAGGGTGTGGGCTTAAGTAGGGGGCACAGTAAACTGGTACAGTTGCCTCAGCACCCAGTTAAAATGTGCTTGTTAGGCATGCAAATGGAAACAGGTGCTGTTGTTCAATTTGAATTGTACATGTTCTAAAATCTATTCTTGGTGGAATGTGGAATAGGCATATTATATGACAAAAACCACAAAACAACTGTCCACACAATACAACTTTCCCTGGCTTGTGGTCATAAAAGCTGATTCAATAGCATGTTGGTTGTTATGACCTTTAACAGACATATCATTGTCTAAAGCACTGGTAAGCCTTAAAAAACGACAACATAAAATAGCACAGAAGCTCAATCAAAGTCTTCTAATGACTTCCCATTAAAATCCGATAACAAAAAACTAGACTGCATGTAACCTCTGCATCAAACTTTGTCCTCACAGACATCTTCCACTGAATGACAGTCGAGAGTGACGTTTGTAGCTTCAAAGCATTACCAAATGTAATGCACACTCCTCTGCATGGCTACGTATACACATGAAAGTGCATTTTAAACAAATCTAATGATAAAATGCTCGATGTAACTCCAAGGGGATTTTATTGTACTTGGCCAGAGGAGGAAATGACTGCGGGTCATTTTGTTCTTTAGCTACTTTTTACCCAACCACCTACTTTCTTGTATCAAAGCACTTATTACTTCTAGGCATAATGGCAGACTATTAACGATTACTTTAGGCACGTCTTTAAAAAAGAAAAATAAATAGAAACATCTATATTCTGCATTTCCATATTGTACTCCAAGAAATGATTAGACTACTCCAGACAACCGAGTTCGTACAATTCAACTTTCCAAAACAAACTTTTTTTACTCAGTACAATCATTCGTATCGATATTGGTACTTAGGAAGAAAAACTTACTGAACGTTTCGTTTTTAGCAAGTTAGACACAAAGGGATGCCTCTGTGAAAATAAAACTGTTAGCATACAGCTAAACGTAAAGGCAAGGAAGATGTTACCATTGCAAACCTGCGTATTAGTGTCCTCCAACTGTTTCAGTTCAGGGCGGTATATATTTACGGGTCTGACTTTCAAACATTCATGAAAAGTTGAACTAACTTAAAAAACTACGAGTTTTTGTTTTCGCCAACCTGTAATCCCGTTCTCTGCCATTTTATTGTTCCGGGTAAGTCCTTCCGTTTTCCAGAGGCGTGGCGTTTTCTCCTTCTTCTTCATCATCATTGCGTTAGGAACCGCGGGCAGAACCATACGTAGACGCCTCATCGACTGGGTTGGCCCGCTGCTGAGACGTGTCAGTGTGTCCGCCATATTGGTGGAGGCAATGCCGCGCAGTGTGAACTAACGCAAATCAAGGGACTTTATTTCATGAAGCACATTTTGACGGAGAGATTTACGTTAATGTCTCGCCTTCATTTATTCATACACACACACACACTAATGTTCTTGGGAAACAGGCACAAAAAACAATGTATTAAAACGTCTTAGATAACTACGATAACTTTATTGATCCCAAAGATTAGTAATTCACGTTTCATCAGCTGTAGAGGTAAAGCAGTGCAAAAAACAGTGTGTTTCACTTTATTAATATATGAATAGTAGTAATGAATGTGGATGTGTTGTTTTCAGTTTGGTGTAGTGGTGCAGTCTTAGTTTGTGGAACAGAGAAACAACAAGCGACATCAGCACATAGTAATGGTTATCAATTCCACCAATGCAGTTCGGTGCTCGTTCTGGTTCCTGAACGTGACTTCGAACCGGTGATGTGTGTTTCCACCAACAAACAGATGTTCCAGTGAGTGAACTCTGGTTCAACCCGGGCACAGCAAAACACTTGGTTCTTCTGCAACTACAACCTCATCCGTGGGTGGGTGGAAGCTGCAGACAATAGAAGCAATAAATATGTTGCCGAAGACGAAGAAAGTACCGTATAAACATCATTTATAATTATGCAAAAACACACTAAATATGCATTCCTGAACTTGCAAATGAAAACATTGCATGGAGTCAAGAACAAGATTTCCTTTGGTGGAAAAACACCAATGTTGTGCCTGTAATGGGCAATGGGGAAACTGTTCTGGACAATGCAGGAACTCCGCCAGATTACCCCAACTGGCAATGTGGTGAAAACTTAGCTTGGTCAGCAGACCGGTTTAGAGGTGACCATTTCACATTAACCGGTGGCTGTCCGGTTTAGGCAAAGACACTGGATTGCTGGTCTGGCACTGAGGGCTGCAACCAGAGAGTTCTGGGTGCGTGGTGGTAACAACCCAGGAGCAGCCTATAGATGCTGCCAGGCCAGGTTAGAATCATGTTTGCATTTCTTGGGTCAGCGTGCCTATGAGCAGCGGAGTAGGATAAGGAGGCACAACAAGGAGTGTGATCTTCTGGCCACAGAAGAAGACGTACAGCTGGAGGGCAGCTAGGGAATTCCGAGATGTTGACGCTGAGGGTGGCCTTAGGATCCCCGATCTAGTCTGAAAGAAGGCAGAGATGGTGGGGGCTAAGATTGCATGAATTTGCTTTTATAAATATTTTATCAATGTTACTTTCCCATAAGTAACTGGATTTATCATAACAATCCAATGTTACAGGGGTTTTAAGGTTAGTTTTAAACATTTTTCTGCCAGCATCAGTTGCTCTACTACCCTCCAGCCTTTTCCCTTGTCTTCTGAAACCTAACCCTAACCCTAATCCTATTTTAACCAGTGGTGGGCACAGCTAACCAAAAATGCTAATCCTCTAAACAAGAAATTAGTTCCAGCAAACAGCAGAGGTAGACTGGCAAAGAACAGACAGCTGCTAGAAGTTAACAGTCTGAAAAAACTAAACTACAGTGTTGCAAATAACAGTTAGAAACACCTAAAAACACACAATGCCAGTCTTTTTTACAGGACACTGCAGGGGGAATGGCCAGAATTATACATTTGATCAAATAATACTTCTGTCAGTTTTCATAAAATGTTTTAATGTATTATATTTTAATTCATAGTCTTGGTAGGGAATGCAAAGTGCATTTCTGCATTGATTGCTTGTATAAAAGAATGTCAGTCAGTCATTTTCTATAACGCTTCTTCCATAGTGGGTCGCGGGGAAGCTGATGCCTATCTCCAGCAGTCTATGGGCGGGAGGCGGGGTACACCCTGGACAGGTCGCCAGTCCATCGCAGGGCAACACACAAACAACCACACACACACTCATTCAAACACCTAAGGGCAATTTAGAGAGACCAGTTAACCTAACAGGCATGTCTTTGGACTGTGGGAGGAAGCCGGAGTACCCGGTGAGAACATGCACGGGGAAAACAGGCAAACTCCATGCATAAAGACCCCCGGCCGGGAGTCAAACCCAGGACCTTCTTGCTGCAAGGCAACAGTGCTACCCTCTGCGCCACTGTGCAGCCCTAGTTAAAAGAATGTTATTACAATAATTATGGTCCGGGGGGGCTTTTAAGAATATTTCAGGGAGGCTGAAGATCCCCTAAAATACACTATATTGCCAGAAGTATTGTCTGTCTACTTTTAACTGTACATTAACTTTGATGACATCCTATTCTTAATCTATAAGGTTAAATTTGCTGATGGACCCACCATGCCAGCAATACTAACCTTAACTATTCTGTGAACATCTTCCACAAAGCTTAGGAATGTGTTCATAGTTGGATGAGAAAGCCAGAATTGCAGCCTCCACTCGAATTCATTGAAAATTTGTCCAAGAAGGTTAACGTCAGAACTCTGTGAAGTCCACACCAAACTTTTTACTCCTTCAGCCACTGAAGTGATTGTAACACTATAATTCAGTGATTTGGTGGTTAGACCCAATATGTTTTGCAGTATTGCCAAAAGTTGCCTTTAACAAATAGATTTTATTGTTCATAGTGTTACTTCCTCACTGCGTGCAAAGATGGTTATTATTCATAGGAGGCTGGCTCCATGGCGTATTTCAGAGCTGCTTACTTTAAAGCACAGTGTTAGAAAATTAAAGAGGAAATGGTGCTCTACACCCCTAGAGGACTACTTAATCTAAAAAAATAGACTACTGTTTTATAAAAAGACACTTTGCCAATCTAGAACTGTCATGATCTGCCTTGATCTTTTGAGCTTGAGTTCTATCTGTTTTCTCTGCACTGCCATGTTTTTCAGTTGTTGTAAGTTCAGTTAATTCATGTTGATTAGATTCATCATTCATTCTTGTGTTTAGATATTTGTTACTTCCCTGGATTCCTCTGTTAGGTGTTTGAGTTTGCATGACTTGGGAGCTCCATTTCCTCCCTGTTAATTACATTCTTCAGTTACTGTTATTTTATTAGGTTCATGGTTTTGTTCCTTAGTTCATCCCATTTTTATATTCCTGTACATTTTGAGTTCTGTTAAATGCCATGCGCATACAGTGGCTTGTAAAAGTATTCATACCCCTTTAACTTTTCTACATATTGTCAAACATAAATATGTTTTGTTGGAACTTTATGTCAAAGTGGTGTACAAATGTGAAGTGGAACAAAAATTATACATGATTTAAAAAATTTTTACAAACAAAAAACTGAAAAGTGCAGTGTGCAGTGACTAAATAGAGTTCACCTGTGTGTAATTTAATCTCAGTACAAATACAGCTGCTCTGTGATGGCCTCAGAGGTTTGTTAAGAGCATATTGGGGAGCGAACAGGATCATGAAGTCCAAGAAACACACCAGACAGGTCAGGGATAAAGTTGTGGAAAAGTTTAACGCAGGCCTAAAAAGATTTCCAAAGCTTTCAACATCTCCCGGAGCACTGTTCAATCGATCATCTGGAAAAGGAAAGAGTATTGCACAACTGTAAACCTACCAAGACAAGGCCGTCCACCTAAACTTACAGGCGAGCACTGATCAGAGATGCAGCCAAGAGGCCCATGGTGACTCTGGATGAACTGCAGAGATCCACAGCTTAGGCGGGAGAATCTGTCCACAGGACAACTATTAGTCGTGCACCGCACAAATGTGGTTTTTATGGAAGAGTGGCAAGGAGAAAGCCATTGTTAAAAGAAACCATAAGACGTCCCGTTTCCAGTTTGCCAAAAGCCATGTGGACATAGCAAACATGTGGAAGAAGGTGCTTTGGTCAGACGAGACCAAAATTTAACTTTTTAGCCAAAATGCAAAACGCTATGTGTGGTGGAGAGCGAACACTGCACATCACTCTGAACACACCATCCCCACTGTCAAATATGGTGGTGGCAGCCTCATGCTCTGGGGGTGCTTCTCTGTGGCAAGATCTGAAAACTGCTGTTTACAAACCCTCTCCATCTAATCTGACTGAGCTTGAACTGTTTGCAAAGAAGAATGGGCAAAAATTTCACAAGAAATTTGTCACTAGATGTGCAAAGAGACATACCTTAAAAGACTTGCAGCTGTACTCGTACTCGAACTCGTCATCTTCCGCTTATCCAGGACTGGGCCGCAGGGGGCAGCAGACTCAGCAGAGACACCCAGACGTCCCTCTCCCCAGACACCTCCTCCAGCTCCTCCGGGGGGAGCCCAAGGCGTTCCCAGACCAGCCGAGAGACATAGTCCCTCCAGCGTGTCCTGGGCCGTCCCCTGGGCCTCCTCCCGGTGGGACGTGCCTGGAACACCTACCGAGCAAGGCGTCCAGGAGGCATCCGGTATAGATGCCCGAGCCACCTCAACTGGCTCCTCTCGATGTGGAGGAGCAGTGGCTCTACTCCGAGCCCCTCCCGGATGGCTGAGCTCCTAACCCTATCTCTAAGGGAGTGCCCGGCCACCCTACGGAGGAAGCTCATTTCAGCCGCTTGTATCCGGGATCTCGATCTTTCGGTCATGACCCAAAGTTCATGGCCATAGGTGAGGGTAGGAACGTGGACCGACCGGTAAATCGAGAGTTTCGCTTTTCGGCTCAGCTCTCCCCTCCCCACAACGGACTGGCACAGTGGCCCCATTACTGCGGCAGCCGCACCGATCCGTCTGTCGATCTCCCGCTCCATTCTTCCCTCACTCGTGAACAAGACCCCGAGATACTTGAACTCCTCCACTTGAGGCAGGAACTCCCCTCCAACCTGAAGAGGACAAGCCACCCTTTCTGGTTGAGTCCCGTGGCATCTGACTTGGAGGAGCTGATATTCATCCCAGCCGCTTCACACTCGGCTGCGAACCGCCCCAGCGCATGCTGTATGTCTTGGCTAGAGGACTTGCAGCTGTAATTGCAGCAAAAGGTGGTTCCACAAAGTATTAACTCAGAGGGACTGAATACTTTTGCACAATGCCCTTTTCAGTTTTTTTATTTGTAAAAAACTAAAAGAAATCATATATAATTTAAGTTCCACTTTACTTTTGCAAGTATGGATAAGGAACAGGACTGGATGAAGGATGATGGACATCAGGACGTCCAGGCAAGAGAGATACTTGTATAAGCTGTAGTGTCATAAAGTTTTTAACAGATTTGACCCACATGCAGAAAGCAATCCAGGAGACAGAGTTTTACGGTAAAGTGTTTATTTACAGAGTAGTGAAATGTGCTGGGGAACTGGAACCGGGAAACCAACTGTAAAATAAACAGGATGGTGAGTAGGGAATACTTTAGGGTCAATACTTAAAGAATAATAATTCAGCCTTACTGGGTTGGTGGAATGATCCGCCAGAGGGTGGTGCAGAGAGACCAAATAGTTTTTTACCCCTGAGACAGAAAATGGTGGATAATGGTGTGCCACGATGATAAGATGGTTTCGGAAGTGGGTGCAGTGGGTGCAGTGGAAGGAGGAGGGTGGACAGGGTTCTTGAAGGTTGATCCAAGGAGCGAAGAAATTAGGAGGCTGCCAACCGGTGTGGTCCAATGAAGTAACGAAAGGCTAGAGTCTTTGTTCACGGAGCTGGATAGCTTCTTTCCAGAAGTGAGTAATCCAGGCAGAGATCCACACAAAGGCAAGGTCAGGTTTAGGTAATCCTGCAAGGTAACAAATTCAAATTACTAGAGTTCAAGGCAAGATAATGTGACTTGAGCTGTACCACTAAAGGACAACACTCTGGCAGTGAGTTGCTGGCAGCCTCCTCCTAATATACTCCTCAGCAGGTAATCAAGGGAATGATGAACACCTGTCACCTCTCCTCCAGGTTCCACTCCATCTAGGGGTTAAGCACAGTAAACGCACCAAAACAAACAGACAAAGCACAGATCCTGACATATAGAAGGACAACAAAAAAAGTTTTGGCTGTAAATCTTGTAATTTGTCCCTTGCCTTTTAGTATTTTCAATTTACACAACACATGAATCTGAAGGGGAAATTGATCTCAAATGGTGATGAGATTTGTGGAGGGAAAGATCTGACAGACCCTATTACTTTCATCTTCAGGTAGTCAGCATCAACATCTTCCACACCCTGCTCCATTCTGTGGCAGCATTCACTCAGCTTCCCTTCCTGAACTGTGCTTCTCAATGACTCAGAGGAGTAAATGAATCTGTACAACTCAAAGAAGTCCTGTTGATGAGAAAATCTCTCCCGTAATGTGACTATGGCTGTGTTTGGTTCATCCATTTAGGTCGGATAGACCGTCTGTGCTGCACAGTTCGACATGTCCAGCTCAACAGACGTCCCAGCTCTGACGTCACCCAGGATTATAAAACCTGCGTTATAAAACCTGCGTTGCCATTTCCAGTGTGTCTCACGGGACGTCGCAACGGAGGCTCATATCTGGAGTGACAGAAACTCTTAGGCAAGTTACTTTTCCCCTCCACACGGCCATTCCAGGAAGAGCTTGGAAGCTGGAATTCTGTCTAATACAAGAAGGTCAGAAGATTCATATACCAATCAAAGACCCTGCCGACACGTCGGCGCAAGTGAAAACCCACATAGGTTTTATTTCTGAGAAGACCCCTTGTTGATTCAGTCAACTGCAATGGTTCCTCACATTTTCCCCGTTTTGGACTAATGAGAAGTTTACCGTTTTTAAATTGATCATGGACGCCTGTCACACTGCCTCTTTGTCTTTTTCTGTCGCTCCTAGGGGCCATCTCATCTTTACCTTAAGTGTCTCTGCAATCTCCTTGGCATCGATTTTTGCAGCATTATATCCATTCTGCCTGAAATTCTCAACATATTCTGATACTGCCAATATCTCTCTTCTTACTGTTTCGATGGATACACTTGGGTTCTGCAAGATCTTACTCACTCTGTTTATGTGGTACAACACATTGTACCAAACAATGGTACTCATGAAGAAAGACAATTTTGTCATGTATTTAGTCATACTTCTCCTGGGCATACTCCTTCAGAACAGTTAGAATATTCATCATGTCTGGCAGCTGGTTATGCATCATTTTGATGGCCTCCAGCTGACATTCCCATCACATTGTGGGCAAAGCCTTGATAGAGAAACCTTTCACATGCTGCTGGAGAATTGTCCACCGATGAACAGATCCACTAAACAAAGTGTACAGTACAGTGATATTGCAGAAGACTTGGCAGCATCCCCAACCACTCAGTATAGAATGTGGCTTCCACATGGCACACACAGGGCTTTGTTGTTAACTTCCAGGACTCTCTTTTGAATCCCCTGGTGTTCCTCCTGCATATTAATTCTGTTATCATTGGATTGTCCACAGAGGTCAGAGATATCAAGGGCAATTTGTCGAAGTGGCCAAGAAAAAGGTCTGGTAGACCTCAGCTGCAAGAAAACCCACAAAATGTTCATGGATGGTAACTCCCTCTGTAAGCTTACAATGTGCAATACTATTGAGAGATGTTCAACATGGCTAACATCTGGTGTGCAGTCCATGATAACAGCATTGTTTTATGTCCTTTTGACTCGCTCTACAATGACATCAGTAACTGCGTTTCCATTGTAATTACGAAGAAATACTAACAAAAAACAAAAACAAAATGTCAAAAAAACTCCTGTTTTTCGATAAAATGTTTTTGCACTAGGATGAGGTGGTTTTTTGGCGGTATCGAAATTGGTATATTTTGCGAAAATGCGATGGAAACACTTTTTTCGCATCACAATAATAACAATAATCACGTGACATCATGATGTGGGCTTTGCGTTAGGACAAATGTGCAAAGAGATACCAGGAGCCAGACCAATGAAGGTAGGTTTGAGATTTAATTGCTCTCACTCACAGACCAGGCATATCACGACCAGACAGAGACCAGACAGAGAACCCAAATTCAGCCAAACACAAAGTGATAAGTAAAAAGGTTTATTCAGAAACTCAGGATCAGAGAGCAGAAGAACAGCAGTCAGCTTCCAGGAACCACTGAGAACAGAGAGACTAGTTAGTGGCTGAATAAAACTCAGGATCTGCAAGGAGTTAGATAAAGCCACTAACCTTCTCAGTCTGGTGATAAGGCACAGAATCCAGAGGAGGAAGAGATCCAGACAGTTAATGAGGAAGCGTCCAACAGACTGAAGTCGGATTGCCGACTGATCCAAATCCTCCGGGGAACCAGCTGACGCTGTGACAGGAACACAGAGAGCTGTGATTGTCCTCTTGACAAAAAATCCAGGCAGACTAGAGAGCCAGGCGGGCTCAGGCTGAATAAACCAGTGGCTAGGCTGAGACGTAAATCCAGGGACAGAAACAAGGTCGAATTCCAGGGCTAGAGGCGTCAGACAAGGGGCAGGCAGAGACATAAACCAGAGGCAGAAAACAGAGTCGAAATCCAAAATCCAATCCGTCAGACAAGGAGCATACAAGAGGGAATAATCCGTAAGGCAAGGCAAGGTCATGGAACGAGATCAGTCAGGAAGGAACGCTGGATAACTACTCACAAATGTTTTCGAAAATCTGGCACCGTCTGCCTATCAGATGGCTGTATATAACTGCAGCTCCACAGGTGTGTGGCATGACGATGATTGCGCAGCAGCGCAGCAGCAGACAGGTGAAGCAGATGAGTTAATTGCATGAGTGAGAGCAGAGCAGGCAGACGGGCCAGAATCATAACAAGGCAGGGAAACCAAGAACATAGGCATCCAGAACCAGACCAGGACACAAAGTAGCCGAACCAGGCAAAACAGTAGGAATAATGGTGCGACACAGGTTATCAATGACAAGGACACAACAAGGAACCAGCGACAGACAATGACAAGTAAAGAGCTTAAATACAAACGGAAATGCAGGGTGAACAAATGAACAGAGAGACTAGGTAATCAAGGGAAATTAGGAACAGGTGTGGAACAGACTGCAGGAAAACAGGGGGAAAACAAAGACCAGACCAGGTTTAAATGAACCAAAACACAGACAGACTGGGCATGACACGTGATCAACAACTGGATGGTACTACTGGTGAAAAAGACGAAGAAGACAAGAGGTTTCACAGCATCGCACGGTTCATCAAAAGTTGAGTGTGTCATTGGAAAGTGTTGAATCCATAGCTCTTCTGTAAAATCGGCGACTGTAATTTCCCCAAAACGTCGCATACGTATGAGGGGCTTGTCCAACGGCTCAATAAGACGACAACATCTCCTTTGATGGCTGATGATGACTACTATTACCGTGGTTGAAATATGAATGTACCTCATGTAAGTGTTTACATCCGTCGCAGCCATGTTTTTTAATAAGTTAAACTTATTCACGTGTGATTTTAATTGTATTTCTTATTAAATGGAAACACCCCAATTGCGAAATTGTGTTTTTTTTACATTGGCAGGAATGAAAACGCAGTTAGTGATACTCTGTGCAATAAGTCCTATTACCTAATTGTGGGTAGTCTTACTCAGGTCTGTATTAGAATATCTTTTCTCCTTTATTCTCCTCAGATTTTCCTTCATGAACGGGTCCAACTTGGCCAGCAATTCTACCTGACCCAAGAAGTTGCCATTGCTCTGTTCATACAAAAAGCAATATTTCGCTTTGCAAGGTGTATAACAACACAGTACACCTACACATAGCACGGACACCGTAGTCAAGGGAAACCACTGTGGTGGGCCTGATACATAATGCTGATGAGACCAGCTACAAGGAGGACGCCTGCAGGCTGACTGAATGACGTAATGCATCAATCTGGTACTTAATATCTCTTAAACCAAGGAGTTTATTATGAATTTAAATGGAGAGATTGGGGAGAGAGTAACCTTCTTTTAGTTTTTGCTATATTTGTGGTTGTGGTTGGACCAAAATGCTGAGAAGGATGCTAGGAGCCAGCAGAATGAAGGTGAGTCAAGTCACAGAGTCAGGGCAGACAGATCAGGACATTAATATACCCGACCAGAACTCAGAGAACCAAACATCAGGGTACACGACCAGGATACAACGACAACAACAAGGAGCCAGCTCCGGAACAATGAAAACTAAAGAGCTTAAATATAAATGGGGAAAGCAGGGGGGGGACCAATGAACGGCAACACCAGGTAATCAGGGAAAACAGAACAGGTGTGAGTGACACTACTGGGAGACAGAGGGAGTGAAACCAATTAACAAGACAAGACACAGAACTAAGGTTAAACAGAGAACCAGACCAGGTGTAATAAACAAAAACACAAAACCCAGTCACTGGCTGGGTAGTTTTTGGGCGTGTACATCACATAAGACTTCATATGGACTCATAACACCAATGAACTTGTGTAGAAAGCACAGCAGCATCTGAATTTTCTGGGAACACTGAAAAAGAATAACACACCCCCAACCTGACTGCTTCCTTCTGCTGCAGAAATATTGAGTGTCCTTACCAATGGCAGGTTAGTATGGTTCACCAACTGCACAGCTTTTGACAAAAAGACTCTCCAGAAGGTCTTAAATTTGGCCCAAAAGATCTCTGGTATAAAGCTACCAACATTGGAGGACCTGTATGGTAGCCATTGTCTATGCAGAGCCACAAACATCCGGGACACAAATACTTCTCATTTGAAATATAATGAAGTTAGTAAGAAGGAAGTTTCTGACTGTCTGTGCTTACCCACTAAACACCATTACACATTACCAGGCCTTCTTGGAGTCTCTTGGTGGTGTCCATCTGGGGATTCAGTGGTGCTCCACGGCGACTTTAACGCCCATGTGGGCAACAACGATGTTAAATGGAGCGGGGTGTGATCAAGAAGAATGGCCTCCTTGATCTGAACCTGAGCAGTGTTTTGTTATTGGACCTCTGTGCAAGGAACAGAATGTCCATAACGAACACCATGGTCGAGCCAAAGGTGGTTTATATGTGTACTTGGTACCAGGCCACTTTGAGCCACAGGTTGATGATCAATTTTGTAATCATATAATTGGACCTGTGCCATTACCCGTTGGACACTTGGGTAAAGAGAGGGGCAGAGCTGGCTGATCTGTGTTTAAACCACTAATTGAAATACAGTTTGTTTTAACTTTAAAACACAACACATAACTAATAGAGTGGCATCCTGGCTTAGATGCCTATTCACACCACGAAACAGTATTTAGATTGTTTCATCCTAAACTAATTTTATCTGCCCAGACACCACCTCTTACATGAACCCTTCTGATAAACAGAAGTAAAGAAAGTGCGAAGGGCCTTGGGTTGCAGGGTGAAAATGATAAAGAAAACTGCTCTCGGTAGCAGCAGAGAGATAGCTTCTACTTTCCGGACCGGCATGCAGGAAGGCATGCGATGCTGTCTTCTCTCAGGGCAGTGGAAGAAGGAACCCATTAAATTTTGATTGTAATTCTGTTATTTTCACATTCTGTCTGTAATCTTTCATTTACAGTTGCAAGAGCTTTGGTAGTGAGCTTCATTTGTCTGTCCTGCTCAACACTGGTACTTGTACTCGTACTCGTACTCATACTCGTACTTGTCGTCTTCTGCTTCATCCGGGACCGGGTCGCAGGGGCAGCAGACTCAGTAGAGACACCCAGACGTCACTCTCCCCAGACACCTCCTCCAGCTCTTCCGGGGGGAGCCCAAGGCGTTCCCAGGCCAGCCGAGAGACATAGTCCGTCCAGCGTGTCCCGAGCCGTCCCCTGGGCCTCCTCCCAGTGGGGCTTGCCTGGAACAACTCTCGAGGAAGGCGTCCAGGAGGCATCCGGTATAGATGCCTGAGCCACCCCAACTGGCTCCTCTCAATGTGGAGGAGCAGCGGCTCTACTCCGAGCTCTTCCCAGACGGCCGAGCTCCTCACCCTATCTCTAAGGTAGTGCCCGGCCACCCTACAGAGGAAGCTCATTTCAGCCGCTTATATCCAGGATCTCGTTCTCGTGACCCAAAGTTCATGGCCATAGGTGAGGGTAGGAACGTAGACCGACCGGTAAATCGAGAGCTTCGCTTTTCGGCTCAGCTCTCTCTTCACCACAACAGATAGGCACAGCGTCCCCAATACTGCAGCAGCCACACCGATCCATCTATCGATTTCCCGCTGCATTCTCCCCTCACTCGTGAACAGGACCCCAAGATACTTGAACTCCTCCACTTGAGGCAGGAACTCCCCTCCAACCTGAAGAGGCAAGCCACCCTTTTCCAGTCGAGAACCATGGCCTCGGACTTCGAGGGATGATCTTCATCCCAGCTGCTTCACACTCGACAACGAACCAACACCAGCGCATGCTGTAGGTCTTGGCTAGAGGGGGCCAGCAGGACCATGTCATCTGCAAAAAGAAGAGGCGAAATCCATTAGTCCCCAAACCAGACCCCCTCCGGCCCTTGGCTGCACCTAGAAATCCTGTCCATAAAAGTTATGAACAGGACTGGTGACAAAGGGCAGCCCTGCTGGAGTCCAACATGCACCGGGAACAGGTCCTACTTAGTGCCGGCAATGCGGACCAAACTCCTGCTCCACTTGTACAGAGACCGGATGGCCCCTAATAAAGGGCCCTCAACTCCATACTCCTGGAGCACCCCCCACAGGACACCACAAGGGACACTGTCAAATGCCTTCTCCAGGTCCACAAAACACATATGGACCGGTTGGGCAAACTCCCATGAACCCTCAAGTACCCTGAAGAGGGTGTAGAGCTGGTCCAGTGCCGGGACGAAAACCACACTGCTCCTCCTGAAGCTGAGGTTCGACTATCGGCTGGACTCTCCTCTCCAATACCCTGGCGTAGGCCTTACCAGGGAGGCTGAGGAGTGTGATCCCCCTATAGTTGGAACACACCCTCCGGTCACCCTTCTTATGAAGGGGGATGACCACCCCAGTCTGCCAGTCCAGAGGCACTGTCCCTGACCACCATGCAATGTTGAAGAGGCGTGTCAACCATGACAGCCCCACAACATCCAGAGACTTGAGGTACTCAGGGTGGATTCCCCGAGTCCCCTGGCCTCTGCTTCCACCAGGGAATGTGTGACAGAAGGATTGAGGAGATCCTTGAAGTACTCCTTCCACCACCCAATAATATCCCCAGTCGAGGTCAGCAGCTCCCCACCCACACTATAAACAGTGTTGGCGAAGCACTGCTTCCCCCTCCTGAGGTGCAGGACGGTTTGCCAGAATCACTTCGAGGCCAACCAGTAGTCCTTCTCCATAGCCTCACCGTACTCCTCCTAGGCTAGAGTTTTTGCCTTTCCACAGCCCGGGCCGCTTGGCCTCACAGTACCAGTCAGCCGCCTCAGGAGTCCCACAAGCCAACCACAGCTCATAGGACTCCTTCTTCAGCTTGACAAAATCCCTTACTGCCAGTGTCCACCACTGGATCTACCACTGAACTTACGGCCACAGCTACGGGCAGCAGCATTGACAATAGATGCGGAGAACATGATCCACTCGGACTCTATGTCTGCAACATCCCCCTGAATCTGGTCAAAGCTCTCCCGGAGGTGGGAGTTGAATACATCCCTGGCCGAGGGCTCTGCCAGACCTTCCCAGCAGACTCTCACTATGCGCTTGGGCCTGCCAAGTCTGTCCGGCTTTCTCCTCTTCCAGCGGATCCAACTCACCACCAGGTGGAGATCAGTGGACGGCTCAGCTCCTCTCTTCACCCGAGTGTCCAAAATATGCTTGAACATGGTGTTCATTATTGACAATCCTTGACTAGCACAGAAGTCCTACAACGAAACACCACTCGGATTCAGATTAGGGAGGCTATTCCTCCCGATCATGACTCTCCAGGTGTCACTGTCATTTCCCACGTGGGCGTTGAAGTCCCCCAGCAGAATAATGGTGTCCCCAGGAGGGGCACTATCCAGCACACCCGATAGGGACGCCAAGAAGACCGGGTACTCCGCACTACCGCTCGGCCCGTAGGCCAAAACAACAGTCAGAGACCTGTCCCCAGCCCAAAGGCGCAGGGATCCAACCCTCTCATCCACTGGGGTAAACCCCAACACGAGATGCCAGAGCGGGGGGGCAGCAAGCAAACCCACCCCAGCCCGCCGCCTCTCCCCGTGGGCCACTCTAGAGTAGAAGAGAGTCCAGCCCCTCTCAAGGAGATGGGTTCCAGAGCCCACGCTGTGCGTGGAGGCGAGCCCGACTATTTCTAGTCGATGTCTCTCAACCTCCCTCACAAGCTCAGGCTCCTTCCCCCCCAGTGAGGTGACATTCCATATCCCTAGAGTCAGCCTAAGCATCCGGAGGTCTCCACCTTTGTCCGCTGCCCAATCCTCTTTGCACTGCTCCCTCATGGTACCCCCTGCAGGTGATGGGCCCACTGGGGGATGGCCTCGCATCTCTCGTTCGAGCTTGGCCCGGCCGGGTTCCGCGAGGAGCAGCGCAGCCACCAGGCGCTCTCCGATGAGTCCCGACCCCAGGCCTGGCTCCAGGGTGGGACCCCGGCTCCGCCATACTGGGCAACGTCATGTGCCTCAATTTTGTGGTCCTCATGAAGGTGTCTTGAACCGCTCTTTGTCTGACCCGTCACTTAAAGCCTGTTTGCCATGGGAGACCCTACCAGGGGTATTTAATCCCCAGGCAACATAGCCTCTAGGATCATTCGAGCACTCAAACCCCTCCACTACGTTAAGGTTCAAGGAGAGGCATGTAAACATAAATGTTTTTTAGTGGGTTTATTATCCAAAATGAGCAAAGTCTGTAAACTTCACCAACACAGCCCATCGACATGTGTTTCACTGAAAACATCAATAAGAATATTCATCTGACAGACAAGTAATTCCTATTCTCTACTAAATTGCTTAACAGAAAGTAAACTATCTAGCTTATCCTGGTCTGCTTTGGCTAGTGGTGGTTATTTACACAACTAAAAAACAGCTTTGAGAAAGAGAGACTGTCTTAAACACAAACCTAAATATGCATATAGCTTCAGATGTGACACCAAATTGAACCACTAACCCACACAAGAACACAAAGACTTAATAACGATTTGCTCCAATAATATCACTCTGCATGCCCTAGTTTCTTTTTTTAAAGAGTTCCAAAGGATTTCGAAAACCAGTGCTTTTTAAAAGATGGGATATCTTTTACAGCTGAATAAATAGCAGAGGCTAAATGTCCAAAATCCATTTTTCTAAACTTGGAGCTACCGGACCTTATCTTATAATTTTCAGCAAAAGTTTCACTGCAGTATTATAAATAAGGATAAAGCTTTTTACTGAATTCTTTGGGCTTTTGCATCTCCCGAAGACAGGACATTTCTAATTTGGACAATATTGTGCAAGTGGCAGAATAAAATCTTACTAATTTTTTAAATTTTAAATCTATATCTAATTCTTACATCTAAATATATGTCTTTTATCTTAAAACTAAATTTTAAATCTTGGAGTTAAATCTTCAGAGCATTTGTTAAATAACCCTGTCTCAACTCTTGGCCAGAAGTTGATCCGTTCAAGGGGCATGGTTAATTAGCATATGCTCTGAAGATTTAACCCCAAGATTTAAAATTTAAAAGATATAAGATATGAATTTAGATTGAAGATTTAGAAATATATAGTTAGATTTAATTTCCAGATTTGGATTTGAGATATATATTAAAATTTTAGATTCAGATATAGAGTTTAAGACATATTTAGATTTAAGGTTTAGATGTAAAATATAAGATATAGATTCAGATTTAGATTTAAGATTTAGATATAAGATATAAGATATAGATTCAGATTTAGATTTAAGATTTAGATGTAAGATATAAGATATAGATTTAGATTTGAGATTTAGAAATATATATTTAGATTTAGATTCAAGATTTAGATTTGAGATATATATTAAAATTTTAGATTTAGATATAGGATTTAAGGCATATTTAGATTTAAGATTTAGATATAAGATATATATTTAGATATAGATTTAAGATTTAAACATAGACTTAAGGTTTAAATAAAAATATAACATTTATATATAGATATAGAATGTAGAAATAGATGTAACCTATACATATAGATAATATTTAGATATGGATTTAACATTAATAGTTAGCAATTCCCAATAAATATGATAAAATACACTAAATTTGAAGAAAGTGCTCTAAATAGCAGAACTGTGATAGTGAATTTTTTTGTGAATTTTTACATTGGGCAACCCCATACGTTACTGTGTACAGACAATTTATATTTATAATAAAATACTCTGATTCATAAAAAAACTGTCAGTTGGACTATGAACACAACATTACCACAATTGACTGACATGTTACAAGTAACATTAGCCGTACAAAGATGGGAGCTGCTTTAACGTGTCGTTACAATGAAAAGCGCTAGTCAAGGCAAAATCAAGGTGCAATCAACGTTTCATTTTATTCCTCTTTAGTTTTGTTTTTCCTGGTTTTCGGAGACCGAACAAAATCCGTAAATATTTTTTTATTGGAAATATCTTGTATATTTTAAGAAAGTTCATGTTTGTGGCCAGGTTCGCTCAGGTGAGCCGTCCTTGTTTCAGCAGGTGGCGCTGATTTCCTGCAAAGCAGCGTACTCCTTCCTGGAAGAAAGCTAGTAGGAAGTAAGGTTTGTTTTCCAGCTTACCACGGTGGCTTTCACTGTCTGCTGTGGACTACAACATTAAAAACGCGATTGGGATTCAGTTGGTAAGTTGATTTTCTACAGTCCTAGTTTCAGTTCACGGCTCGAATTTTTCGTAAACAAAAAAGCTAATGTCCTGTTTCCCAGTGTGCCGCTTTTCGTGTTTCAGCTTTAATAATGATTTCTTCTTCTCTTCGTATTACAAACTGACAAACTCGTGTCAACAGATCTAAATGGCTTTCCAAATACTAGTCTTCTGAGAAACGTTGCGTGTGGATGTCTCGTCTACGTATTCAAGGAATTTTTCTACTAATGTATGTCATATAAAGAGATATTGCGCAAAACAACTGTATAGCCAAACCACAGTTCTGCTATACATTTGAACAGAAATAAGTTAACATAGGACAGGTCAGTAAGCATATTGTTTTTTCAAGTATTTCTTTACAACGACGTGTAAAAGCAAACAGGTGAAATAATTCAATTCAAATTCAATTTATCCCAAAGGGAAATTAAATGTTGTTGTAGCTCATATTATGCAGGTTTCTCAATAACCTCAATTAAAGCCTTTCATCTGTTGTAGGAAGTTATAACAAGGTGCTTAACACCCAGGAGTGCAAAGGCGCGCCCAGACATTTTTCACATGGGGTGCCACATTGGGCCATTGAAAGTCTCGGAGTGGCATGTATCAACATCAAAACCAATGAATGAAAAATGCTGTGATCTTGTTTTATTACTATATAACAGGCACTTTTAAAGTTTCATAGTTTACATAGCAGCCCTTGACAGCCAAAGATCTCAAAATAGAGTCTCTGACAGGTTACAGATGTTTATTTGTCCTCTTCAGAGCATCGAGGATAATTTTTGCTTCTCCAGAACACTTTCCAACACTGAAAACTTCAAAATAAACATAAAGTGATGCTCATACAGTGCTTTACTAAGCAAGGTTCTAAACATAACTGATTGCATTAACATTATCACGCATTCTGTCATAAAATGCAAAATAAAAGCAAATAAATCAGGTAATGTGTGCCCCAGTTACATTCAAAGTCATAAAACCAAACACTTCCATATAGAATAACATGCAAAGTTCCTCACAAGTAAAATTAAGAACAATATAAATCTACAACATGACATACCTCGCTTCTCTTGGCAAGGGAGCAAAACTTCAGCAAACATGTAAACAGTGGGTCTCTCACAGGTGAAACGCAGCTAGCCGGAGTCAGCTTGACATCATCAGTCTTTCATTGGACAGAAAAAGCTAAAGGAATTACTTCAATTTACCAGCTCTATCTGAACCTGCTGCTGCCCTCTGCAGTGCACGATAAACATTGTCTTATACAGATTAGCGGGCTCACCGTCCTCACTGTTATACATCACCGGGTCAACAGCTCAAACGCCGATAATTTAAAGAGACAGAACAATACAACTATAAACAAGTAAATTAAAACATATAAGCAGGGCAAACTGTAACCGTCCTTAGATGCTGAATTCACTGGTAGTCAGATAAGGCAGGTGCGTTCTGTGGTGCGCGAACAACTCAGCTTCAGTCGTTTAACCAACAACTTATCACATTGGGGGGCCACTAGGGTGGCCAATGATACCCCCCCCCCCCACCAAAGCATCACTGCAGGAGAAAATATCGGGAGTAGTTATTTGCTGCATGACTGCATTAACTATTATTAATACATTTTGACCTGTCATAAGGGGGAGAGAAAACATGGCCTAGAGCTCGAAACATACCAAACCAACTCATGGTCACTTGAATGTTACATTTAATCTCTGTACTGTGTGTCTACCGCAGAAACTTCGAAGAAATGTCACTGCCAAGATTGTTGATGGTGGTCACAGGAGATGATTTTGGCTACTGCCCGAGAAGGAACCAGGGGATTGTGGATTGCTTTTTGGCTGGAGGCATTTCCAATGTATCCCTGCTTGTTAATGCCTCGGCTGCTGAAGAGGCAGCCGGTCTGGCTGGCAGGTAGTGTCATATTTCCTTCATTTTAAATCCTAACATAGTCATAGTTAAACCAAACTTTTAAAGATACAATTGTTGGAATTATGAGGTCCCGTCACAAAAAAAAAAATATTTTACTCATTTGAACTTTTTAGACCAATACAGTTTTTAAATTCACTAGAAAATGCGACAAAACATAATTAGATTTGATTTACTGGGCAAGGACAATGACTTTGTATTGTGAGTCTTGTTTACGTCTGCGTGTTTAGTGGCCATTCAGACTTACATTACCATTACTTACTGTAAGGATTCCATGAAATATAAATTTCAAGCTCTAGCCATAAGTATCTGTGATGCTATGGAGACAAAAGGGTATTAACAGGTATACAAATTTAAATAAAACATTGAAGAGCACAGAACAGTACAATGATTTAACAATTATCATTAAATTAATTTAATATTTAGCTAGCATACCTCATATTTTAAATAATTAAAGCTCTTTATTGTCATAAACTGCACCACTAACTAACTAAAAAATGGTTTTCTCTCACTCTAAAGCCCTAACCCCCAAATTCCACATCCTCCGTTACTGCTCCGTTCACGTCTGTTCATGGCCGACTTACGGAGCAACTCCATTGCTATGTTAACTATTGAGAGCGGTTCCACATTCTCTGTGACTACTCCGAATGTCACTGTTCGACGGACCCGCTCTCCGTCGTACTCCGTCAAATTACGGAACAAGTCCAATTTTCTGTTTTGTTCCAGTCTGTCTGGCTCCATCCGGGTCAAGTTCCATAATTTCAGTCTTAGCAAACAGGAAAGAGAATGCCAACAACACCCGGCTTGTCAAAGTTAAATAGAGTAAATGGGGATCGTTAATCACGTATTAAATAAATTTTTTTTATATTCACAATAAGGTTAACTGTTTTTTTTAAATATTGGATTCAAACCACTCTTTTTGCACCAAATAAGGAAGCAGGTTTGCCATTTAAACATTCAATTTGAAACGTAGTAATCCTCACGGATGTAGTAGGCGTTGCTTTTCATGGACTGGCGGAGACGGTATGGAACGGAACGGACATGTACGGGAGCGGAGGATGTGGAATCTGGGGGTAACTCTTTAATCCAGTCTCAGTAAGAAACACAGACTGAATGGCCCAACAAAAAAAGTTGCATATGTTCTAATATTTTGTTGGACCCCCTATAGTTTTGATAAGGTCACACATTTGTTGTGACATTGTTTCGATAAGCTTCTGCAATGTCATAACACTTATTAGTAGTCACAGAGTTGCTTTAATTTTTAGCCAAGAGATGATAGATTCAGACTGCTGCTCAAATTCTAATTTAACATCTGGATCTGAATGATTGGATGAAGCACTGCATGAAAGCAAAGCCACAACATTCAGGTTTCCACTTAATCGAGGTAGAAATTGCTGTACATCATCATAATCCAAATTTACTTTATTTCTGGATTCAGTCATCAAACAAAATTTATTGAAACTGAAAAATTTTGCTTCTTATCTCAAACATTAGTATTTGATGCAAAAATGCGATTAATTAAGATTCATTATTTAAACAGCCTCTAATTAATTAGGTTTTTAAAAATTATATTACATCCACCACTAGTTTAAACATAAAGACTAACATTAATACATCCTTAATACCCATCTGCGGTTTAGTCTCATTATTCTTATGAACTGAAAACAGCAGCTTGATGTAGTTTTTTTTTTTTTAACCAATTCATTGTTTATTAAATCTTTCAAATGGGTACAAAGTACAAACAGTCAATCAAATAGTACTAGGTACAAGAACTGTATAATATGCAGATGTGCAAGATGTCGTATAATGAAGAGTTTGACTTTTCATCTTTTCATCTTTTCACCTTTTTTTTTTTTTTTTTTACTTTTTACCTCTCAAAACGGGTGGGCCAGTCCATAACATCAATACCCCCATCATGCAGGAACTGCTGACACATTTCAGCCACATTAGGCCTAGCATAGTCATGCATAAGAAGGAACCAAGGGCCAACTGCACCAGCATATGGTCTCACAGTGGGTCTGAGGATCTCGTCCCGGTACCTTATGGCAGTCAGGGCACCTCTGGCTAGCACATGGAGGGCTGTGCGGCCATCCAAAGAAATGCCTCCCCATACCATAACTGACCCACAACCAAACCGCTCATGCTGAAGGATGTTGCAGGCAGCATAATATTCTCCATGGTGTCTCCAGACTTTGTCACGTCTGTCACATGTGCTCAGTGTGAACCAATTTTGGTGTTCGCTACCAAACGCCAGTCGTCCTGCACGGTATTGGGCTGTAATCATAGGCCCCTATATGTGGACTTCGGGCCCTCATACCACCTTCATGGAGTCTGTTTCTGACAGTTTGAGTAAAAACATGCACATTAGTGGCCTGATGGAGGTCATTTTGTAGAGCCCCGGCTGTGGACCTCCTGTTCCTCCTTGCGCAAAGGACGAGGTAGCGTTCCTGCTGCTGGGTTGTAGCCCTCCTATGGCCCCCTCCATGTCTCCTGGTGTACTGGCCTGTCTCCTGGTACCTAGTCCATTCTCTGGACACTGTACTGAGAGACACAGCAAATCTTCTTACCACTGCTCGCATTGATGTCTTGGATTAGCTGCACTGCTTGAGCAAATAACAGCCACTAGATAGTGCCTCAAACAAAAGAAATAATAATTTCTTCCAAGCCTGGATTCAGGAGTATACCCAGGTATCTAACATTTGTTGGCACCAATGGAAATTTCTAATTTTGAATATGGCTCTTGTAGCAAAACTTTGACAGAGCCATTATTTCACATTTTCAACCAGTTAATCTTTTTTACCTCTCAAAATCTCCCTTCTCCTAGCCAGTCAGGGGAAATTTTTTATTAAGCGCGGTTTTAAAATCGAGATCTTCCAATCTGAGTTAACAAGTGCTCCCACATACTTTCATATACTTCTAGGTGTCTATTATCATGTCTATCTAGATAGACCAGAGAATATGTTAACCAAATCCAATAAAGGAGGTAATGACTTATCAGGATACGACAATAAAAGCAGTATCTCATCTGGCAGAAACTGTATGTTGGTGGGGGTGGTGGTGTGATATCCGATTGCGACCATTGTTTTATAAAACCTTTTATTTTTTATACATACTGCTTTGTCTTACAGTGCTTGTGCATGGGTTCTGAAGTGCGTATACGGTGTAAAGCATTTTACAGTGGTATGACTAAGGGAGGGTGGGGGGTGCCGTCGTAGGTGGAGTCCCACATTCTAATGTTGATCTGGATGGATCTTGGATCTGCTGTTGTAATGCCACCCCGCTTTTGAATTTGTATAGATCATTTCAACTGTCTTGAATGGAAAAAGTGACCACAACCGCATCTGTCCAAGTGCATGAATGTAAGTTACTTCCACTGTGGTTGGATTTTATATACCCTAGTTATGTGGGACGCTTTGTTATGCGTCCAGCACAGAGAGATTTCAGGGAGATCCTTACTGGCCGCAAAAAGACTGTACAACAGTTCCTGTGACCATGGTGGCAATTTATCCATAGGATATCCTTAGTGCAGTATTGCTCTTATAATACTGAGGTTACTGGTGGGGGGGGGGGGGTGGTCGAGGGAGTTGTTGTGGGTGATGAAAACACACCGCTTTTATTTAGGCTATTGTGGTTTAAGGTAGCTGCTGGGCCAAGGTGGCTCGTTTTCAATTTTCATTTCTGGTCCTGTTTCATGTAAGTCAGGGGGATATTGATACTAGACGTATAGGGAGTACCCTAAAAATTGGGATATGCGCAGCGGGTTAAGAAAGGCTGAAAGTATATGCTATTTGCCAGTAAACGATGCTGATAGGTCTGTGTCAAACAGGCTCCTCTAATGTATAAATTTGTGAGGGGGTTCCCAATTCTATTAGGAGGTGACGTATACTGATTGGCGGAGGAATATTGAGTGTGTTCAACTTCAAACGATTCTCGTTCAAAACAATACTCAATACTCTAACAGAGGGTCGCAATTCCAGGATGAACTACGTTCTTCTATATGGTAGAAAAAGCTCTGACTTCTACATGCTTTGCAAGTGGGAAAACCTGCAACATAGGCAGTAAAATACTTGTTCTCTCTGCTGTATGTAGTCCACACTTTTTCAAAAATATAGTTTATCAACAAGTTTGCAAATAATCACCTCAAGAACTGCAACCTCTGCAGTCACTTTGACATAGATGATCCGTTGCTTCCGCGTCTATTGAGGCAAGGGCAGGGCTTTGTAACCTGGTATTTCCAGTGTGAAACGTGCAGTGAGATAATGTTCTTCGTCTACACACTGGCCTTGGCGATGAGTACTCTGAGGATCGGTTGATGTGAGAAAACCCGTGATTCCGCCTTATTAGCTCGGTCTCATAGGTCCAGGATGGACAGAGTGAAAGTTTCAACGCTCGCTGAGCAGCCAGGTTTAATGTGTGCAAACAAAACATTGTAATATTGCTATTAATTTCAAAGTAGCACGCGTCCGGGCATATTTCCAGCGAGTTAGTCTATTGGAATCGCTTGCACCATATCCGTGTATTGTTAATTTTTCACATTCATCTGTCTGTGTGCTTCATGCATCACTCGTGTTTGTAAAACAAACAAAAAACTCGAGCTGCCAGGTGTCGATGATATCGTGAACTTCATCTTTGATAGAAACAGGTGGGTTTGCTCGGAAGTTTTTACGCGCATATTGTTGGCATGTGGTGAGCACTTGGGGATACTCTGCTCACTGGTTTGTGTGTGGCCTAGGGGGCTTTGGTTTTCCGACTTTAGTACTTGTCTGGCTTTTTTCTCATTCAAATGGGTCTTTTTCTGTGGATATGTGTGGCTTTCTCTTTTAAAATCAAGTCTAAAACCTGACGTGAAGGTATGACATGCTGTGGGTCAGTCGTATGCACCGTGAATCTAAAGCCGTGGTCTAATGGTTACGCTCACTGTTAGAGATTCGATTATTAGCTTTCGAATATTTGAAGACATGTTAACTTATCCGCTTTTGGGCGGCCGTTTCCAGATGATTGGCCGTGGGGGATCTTATTGGAGTAGTGAATTGAGTTGGATTTGTCTTTGTATGGTGCGGTGTTATTAGGTGATGGCGTACATATAATGGGGGATTTGAAGGTGTTCCCCCCTAAGTACTTTGACTTTCGATTTAACAAATTGTTCCGACACCTGCATATGTCATGTCAAGCTCCTTCTTGCCCGGGAAATGGTAAAATCTAAAGTGCGCCCAAACGATGTGTGCCTGTTAGTGGAAGATGGGGCTATGGGCTTGTAGTTTCGTTTTCCCTCCTTTTTGGTTCTAGTTCTTATGGCCCTCCTGTTAGAGTTTGACTAACTGAAATCTACGTAGTCTACATGATGTTGTGGCTATGCGCGCCACGCCCTCCTAGCTAGAACAATGCATTACGGAAGCCGTTGCCTTACAATACTGCAGCGTGTGTGCAGTGCGAGTAAGGCTCACATAAATGAAACGCGTCTTGCTTTTAAATAGATTCAGAATGCTTAGTAAGAGCATAATAATTGCGATTTGTCTGTATGGATACAAGGTTGCAAGGGGTGGAATTTTTTTGTCCCATATAACACTGTCCGCGCTACTTTCCTGTGATAGTATAAGTTCATTAATTGGGGATAAATGTGGATACAACTATTTACCCCGTAAAGTTATCTATCAGTTCATCCTCCAACTTTTTCAGAATCCCCTCTAAATAGTTAGATTTCATGTTCGTTTATTCATGTCTTAATTAATGAATCATTATCATTGTGATTACTAATAGTTTAATTATAGATTCTTCTAGTGACTTAATGGAACATAATCATTTACAACTGAAATGTTATTCTGATTCTGAGAACAAATGTACAGGGGTTGGACAATGAAACTGAAACACCTGGTTTTAGACTCCCACATATAAATTTATTAGTATGGGTATGGGCCTTCCTTTTGCGGCCAGTTACAACAGCGTCAATTCGTCTTGGGAATGACTATACAAGTCGTGCACAGTGGTGCAGAGGGAATTTTAAAGACCATTCCGTTTCTTTTGCAGGATAGTGGGCCAGGTCCACTATGTGATACTGGTGGAGAAAACGTTTCACTGACTCGCTCCTCGCAAAACACCGCCAAGTGGCTCAATAATATTTACATTCGGTGGAGTGCAGGCCAATGGAGATGTCAACTTCCTTTCATGTTCATCAAACAATCTTTCACCAGTCTGCTGTGTTATTGGTTTCATTGTCACCTGATACACGGCACCGTGCCTTCAAGGATAAAATGTATGAACCATTGGATTCGCTGGTCCTCAAGAATGGTTTGGTAGCCTTGGAAGTGACGGGCCCATCTAGCACAGGAAGTTGTTGGGCCAAGGGGATGCCATGATTGGCAGCCCAAACCATCACTGATCCACCCCCATGCTTCACTCTGGGCATGCCAGTCTGGTGGTAGCTTCCTTTTGGGGCTTCTCCACCACCGTAACTCTCCCGGATTGGGGGAAAACAGTAAAGAAGGTGGACTCATCATAGAACATACATGTTTCACATTGTCTACAGCCAAGATTGGCGCTCCTTGCACGCATTGACAACCTGACGTTTGGCATTGGCATGAGTACCAAAGGTTTGGCTATAAGCAGTCCGGGGCCCAAATGACCACCCGTGTATTTGACCCATGTGAGCTCCCGACTGACAGTTCTGGGTGGGAACAGTAGAGTTGGGTGCCATTTAATTCTGCGTGACTTGGGCACCAGTGTGTTTAATGTGTTTTGGATACAATCCGGTTAGCACCCAGAAACATTGTTCCCTCTCTTCATTCAGACAGCTCCTCTGATCCACAGTTAATCCTGTTGGATGTGGTTCGTCCTTTGTGGTATGCGACATTACCCTGGATACCGGGTTCTTGTACATCACAAAGACTTGCTGTCTTTGGTCACAGATGCGCCACAGTTGACTGCACGCAACATTTGTCCTCTTTTGAACTCTGGTATGTCACCCATAATGTTGTTGTGCTTTCAAACATTTTGAGCAAAGCTGTGCTCTTACCCTGGCTAATTGAACCTTCACAACTCTGCTCTTACTGGTGCTAATCGATTTTCCAATCATGAAGACGGCTACCAGGCTGGTCCCAATTTGCCATGAAACCTCCCACACTACAATGACAGGTGTTTCAGTTTCATTGTCCAACCCTGTATTATATCTCACATTTATGATGAGGATTGTCTTTTAAATGTGATTTTATTCGTCTTTACCCTAGTATTTGAGACTGATAATTCACGATTGGACACTTGGAGGGATTCGTAGATGTTATAAAATGATCCACCATCGGATCACCACCTGTCACTAGCGTAATATTCATAGATTACCAAAAAAAGCCATTTCATCACACTCTTCGCCATACTAGGGGCCAGTTTGTTGTCTGTTCCCAACCATGCTGTTCATGTCTCGTAGAATGAAGACATTTTTATGCATGTGTACATGCAACATTTAAGACCGTGCGCTGTTCCTAGCCTTAGACGTATAGATGCAATAGGTATGCACGCAGTTGAGCAGTCAAAGCTAGCAGCATCCTACCAAAGGTACCGAGAGACGAGTCACCTCAGGTATAGACCTTTTGAGATAGGTGCATGTGGTACATCTGACCCGAGCCTGCAGGCTTTGGTCCGCCCATTGTCGAAGGCAATACGCCTTGGTTTTGTCCCAGGTGGACGAGGCATCCGACACATCAAGCCCGCGGTGACAATTGTTGCTGGTGTGCCAGGTCCCTAACCACTAAATGAGTTTGTATTTCATATGCACTGTCCCCGACTGCCTCGCAATGTTGAAGAGGCATGTCAACCATGACAGCCCCACAACATCCAGAGACATAAGGTACTCAGGGTAGATCTCATCCACCCCCCAAAGCTTTACCACCACGGAGCTTTTTGACTACCTCTGTGACTTCAGCCTGGATGTCCAACTCCGAGTTCCCAGTCTCTGCTTCCACCAGACAAGGCATGACGGCAGGATTGAAGAGATCCACAAAGTACTTCTTCCACTGCCCGATAATATTCCCTGTCAAGGTCAGCAGCTCCCCACCCCCACTGTAAACACTGTTGGCGAAGCACTGCTTCTCCCCACTGAGGCGACAGATGTTTGCCAGAATCGCTTCTAGCCCGATCGGTAGTCCTTCTCCATGGTCTCACTGAAGTCCTCCCAGGGCCAATGTTTTGCCTTTTCCAGGCCTGGCCAGGGTGTGGCCCTGCCTCTGCCATACCAGGCGACGTCATGTCATTGTGCTAGTCCTAATGAAGGCTTCTGAACTTTTCTTTGTCTGAGCCGTCACCCAAAGCCTTTTTTGCCATGGGGGACCCTACCAGGGGCATTTAAGCCCCCGACACCATACCTTCTAGGATCATTCGCGCACTCAGACCTCTCCACCACATTAAGGTGGCGGTTCAAGGAGGGTCTGTTCGTCACCATGTTCTAAAATTTGGAGCATCTTTTGTAAAAGTTTAGGATTTATTTTAGAAAGTTTCTTTAGACCCTTTTAGGTTCCTCAAAGTAAAGCTAACCTCCTCATTAAGCTAGTTCTGCTGGGTGGGTATGCTAGTTTTTTAATCTTTGCCATTAGTGTTGATGTCTTACCTGCTCCCTTAGAAACAAAAATTAATTTACAGCCCTTTGCTGCATCAGAAGCCAGTACGTCTTTATTTTTATCCTCTCCATCTCCTCCTGCATTCCTCTTTGGCTGTCTCTGTGTGTCTCTGCGCTGCTGTGACAGTGCTACCGATGGTCAGTACGCCCCTGGACCTAGGTGACAAAAGTCACACAAACCCACTTTTAATATCAGTTTAGAAATTCTGGCATCAAGGACAGAAATTAACAAACTGTGATAAAATAGCCACAATTATGCAGCTTAAGCTGTTAAAGTTCATTTGACAGCATGGCAATCTCTATATCACTGTAGGTATACTTGTCACCACTATAATGCACAGTTTCCACATTGCTTATAGATTTATGTTTAGGAAAGTACATATTTTTATGAATCATAACATCAACAATTTTCTCAGCTTTAATATGAGCCACATTTTATAAACAACAAATAAGAAATAACTGTTTTTGTGACAGATGCATGCTCATTCTGCATTGGAACAGCATGGTTTTGTTCACATTATTCAATACATAGCAATGGCACCTGCGTGCGCACATCACTATCTATTGCGGCTAATAGGCAATGTCCAATCCAGTTATCAAACGATAATTTAAAATCCTGGTTGGATTTATTAAGTCCAACCAGGCTGTCAGAAATGTACTGATATTGTTGCTTTTGTAGAAGCTGTGCTGCTTAATTATAGAACTGATCAATTTAATACTGGGGATACTCATTTCACTGCAAAGTGTTGGTTAAATGTCTATCCATAAGTTGTCGGCTTTTAAATCTCATTTATATGTATTATAATCTATAAGTTAGTTTTTTTTTATTAGGTTTGGAAGTTCCAAGCCACCTAGACCTTTTGCTTTTTGTGAAGTTTTTAAACTTATGTGTGGGGTTTGACTTGTCCAAACAAATGTTTGATATGCTAGAATTTAAGAGTTTGAATCATGCCTGGGGTCATTTTACTGGGGTCAGAGGGAAGATAGAGTGTCAGTAACAGTAAAAAGCGCATATGCTAGCCCTGGAGTTGTTTTGTAAATTTCTACAGTCATTTCAATTTTGATGCATCTGGACCTTTGTTTGGAAAAGGATGTAGACTATGTCAGGTTTGCCTCTCTCTGTGCAGATACATGATGTCATGGACAAAGCCTGTACCTTTTCACATTAGTTTCATAGTCTTTTTTTACAGTCAGTTTCTGAGGGAGTTGCTGTGTTTGTCAGCCGTCATTCTCGAGGTAGTAGCTCAATCTAGGTTGGATTTGTCCTACAAGTTTGCAGGTTTGTCTACAAAGTACTTATTTTACAGCAACCACTTCAATATACTATTGACTGACTGACTGACAGCGTCACAGTTGTGTTCTTGTTTGAAACTTTAAAAATGTCCTTACCACAAATAGTGATCAGAGCAAATCCGTGCCATATTTGGTGGCTTGTGTTTCCTCTGGATATTAGCCAGACACGTCCGTCGACGCTGGATGCTTGGTTGCAAAGTTTTCTCACCTTCACTTTTTTTGATTTTCGTATGTAATGAAAACTTCTCTTTACTGTTTTTCGCCTTTGTTTTTACACCATTGAGCCCAACAATTTACAACTGTCGTGGTTATCTTATGTGCGACCAGTGAAGTTGAAAGCTGCTTCCGGGATTTAATATACTATCACAATGGCGGCAGAGCACTCGGATGTAGGATGTGTGAGGTCATGTGGGAACTATCTATAAAAGCCTAAAATTCACTTTCTCAGAAAATTTGAACATTACATAAGACCATTAAAATATTAAGGAAAAATTAAGGAACATGCACAGTTTTGGTCATTGTCACATGAATAACTTTTTTCTCATTTTGTTAATTTGATCTTTTAAATTAGACACAAAATCCCAATTGGCCTCCATGCCAATCTGTCTGAGGGCACTCCTGTGTGTCAGAACCTCCAGCAGATTTCCACACTCATTAACCCTCAAGGCTTCTTCCATGGAAAGATGGGTTTTCGTCAGGCCTTGGAGAGAGGCCAGCTCAGCATGATCCAGGTACACATGAAAAAGTTCTAATTTTTGTTTGTTATTTGACATTTTATCTGTTTTTTTATTTTGTTACACTTTGCACTGATAATTCAATGAAATAAAATCCTCTAGCACTGAGTGCTAGATGATTCTCAGATTTCAAATGATCAAAGTCGCGGGAAGTACAGCCTGCTTTGTCCCTTCCCTAAAGCTGCTTGGTGTTGCTAGTTTAGTCCAGCTTGTTGTCCTGCTATAGCCCAAGATATTTGTATCTATAACCTGCACCTCCTCTCCCTCACTGAACTTGTTGTGGCTTGGTTTGGATTTCCTGAAATCTCTAAGTATCTCTTTAGTCTTGTGTTGAGATGTAGGTTGTTTGTGTGGCACACAGACAACAGAATTCTTCACCAGACTCCAAAATTCATTCTTTTGGTCGTCCGTGATACAACCACGATGGCTGTGTTGTCTGGAAACTTGTGAATGTGGTACAATTCAGAGTTGTAGCAGAAGTCTAAGGTAAAGTGTGAAGAGAAGAGGGGACAGAACAGTCCACTTAACAGGCCGAACAGGTCTTTAACAGCTGGGGGGGACACCTTATCTGGTCCTGCCTTCCTGGGGTGAAGCTTCCTCAGTTCTGCCCTGACTTGATCTGCTTGAATGCAAGGGTGAGGCTGGGAAGAGAGGAATGGCTGCTTTGATGCTGAGGGTGGATGTATTGATGGAAGAGTGAGAGAGAGTTGCAATGTGGGTGAAGTGGTTAAAGACTGGGTTAAGTCAAGTCAAGTCAAGTTTATATAGCGCTTTTCAGCAACAAGGCACTCAAAGCGCTGTACATGAGGAAAAACATTACAATGATACAGAAAATCAAACAGAAAAACAAATCAAATGACACTAATAATCATTGGGAGTTTACTGGTAAGAGCTGGTTCTAATCCAGTCTTTCTAATAGAGGTAATTAGCTCATTAAGTCCTCTGTGGTAAGGAATTCATCCGGTGCTAGAAGAAAAATGATAATATTAGTCCTTGAGGTCGCTGGTATCAGGCAGTTGTGGTCCCATAATTTAAAAAAGCTGGGTCACTGGTATAAAAGAGTTTTAGTCCAAACTTTTTAAATACTAATAATGTTTGGCTGTCACTGGTATGATATATTTGTAATGCAGTCCGTTTAAGAAATTAAAATTCTTTGGTCATTGGTGTAAAAACAGCTTTAGTCCAAATTTTCAAATACTAATAATATTTGGCTTTTGCTGGTAATCCTTCTGAGAAATCTGAAAATATATTAAAAGTAGTGAAATCACACATTTAGGTAGATGAGAAAAGAGACCACATTAGGTAAGAAAAGGGAAAAAAATCATATTTCACACTTTATCCTTAGCAGGATACAGTTTGAGATTGCAAAAAAAAAACTCAGCACAAAGAAGCAACATATATACGAAACAACATCTTGCAGGGGATCCGGTGAAGGCGATGTGAAGGGGTGCATATGTTTATCTTTAGCATGGATGTGTGTGTGCATGTGAGTGTGTGCAAAGTAAGTCCGTGAAGCACTGTCACAGAGGCCATTGTCCTTGATGATGTTCATCAACCGGCCACACAGTTCTCAGCAGGTCCACAGATGTCCTCAGGGAAGGGAGGGGGCAGAGGGAGCAGAGCATCATGTTTACATAACTTCCAGGAGGAGTTGAAGATAGCCAGCCATCAAGGCCGTGCAGGGGAGCCAGATTCAGAAAAACAATTATTTTGGTTAGGCTGACTCTTAATTTTCCATCAGCCGTGAGAGTCTCGCTGGTGCTTCTCAATGGCGAATCCAAACAGCCAAATTCCAGGTTCTTTCCGCCAGATCCGAGCAAACAACTTTCTCCAAGATTTATCCCATTTCACCCCTGAGTCCAGCAACCGCAACCTGCCTGCGATCCTGTGTAAGGATCACATCCAGTCTGCGATTCAGCTCACGTAACATCTCAGTCTGAGTGTTGATCGCTCTGTAGATCCCATCATACATGCCAGGCAGCCTTTCAATGGCCAGAACAGCTGCCGACGTTTTTCGAATTTCTCGATATGCCAGGTAACCGCCAGCTCCAAAAAGCAGAAATCCTGTCATCAAACATCCAATTGTGTACACATCTTCGACATCCTCGACTGACAGTATTGACACACACACAATCCTCCACTTCTGCCAGGAGTCCATCGTGTATCCGGAGAAAAATGTCCCGTCTGGACAAGAGGGTTCCCCTTCACCCTGTCTTCCGTCGAGAAAATTTGATCAGTTGCATTGAGAGACCAGCTGATCAAATCTATAACTCAGAATTTTGGAAGGTATGCAAAAAGAGGCTCCAAAAAGAAAGACCAGACACAAGGTTAACTGGTTGAAAAAGTCATTTAGCTAATTTGCCTTTTCAAGAGTTCCTCTCTTCATGCCAAGCTTTGACTTGTGGTCTGTGATGGTTTTCACCCTATCCCAGACCACCCGACAAAGACTGGTTTATACTGTTGAAGAAGTCATTTAGTTCATTTACCTTCTCCACAATCCATCCGTTCATGCTGACGTTTCACTTCCTGCTTCTCTGATTTAATGTCCACCTTGTCTTTGCTCCGAAAGGCCATCTTTTCTTGCTTCGACTTCCTGAGTCAGCCACGGTTTATTATTGGGATAACAGTGCAGTCTTAGAGGGGACAACCACATCCAAACAGAAGTTGAGACAATCCATTAGACAGTGGGTCACCCACTCCTCATCATATGAATTCAGCAGCACATGTATCCCTCACATTGGCATATGCATGTCAATTGCTATGTTCCTTACTCTTGAAGGGAGCTAAACATAGATGGAAATCATATTACAAAACTTTCTTAGGAGATAATATGGCTGCAGGCTAAGGGCTAACAGTTCTTATTTCCGACAACACACGACTACTTTTACAGAGTCATGGCCTGGTTACAGCAAAGGTTGTTGATATCAATGATGACTCCCCTAGCTTTGCATTTACTGCAAGCTTTTGTGTCTCTGTCAGCTCTTAATGCAGTGGATCCCTGCAACAGTAGCTTCTGGTATAAAGTCAGTTAGCCACGTCTCAGAGAAGATATTCATGGTGCACTCACCGTAAATCCACTGTTTGATCAGTGCAGACAGCTAGTCAATCTTGTCTGATGGGTTCCCACTCAGGCGTCAGGGTAATACTCAAGCTTCACCAGATGATAAGAAATTTATACTAAGGGCGCACCGGTTGATCGGCCAGCCGATTTCGTTATTTTGAGGGGATTGGTGATCCACCGATACTTACTTTTAAAACCGATTTTATCCACTGATCTTATCTACCTCCTCAAAGGTCTGGAAATAATCCAATGCCCCCCTTTAATCTGCCGTGAGAGAGGGCTGACTGAGAGACCCACCCACTAGGTCAACCCTTTCCTGATATAACACAGGTGCAGTCTATAAATTAATGACCCCTCTCATATAGCATTACTCACAGATGTTTAGCAGGAAAATTATTTTTAATCAATTATCTATTGTCTAACACAAGCTAAATCTGATGCTTTTAATGGCAACATGGTTATATAAAGAAAACAACAGAGCAGTATTAATGAAGCAACTCCCCCCAGCATTAACTTTGTAAGTTAATGTAGAACACACAAAAGTTGCCATTTTATGTTATGAAACACTACACAGCAGCAAAAACATTGAGGACTTTAAATTGTGTAATATACATACTTTTTAAATATCTTTTTATTATAGTTATTTATGGTTCATATGTTTGTTTACATAACAATTCAACTTTCGTAACCCTTCATCTGCACATTACCACCTAATTACCTCGCCTTACATACATAATTTAACAAACACGGAAAAGGATGATTGGTTCCTCCTACACAATTTTTTTTGTTCACCATTACATAATGTCTTAATTACTCTTGTAGCGCTTACTCTGAGCTACTAAGGAGATACATCTACAGTAGAGTGGGCATTAAGGAAAGTCTTAGGAGGATTCACTGTGGAATGAAAGGTAATTTTACCTCAGTTTAATCTCATGATAAAGGCCTTGCTAACGGTCTTGATACGTTAGTGATATACACTCCCCGGCCACTTTATTAGGTACACCTGTCCAACTGCTCGTTAAAGCAAATTTCTAATCAGCCAATCACATGGCAGCAACTCAATGCACATAGGCATGTAGACATGGCGATAGCTGCGCAGTTCAAATGAGGGGATCAAATTTGGGGGAAGAAAGGTGATTTAAGTGAGTTTGAACGTGGCATGGTTGTTGGTGCCAGACGGGCTGTTCTGAGTATTTCTGAGTTCTGAGAAACTGCTGATCTACTGGGATTTTCACGCACTACCATATCTAGGGATTACAGAGAATGGTCCGAAAAAGAGAAAATATCAAGTGAGCGGCAGTTTAGTGGGCGCAAATGCCTTGTTGATGCCAGAGGTCAGAGCAGAATGGCCAGACTGGTTCGAGCTGATAGAAAGGCAACAATAGCTCAAATAACCACTCGTTACAACCAAGGCATCCAGAAGAGCATCTCTGAACACGTCGAACCTTGAGACGGATGGGCTACAGCAGCAGAAGACAACACAGGGTGCCACTCTGTCAGCTAAGAACAGGAAACTGAGGCTACAATTCGCACAGGCTCACCAAAATTGGACAATAGAAGATTGGAAAAACGCTGCCTGGTCTGATGAGTCTCGATTTCTGCTGCAACATTCGGATGCTAGGGTCAGAATTTGGCGTCAACAGCATGAAAGCATGGATCCATCCTACCTTGTAGCAACGGTTCAGGCTGGTGGTGGTAGTGTAATGGTGTTGGGGATATTTTCTTGGCAAACTTTGGGCCCCTTAGTACCAATTGAGCATCGTGTCAACGCCACAGCCTACCTGAGTATTGTTGCTGACCATGTCCATCCCTTTATGACCACAGTGTACCCATCTTTTGATGGTTACTTCCAGCAGGATAACGCGCCATGTCATAAAGCACAAATCATCTCAGACTGGTTTCTTGATCATGACAATGAGTTCACTGTACTCAAATGGCATCTACAGTCACCAGATCTCAATCCAATAGAGATCCTTTGGGATGTGGTGGAACGGGAGATTCGCGTCATGGATTTGCTGGCGACAAATCTGCAGCATCTGTGTGATGCTATCATGTCAATATGGACCAAACTCTCTGAGGAATGTTTCCAGTACTTTGTTGAATCTATGCCACGAAGGATTGAGGCAGTACTAGCAAGGTGTACCTAATAAAGTGCCCAGTGAGTGTATGTGAATGTGAGTAGAAACGTCAGTTGCTTGGACATCTATAAACAAATATGGACTCTTAAATACACATTTGATGAGACCCAAGGGGGTTCGGTTGCGCTGGATTTTATTTATGGGTATCACAGAAAAACAGGCTAATTATAAATGCAAGCTGTACTTTTTGACTTGAGAAAATGTAGACCAATATAATTTTTCTACAGTTATGCCCAAGTTTATGCTGGAATGCTCAAAATCCCAAAGAAATGCGCTGACGTTGTGGTGGTAAATTGCAAAATTTAGAACCGCAAACCTAAACCAACACTTAAACGGGTGGGGAAACCTTTGTAATTAACTGTACTAACAATTTTAATGTGTAGACCTCTTAAGCCACGAATACATCTTAATATCTCAGCAGAATGCGTAAGACTTTAAATTTGTTGTCAATGTTGCTGTTTAATTGGACTTTCTCTTAAGTTTGTGTAATCAAAATACTAGGAATAAACACGTACCCTCTTAAGCCCGATGGGCCCGATGGCGGGCCACCAGATTTTTTTTTCTTAAATACCTCGCAAGAGGAAGCTTTCATGTTCACAAAATAATTCCCCAAATGAGTTTTGCACAAATACTTACATACTTTACAATACTTTACAGCAATTTAAACACATTGTAATTTGCAATTACTGTATTGCAGTTATTGTAATTAATGCGCACTGGTGTGCAAATTATAGTCTGTTGGCTGCTAGCTTGCGCTCTGCTCCGTTAGTTCCCAGTAGTGTGTTATTTCCGGATAACCAGTCACTTATAATGGCACAGAAGAGGATAATTATTGGTTTAGAAGTTTTGAACGACATTTTGTGGACCAGTGACATGAAAATGGATTATACTTCAGACAGTTGCGTCAAATAGGCTGACAATGACCATGATGGTTAGCTTCAGAAGGGAGAGGGCTATTTCATAAGAAAGTCACGGTGTTTATTTGCAGCAGATTTAAGTTGCATGTCTGCTATTTCAACAATGTTTTAGTTTTTTTTTTCGTAATTACTTTACTTTAAGTTTTTAATTACTCTTGTGTATGACGTATGTTGTGTAGTAAATATGTAAACAACAATCAGCCACCTCTGCTCCAGAACGAAGAGGCTGCATGGCCGTTTGTGTGGGACTGAATCAAGGCTTGTTCGTTTTCAGTTTGATTCAGGATCAGAGTCACTATCAACTTTATCGGCCAAGTTTGTATCACAAACAAGGAATTTGACTTGGGTTTATTCAACAACCACAACATGTAAAAACACTTTATAGGGATAAAAAAAAAGGACAAGGAGCAGTCTATACAGGTGTGGAAAGGTGGGTCTGGGGGGATGCAGCCCATCATTTTTTATACAGTCTTTCATTGACAATTCTCTTTTGTGCATTTGTATACATCATTTTGTATAGAATATTCTTTTTGCACACTGGTTTACATAGTTTGTCTTTTCCAATAAAATTCCTCGAGTTGGAGACAAAAGGATACAATTTACGATTAATTTTCATTTTATTGATTTTTATGCTGTGCACAATGGCACATTTTGATGATACAAATGGGTAAATGTCATGACCAAAGGCTATCATATTCAGGAGGAGTCCTACAATGAAAATCAGCACTTTTATTTGATTAGATTCCCTTTTTATGAGGTGAAAAATACATTTTCCACAGCTTTGGCACATGTTACCAAAAGTTTGCAATTAGACTTTAGAACTGTATAAAGTTGAGTAAAACTTAATTTATTTCAGGTATGTTATTTCAGGTGAAAATTGCTTCTATCTTCTGTTATAAAAACCATTCAGAACCTTGCTCGTATTGAGATGAAAAAAATACCTCAAACACTACAAAAACTCAAAAATGATCTTTTTCTAGTTGATTGTAGTGTGTAGAACTTTTATTTATTTTGAGCCATTTTGTATTGGAAATTTGTCACAACTATTTTTATTCCATTCAGTCTGAAAGTATTTCAATTAGCAGGAAGGTAACCCAGGTTAATTTGTTTTTACAGTGACAAAATAGGAAATGTTTGTTTGGCTTTTGTTCCCAGGTGGAGCTGGAGGTGAGGGCCCAAGTCAGGCGTTTTGTAGAACTGACAGGTCACTTGCCTTATCACATGGATGGACACCAGCATGTTCATGTACTGCCAGGTATTGTTTAATGGTCAACACACCCCGATAAGGGTCAGTTTCTTCAAGCGTGAGCTGATCTATGTGGCATTACAACAAATTAACCACTACTTCCAAAAAGATAACAATAGAAAAGATCACTTATAGGGCTTGGGAATGGGCGCCACGCCCGCATTGCACACTGGGATTGACGTAGCCATTTTTTTCAGTGCTAACACCGGCGTTGCTAACAGAAGCTACCTTTAACACCAATGGATCGTGAGCAGAGCAAGTCATGGATTCCGTACCGCAACAAATTTTTCTGTGTTTCAAGACAGTGATACCTAGAGAAAATCCGGTCAGTTAACGGGCTTGATCCGTACGAACACAGTGAATGGACCAGCGACTTAAATGAGCTTCCAGAAGTAACGTTACCCGACGTGTTTGGTTACCTTGTGTGTGGAGTAAGTGTTTACACATACCAGCAAATTACAAATCCATGGAAGCTCATCTGCAGTTTACCAACGGATGGGTGCAGGATCTTCAGATTTACAGAGTATATCACTTCAACACCGTTGTTCTCACTAAGGTACGTGCAGATAACATGTGTGTCTCCCAAACGTTTCTAAGCCCACTACACGTTTAGTGCCAGTGCAAGGTTAACCAGTACTGTTATGTGTTGTTTCTGATGAGTAGTGTAAACAGTGACAAACATTACAATTTGTGGTTGCAATATTTTGTTGATTCTTTATCCCAGACTACACTGTGTTTTGTTGATTGCATTCCATAGATGTGATCTTTAGATTTAAACCTCATACTAACTGCCAAGTTCCCATGTTGCAGACACAAATGCTTCATTTCATGTTATTATTGTATTACTTTAATGTTGATATTATCATCATCATTCCCATCTTTTATTGTGATAGTAGAATTAACTATACACATTATTGTCTTAGGTTTTGCACTCGCAGCGCCTGAATGAAAATCCACTGAGACCACGGGTTGTCATCAGTACTTCTAGGCAAGTGGAGTCTGCACACTGCACCTGCATGGCTGGCATCACAAAGTCATGAACACATGTTGGCTCTCTCCTGTGAAAAATTGAAGCTGCAGTCCGGATAAGGGGGACCAAAACTGTGACCGATGTTCCAGCCAACTGGATGATTCCCAATAATTCCCAGTAACAAAGTTCATGCCGAGATTGGTCACAGGATTGACTTCTCAACTGGAGCGGCAAAGAGCTTGATTAGAGCTTTCGAGGAGAGAGAGCTCTGCTTGGATTACGTACCCGGAATGGATCCAAAACACTTTGTGTACATGAACCAATGGAGTCTGACCTTTCAACATTACTCAAAGTACTGCACACTCATAGCAAGGCTGTCAGTCCATATGGAATACAGGGCTACAGCCACCATTATCCAGACCCTATCAAGCCGGTGGTGGTTCCAAAGTCTTTGATTCATCTACAGGACCCTACAAAGTATGGACGTAAACTGTCTGTTCTGCAGCAGCACTGTCAGAGCCTTACAAAACTGGTAGCTGTAACACAGAAACAGGCAGCTATGGTTGAGCTTTAAACAAGAGGGCAACATTGTTCCCCTTCATGGCACAAATTGAGGGCAGGAATATTGGAATTACAGCTTCCAATGTACATGCTGTTGTGTCCACTAGTGTCGACAAACCTGCCAGAAGTATTTGCTACCCCAAAAAAACAGTTGCAACAGCATCGATAAAATGGGGATTAGACCATGAGGAAGAAGCTTGGCAAGCTTTATTCATTGTGTCTGCATCCCAATATGACAATGGAGGAATGCGGATTCATCATAAACCCCTCCTTCCCCGAAGTTGGTGCTTCTCCAGGTGGACTGATCTCCTGCTCATGTTGTGGGAATGGATGTCTTGAAATCAAATGTACTTATAAACACCGCAACAACTTTATCACACAGGCCTGTGTGGATGACACCAGTTTCAGCCTTGAGCTCATTGATGGAGTGTTACACCTGAAGCAGACACACCAGTACTACAGTCAAGTACAAATGCAGATATTTGTGAGTGGCTCAAATTTATGTTACTTTTTAGTATGGTCCCTCAAGGACTGTGTAGTAGTACGGATCTCACCAGATGTGACCTACTGGGAAAGACTGTTAGCAAAGGCACATGACTTTTTCCTCAAGGTGTATTGAGCTTGTTGCAGGTCACTACACTTGTGCATCCTCCACTACACCGCACGCAAAGCCTTTTAGTGAGGAACAGCCTCACAGACAAAGAGAAAATTTTCCAAAAAAAGAAATGTGTGGTGCGTTTGCTAGGGGACGGAAGAACAGGATGACATGATGGCGTGTGACAATCAAAAGTGTGCTATTATGTGATTCCATTTCCAGTGTTTGAGGCTCACACAGGCGCTTTCAAAGACTGAGACTTGCTTGTGTTCCACCTGCTCCGGGCTGTCTTAATATAACGGATATTTTATATGATTCAGAGATGCTGTGCAATTAATCCTTATCAAGTGTAACGCGCATTTCTTTTATTTAGCTCATATGTTTACCTCTTGCTGGAATTGTTCGGATAAGTGATGCTGCTTTTCCTGTTTTCATTTCAATGTGTTTGATGTGTAGATTTTTAAATGTGAACTGTTATTTTACATTAACCATTTTTGCCACTGCACTTTATGCATCAAGGTATTTTGCACAGTAATGCTGCAGATGCTGCAGGGACCGATGCAATTGTGGTCTTTTGTTGTCTTTACACTGTATTGCATTCAAACATTTTTGAACCTGTTTACCTCAGACCACCACTGCTTTGCACAGCTATGTGGATTATGTTTGAATTTTTTTATTATTTTGTTGGTATTACTGTGGCACATTGTTTCACTTTGTGCTTGTAACTTTCTGGCACATTAATGCCGCTAATGCTGCTGGATTTGATACAGCTATGGCCTTTTGTTGAGTCTACACTTCATTGTAATGACATTTTTGTAACATGTTTACCTCTGACCACCTGTTCTTTGCACAGCAAGGTTGATTATAATGTTAGATGTTTTTGATGGAAGTTTTAAATTTGGTGTTACAGCGGCACATTGTTTCACTTTATGCTTCTGAGTTTCTGGCACATTAATGCCACCGATGCTGCTGGAATTGATACACCAGTGGCCTTTAGTTGAGTTTGCACTTCATTGTAATGACATTTTTCTAAACAGGCTTACTTCTGACCACCTGATCTTTGCACAGCAATGTTGAATATATTGTCTACTGTTTTCTTGAAGTGGTTCCACCACTTTTTCAAACCTTTGCATTTAAAGTTTAATAAAGATGCAAAATAAATTTTAAGTGGTCCATCATTTATTAACAAAAAGGCAACGTAGGTACACTGCTTTCAGATCAACACAAGGTTCTCAGCTGATTTTTGAAGCTCTCAGTTTTCAAAATTTCATTACAATAATGGGACACATATTGGTCAGAGCACAAAACACTGTCACAATTTTGTCAAGTAAAACTCCATCCTCGTCTTCGCATGGAAGCACCATGCTCAGTGGGATGTTACCATGCAGCATGGTGTATTTGTGGCGCACATGACCAATAGCTTTCTCAACATGGATCCTAAGATGTGCTATCTGTCATGTCTCGTCGTGTCTCCCCAGCGTCTTTGGCATCCAGCTGGCAGCGTCCTCTTGTGAATGCAGGGATTCTCACTTCTGTACGCATTAGTCCAACACAGTCTCTGATGTCAAAACCCTGATCTGCCAAAACAATGTCTCCTGGCAGTAATTTCTGTAGTAGACCACAGTTCTCAGTCACATGTTTGTCACTAGCACGTCCTCCCCAACCTTTAGAAATAGAAGAGACAGCTCCTTGTGGTGTGATGCCAATCAGATACTTCAGAGTGTGTTTGTGCTCGTAATGTGAAAACGTTTGTGCTCTTGCTTTTAAATTAGATGCTCTGTCAATGCTTAATTCAAAGCAGTCCAAGATAACAGCGACACGATTACCAAAAGCCTCCACAAACTGATGTGACATGGAGACATGCAAGCAATCTCTATCTGGCCAGTGCACCAACGGGCTGAGATGTCCTAACATGACATCAATTGCACTTGTAAACGTGGTGGACACTGTTTATCGGTCGATGCAGAACAGGGATGCAATGTGCTGGATGGGAAGATTTTCATTTTCATTTTCTTCTTTTTTGTCAACCTCTGAGTCAGTGCCATCATTCTTTATTGATTCATCCATGTCAGCAATCTGAACGGTTACCTCCATGGAGGCTGTAGTGGCAAAGTTTTCCTCCCTGGTCGCTGTTTGTCTCTTTGTCCGATGTTCATATACATACGTCTTTGTGTCCAATATGTAAAGAGGGAACCGAGTCAGGGTCGGAATCTTGAAATTCAGTGGCTGGCTTCCCCAAAGATGGCAAAAAAATGCTTTGACATATGAAGCTTAGCAGTATATGTACATATGCCCATTTTATAGTTTCTTTTGATAGTTGAATCCAAACAAAAGCTCACCGATCCAACTAAATGCCCGCCACTACTTGCGTCTTTCTCCGCAATATCCGAAATGCATTGTGCGACTGACGTCGCATTCCCAAGCCCTATTGCCCTATTTGGGATACATGACACTGGTCACTTACTAGGGCTGCAACTACCGATTATGTTAATAGTCGATTAGTCAGCGATTAGTCGACTAATTGAAAAGAATAATCAAACTATTATTTTATTTTCTTGCTAAAAATAAATCAAGCTGCTGTGCACATTACAGCTAACGTTTAGTCAAATTTGACCTTAATTAAAGTGTTTAGGGTATATTTAGATATAGAAAACACAGTTATTAAATTAATGTGTGTTTTATTATACACAAATCATAATTTGTGCCTTTTAAACAAACAGTGCAAGTGCCTTGTAAACAGATTCAAGTGCAGCTCCCTCATTCCCTTTATGAACATATTTAGGATGCTCTGTGTCATTACTCCAGCCATTTGGGGTGTGTATTGTCCTTTCTTTAGAACAAATTCATCCACTCTTCTTTGACTTTTGCTATAAAAAGAAAGAAAATCTAAAATTAATGAATGGCCATAGTTTGGTGATATGAATTAATTCTTAAATAATTCTATGACCGCTAAACAAACATCGTAACATAACCAAAAATGCCACGTTGAAAGCACTAAAGTAACAAATGTATGAGGTAGAAAAGTAAAACAATACCTTATCGATAATGCATTATCGATAATGTTGACTAATCGTTGCAGCACTTACATACAGTAACCTTGATAAAACACTGTTGCATATAAACTTTTTTGAACAACATACAATGTTAAAACAGAATTAACATCATCAAAACCCTTTGCAGCTCATGGCTTCCGACTATACCTTTTAGAAATGTACATGTCCAATTTCAAAAAATACTAAATAATAAATACATGATCATTTAAAATGTCTTAGCATTAAAGAAAGACTATTATTTGAGACATAGCAGAACTACAAAAGCCACCAGGCTTTGGTAAAGTTGAACACCAGTTTTTTTAGGCTAACCAGAGACAGGTTCACACGTGCTGTCTTATATACCACTCCTGGACATAAACATGGAATAGTCTATTTCTAGACCCATATGCTGTTTACCAATACCATACATAGTCCCTGAATGTCAGCGAAAGCATTTCGAGAATTTGAACCACAGGTATTTTCCAAAGGTAGTATGGTTACAAAAAAATGTACATTAGAAACAAACTTCAGGACAGATATTTAGGCACCTGTGCCTAAGTTTCTATCACATGGAAATTTATGCCGCTATTATTGTATTATCATTCTGCCCAAGCATCTAATGTTTGTTAGTTCACATTTTTTTTAATAAGGTTCTGTGGAGTTACAATCAGGAAAACACCTGTAGCAGAAACATGTCATATCACTGTGAGCTTTTTGGTCTGGTGGATAACTAACAGCTGGTCAGATGAATACCGCCTATTTCACATTTCTTTAGTCATTTAAATCAAGTCAAAATTAATGGTTTATATCCTTGGCATAGAACTCTTTGGTTTTGTCGTTGTTTGGCAGATTGATACAGCTTACGTTGGGCTAGCTTGTTAGAATTCCACCACCTGCAAGGATGTACTATATTTTTTAAACAAGCTCAAGGTGATGACATTTTACTACAATATGGTTAAGGGAAATAATTCCAGTAATAAATTCACAAAACCTAATTTTTTATTCAATTCACTTCAATTCAGTGTATTGATATAGAGGGATTCACAATATATATCCTCTCAAGTAACTTTGCAAAAGAAAACCCTTCTAATTGATATGCAGTAATATGTAGTCAGTTCAATCAAATCATATAGAGAGTTTCAAAGTGAAATACATACGTTCTATTTCGATCCTAGTTATTAAACAATCCAGTCAACATCAGTTTATTATTCAAATTAGTAAAACGTTTTCTATCTAAAGAAAGACTGCCAATTGCATTACCAGGGCAGGGTATCAATCAAAAATTTTCGATACCGGTACCAATAATTTCACCCAGCGCCATAGAAAGAGAGCTGATAGAAAGGCAAAAATAGCTCAAATAACCACTCGTTACAACCAAGGCATGCAGAAGAGCATCTCTGAACACGTTGAACAGAAATTCTATCTCTTTCTACAGCGCTGATTTCACCAAGCCAGGTGAAAAACGTTTATTCGGTGGTGACTGGAGTAGGAAAGTTAGCCCTGCTGCTGTTTGTGGGAGAAGAAGTGCTGCCATAAAAACTAAATTTGGCGTTTTAAAACTGCAGATATCTTTGTCTGCTTTCTAGGTTTTAGCGCATTTTTTTCTGTCCGCTGTCAGGAGCTTATGTTCACCTGCGTCCAAGCCCACGTAACTCAGTGTGTCAGCGTTGGTGACACAGAGTAGTCTGGTTGGCGATGTGGAGTGCCCCCCCTTGAATAGTGGTGGGGAAACGCTGCAGGTGCTTCCTCAGATTAGAAGTTTTCCTGCCGCTGGCCTTGCATATTGCATAACAAATATTGCAGCGAGCGTAATCTGCACCGCATTTTGAAAAGTGGAGTCATACTTTCCAGCACTTTCTATGAGCCATGCTTGCTTTGTTTACGGTACCGGCGGCTACTGACGTCATTACGCTCTTGTGCGTGCAATGCTGTGTTCATGTCCAGCATGGGAAATTGCCCACTCTTCCACTCCCTCAGTGTCACAATGATGCGTTTAGGTACCGAAACATGGTATCTTTTGATTTTACGAAAAATCGGTACTCGGTAGACGGAATTCGGTCGGTACCTAAAAAAGTACCAAATTCGGTACCCATCCATAGCATTGACTAACTGACTATGCATCAATCATTCCTCCTGAACTAGCATGTAGTGACAGTAGATATTTGATTGCATTGACTTTGCAGCAATCCCTTATACATCAAAAATCTGAACCTAGCTTTTAATAGATTAAACTCACAATGTAAAATGACGCTCGACACCCCTGTGTGTGTCTTTGCCTTAAGTATCATCTGCAGTAGCACAGTCAGTTTCTCATTGTTACGTCACATTTTCTGGCTGCAAATCCTACATATTTCTGCTTTTACAGAGCAGTCTCTATGTTGTTTTTTGCCTCAGAGGCTCAACAGCTAGGTTGAGCTCAGCCGTCTTGTTAGTACTTTTCAGAAATACAAATATGATCAGAAGTTGTTAGTCCTATGTAAATTCCTGTAAAATAGCTACGTTAGGCCTAATGATTTTCATTGTTGCAATATGCAAAAATACTAATTACCCATTGACAGCATTCTTAAAATTTACTAAAAAAGATTTTTTTCCAAAATAATATATTAGTTTTATAATCTGTGGATGTTTGTATTTCTTGTATGTTTTATGTTTTTTCTTGTTGCCACTAAGATACTTCTCTACAAATCATTTAATTTCTTTCTTGATTTCTGCTCTTTGTGTATTTTATTTTAGTGTTAGTCATTTTCGTCTGGTTTAGAAGCAACGTTTTTTCTTGTACCAGATGAAATTAAAACTTTTGTATCTTGTAAGGATAGTTACGTATTTGATTAAAAAAAGAAAAAAGAAAAAACACACTTCCGCAGTACATTTACCATTTTACTCCACAGTCTTGTTTTTTTTTGTTTAAGTCAAGTTTATTTATATAGTGCTTTTCAGCAACAAGCCACTCAAAGCGCTGTAGGCCTGCATGAGGAAAAACATTACAATGATACAGAAAATCAAATCAAATGACATTAATAATCCTTGGGAGTTTACTGGTAAGAGGTGGTTCTAATCCAATCTTTCTAATAGAGGTAATTAGATCATTAAGTCCTCTGTGGTAAGGGATTCATCCGGTGCTAGAAGAAAAATGATAATATTAATCCTTGAGGTCGCTGGTATGTGGCAGTTGTGGTCCCATCGTTCAAATAGTAGCAGTCATAGGCACTCACTGAAGTCTAAGTAGAGAACCTGGGTCACTGGTATAAAACAGTTTAGGTCCAAACTTTGAAATACTAATAATGTTTGACTTTCACTGTTATGAAATAGTTGTTATACAATCCTTCTAAGAAATCCAAAAAATCTCTGGTCATTGGTGTAAAAACAGCTTTAATCCAAATTTTCAAATACTAATAATATTTGGCTTTTGCTGGTAATCCTTCTGAGCAGGGGCGGACTGGGGCAAAAAAGTGGCCCGGGAATTTAGTACCTGACTAGTCCACCCAGGGGCCGGGGCGGCAGATGATGATGGCGAATGCTGGAGGCCGATGATGGCGTTGAAACAAATACGTTCACATGTATGTGGAAGACAAAAAAATATGCATGTAAACAATATTGAAGAGATAATGACACATCATTTCATCTGAGGCCTTGATTAGAATAAATATATAATGTTTTCATAGTTAGAATTGTCTGGAATAGTTGATTAATGGTGTAAAGACTGGTGAACATGTAATTTACACTAATAATGATAATAATATTGTTATATCATCACCTTACTGAAGTAGCAATTTCTGCAGCAGGACACTTTTCTCTGCAACACCATCTATAATGTCCTCACTATCCAGCATCTTCAAAACATCTTGCTGAGTGGCCATGAGCATTGATGCCTCCAGGTGCTGCTGAGAGAGAGTGCTCCTAAGCCTGTCCTTAATGACTTGAAGTGTTGAAAAGCTCCGCTCACATGCTACCTGTGTGACTGATGGAGTAAGCAGGAACTTGTAGGCAAGGCCGATTACGTGGTATGCATCTGTCAGGAGGTTATACTTCCTCAGCATACGGTAGCAACACAATGGACAGTCCTTGCAAGATAAGCACTTTATGTTAACCATCGCCACCTCTTCTTCACAATCCTCTGTCCCATGTCTTTTGCTGTCTTTGTTTTGTATTCCTCAAATGTTGAAGCCTTTAACTTATCCCAGCATCCTCAGTTTACGGAGTTCACTCTGTAAATTGGTGACCGTTGCCCTGTCATCAAATGGTAGCAAACATTTGCTCAGATCTTTGAGTGCTATCTCTGGGAAATCACTTGAATATGATTTAATCTAGCTAAAGTTTTTTGGGTCTAGAAGAGCCAAATCAGCATACAGGGTTCCATTTTTGAAGAATCGCTGGTGCATGCTCTCAATGAATGTATCCATAATGCGATTGTGGACATTGATTTTGTACAAAGCCTCTGTGTCAGACACAGTTTCATCTTGGGCGTCTCTCCAGCCACGGACTTCTTTTTTTGACCTCTTTTTGGTGGCAGTGCAGCCTCAACCTCCAGTTCTGTTTCTTCATTCTCTTCAAGTAGCTTGTTGTTGGCCCACTGGACGAATGTATCGGCCGCTATTTTTACTTTGTGAAAATCTCTGGCCATTCCTTTCAGCTGGGTTTCTGCTGACACAATCATCCTATAAGACGTCAGGATGTCCATGCCACTTGTCTGTAGATATTTTGAGACTGGTGAGGTAATCTGAAATACTTGGAGGAAGAGCTGAGCTGTGAGCACTGTTTCATACTTGCTGTGCAATGAAGCCATGTGCTTTGATCCTTGTAGTGCTGTTAATGTCCTGTCCATCTTGAATGACTGAAAGAGTGTGAAGGACATCAACATACAGGGCTCCATTTGGCTTTCCAAAAGCTCCAAATACCTTGTTCCAAGCACTGTCTTTTGCCCACCAGCGTGTCTCTGCAATTGGTGCAAGACTTCTGTGTTTTGGGTCCTTCTTCTCCTTCTCCCAAATGGACATCCTCTGGTAGGAATCTCTGATTAAAAACTGCAATATTATTGATGAAAGAAAAAAGAGAGCCACTTTCTAAGACAGACTGTGTTGTATCTGCTAAAACAAGGTTGAGGATGTGTGAATAAGTGATTCAAAGTGTTGAAGAAAATGAGGAATAAATAAGAAGGTAAGGAAAGGAAAAGTTGGTTGTTGATTGCAACACTTTTTTTACCAGTGACATTTATCCAAAAATAAATCAAGATTCTTACAGATGTTAAGAGTGGTGTGAGACTCACTTCCTCTGACATCTCACAAAATGAACTCTGCTGTCCTCAACTGTATCAAACAACAATGTCAATAAAACGGTTATTATAATCAGCATCCAGAGTTTAGAGAAAACCCCCTCTCAGAGACATACCGTTAGTGTTGAGATTTTGACATCTACAATTAGAAATCACAGGAGCGGATATGAGGTGAAAATCCGGCCAATCAGATCAATCAGAAGAGTTTCTGCCCCCAACTGACAAATACGCCCACTAAACTGAGCAAGAGAGTGTAATTTTTCTGCGAGAGCGAACAGATGGGTGCAGGGGGCGTGTTTTACTGCTCGCCGTGCTGCGTTCAAAGGCTCTCGAATAAAGGTGCACGCCCGCGAACAGAGCTATGCGCTCTCTCGATTAAAAGATGCGCTGTTGTGATTGCTTAATACGCTCCTCTGATTTTCTAAGTCTAAGTCTTCTGGTTTTGGTCTTGTAAAAACATCTACTTTTGAAGAGAGGGCACTGACTTCCTGGGCTTGGCTTTCGCCATCAGTAGCTGGATCATCTTCAGTCTAAATAAAGTAGTAGTATTGTTAGTATTGTTTTTGTAAACCAATAAACCAAACTATCAGTAAAATATATATTTTCATAATAGGGCTAGGATAGTTATGTTATGTTGTTAGTATAATAGTCCTACCACTACTAGTGGTAGCAGAACTTATAGCGAGTAATAGATTTATTACAAATAGACAGCAGCTACAGAAAGTTGAGAAAAACAGCTCATATTTTTCATCTGGCCAAAAGTATAGCTAGTCATAAAAACATGATCAACTTTACCATCATACCACTGGTGCTGGGCTCTGGCGACTGCTGTACAGTATTGTCCTCTTCAGTTCAATTCAGTTTATTTATATAGCGCCAATTCACAACACATGTCGTCTCAAGGCACTTCACAAAAGTCAGGTACATACATTCCAATTAGTCCTAACCATTGAACACTGCAGTCAGATTCAGTTATTTATTCAAATTGGATCATTTCTATCTAAGGAAACCCAGCAGATTGCATCCAGTCAGAGACCTGTAGCATTCACTCCTCCTGGATGAGCATGAAGAGACAGTGGACAGTCTCTGGCGTTGACTTTGCAGCAATCCCTCATACTGAGCATGCATGTAGCGACAGTGGAGAGGAAAAACTCCCTTTTAACAGGAAGAAACCTCCAGCAGAACCAGGCTTAGTGTGAGCGGCCATCTGCCACGACCGACTGGGGGTTTGAGAGAACAGAGCAGAGACACAAAGAGAACAAAGAAGCACTGATCCAGGAGTCCTTTCTATGGGAAGGAAAAGTAAATGTTAATGGATGTAGCTCCTTCAGTCGTTTCACCTAGAAAGAAAGAACAGATAAACTCTGAGCCAGTTTTCAAGGTTAGAGTCTGAAAGAGAGCACATAAAGTTAGTCACAGTAAAAGCTCAGTCAATTGCCATATCTAGAAGAGAGAAAGGGTTAAACACTGAAAGACAGGGCCATGTGGATCATCGGTAGAGGGTGAGCATTAAGTTGTTGCCAGCAGAAGCTCGGACGATGCCCCTCTCCAGAAAGGTGTCACAGGTAGACACAGAGTCAGGCCAGGTGTAGCTTCTAGGAAGAGAAAAGGGAGAGAACAAAGTTAAAAGCTGAAATAACAGCAAATAATGCAAAATTGAAGAGTAGTGTGAGAATGTAGCGAAGAGGGTTAAAGTGATCAGTATGTCCTCCAGCAGCCTAAACCTATAGCAGCATAACTACAGAGATAGGTCAGGATAACCTAAGCCACTCTAACTATAAGCTTTATCAAAAAGGAAAGTTTTAAGCCTAGCCTTAAAAGTAGACAGTTTGTCCATCTAGAGCCCACTGATGGTCATTGTTATACTAAAAACCACAACGATTGGGATACCTCTCTCTTTCAGATTGATTATAACTATTGGAAAAGAGAAGGGGTCATACAGGTAGCAGAAATGGAGGGTGTGTTTGCACCTCAACCATAACTGAGCCGGTTTAGGCTAAACCTGACTCCCCTTACTCCATCCAACAGGGAGGGAAGAAGACGGAGGTAAAAATAAGTAAGATAGCTCAGGATAACCTAAGCCACTCTAACTATATGCTTTATCAAAAAGGAAAGTTTTAAGCCTAGCCTTAAAAGTAGACAGGGTGTCTGCCTCACTGACTAAAACTGGTACCTGGTTCCACAGGAGAGGAGCCTGATAACTAAAGGATCTGCCTCCCATTCTACTTCTAGAGACTTTAGGAACCACCAGTAAACCTGCAGTCTGAGAACGAAGTGCTCTGTCTGGAACGTATGGAACAATCAGATCTCTGATGTATGATGGAGCTAAATCATTAAGGGCTTTATATGTGAGGAGGAGAATTTTAAATTCTATTCTGGATTTAACAGGGAGCCAATGAAGGGAAGCTAAAGTAGGGGAAATATGATCTCTCTTTTTAATTTTCATCAGAACTCTTGCTGCAGCATTTTGAATCAGCTGAAGGCTTTTAACTGCATTTTGTGGACATCCTGATAGTAAAGAATTACAATAGTCCAGCCTCGACGTAACAAATGCATGGACTAGTTTTTCAGCGTCACTCCTGGATAGGATATTTCTAATTTTGGCAATGTTCCGGAGGTGGAAGAAGGAAATCCTAGAAACCTGTTTAATATGGGATTTAAATGACATGTCCTGGTCAAAATAACACCAAGGTTTTTCACTTTATTATCGGAGGTCAATTTAATGCCATCCAGGTTAAGTGATTGACTAAGCAGTTTCTTTTTTAAAGACTGCGGTCCAAAGACGACAGCTTCTGTCTTGTCTGAATTTAGAAGCAGAAAATGTAAAGTCATCCAAGTCTTTATGTCTTCAAGACATGCTTGTAGTCTATCTAACTGGTTGGGCTCATCAGGATTCATATATAGCATATATATAGTGAAGATAATTGGCCCTAGTACTGAACCCGTTCGTACTCCACAATTAACCCTGGAGTTTAAAGATGATTTATCATTTACATGAACAAACTGGAATCTGTCAGACAAATAAGATTTAAACCAGCCTAGCGCTGTTCCCCTGATCCCTACAGCATATTCCAGCCTTTCTAAGATAATATTGTGACCGACTGTATCACATGCAGCACTAACAGGACAAGTACAGTATTCATTTCCTTAGATTATTTTTCTTGTGTGTGTATGTATATGCCTTTACCTCGTCAAGTGTGTATAGGCTGCTGTCTTCCCTGACACTTTCACTCTGTTGGGATGGTGATTCAGCCTGGTAGGAGATATGAGTAGAGACATTAGGTTAAAATTTTGGGGAATTTCCATATAAAAAGCTGCATTAAAATAAACAATATACCTACAGAAAATTGTGGTTTAACAGATAAGTAAACACAAGTAAAAATGTAATGTATGTGTGGTTGATTCTCAAGTACACAATGGTCTCTAAACTAGGTTTAGTAAAGGCTAGCTCACATCATCTGAGTCACTAATAAGTTGATTTTTTGCATGCTGCACATAAGTGAACATATTCTGTAGCTTTATTAACTGTTAAATAGTAAATGCATTTGAAATGTTAAAATTTACTTAAATGTATTGAACATTCTCCATTATGTTTGATATCTATGTTTCAAACAGGTATATTACTTTGAATGCTTAAATTTCATTTAAGCTAAACAGAAAAATCTAAGTAAAGCTTACGTTCTACAAAATAAAAATAATAAGACTATAGACTAATTTAAATTACAGAATAATAGACTAAGAAACATGCAGAAGTACGCATTTACTCTACACCTAGTGTCTCATTTTATATATTATCCAACACAAAAGAATAAAACTGACTTCAATATAATGTTGATAAATTAACAACCTTATCAAGACAGCAGAGCAGCATTTAGCTCACAGGCTTTAACCCTCTGGGGTCCAAGGTATATATGGTAGTTTTTGACTGATTTAGATTTTACCTTTCCCAGTAAAAACCAGCTGACTCAGGGAAACCAGCTCAAAACGTAGCACCAGTACCTGCTGCACATTCATTCTTCGCATCATTTTTTTATATACAAAATAAAAACTACTAAAGTAGTACACATAAATTATGAATTGGATGTCACAGACCGACTCAGTATCAAAACGTTCTGTCAATATCGCCATATCACTGTTTTTCCCGCTTCTCAATTCCGGTGTCCAGGAGGCATCTGATACAAATGCCCGTGCTACCTCAACTGACTCCTCTGAATGTGGAGGAGCAGTGGCTCTACCCCGAGCTCCTCCCGAATGGCCGAGCTCCTCACCCTATCTCTAAGGGTGTCCGCAATTTCAGCGAATTCTTCGCCTCATTGTGTGCTGTCGCTCGCCTGACATTTCAGCAGCAATTTTTGTGGTCAATTTGTGTGGTCAACGCTCCACTCCCTTCACCGCGTCATCAAATAGGAGGAGCTTCTTTCTGCTGCTTGCCGGTTTCAACTCATCATGGAGTGAGTCACGGTACTTTGTTTATGGAAAGCCGAACAACGCTGCTGGCGTCGACGTCCCTGGGTTCACCAGAGACTGAACCAGTTTAGAGAGTACCACCACTTACTCCAGGAGCAGCTTCTGGATTTCAGCGGTACTTCCGTCGATCTAGTACCCTGTTTGAGGACCTGTTGCCCCACATTGGGGGACGAATCAGCCTCCGGGACACCAACTACAGACACTGTATCCCCACTGCAGAACGAATAAAATGAATGAATGAATAAAATATCATATCCTACATGAACATATATGTACCCTAAGCAACTGCTATGAGTTTCATACTTGTATGACAACTGTTTGCTGAAAAGAGGGCTATAGACCCGACAAGAATTGACAGAAAAGTTAAAATTTTTAAACTCCAGTGAAATTTGCTGCATGTCCATCGCGGGTTTCGCTTCGCTCTATTCGCCCTAATCGAACCATTCGCATCGCATCCTTTGCGTCCTTCGGGTTAACATGTAAATCGCTCGCTCCTGTCGTGTCATTCGCGTTTGGTCTGAACGCACCTTTAGGGAGTGCCTGGGCACCCTGCGGAGGAAGCTCATTTCAGCCACTTGTATCTGGGATCTCGTTCTTTCGGTCACGACCCAAAGTTCATGCCCATGGGTTAGTGTAGGAACGTAGACCATCCGGTAAATCAAGAGGTTCACTTTTTGGCTCAGCTCTCTCTTCACCACAACGGACCACCACAGCGTCCTCATTACTGCAGCGGCCACACCAATCCATCTGTTGATCTCCCGTTCCATTTAAAGGCATGTACAGTGGGGAGAACAAGTATTTGATATACTGCCGATTTAGCAAGTTTTCCCACTTGCAAAGCTGCCCGATGTTAACATTGTAAGCATACAGTGACCTTTTTCGCTCCACTGAACGCAGTCAGCTCCTTTGAAGCCAAAAAAGATAAAGAGTAGAGATCACACAGTTCACTTATACTAACATACACCAGGGGGTGGGGCAAGAACTGAATAGAGAAAGCCCCAAAGTCAAGCAACCCCAGACCTGCATTCCTTGGGAAACAACAACTCCTTATATGGTCACAATGTTGGATTCAGTTGAAGAAACATCTACGTAGTTTAGGAGCAGATGGACCCATATTTCATCTCCTTCCAGGACATCCTTAAGGGGTGTGATAACTTCTGAGGTATGTGCTTTGGGCACAGTAGAACCCCTTGTAAAACCTGAAAGGTAACCAGTACGTGCGTAAAGGGCTGCAATTTAACTCCTCTTCTTCTTTAACCTGAAAAGAATGACCAATTTTTCTAATAACCGTTAAACACAATAAACACATAAATGCTAATAAAAAATATTCCAAAATACTCCACATCATTGCTTGGCCCGTAGGCCGAAACAACAGTTTGAGACCTCTCCCCGACTCGAAGGTGCAGGGATGCGACCCTCTCATCCACTCGTGTAAACCCCAACACGAGACGGCTGAGCTGGGGTAATACAAGCAAACCCACCCTAGCCCGCCGCCTCTCCCCACGGACCACTATTCCATTTCCCTAGGGCCAGTTTAAGCTTCCAGAGATCGGGTCGTCGAGGTCTTCACCTTCGTCCGCTGCCCGATCCTCTTTCCACCAATCCCTCATGGTTCCCCCTGCAGTGGTTCCATCTTCTTACTGGTTCCCCCATTCCAGTAACAAGACAGGCAGCAACATTTTGAACAAGCGGAAGACATGACAGAGATGCTTCAGTGACACCAGCATAAAGTGCATTACAGTAGTCGAGATGAGTTGAGATAAAGGCATGTACAGTGGGGAGAACATTATTTGATATACTGCTGATTTAGATTTATACTGCTGATTTAGATTTATACTGCCTTTTAGAAGTCTTATCATTTTTATCATATGTACTCTTCAACTGTGAGTGACGGAATTTAAAACAACAATCCAGAAAATCACATTTAGTAGAGAAACCTTTGTTTGCAATTACAGATATCATACGTTTCCTGTATTTATTTCACGAGGTTTGCACACACTGCAGCAGGGATTTTGGACCACTCCATACAGATCTTCAGATCCTTCAGGTTTTGGGGCTGTCGATGGGCAATACGGACTTTCACCTTCATCCAAAGATATCCGATTTTGTTCAGGTCTGGAGACTGGCTAGGCCACTCCAGGACCTTGAGATGCTTCTTACAGAGCCACTCCTTATTTGCCCTGGCTGGGTGCATTGGATTGTTGTCATGCTGGAAGACCCAGCCATGACCCATCTTCAATGCCCTTACTGAGGGCTAAGATCTCCCGATACATGGCCCCGTCCATCTTCCCCTCAATATGGTGCAGTCGTCCTGTCCCCTTTGCAAAAAAGCATCCCCAAAGAATGATGTTTCTACCTCCATGCTTCACGGTAGTTATGGTGTTGTTGGGGTTGTAATCATCTTCCTTCTTCCCCCAAACACAGCGAGTGGAGTTTAGACCAAAAACCTCTATTTTTGTCTCATCAGACCACATGACGACCTTCTCCCATTCCTCCTCTGGATCATCCAGATGGTCATTGGCAAACTGGACAGGCCTGGACATGCACTGGCTTGAGCAGGGGGACCTTGCGTGCGCTGCAGGATTTTAATCCATTGCGGCGTAGTGTGTTAATAATGGTCTTCTTTGAGACTGTGGTCCCAGCTCTCTTCAGGTCATTGACTAGGTCCTGCCGTGTAGTTCTGGGCTGATCCCTCACCTTCCTCATGGTCATTGATACCCCACGAGGTGAGATCTTGCATGGAGCCCCAGACCAAGGGAGATTGACCGTCATCTTGATCTTCTTCCATTTTCTTATAATTGCACCAACAGTTGTTGCCTTCTCACCAAGCTGCTTGGCTATTTTCTTGTAGCCCATCCCAGCCTTGTGCACGTCTGCTTCTTTATCCCTGATATCCTTACATAGCTCTCTGGTCTTGGCCATTGTGGAGAGTTTGGAGTTTGTTTGATTGAGTGTGTGGGCAGGCATCTTTTATACAGATAACGAGTTCAAACGGGTGCAGTTGATACAGGTAATGAGAGGAGAACAGGAGGGCTTTTTCAAAAAGAACTAACAGGCCTATGAGAGCCATGATTCTTACTGGTTGTTGGGTGATCAAATACTTGCAATAAAATGGAAATTAATTACTTAAAAATCACAAAATGTGATTTTCTGGATTTTTGTTTTAGATTCCGTCACTCACAGTGGAAGAGTACAGGGGTTGGACAATGAAACTGAAACACCTGTCATTTTAGTGTGGGAGGTTTCATGGCTAAATTGGACCAGCCTGGTAGCCAGTCTTCATTGATTGCACATTGCACCAGTAAGAGCAGAGTGTGAAGGTTCAATTAGCAGGGTAAGAGCACAGTTTTGCTCAAAATATTGAAATGCACACAACATTATGGGTGACATACCAGAGTTCGAAAGAGGACAAATTGTTGGTGCGCGTCTTGCTGGTGCATCTGTGACCAAGAAAGCAAGTCTTTGTGATGTATCAAGAGCCACGGTATCCAGGGTAATGTCAGCATACCACCAAGAAGGACGAACCACATCCAACAGGATTAACTGTGGACGCAAGAGGAACCTGTCTGAAAGGGATGTTCGGGTGCTAACCCGGATTGTATCCAAAAAACATAAAACCACGGCTGCCCAAATCACGGCAGAATTAAATGTGCACCTCATCTCTCCAGTTTCCACCAGAACTGTCCGTCGGGAGCTCCACAGGGTCAATATACACGGACGGGCTGCTATAGCCAAACCTTTGGTCACTCATGCCAACGCCAAACATCGGTTTCAATGGTGCAAGGAGCGCAAATCTTGGGCTGTGGACAATGTGAAACATGTATTGTTCTCTGATGAGTCCACCTTTACTGTTTTCCCCACATCCGGGAGAGTTACGGTGTGGAGAAGCCCCAAAGAAGCGTACCACCCAGACTGTTGCATGCCCAGAGTGAAGCATGGGGTGGATCAGTGATGGTTTGGGCTGCCATATCATGGCATTCCCTTGGCCCAATACTTGTGCTAGATGGGCGCGTCACTGCCAAGGACTACCAAACCATTCTTGAGGACCATGTGCATCCAATGGTTCATACATTTTATCCTGAAGGCAGTGCCGTGTATCAGGATGACATTGCACCGATACACACAGCAAGACTGGTGAAAGATTGGTTTGATGAACATGAAAGTGAAGTTGAATATCTCCCATGGCCTGCACAGTCACCAGATCTAAATATTATTGAGCCAATTTGGGGTGTTTTGGAGGAGCGAGTCAGGAAACGTTTTCCTTCACCAGTATCACGTAGTGACCTGCCCACTATCCTGTAAGAAGAATGGCTTAAAATCCCTCTGACCACTGTCCAGGACTTGTATATGTCATTCCCAAGACGAATTGACGCTGTATTGGCCACAAAAGGAGGCCCTACACCATACTAATAAATTATTGTGGTCTAAAACCAGGTGTTTCAGTTTCATTGTCCCCATTGTACCCATGATAACAATTAAAGACTTCTACATGCTTTGTACGTGGAAAAAAAACTGCAAAATCGGCAGTGTATCAAATACTTGTTCTCCTTACTGTATCCATCCGTCCGTCCTACTCACAGGAGAGGAATTGCTGCTATCAAAAAAAGTCACTGCTTTTTTAAACCACAGATTATCTTTGCCTATTTTCCAGGTTTTAGCGTCATGTTTTTTTGTGGGCGCTATGTCCGCCGTCGGGAGCGTCTTTTTACCTGCATGCGAACGCACGTAACTCAGCGTGTCAGTGTCGGTCATGCGGAGTATGAGCAGTGTGTTTTTGTCCAACTTTTAGAAAGTAGAGTGGCAATGACGCAGGAACAGGAATCTCTCACGACGTGATCTAATAATATTAATGACATTAACTGTGAAAACGTACTATTACTACATGCCGTGATCTTCTTTGGGGGCGTGCGGTTTTGTTGGTGGGGCAGGGCAGGGCACCCCTCTTGGAGTCTTCAGACTCACTGTAAGTAGCTTGTCAGAAACTGCTTTTATCACCTTAGAAACATCTCTGAATTTAGATCTTTTGTATCAAGCACAGAACTAAAAATGATTATCCACGCTTTTATTTCGTCCCGTTTGAACTATTGCAACAGTCTTTTTACCCGTTTAGCCTGTTAATTCAGACGAACCCTCCGACGGAGGGATGCCCATTTTTCGCTGCCTCTAAAAGTCGGTCAAACACCGCCAGATTTTTTTCCTAAATCCCTTGCAAGAGGAGGCTTTAATTTTTACAAAGCAATTCGCTAAATTAGTTTTTCACGAATACTTTTGGTTTTACAGCAATTTAAACTAACAATATGATGTTTAGGGGGTCCTTCAGGTGTTTCCTGTAACATTTTATGGATAGACTAAGGTCTATCCGTAAAATGCTACAGGAAACACATATGCTTTTTCTCCACCCTCTCTTTTTTGGTATCAATGGAAACTAGACAATCTCACCTTTGCGGGGACGTATCGCACGTCTTTGTATAACGTTTTCTGGTCACATAATTCCTGTGCATAACCGAGGTTATAAAAGTGGTAGTAACTTTTGCTTTACGCACATTTACGTTTGAATACAATTCACTTCGATTTCTTTCCATAATATTGATTTTATACTGTGCACAATTGTACATTTTGATGAGATACAGGGTAAATGTCATGACCAAAGGCTGTTTCATATGCAGGAGTCCTACAATGGAAATCAGCACATTTATTTGACCAGATTCCCTTTTATGAGATGAAAAACACATTCGGCACAGTTTTAGCCCATTTGGAAAAATTGTGCCGAAATCCTAGCTCCGCCTGGCACATTGCCCACTGAAAATTTTGTGGAACAAATAACCTTCAACTGATGACCTCCATTTTTGCTGCAGTTATAGTAAATATGTTGATGTATACAGAGACGATTTTGTTTTTAGCGGGGGGAGGGATTAGATTTTTCTTCTAGGGGGTGCTAAGGTAGTACTTTTTAACACATTCATATATGAAAATTTATATGGCTCGATCAATATCCAATATCAGATGGTATGCTTTTACAATATTTTTTCAGTTATGTGCATTTGTTATGCTCTATGTAATGTAGGCATTTCCATGGAAAATGTACATTATAAATGGCTAATAATGACAATAATTATCAATATGTGTCAATGTTAGGCTAAAATCATGGAAGTGGTTGGCACAAATAGCACTGCTAGCATAAAAGTAAAATCATAGGTTTAAAAAGTGAGAGCAAATAACCCAATGTGAAGGCCTACCCGCTTCATCAGCAGTTATTTCCAGTCATTGAAAGGCTTCTTTCCATGCTGGATCAATGCCAAACCTCAATTTCTTCTGCTTGTTAAGCCTTCCAACAGCAGAAATGATGTCCTTGTAAATGACTGATGCAGTGCTAGTACTTGCTGCAGGCCTGTCATTTTGCTCCTCACCATTAGTGGAATGACCATCACCCGATTTGTGCTTAGCAGCTACCGGGAAGAACAACGTCATGCAGCGCCGTTCATACCCACCCTTCGAAGCTGACATGATTTTAGAAAGCTTTACCGTTAGCGGTCGCACAGGGTCATAGGGTGAAAGGAAGCAGGAACAGACTCAGCGCATGCGCAATAGTCGACATAAAACCCACACGGAGGGAGCCCACATGTCAGTCAAAGGCCTAATTGGCCTATTGGCCTAATTTCAGCATAACGGTGACATTGTTGTTTTATTTTTATTTATTTTTATGGTGTTTTCCATTGTTCATTTTATAAATAATTTTGGCGAGGCTAAAAAAAAAAGTTTTTTTCTTTGTTTAATCACAAATAAATCAGACAATAATATTAACCTTAAGAGGTTAATATTATTGTAGTTGCTCTTGAGTTTTAAGTTGCAATTTTCTCTGCACTACCTCTTCGAAAATTTTCTACTTTCTCCTGCTCCCATGGCCAATCAGTAAACAATAGTCTGTTCACCTCACATGTAGTCCCTACTCAGCCCTGATTGTAGCTGCTCAGAAATTAGGCAAAGTAGGTACCAGTACAGAAAAAGCAATAATGGAAACGCTTGCAAATTGGGCTGAGTGGACTGAGGCCGGGCTAAATGGAGCCAGTGGAAAAGGGGCATATGTAACCAATACTGAATGCGACTACATGATTGGACTGTATTGTAATGAACTAAATTATTTGAATTGAATTTGGATAATTCTTTGATTAATTGTAAAAGTGTCTTGGGGTGCCACATGTGTAATTAGAAACCATAGAAATAAACTTAATGTCAGGCAGGAGGAGTAATTTTTGTTGTATTGCTTATACTTTCCAGATGTTCGTGAAGTGTTCGCACAAGTCCTCTCAGATCTAAGGATTCCATTCACTCGTATTCCAGTAGAGCCAGGTTTACACAACTGTCCGTGGGTCCCAGCACACCTCCACACTTTTTACATGCAAGTGGAAAAGGATGCCCTGGACTCAGTCCCTGTCTTCAAACACTATGGAATCAGGTATATTTGTGTGTTTATAACCAAATCTTAAGCAACACCTGGGTGGCAGTTTTTTTTGGTGGGGTTCTCCTTAATTGCAGGATGTGATGTAGCGCTCAGAATTGTTGTCCGAGTGCCAAGAAAAAGCCCAACAGATTTACTTTCACAAGTGGAGCATTACAGCTAACGCTTTAAAGCTCTGCTTGATATTTATAAAAAGAAACTTTATTAGAAACTGCTTTGGCATTATTACAGTTGTTACGGACACAGAGACAGAAATGAAAAAGAAAAAAAAGAAGCACAAAAGAGAGAAAGGGTGGGCTAAAAGGAAAAGAGGAGAGAAGGAGAAAAGAATGGAGGAAAGAAAGAAGGATGTGGAGAATACAAGATAACACCCTGCTTGCTTCTACACCTGCAGAAACGTTCATATTACCAGCTTTTTTACCAAAAAGTGCACGGTACTTATCAATGCAAGATGTATTTAGTGGTAAATGCGGCTCAATATAGAACATTTGTGTATCTGTTAACACTTGAATCTAAACACCTGTGGGTCTGAGTGTGAGCACGCTTGCGTATACAAGGTTTCTCCATAAAAATATGCAATAGTGAGTGTGAGCAACCACAGAACTGCCCCCCTGGACACTGGACAGATACGGAGGAGATCCGAGCCACAGACATCCAAAGGCCCCGCAGAGCACAGGAACCCCAGGGGAACCTCCGCCGGGACTACCACAACCCCCCCAGAGAAGAGCAGGGGAGAGTCCCAGGAGAACCACCCAGCTGCCACAGTGCGGAGGGCCCAGGGAGCTGCAGTGACGAGCCCACAGCCCCTGCCGGCAGCTGTCTACACCCAAGCAGATCCAGCCATGGACCCAGAGACCCGAGACCCCGGCACATATAACTCCCCAAGCCCAACTGAGCCCAGGGGTCCAGGTCCCGGCAAGCAGCCACCGGGAGTGGGCCAGCACACACCAAAGCACCCAGCCCCGGATACCGAGAATCACAAGTACCACAAGAGACATCAACCACCCGCAGGTAGTGTGGCCGGGAGGGAATAGGCCCCACATTTTATGGGGGGCTTAAACTGATCCAGGAGAGGGAGCAGCCCAAGACCCAACCTGACACAAAAAACAGGCACAAACAGTCACAATCACACATTCCCACCCTCATGCGTACACATGAAAACACTCACACCCACACACCCAACGTAAAGACAAACAACAATGGACGTCGTACCCTCACTCACACTCCCCAAACATACTCTATACTCCCAGGTCCAGGTGCCGATTCCCCAAATAGATGTTTATTTGATCTCAACTCCTAAAACATGCATAATTTTAATGCTGGAGAGAAAAGGGAAAAATAAGCAATTCAAGAATGCCACATTTCAAGAAATTGTTAATATTACCGAAGTGAATGGGGATATGTAATATTTTTTTAATTTACTGTAATATTGATACTACACAAAAATAATGTGGGAAATGAGTGGAATCAGCACATGTGAAAATTCATTTGCGTGTTGTTTATACCTATAAAACCAGTCATGTGGAGTTCAGCACAGTAGAAAATGTTGATTTGAATATGAATTTGTATATACACAGACCATCAATGGGTATTATTCGATTGCAAGGAGCTCGAATGTCAAGAACTGCTATAGACATGAATCAAACAACACATACATTTAATCAGAAACAAGATGCTTGGTAAACACATTTGACATAACTGCTAGCATCTAGCCAGGTTAGATATGGGTTGCATTGCAGGTTTGCCTGAGGCCAGGGGATTGTATCATATAATTTTCTGGCAAGTGAAATGTCTAGATGCCATTAGGGACCATTGTTCAAACCAATGGCTGTGTGAGGACACCCCCACACATCATGTCCCCTCTTAGCAGGGGGTAAATTGGATGACATAAGTACCTGGCCTCATCCAACCTCCAGCACCTAACAGCTTTCAAAAGGATTATATTGTTTAAGTGATTGTACATTCCACCTCAACAAGATAGACACCACATAGCAAAAAACAAACTCGGCTATTAACTGATTACTTAAGTTATTGTCCAACGTCTTGGGTCCCTTAAAAGCACAATTTATTTTGCAGGAGCTTGCAGACTCTGTTAAAAATTTTTAAAACTTTAAAGTTCACGCATAAGACTTGAGGGTCAGGTTGACTGATCTCATGTTCACTGATTTATTTCTTTAATTTTTTGGTTTAATTTTTTAACCAAAGTTATGCAAACGTTTCAGGTCACTGGCTTTCATCATAGTATAACATGCATTGATTTTATTTTTTTTTAAACGAATGAAAAGGTATGTGATTACCTGACAAGAATCATTTTACCTTTAACCTTCATAGAGTGTATACCATACACCATACATTCAGTTAAATTATTATAATTTTTTTATGTAATTGTAATGTAATTTTTTTTGTAAAACTACATTGAGCATGATGGGGCATTGTCAATACACTATGAATTATTTATATTTTTGGTGTTTTTTCTGTATGCAAACATATACTAAATACCTTATTATTTAGTAGACATTTAGATTCAGATTTTCTTTTATTTAGTGTTTCATTACTAAGCATTGAGATCCAAAACATTTCAGTCTAAGACAGAAGTTCTTTTTCTAGCATAATAAAGAACAAAGGAGCTGGAGAGCCGAGTTTGACAAGATGGTAATGCGTGGCCATGGCATATTCCGTGTTTCATATAAAGATGGCTGTCTTGGGATCAGAAATCTATTGCTTTAATGCTCTTTTATTTGTCCAATGTATGCTTTTCAGCTGGGACATGTAAGCATACAAATATATTCAATAAATTTCATTATTAAAAAGTTCATTTCAGTAACTCAGTTCACTAAGTTGAACACATTGTATAGATTAATACTGATGTTTCTCAAGTCATTATTCCTGTTAATTTGAATTACTTACTGATAGCATACCATCACAAAAATAGCTAAACAATTGTTTTGGACAAAGCAATTGTAGTTTTTGTGTAAAGAAAAACCTCAAAATACGTGTTTCCAGCACAGGTGATACCCTGACAATTGCTGCTCAGCTATAGAAACACCTAGTTTTTTTTTTAAAATCCAATTGGCAACCTGTTTCTTTCAGAAACCATTGTTGACATCGTCTTTTGGTCAGTTCTTGTGGTCAGATTCTTGTTTCTGTTTGAGTGGACTCTGGCGCATTTTGCTGTTGCTACTTACTGGTAACTTTCACGTGTTTTTAGATTTAATGGATTCGGCAATCTCCTCAGTTGAGACCTACTGTTGTACATTTCCCGGATACTCAATTATAATCCACAATTTAACTGTTACCTCATATCTCTGTATGTTGAAGAGGTTATAAAGAAGCCTACCTGCTTCATTTTCCACTCAGCTCTGCGACGCCACCCAGCTGCATCTGTCAATGATGTGGGCTACTCAGCTTTACACATCGATGTGTTTTTCTTAATGGAGCACCTCACCAAAGGTCAGAATCCCCTTTCCCTAAGAATTTGTGTACAGATTAGACTGCTGGGCTGGCTAATGGAAGAAGCAAAAAAACAAACAACTGATGAATGAAATATGAGATTGCGCTTCTAAAAGCAAGCAACTGAAGCCAAAACAGTGGACAGCTGGCAGCATTCCTAGCCATGTGTCTGTGGTGTGCACTGATCAGCATGGATCACTTGACAGATGCGTTTATCCAAAGCCACTTCCAATTGAAAGTATGATAATGCGGTACATGTTAAAGCTAATTATTATTGAGTAACTGAAAAAGCAAAATACTCTTTTAAAAGCCTAACAGCAAACCTTGATGATCGTACCAAGACCCTGGATACCACCATCCAGGTAAAGAATGGAACAGAAGCCCTGCTGGTGCAAGCATGAAACGTGACACTGCAACCCAGTAAGAGGACAACTACAAGAACATGAGTACCTACCTACCTTTTACCCGAAACAGTTCAGAAGTGCAAGAAATGAGAAAAATTTTATCTGATTAAATTTCATCCAGATTTTTTTTTTCGACCAACATCCGGACTGCTTCTGGCAGATTATACTTACTTATATAATGCAATATAATGCATATTGTCTAATGCTGCTGTCCAGCTTCAAGCAGGGACAAGAAGAGCCAACCCAAACCTAGTACCTAGCAAGTTTCGCCTCTGGAAACAATCTGGAGTGGATGAAAATGTCAATTTCTAATCTCTTAATTCAAAATCTCCTCCAAACCATTAGTCATTTTCTTGGTGTCACAGCTGATCCTGAAAAACTTATGATTCACCAGGTGTAACCTGCCGTCTTTGGGCTTCATGAAGGTTAAGGGAGTAATGCAGTCTTCAGAGCCTAATGGGGTATGAGCCATTAGGTCTGGATCTCCTCCCAATGGAGCTTGAAGGATCCCTATAAAAGATGGGACGATGGCTCTCAGAAGAGTACAGTCATTTTTAAATTGTTTAATCCAGTTTCTGGATTTTTGTTTTACATTCCTTCACTCACAGTTGAAGAGTACCTATGACAAAAATTAAAGACTTGTACATGCTTTGCCCTGCAAAATCAGCAGTGTATCATATACTTTTTCTCCTCACTGTAAACACAAGGATGGAATTATGAATCTAAACGTGATCTAAAATAACAGCACCTGAAGAACATAAGAGACAGCAGACTAGGAACTCAAACTCAAAACCTAACAGGCAGATCATGAAAAATATAAAGTTTAAAAAAATGACACACCAGGTAGTGTCTTCAAATCTTGAATCATCCCTTGGGTCTGCTGCTACTGCTCCATGCTGCTCAGCTTCATCTCCGGTTGTTTCACTCAGTGCCACATATACTGTAACCCTGGATTAACACTGCATCTGCTCTGCTGTACTCTGCAAAGTCCGGAGGAGCTCCAAGAACCATATACAGATTACACAATAAAAGCCAGTGATAAGTTAAACCAGGTAAACTGCTTCACTTTTGGTTTTATGCGTCCAGATATTTTCATGTTTAGTTCTACAATGGGTGAGTACACTGAGTGCAGCAAAGCTATATTTGTTGCTTAGTTTGGCAGTATTTAATGTTTAATTGTTTGGTTTAGAATACCTTGGTTAATGTATTTATCCCAGTAACTGAACTAATTGAATTAATGTAAACAATTGCTAAAATATGCACATGTATATATAAGTATATGCATGTATTTATTAATATGGTGAGATCTAGTCCATCTGTAGTGAATTATTTTGAAAATCTGAAAGTTTCCTGTTGGTGTGATATGATTCATACATATTGACTTTGGCCATGCTCCGGCATCCGGCAAAAATAGACTGGTTAAATCTGATTAAACATCAGATTCTTCGCTACTGTGTGTTGTCAGCCATTGTAGCAGTGGTCAGCTTACGTGTGGGGGTTCACCTTTTGCGTCATAAAAGAGCGCAACAAAAGTAGAAGAAAAGCGAAGACGTTGCCTGGAATACCTTTTTAGTGACATTTATGACCATGTATCTGAAATGAAAAACTGTTCATTTCAGCGGCAGGAATTAACTTTCTGAAATATTCTATTAATGTCATAAACATTTGATGTCACAACGGTCTTAGAGGTCTAGAAGAAGTTTTTTTTTTTGTTTGTGCTCTGCCATGCACTATCATCTGTGGGACCTTATATATAGTGATCTTCCTAAAATAATGAGAAAAGTAATTTTTTTTCAGGAAGCAAATCAATTCATGAAATATATATAACAGTTATTAATAATTTCATCCATAAAGGTTATAACAACAGATGTTGACATAGCCATTTCTTATGGTCCTTTTGATTAAGCTGCATGTCTTTTTCAATTAGATCATAAATGTGGAAAATTAGAAGAAAAACAGTTAATGACGTAATCTTTAAAAAGAAAGAAAAGAGTTGACAGACAGAAAAAAAGTACTAAGTATGCGAATGTATTGCCTAGCCTATATTGTGGTAATTCTTATCGCTTACCAATAGGGGATGAGCCCGGAATTATGGAAATAGCTTCAGTGGCTAGATTTAGATTTTTCCTAAAGCGGTCGCCATTTTGAAAAGCCTGTAAAACTGTCACAGTCTTGACATTGGCCATTATACAACAGGCATGGAATTGCATGACCTCCTCAACTGAGGATTTAGACAATTTTACAAGAGGACTTATGCTGTTATTTTAGGAAGGTGACAATATGCAGGTGTCTGCCTTTCCAAATTGTGTCCAATCAACTAAATTTAGCTGTGAAAATATATATTAAAATGATCAGTGGAAACAGGATACACCTAATCTAGATGTTTTAGCCTAATGGCAATAGCTGTGTACATTGGATTTCTTTTTTTTAATTTGTAAAATTTTTGCAAAAACACTGTTTTACTTAGAAAGAAATTATTTTATTCATTGGGGAATACAGCTATAACATATCCAAATGTAAAAGAAGTGAAGCGGTGTCGATACTTTCTCAGTGCACTGTATTTTATTGGTGAATGCTGTCACCGTAGTGCGCAGATTGATTTCATTTAATTGATTCTAGAGTTGTTAGTCCTGCTTTTGTTGAGACTAGTAAATCTTATTAAAAATGTAATACTTTATAATGTCCATAGGTGGCCTGACGTGTACTTGGGACTCTCCACCATGGGTCAGAACATGTCATTCTCCAGCCTGCAGAGGGCTCTCAAGCAAGCTTTGGCAGCAAGAACATCTGACACTATCTCCAGAATAGCATCAGGCCTTCATCAACCTGTCATCACAGCAGAGCTTATGGTTCATCCAGGTTACCCAAGTCATCCTGAGGATGGTGGCTGTGGGGAGGGTCCAGATAACTTCTCCCAGTCCACTGAAAGAGAACATGAGCTGAATGTGCTCAGAAACCCATCTGTCTTGCAGCTTTACTGCCAAGAGGGAGTTCAGCTCTGTGGCTTTAGAGACCTTTGACAACTGCTCTCTCAAAATAATACTTTACACTTGTTTATTAAGTTTATATATGTACAGTCATCCTAGATGTGCATAATTCTAACCTAGTCTTAAAGGTTTAAATACAGTAACTGTAAACAGTTGTCCCATATGGGACATAAATGTTTACTAAGGATCAATCATTGATATCTAAATATGGCAGGTATTCAGAGTGAAACATTCCTTAAATTCTTTTGGGACAATGTGTATTATACAATTTGAATTAAAATTAGAGGAGCTGGATAAACCTTACATTCTTTTCCCTAATGTGATATTAGTGGGGAATTTCAGCATATACTATATTCCCAGAAGTATTGGCTCACACCATCAAATCAATGAATAGCCATGAAAGTGTTACAATCACTTTCATGGCTACAGGTGTATCAAGTTTGGTGTGGAGAAACTTGACTGGCCTGAACGGAGTCCTGACCTCCACCTTTTTGAACACCTTAAGGACGAATTCGAGCAGAGGCTGCAATTCTGGCTTTCTTATCTACGTATGAACACACTACTAAACCTTGTGGAAAGCCTTCCTATAAGAGTTGAAGCACCTATTGCAGCAAAAGTGAGTCAGTACCATATTAACTCTTAAGGCACCGTTACATTAAACACACTTTTTACGCTTAGGTCCCAACACGGTACTTCTAATAAAAATCTAACAAAAATGTTTTTTTTTTTCATTTACACTGCATCAAATCTTTTCAGCAACTTCAGACTTATCTATAAATATAAGGTTCTTCATATTTGTTTAAATTTTTCTATGTCTTATACCCTCTTTGTCCAAAAAAACACCCTCATTTTGCTATAAATACTGTCTGTAAACTGTGTTCGGGGCCTCTGTTTCACTGACACGTCAGTGACAGGGTCTTCAAACGCAGAAATGCCTTTGAATAAAACTTATAAAGACAAAGTCCGGATTTTCTCTTATTGTGAGTTAATTTCTCTCCCACTTTGATAAGAAAAATTCTATTATAATTTGGCGTCACGAACAGGATCCGACATGCCAGAGAAATGCAGGAGGGGGCAAGGACGTCTGGCCAGCCTGGAGACGTTGTCTTCAGTCCCTTCATTTCACGGAGGGGGTCCTGGTGCCTGCCTGCGGCTTCTGGCTGATCGGATTCGAACTATTTGTCTTCAAATGTATCTGGGTGAGAAGTTGCTCTGTATGATATAATGAATATATTTTTTTATTACACATTAACCATCATCTCCTAATTAATTGATTAGGTTCCGGAGTTGGGAGAAGGAGGACATCGGCTGAGGGCCGGGTTACCCTGTAAAGGTATACAGGGAGGGTTTTTTTGGGTAACAATAAGACAAGCCAAAAAAAAGGGGTTTTGCAAGGGGGTTTTTTTAAGCAATTTTCTACACCTTTAAAAAGGGAAAAAAGCCAGTGGGCAGACCGGGCCGCTGAACAGGTAAAAAAGGCTATAAGCTAAATGGGTTCCGGAACCAAAGGCATCAGGGGGTCCGTCCTCCAAAAAACTCTGCGATTTTAATAAAAATAAAGGGAAGGGAAAAGGTGGGGATGATTGTGTAAATGTGCTTTAATTGGGGAAGATAATTTTGGTTTTTCCCAAAAGGGGTGAAAGTTTGAGTGTAAATAAGTTGAATAGTTTAAAATAAAATATTTTTTAAATAGTTTAAAGTGAAAAAATGTTGATGGATGGAGATGAAAAAAAATAAAAAAAGAAAAAGATTTAAAAAAAGAGGTGCATCAATAAAGGGGTAAAGAGTTATAACTTTACTGCAGGAAGTTTAGTTTGTATTTAAATGCTGCGTTTAATTGAAAGGGGTTAAAAGTAAAAAAGGGACATTAGAGATGGGAAAAAATTTTTTTTTAGAAAGGAGTATAGTGCATGTTCTGGAAGGAAGTGACAGGACAACTGACTGACTGATAATTTTTCTGTGTGCAAAATCTGAAACCAATACAAAAACTTTTTCTTCTGTCTCTCCAACACCCACACATACACACATATATGGGATTTGAGTGCAACATCTACGTTTTTAGAGTTTGGATTTTTAGAAACCTCCCCTTCCTATGGCTACTCCACCAGAACCGCTTCTTCAGCATGGCCTGAAAGAGAGTGGTCTGCTGACTGTCTGCCTGCCTGCCTGCTTGCTGCAAATGACAGTGTGAGTTTCCCCAAAAAAGGAAAAAAAACTCAGAAGAAGTCTGGCCCCAAAAACCCCACTGAAAGATGGACAACGATCTATGCTGTTTGCCAGAGCCAGAAGAGCGATACACTGGATTTATTTTTGAAAGCCACCCTTTGCGGCCAGAAGAGAAAACAGGCCGGAGCAAAGTTCTTTTCTGGGGAAAAGGGTTAAAAAGTGAAAAAGGAAAGGGAGGTTGAATTTTTTTCCCCCCCCCCCAACACCGGGAAAAGGGGCTTTGGTTTTTTTTTTGGCCCTTAAATAGAGGCCCGGGTTTTGCCATGCCCCAGTCGAGGCCCCGGTTTTCGACAGACGTTTAAGAAAACTGATGGGGGTAAGAAACAAACAGAAACCACTTTTTGCATAAATCTTTTCCCCTTTTTTCCCTGCAACGAAGAAGTTAAATTAAACCGATGCTCTTTGTGTTTGGTTTTGCTTGACGTCCCAGTTTAAAAGGGTTTAAAAAAATTTTTTTTGGGTTTAAAAAAAGTATTTTAAAAAAGGGGTGTTTAAACTTACCCTCATTTGTTTTTTCCATTTAATTTTTTTTAGAGAAGCAAGTTTTTTTCATGGGGGAAATTTTTCAGGGTAAATTTATTCAAAAGTTTTTAAAAAGGTTTTTTAAAAAAGCAGAGAAAGAGTTACATTTTAAAAACTCAGCAGTAAAATGTTTTTTTCTATGTTTTTTCAGGGCAGATCTCTTAGGAAAAACTTTTTTTAAAAACCCCAGGGGCTTTGCTTTAACCCGCCTGATGGGGCTCTCCTTTATTGTTTTCTGCTGTCAGATTTTGTACCCCATAATCAAAAGGGGTAGAGACCTCATTAAAACAGGCTTATTTTTTTACGCAGAGGGCCCTTTATACAGTTTTGGACCCCGTACTTCCAATTTGGGGTGCAGTTTTTGTCCCAAGTATTTAACTTGCGCTTAGGGAAGGTTTTCCAAATTAAATTGTTTTTCCCAAACCCAGCTGCTAGAAGAGGGTTATTTTAAAATTTTTTTTCCCCTTCCCCTTTGATTCATGCATTGTTTTAAATTTAAAACCGAAACCTTTATATCAGGTATAAAAAAAAACTAGAAAGGTTTGGGTTTTCTGCTTTTTATTTTTCCCTGGTGAAGGAAAGGAAATCAATCATTTCTGTGTTGCATAGGAATATTAAAACACTTGTTGTTTTCTAAGATTTTCACCCCTAAAACTTTTAAAAAAATTTTTAGAGAATTGGTTTAAAAACATTTTTCCCTTTGGCCCAAAAAAAAACCCTTTAAAAAAAGAAAAATGGAAAGAATTGGGTTATTTTTTAAGGTAAGCAAAATCTGTTGGGGCAGTGGTTTCCCCAAGAAAAAAAACTAATCTGATGTTCCCAAAAGACTCTGCAAGAAAAGGGCCCTTTAGAAACCCCTTTGGAAAATTTTTTCCCCCCACCCGGTACCCAAAAAATTCCCGATCTGTGTTTTGTTTTTGGGTTTTGCAAAAATTTTTTGTCTGAAAAACTTCTTTTGAAAATGGGGTTTGGAGCAAATATGATCTGGGTAAAAATTTGGGCCCGTGGGAAATAGTAATTTTTTTTAAAAACAGATTATTTACCAAGTGGGAAAAAATACACTAACAGGTCCCGGGGGTTTAATCCAAAAACCCTTTAATCTCTGCCCCCAAAACCAGCAAACATTGTTTAAAGCACAGTACCCCCCAAAAACCTTGGTTAAAAATGGACTTTTTTAAAAAACCCCGGCCCGTTAGCCCCTTTAAATTTTGGGTCCAATACCATTATAAAACTTAATTAAAAGGTAACAACCGATTTCCCATTTTAAAAAAGATCTAAACCCAAAGATGAGTTTCCCGTCATTTTTGGGAGTTTTGAAAAAGCAATAATACTCAAAAAATTTTTACTCTGGGGGAAAAAGATCGGGGGGGTGAAGAAATTTTTTTTTGGAGCCCAAAAAGGTTAGGATTTTTTTAAAGGACTAAAGAAAAAGTAAAACCTTTATTTTGGGAAAAGAAAAGAAATAAAGGTTTTTCTTTTAAAACTAAAAAGGATGGGGGCGGCTCAAACCCACTGTCTCCTTGTTTTTTTCCCTTTGGGGTTTTAAAAAATTTAAAAAAATTTGGGGGTACAAAAGGGACACAAGGTAATTTCAAAATTACTAAGGATAAAAATTTTTGACACATTTAAACAGCATTTAGATAAATTAAAGAGGGGGTTTTAAGAAAAAAAATTCTCCCCCAAATCTCAACATTTTTAAAAAGCCCCCAAAAAAAAAAATTTAAAGTGGTTCTCCCTTTTTAAACGTTATGGGGGGAAAAAAATTCAAATTTGGGGGGTCCAAACTTCTTATCTTGATTTTGGTTTAAATTTAACACGCCCGGTTTTTTTATGCCTAAAGATGCCCAAAGCCCATTAAAAAACTTTTTTGCATTTAAAACCCGACAGAGAAAATTTTTTGAATACCCCGGGGAAACAAATTTAGCAAAAAAAAAGAGGGAAATATAATAATAACCTCAAAAATTTTTAGTTTTTTTTTTATTACCAGGGTTTTCAAGGTTTTAAAGGAAAATTTACAAAGGGTTTTCCGCAAAAACCCCGGAAAATTTTGGATTCTGTTTTGAGAAAAAATGTTCTGTGCTTCCCAGATAGTTTGAGATCTCCCTTTTTACTAGGGGCACTCATTTTTAAAAAAAAGGACCTGAAGATTTATAATAAAATTATTTAATTACGCCCTTAAGAGATATGGCGAAAAACATATTTTTAAAAAAGTTGTTAAAAAAAATTTTGAATTTTTTTGAAGCTTAAAATTTGGCCATTTTCCCTTTTTTTGATGGTTTTGGGGGGCCTTTTTTTTGTTTGGGCTGAAAGGTTTTCTCTTTATTGTGTTGCAGACATAATAATGGCAATGTTTCCCCAATAATGTTTCTAAATCCCAGATTTATTTAAAAACCCTTTAGTTTTCAGGAGAATTTAAAAGGCTTGTTTTTTGGGGAGGTGTGAACGGTTTTTGCAAGGGTTTTGGTACGCTTTAAAATGGGTTGGAATGAAGAAACCCTTTTTTCCGCCCATCAGAGGGTTTGTTTTTGCCGACTCTGCCTCTTAGGTTTTTTTCGCCTTTGCTTTCATGGTAATGCCAGCACCTCCTTCCCGAGTTTTAAAACTGTTTTTTAAAAGGGCAAAAAGAATCAAAAGGGGTTTTTGTGATGTTCCCTTTAAAATGTTTTTTTTATAATAATTAAGGGGGAAACATGGGCATTTAGTTTGGGTTTTAAATATTTAAAAAGGGGGAAAGAAATAGTTTTAAAGTAAATTTGAAAAATTAGTTTTTCATTTCAGAATCATTGATGATTTTTTAGGTTTAAAGTTTTCCCTGGGGCCATTAAGCTAGCTGGGCGGTTCAAGATATGTAAAAGTAAGGGATTTTTGATAAAGAGTCCCTGCCCTTTATATTTGGGAAATTTTTTACAGATAACTTTGTAGGAAATTTATGCATAAAAATTACATTGGGTGTCCATTAATCTAATACTCCCTCTTCATTTCAAGCAAATCAGGATGATATGTGACTTTTTCTAATTGGGGCATTATTTGAATTGCACAAAAACGGAAATTTTTCCCTTTTTTTGTTAATGGGAAATGAATTTTCGGTTTAGAAACAACTGGATTTAAATTTTTTTATGTTGCGTTTGGTAATTTTATAGTGAGAGTAAAAATAAACCCTTTGTCAAACTTTTTGCAGGTTACCCTTTTACCTTTAAGGGGGGTCATGGGTTTTTTGGGGGATGGGGAGGTCATGGGGTCAACGGGGGGTGACCGAGGGGGCGTAAACCCTGAAAGTTATTTGGGTGTCGTCATGAGTGGCGGAGACTTTAAATGAGCCCAAAAATAATACCGGGGGGTGTTTTAAAGGGGGTAAACCGGGGGAAATTTCCCTTTGATGAACCCAAAGAAAACACAGGGGGTGTGTATGATATGAATAAAAAAATAAATAGGGGATTATCAGGAAAAATTTGGGATCAAAAAGCAAAATTTAAAAATTTAAAAAGTTTTTTCAAGTTAAAACATCTAAAAAAAAAAATACATGGGAGCCTTTATACTTTAAAGGGGTTTCTGAAATTAAAAGCTGGGCCCCCGTCACAAGAAAAAAACCTAATAAAAGGGAAATGTTTTAAAACCCGACAGAAATTTTAAGTTTTATTTTTGGGGGGGGTTTACACCAAAGGGTCTATTTCCTTTTAAAATATAAAGGCAAGTTTTAAAACGGTTTTCCCATAATAGAAAGACCTAAAAAAGTAAATAAAGATAATGATTCATTACCCCCAATAGAAGAGCAGACCGTCCGCTTCAGCATAAGGACATCATAAAAGAACACAGTCTCCTCGCTAAAATGTTTGAGTAGAGACAATCTGCTCCATTGTGTGTGTGTGTGTGGTGGTGTGTTGGTGTTGGTGACTGATTTTGAGCTCTGGCTACTGTCCAAAGTGTCAAGGCAGATGTTCATGTAAAAGTTGGGGCAGTGACTAATTGCCTATGTCAAAGTGGTTCCTGCAAGCAGTGTCAGAGGTCACTGGTTTCTCACCGGTATCACATGCTTTTTCGCACAAGTAAGGAGTTATATACCTTAATTACAATCTTTCCATAGTATGGGGGGGGGTAATTGGATCTCTCAGCATTTCAGGGTGTTGGCAATATAAAAATGGTTACTTTCAGAATACCCAGGATAGGAGAGACATCAGTGGTTTCACAAGGCTCTGCAGAGTCAACTCAGGCATAAAAAGTTCAAATTGTGTACACTCAAAAATACTTGTTAGAACTCTAGTTTAAAACTTGTTGCTGAAAATACCAGTACAGAAAAAAACACTGTCGATACATATTTTCAGGAAACGAAATTTATGGAATTTTTCAACCTGATTCTAAAAGATCACAGAAGTACAATACCGTCTTTACAGTAAAGGTAATCATACTTTAAGAAATCAGTAATGCATGTGAGTGTTCTCTAATATTGTTTTAATTATATATAATATATATATATAATATATTTATATATATATATTGTTTATTTTTTTCTTTAGGCCCCGCCGATGAAATTGATGATTTTATCTTTGGACACAGAGCGAATACGGTATTTATGTTAAATTGCAACAACATTTTATAGTTAAACGAATAAATCGCTAACAGCGAAAACAAATCTCTCTCATAGATTGATGACAAACGTTATAAACCGGAATGAACACGTTGGAAAGGTCGCATAGGCCTGGATCGTGTCTTCTCCAAGACAGTCGACAGTTGAAGAAGAGGACAGGCTTATCACTAAAAAAAACAAGATCCAATTACATCTGGACTTTCTTCTATCAAAGAAGAGGAGAGAGTCTGATGCATTAAATACGCTACCCAAATTACGTCATTCCCCTGAAAGCACACCTGATAAACTGCCAAAACTGCTCCGGGATGAGAAAGTAAGTTCAAAAAAACTATTTGTTTTGTTTTGCGTTTCGAATGTGAATATGTAGAGAAATGTTTGAGCCACAGATAAAAACTGTTTTACAGATTTTAAAGGAGACGTATCTCTGAAGAGACAAGGCTTGAAAAAACCAGCTTTGATCAAAGCAAAAACTACATAAAGAAATTGGAATAAGCAAATGCAGAGCAATCACTGTTGAAACCGGAAAAGGTGAGTAAAAAAATAAATAAAATAAAAATAACAATAACATCGTATAATATATATATAGATTTTTTTTAAGCAGCATAGTTCAATAAAAATTATATAATATAAATCTGTACAGATTCACCAAAAGATGCGGCTCTCCTGAAGCACGCCCTCCAGAAGGACACTTTCAAGATCAAGACGGTGTTCCTGTTTCACAGAAACGCATCAGATCCAGTCAAACAAGAAGCGAATTCTGGAGCTATTTTCGCAAAGAAAAAACCGAACCTGCAAGTAAGTTAAAAGTATTTCAAAAATTCGGTTATAAAGCATGCAAGTATTAAATTTTGGGAATCACTTCTCCTAAGAAACTCGCTTATTTTAAAAAAAACTATTACTATGTTTATTATGAACGCTGTGAATGCGAGGCGTAAGGTAATTTATTTTACTTTGTTTCACAGAAATATCTAACCCCGGCGAAAAGGCAGCGGCTCTCTGCGTGGCATACAGAACAAACCTGTTAAGGATTAATGAACGGTACGTTAGTTTTCTTAACCTACGGATTAATTGCGAATTCCCTTTTGTTTTTTCAACTTTAATTGTGTTTATTTCAATATATATATATAATATTTTTTTTTGTCCATTCTCTTTGCAAGAGGTAACGTTGATGTAAGAGATTTAGGTCCGGAAACTGCCACAGCAGCGCATGAAAGAAAGGCATCGCAAGCTGACGGACCGTCAAATAAAGCTTCATCTTTGGCGCTTTGAACGCATGTCAGGTTTCTGATACAGAAGCAGTTTCGGTGGACATCACGTGATTAAACTGAACTGATCACTGTTTTTTTTTTCTATGTCATATAAATGGATAAAACCGGATCAGGACTTGCCCGGGATTGAAATAAGGGATTTAGTAGCTGAGGGTAATGAATACCAATAGCTGCACAGTTTTGACGAAGGAGGAGAAGGAGGAGGAGGGGGCAGGATGAGCACTCTTGTTAACAAACACGGTGACTTTTTAAGCTTACTAGAACATACTCTTGCTGATTTAAATAGACCGCCTCCACCTGCATCAAAAATTAAGCTTACTACATACAAGCTCTTTGATGATTTAATAGACCATCATCTACACATGGCAGTCATCAAACCGGGACAGATAATTTAGAAACCCCTTTCAACATCACACAGTTGCGGCGCAGCATGGGGGTAATGTAAATCAGGAGGTAGCGGTCAGCTCTGATCAGATGAACGTGAACGTTTTAAAACATTGAAATAAGGAGACCTTTAGACTTCCACCCCCCTTGTCCTGGTAACGTTTCCAGATCTTTGCAGCATTCTCTACAACATCATGCGTGTTGTTCATTGAATTACCGACGTTCATGATCATTACAGACGTTAACGACGTTGTACCAGCTGGAATTAGTGGTAAAATGCCAATCGTTCACGTCACATTTACTGTTACCGATGATCGGTAATATCATCCTGCCTGCTTTCGAGAAATTTTTTGGAGAACTTAGTACAATCAAATGTGATGGGCTTGTAGACAATAACTTGGAATGTTCTACAGTAGTAAATGACCCAGAAGGTGGTTTTAAAACTAAGGCAACAGGAACATTAGACAGTGGAAACCTGTTTAATAAGATAATGCGTCACTGTATGTTGTAGATAATACCGGAATCAGAATGCTTTGCCTCTGCCTTGCACACGTTCTCTGACCCTGGCTTACCTGATAGTCAGGCTTGTAAGCTGGGGAGGAAAGGGCAGCAATCAAGGCAGGCTTCAATGAACAACAGCCCGGTTACGTTTGTGACATTGGTACAATTTGAAAACATTCTACAAAGAAAATTTGTAGTGTTTCACCGAACCACAGGCTCTAAGCTCTGTGTAAATTTGAAACCAGATTCCCTGATTGTTCAAACCCTCTCTTTCTGCTGTTATTTCAAGGTCACCACTGTAGAAAAAAAAATCTCAAAGGGTTAATAGGTTCCAACATGTCTGTGCATATTGTTACAGCGGTTATGAAAACGCACACACACAGCCATTGGTGAAGGTATTGTCCGTGTGTTCATACATATTTAAATGTGTGCATGAAAATTAACGAACCTGTCGTCTGTGCAGGTTGTCAAAGAATCTGCGCAATTCTTATTGTCTCGCATAGACACAAGACCCGCAACAGATCTAATTCTGACAGGCCTATGATTGACTGTGACGGGGGGGGTTGGTAAATTGTGCAAGGCCGTGCCAAAAGAATATACGTATTACGATCAGTAATCCAGGTAAACCACACGTGTGTCATGTAAAATGCAGTATTTGCGGTGGAGGGAATATTCTTCCCGGCTTAGATGTTCATGCGGGACCAGCACCAGTGGTACATTCAGTCATGCAATCCATTAATCAGGTTAGATGATAAACTGATTTTTGATTTGATTTTGAATGCTCATCAATGAGAGCGGCGTTTGCACATCCCCTTTATGGCTGTGCTAAAACGTGAAAAGGTGATGAATGGCACGCTTATGGTTAGACTGCGCCCAAAAATTTGTTCTCCACTTCAGCAAGCCGATGTACAGAGGGTTTCTGCTTAAGAGCACACAATGCTCACGGTTAGACAGCTACCTTATTCTCACGGTTATGGTGCTAGTTAGGTATTAAGCCTCATCTCTCATGCTAGGGAAGTAAAGTTCTTCTGTTTAACCGACCCTGATTACAGGTTTAAAATACATTGATAGTCTTTCCTTTTTTGTATGAAGTTGAGTGCCATGCCGAAAGGGTAGGTTTTACCGATCAAAGCAATGGGTTTTTTTCCCCCAACTCTTTCTCCTCCGAAGAGCGCCTCCAAGTACGTGGGGGGTTCATATCCTGCGCCATCCTCTACACAGTGGAACACTATAGAGTCTTCAAGAACAAAACGGCTTTTAAACAGTTGAGTACAGAAGAAGCGAGCAAAGGGGTCTTTGGACTTTAAGAAAGAAGCTATTCGTTATTGTAAATGACGTTGAAATTCTTTCTCAAGGCTGCTTAAAATTCAGAGACGATTTCTGTAAGGAGACAAGTGTGGATCCGTTTAAAAGCATCACGATGCATTCAGCGTGCATGTAAGGTTTTTTGTAACCAATTTCCTTCCTCCTAAAACCTTGGCATCCCTTCCCCTCTGGACTATAAACGTAGCAGAAAAACGTTTCAGCGTGTCTATTCAATGGTCGGTGTGGATTGGCAGACAGCAGAAAAATAGTCATTGAACAACACGTTAAATAAAAGGGGAAAAGAAATTGGCCCGTATTTATGTGGATGGGTTTGCAGAGATTAACGGTTGTCAAAGTCGCGTTTGAATTTTACGGCTTTTTTTTCACGGATGTAAATGGTTATTCACTCATGAAAAGTGCCTTGAGAGGGGTAGCGTTGAACAGTTTTACGCTACACTGGTAAGAGAAAGCAAGTGCTCCAACCGTTTAATGGGCTTCAGGACTCGAAGTAATCTGGGAGCAATCAGTGACTGAAATGAAAAAAACCCACCGGGGGTGATCAGCTTCTTGAGATAAGTTAACGCACCCGGAACCGTTATCACCCCGAGATGCTCTGTATGGTTACAAACCCCTGCGCAATGAAACTGAGGTACACAGCAGGCCGTGCTGAAAACTGGCATTATGATGGATTACACATCTCTTTATCCTTATGTAAATGCTAACTGCGTTTACCCCCTCGGTCACCCCACACACCATCATTTACAAAGATTTGATGAACCCTGCGCTACTTTGGTATGATTCAGGAGCGTGGTTTACCCCCACGAGGTTCTTTTTCCCTGTTTTGCCTTACAGGACTTCAGAGGTAAAAACTTTTTGTGTACTCTCTGCCGAACATCCGCGCTGAATAACTAATCAAAACAGGGCCCCTGCACGCATAGTTGATGAGACAAGGTTCTGACAGGTGTGTGGGTGAGTGTAGAGTTTTGTAAAGCTTTGCAGTAGTGTGGTTATCGCCTTGCTAAAAATCACAGAGGTGTGGTCATTTTTTTTTGAAAAAAGCAGTGACACAATCTTCATAGGGTATATTAAACACTTTTCTCAAACAAAAGCAGGAGGCTCAGGATACCCGATCTGAAGCGGTAGATCAGGAGGAGGAAAGCAAGTAATGTAGCAGACTACAAACTCCATCAGGGTATCCAATTAGACTCTGATAAATCGAGGTGAACCCAGCCCAAAAAGGAGGTGGGCCAAAACTTGTTTTTTAAACAGTTTTATTGAGGGGAAAATTTGCACAAAGAAGTGATCCTGTCTCAGACCACAATCATCACTAACCCTGATGTAAATGTCAAACTTCATGTTCTCGAGTAAATACAGGGTTAACTACTTTATTTCTTCAACCCTAAATGTGTGTAGTGCAGTGGATGGAAACTACAGCAGCCGACTGATCGTCCTCCAAATAACGGCATAACCAATGTGTTCGCTCAGCATTCACACCGTTAAGCAGTTTAAAAATTCTCAGCAGCATGGAGCAATTGCAGGACAGACGATTTATATTGACACGCGACCGTTTGATTTGTGTGACACAAAAGTGGTGAAACTCCTTTGGAAACTGGGAAATTCATCTGAGAGGATTTAACGAGAGTTAGATGGGGATCTATTTTAGAAGTTTGCATCGGACAGCGTCCAAGAGTATGCATACCAAACCAACAAACCATAAAAGGTAGTGATGCGTCTCAAGGGCATCACTCAGACGCATGAAGGCAGCGAGAGGGTCAATTTTGACAGCATCAAAGGGTGGTGAGGGTTACTTAGCGGATCCACAGTGAGGGTGTCACTGGAAATTCCACAGCATACAATCAGAAGGGATAAGTAAAGAGATTCCGTTGCACAAACGCAAACATTTCTGAAAAAAGTTCGGTTGTTCTATGATAAGAGACGTTCTTTTTTCTGACGGGGACAACTCTGCCTTTGGTTATCGAGCTTAAGAAGAAGAGAGAAGAGAAATAAATAAATAAAAAATTAAAATAAAAATAAAAAAATAAAAAAATTGATTTACAGGAGATTGCATTTTTGAATCCTAGATATTAGAACGCCTTTTTCATTGGTTTGATTGTTGGACCCAGCGGTCTGCGGGAAAACTTTCTTGGTATAATAAAAAGTATTTTGCCAAAAAATTGTAGCAGCATGGATGTCGTTCCTGAAAAATATGTTATGGATTTTACACTTTTTCAACCAAGTATGCTAAATTACAGAAGATGAATAAAAATATTACCTTTGTTGAAGGAGTGCCTCGTTCTTTGAAGATGAAAACCTGGTTTCCTCCTGATCAGGAATAATCTGATCATTTAGACGAGGTTAGTGCTCAAGCCTCAGATGTATGAAAACGTGATGAAGGTCTGATTACCCAGTTTCGTCACATCGTAAATATGAAGCGTTATGATGTTGACTCAGATGTTTTTTCATCAGGGAAAATTCAGTCGCACTATAGTTTGAAACGCGAATTATAGGTGTTGTTAGAACCCGAGAGAAAACTGCAGCTGAATATACTGACCGAACAATGTTTCCTCAAAAGGGTCCTGTCTTCCTGGAGAGTTTTGAAGATGCCGACAAGAGACGCTCAGGATAGTTAATCATCGATTTTACACCCACCTGACCCAGAACATTTCAGACTGAGAACGGGGGGATACTCCTCACCAGTGGCCTGCTGTGCATGGCCCAAAACAAAGTAAAGTCATTCATGTGCTGCGCGTATAAAAAGGAATGTACCTATTCAGAGCTCTGTACCAAGCTACTCCTCAGAAACGTAAAGATATTCTAGCCACGCTCTCCTGACTTTCTTCAGGCTCTGTGTGTGATTGCTCTGAATATTTTATTAAAAAGGTAACATTAAACTTTCACACTCTCAACACCGACAATTGAAAGAAGCAGAGAAAGTCATCAGACTGTGGCTGATTAAAAGAACCGGTATAAAACGTAAACACGCTGGCTCTCAAAAGTCAAGGAGGTGTTTATCTCTTCCATCTTAACGGGCACTTGTCCCTGAATCGGTTGATCTAGTGGGAGGGTTAATCAGAGCCGATCATGCTCTCAGACATCGCAGAAGATGTTTCTCATTTCCCCTCATCAATTCAAGCGTCTGACCCAGCAGACACGCCATTAGACAGACGGCGGAGGAGGAAATTGGAATGCAGACATGAGACGATAATTAAACGAGCCGGTGTGACTTCTTATGAAAAAAATCAAAAGAAAATATGATGCCACTTTTGCAAGAGGTACCTGACCCTACTAAGCAAGGTGTGAAAGAAGAACGGCGGGTGAGTTTGCAGCTACACGTTGAACATCAAGCACGTTCCTGACAGAGGCTGTCCCAAGAAAAACAAGGCCCGGGGCAGGACGCGGACCCGGCTTCAGATCAGTTGTTATGGAGTGTTGAAAGCCTACCGAGCATAACCGTAAAAATGCTGAGTAATTGTGAATATTCTTATGTAATTATTTGAAAAATTATCTGAAAGAAGTGAGAGTTTGGACTTCGCGAGGTGGAATTAGGTATAAAAGGAAATGAGTTGAAGGGGTCCCACCATGATTGACTGTTGAAAAATCTCATGCTTCCCGTTTTAAAAAATCTGGAGGACCCTACACGAGGATGGTCAGACTTACTACATACCTTGTCAGAGGTAAAACATCCCCATATTCTTCAGTCAAATAACCCTTATGCTCGTGATGAATATAGACGCGCTCAAAACAGAAGGGAGAGAAAACAGCTGAAAACACCTCCCAGTGTTAAGCACAGAAGAACAAAGGCTTTTTGAAGGATGCCAGATAACTCTTTCTCCCATTGGTCGAGATCCGAAGCAGGAAAGGACCAAAAAAGGCTTGATCGGAAGCCAAAAAAGTCTCTTCGTACGACGACACAAACTTCCCCGATGGATACATTTTACCATAAACTGTTATAAGAAAAAATGAAAACATGGTAGCCTATTTATTTTATTCAATAAAAATCTTTATGATTATATTTTCAAGTCTAGCTTAGTTATCTACTTCACACCACAGATAAATATCAAATCATAAGAAAAACAAACAATGAAAAAAAAAGACAATTTAAAATCCATAAACAACCAGAAACATTTTCAAAGAACAATGTTCGGTGAGTATAAAATGTAGAACCTTGATTAATGACACCACTTCTGATATTTTTTCACAAAAATTAGACACAATTAAACATTCTAAACCACATCTCCGGTGTGTATTTGACAAACACTTGCTGCACGTGATAATCCGCTGCTCTATGACAATGTGTAAAAATCGCCAATTGGGACCGCCACACAGTGGACAGAGTGTTTGAAAGGTGATTATTATGATACAATATTTTGAGGGATCTGCTTCTAAAAATGTTACGATACTGACGGGTAGAAAATCGAAAATCTGGAGGAAAGCCATAAGAGTCAAAAATAGCTGGTTGACCATCTCATCCAAAGATCAGAGCCAACCAGTGCTCTCCAGGCTGTCTGAAGAATGCGTGTTCACTATAAAGTAGGTGGGCCGCGGAATGTGTCAGTGGCAGCGGCAGCTGATCGCACGCCATAACAGCCGGAAACCAACTCCCAACAGATGACCGACCAGCAGGTCTCAATCACACTGATATTGATGTCTGATTAGATTAAAATAATCATCAGCACACGCCTTCCTTTGAATCAATCTCTAAAAATATAGTTCAAACAAGCGTAGATGATCCGTGGCCCTTTTCCTTCCCCCTGGTGTATGAGCAGCGGGTTTCTGATTCCCCCCTACGCATTTCCAATCTTAAATTCCCGCTCTGGAACGGAGCACTTAGAGCATCTGCGCGTCTCTCGGGTCAAGCATTGTTAAATGCAAATAGAGAGTATCATTGATTAAATTCCTGACGTGTTATGTTCAACTGGCCAAGCATCTTTAAAGACTGTCGTCCGCTAACAGCTACACAAGTCCACCACATCCCTCTCATGAAGTGCCTTGGTTTTAAATTGGGCTGGAAGGCCTAGCAGGAATTTGTTTACCTATCCTTATCACAAGTCTAAATAGTCCATATAAAACGATTAAAGTCAAACGTGATTGAGATCCACCGTTACCACCTTATAGTAAAAGCATTTTCCCCCTATGATCCCAGTAACGCAATTCACCACATACTTTGGCCGAAAAGAGGGCCCCTAAGAAACGATTCTCTTGGGTTGCACACCTGAATTTCAGGGATGGAATATGTTTTAACATTTACACGTAGAAAGTGGATAGAGAGATTGCTTTCATTAAGCTGAGCTTCTGTCCCAATCGAACGGTGGAGAGACGGAAACTTTTTTCGATGAAAAAGAGATAGCTTCTACACCTGTAACATACTCGAGTGAAGTGAACCTTGCTAGCCCCACCACACCTTGGCGACAAACAAGAACAGTTTGTCTTCGTAGTTTAATTTGATGTCACAGAGTTTAAAAGAAGTCTCCGCAGAAAATGTCTGCATGCAGGGGGCCTAGGGAGATGTACCTCCACAGGCCACATTTGCCGTCAAGCCTGCTTCTGCTTCTTTAAGACCTTGGTTAGGACCGTAGTTGCTAAAGATAGAGTCAGGAGCCACGGCTGTGTCTTTATAAAGCGGACCATGACGAAACTGCGCTCCTCTGCCACAAGACTGCCTCAGAAAAGTTTAAACCAACTTTATCTCACATTACATATGTTTTCGATACTGCCTAACCGTGCATGCTGCTGGACGGTGGATGTATTTCGCAACCTCAATCGATCCCCGAGAGTGACAGCACACGTGACTTGAAGATGGGTTTACCCGGTAGGTTGGAGAGCCCTACAGGTGCTCATCCGGAAAGGCTTGTTATCATCCTCGTTAGTAATCTCTCTTTCTACTAAGCTTGCACAGCGTGTCATTGGGTCCCTTGGTTATTTGTTTCTTCGAAAGTAGTCCCGGAATGAAAAAAACTTGATTTTTTTTCGGGGGGGGTGGGATTCTTCCACACAGTGATTGATGATAAAGCGCTGGTATTCTCAGTATGTAAAATGTTCGATCTCTCGATCACGATCAGCACATGTTGTATTGTCTACACGGGGCTTGACAAATTAAGTCCAGCTCCTGCCAGCGAGCACTCGGATGAATTTGTTATGTATAATACAGTAGCCAGTATATTCACATACTATATCACAAAAACATCTTGTTCTGCACAGACTGCCTTCCTCTCGTCGTATTGTCAGCCTTTCGGACGATCTCCTTTTTGTGCTTGTCGTTTTTTTAACCCCACGGTAACGATACCAGGGTTGTTCCTGTTCGCGTGCTTTTTTGCACTACAAACCACACTCAATTCCCCTGAACCTTCTTGACCTTCGGGGTTCTGTGTTCACGAACTCATCTCCATTTCTACACTTCCAACGCGATGCCTACCTATGACGTCAGGTCTAAGCTGCTGTAGTACGTTGATGCGCACGCTCGTTTATCTCAGATTGGCGGTTTTGCAATGCCAAATCCTTTTTTTAACCAGAGGGATACGAAGGCGAATAATCTCGGAAAATAAGACCAAATTCGCTTGTCTCACCCTTGTTTTCACAATTTTGACATGGAGACCTTCGTATAAAACTTTCTCTGGTCAGAGTTACGCCCTTCTGATTTGATACCGTCATATCCATCACATACAACATGATTCTGTACACAAACTCCGACTTCGAGATCACACCGTACCTTAACTCTGTAGCGCTGTGCCATGGTTTTACTTTTGCCGTGCTTGGGTTTTGCACAGTTTTTGAAGGGAAAGGGGGAATATAAATTGGATTACCAACCCGGTTTAGAATTTTTTATATTATATCTCTGGATAATAGTTTTATACAAATAAAAATGTCTCTTTTAGGTTTTCCCCCCCCGTTTTTTTTTGATTTTTAAACCGGGGCCCCGACGTGTTACTTTTTAAACCGAGGGTTTTTGCCGGGTAACGAAATTTACGGGAACTTTTTTTGGCCCCGTTTTAATTTCTATAATGGATATTTTTAATATTTTTTTTGGAAAAGGGGAAGGTAGGGGGGGAAACGGGGTTTTGGTTTTTCCGGGGGGGTCCCCCATTTAAAGGTCCCAAAAAAGTTTTTTTTTTCCCCCTATTTATTTCCGGGTTTTGCCCCGTCCCCCGGGAAAAATTTAAGATGATAGAAACCCGGCCTTTTAATTTTAACCCGGAAAAAAAAAAGGCCAGTTTTTGGTGCAGTTCCCATGAACCTTTTCCCCCGGGGGTTTCCCCACACCCACAATATACGCAGATCAGAAAAAAGCGTTTTTTTCCATACTGACCCCGGTTTTGCATGAAATGAAAACCCCCTTTTAAAACTTTGCGGGAATTTTTAAACGGATTTTTCCCGATTTTAAATTTTTTTGGAAAACTTTCCCCTATTTCCCTTTTTCTCGATTTGGGGGAAAAATGCCCGTTTTTAGGGGCCCTCCTTTAAATCCCTTTTGCATATGGTATCCGTTTCACCCCCCTTTTCTCCTTCAAAGTAGGCTTCATGATCCGGTAAATTAATGCCATGTTTTGTGGTTTTGAAATCTTCGTTTAATTGCCCCCAAGCCATTGGGCCCTTTTCTAAGTCAATATGTTGAGCTAAAATTTTAACCAGAAACTTGAACGGGAAAATTATTTTTTTAAAACCCACTTTCCTTGCTAGGGGTTTAGAGGGAAGGGTTTTAAACTTTAGAAGCCATAAATCCCCCCTACCTTGAGGGTTTAGGGATGTTGGTAAACCCTGGGGGGTTTTAGGGGAGACCTTTTTTTTTTACGTTTTGGGAAGTTCATCAAAACCCCTTTTTTTCCAAACCCCTTTGAAAATTTCTGGGCCCCGTTTTTTCCCAAAGCTTACAAAACCTGTTTGCCCACCTTGGGACTGGCGCCCGTTTTAAATTTATTTTTTTCCCCCCCCTTTTTTACACTTTGCCCGTTCCCCTAGGGTTTTCTTTTTAAAGTTCCTCTGTTTTAAAAGGGAAACCCCCTTTAATACCCTTCCCCTCCCAAACTTTAAATTTTTTGTTTTTCACAGGGGAGTTCGGGGAAACCCCGTTTCCTTCCCCTAAAAACCCATTTTCACCCCCGAAAAACCCCCCCTGTTGTAATGCCTTTACCACCTCAGCTCCTGTTTTCCTCTTCAAAACTCGTACATATGCCCTTTTTGAAAAGATGTCAATGACGGTTAATAAATAATTATAACCATCATTTTCCTTGGCCAGAGCTTGCATGTCACAGAGATCAGCCTGGAACTGTTTCAATGGTCTGGTGACAAAAACTCTGTTTCTTGGAAATTTTATTCTTGCGGGTTTATGTAGAGAATAGGTATCTTCTCCTGATAAAAAATCTTTAACCTTTTCAACCGCAACCTTCTTTCCCGTTTCATCTTGCATAACCCTCCTCAACCTATCTATACCCCCAAAACTTCCCGGATTTGAAGGGTTGTAATATACTTTCTTCATCAACCGTCTTCCTGCCATCTCTGCCTTATGCTCACTCTGATGATTACTTGTTAAATAATGAGAAAAAAACACACCGGAGGGTAGATTTATCCTTTTTTTTTTGTATTTATTAGTAAAGAAAAACACAATCAGATAATACAGAATAATTCAAACAGTGCATGCTTTTAAACAACACTTTTGGGAAAGGTTAATATGTTCCCACTTTAATTGCATTTGATAATAAAAAAAAAGAAGAAAAAATCAGATAATGCAGATTAATTCAAACACTACAAGCTTTTTAAACAACACTTTTGGGAAAGGTTAATATGTTCCCACTTTAATTGTATTTAATAATAAAAAAAGAAGAAAAAATCAGATAATGCAGATTAATTAAACTACTGGAATACTAAAAATGATACAACAAGTCATCAAACACGTGAGATCAGTTTGTCATCGGGTATCCGCTCATACACTGTAAACACTTCATCCGTAAAACTCTGTTCGTATTTTTTGTCAAACACCCCACGGACCTTGGATATTCTGACAAGATCCCCTTGTTCAAACGTTGTCACTGAGTCCTTGCAATATCTGTTGGACTTGACACCATACAGATTCTGAAACACTTGAAAGGCATTTTCTGAGGTCACTTCCATAGGGGTCATTTTAATGCTGGTATGGTAGCTGTGGTTGTAACTTCTAACTAGGTTTTGCAGGACATCAACGTATCGCCGGGTGTTGTTGGCTGTAAAATATCTCCACATCCTTGTTTTTAATGTGCGGTTAAATCTCTCGACCAAAAAAATTGGTTGAAAAAATGAAGTATTGCTGTTTTCACCGTATTGATGAGGGCGGATGAGAACCAACCATCAATTTCATCCCCCTGGTTACTCTCATCCTCCGCTGAAGGCTGAGGGGCCTGCATCGGCTCCAGGGTTTGTGTAGGGGCCTCAGGAGAGGGCGAGTAGCTGGTAGTTGCCTCATCCTCCATGACCACCTTCTTGTCTTCAGGCTGGATACTCGCGTCTACAGACTCAGCCATGAATAGCAGCGATGGTGAGTAGAGGTCTGGAGAAGGCGGTTGATAGATTTTCATGTTGTATCCTGTAGGTGATGCAGGACTGAAGTGGGTCTCAGAGAACGAGGATGTTGTGGTGGATGGTAAGAAGAAGAGGTCCGGGGAAGGCGGATGATACGGTCCAATGTTGAAGCTTTCATCGTGCTCAGGAGAGTAGTGGATCTCTGCGCAGTGGTTGTAGAGGTCCCTGTATGATGTTGCCCCACTCATTCTCAGGATTCGGTTCTCAGTGTCTGGGAGCTTGCTGTTATTCCCTCCAAATATATATCATAGGAAGGGGGCGGGTCCTCCGAAGAGGGTTTGTTTTAGAAGTAAAACAGGAAACGTCAGCGTTTTTTTCACTGACATGACATCAATCCAACTGCGTGAGTTGTGGAAAAGGTTGGAAAGACGGTGTCCAATTTCACCCATCTTCTCTGCCCAAGCTTCAAACGGCAGAGCCAGCATTGTCTTGACTATGCCACAGTCCTGATTGAACGCCTCCAGCACAAACAGATCTGAAGGGTTCGTCCGGTTGTTCTTGCGTCTGCTTGCCCGAAGAGACCAGCGACCATTTTCTGTGGTTTTTGACCCCCACACTGCGCTAAAGAGAGGTTCTCTCTCAGCTATTTCAACATCGGATGGCATATAAGACATTCTCACCCGTTTTGCAGGTCGAGGTGACAGTTCATTTTCTTCTTCATCCTCCCTCTCCTGCATTGAGACTGTTTCAGGGCCATCATTAAGCTGGGGGATTGCAAGCCATAACACAGCCCAGTCGTTGTGGGTGAGAGTACACAGAGCCAATGATCCATTAAATACCTCGTCTTGATCCAATTGATACAGGCAGAGTTCTCCTATTTCATACATGAAAATATACCCCCAGCTACCCCTCAGGCCATATGGCTCCAAAGACCACCCTTCCTGCAGAGTGTCCAACGGGGGTCTTTGTACCTTGCATAGGTAGTATGTTGATTTTTTAGGAGCATTCAATTCACGGGATGAATGCTGGTAGACGGTCACTGGGGTTTCGCACAGAACTGACGTACCTCTTGGCCGAACCGAGATCTTATTTTCAAACGTGGTTTTTGGAGTTGAAGTTGGATCCTCATCATCGGTAGAGTATGTTATGACGGGAATTCCGATAGGTGTCTCAGATGAGGAAGTAGATGTTGTTCATCATCATCATCTTGGCACGCATTGCGTTTCTCCTCCACTTGACGATTAACTCTCTTAACTCTAACCATTGCTGAACGGGTGTTCTTTTCCAACGAATGTTGCATGTAAAGTGCAAAGTTTTATGCCTGTATTTTAAACAAACACTAAAACACGCCCCATTGGTCTCATTGGGTTATTCAAGGTTTAACGAGGCTTACAAACACACCCCCCTCTATTTTAATTGCTGCTGATGCCATACAGTTTCTGATAATACCATATTTGTCTTGTTTTATTCATATGATACACACCCCCTGTGTTTACATTAGTTCATTTAAGGCCTTCCCCGTAACACCCTTAAACACACCCCTGTATTATTATTGGCTCATTTAAGGTCTCGCCACTCATGACGACATCCAATCAACATGCATGGTTACGCCCCTCGGTCACACCCCGTTGACCCCATGACCCCCCCCCATGATCCCAAAAGTTCACCTGTCAAAAGGTTTGACAAAAGGGTGTATTCTTATCTCTCACATTCACCCAATCGCACTCACTAACGCTCACACATTCATACGCCGATACGCAGATCGGCACGCAACTTGTTAGGTTAAGTGCCTTGCCCAGGGGCACATCGACATATGGCAGGAGGAAGCTGGAATCGAACCCACAACCTTCTGATTGCAAGACGACTACTTTTCCTACTTAGCCACAGTCGCCTCTAAGTAGGAATCCTCTAGGTGTGTAGAGCGCCATTTTCCCTCCAATTTTCTAACATTGTGCTTTAAAGTACGCAGATCTAAATTAAACCAAGGAGCCAGCCTCCTATCAATAATTACCTTCTTTTTCAAGGGGGCTGCATTGTCTAATGCACCACGCAATGATGAAGTAACACTATGAACAAGAGAATCAATTCGTGAAGGGGCAGAAAATAAATTATTCCCCTCCACTGTGTTTTTCTGTGATAATGAGGAAATCAAAAGTGGAACAGATTCTTTAAAGGTTGTTACAGCATTGTCTGATAATGATCTACTATAATGAAATTTTCTTTCAGGTGTGGAGTACTCAGTTAAATTAAACTCAAAGGTTACTAAGAAATGGTCAGACAGGACAGGGTTAAGAGAAAAATATTGTTATGTCTTTACACTCAATGCCATATGTCAGAACAAGGTCCAGAGAAAGAAGACAAAGGTGGGTAGGTTTGTTAAAGTTTTGAGCAAAACCAGTGGAGTCTAAGATAGCATTAAATGCTATATTTAGGCTATCACTTTCAGTGTCAACATGAATGTTAAAATCCCCCACTATAATAACCTTATCTGTATTTAACACTAAATCAGATAAAAGGTCTGAAAACTGATCTAAAAATTGAGAGTAAGGGCCTGGTGGACGGTACAAAACAACAAACAGAAGTGGTTTTAGTGCTTTGCAGTTTGGATGACGAAAACTAAGTATTAAATATTCAAAAGAGTTGTAGCTATTGATTGGTCTGGGACTAATCAATAAATCGGACTGAAAGATGGTTGCTACTCCTCCTCCTCGCCCAGTATTTCGATGAATGTGAAAATTTAAATTATTAGTAGGAGTTGACTCATTTATAGTAACATAATCCTCTTGCTGCAGCCAGGTTTCTGTTTGGTAAAATAAATGAATCTGTCAGAAATCAGGTTACTAACTAGCAATGTCTTTGAAGAGAGAGATCTTATGTTCAGTAAGCCACATTTAATTGTTTTATTTTTCTTTTTAGTCTGAGTTGTGTTTATTTTTATGAGATTTTCCTGATTTCCTCCTTTTAGATTATTTTTAATCTATTCGATTTTGGCCGTGGGCGAGACACAGTCTTAATCAGAATCAGAATCAGAATCAGTTTTATTGCCAAGTTTGTACACACAAACAAGGAATTTGACTTTGTACAACATGAAAGGGTGGAATCATGTTTCTTCTTCAGTGTGTCAGGTGGCTGTTGGTTTGGCTTTGGCTTATCAGGCAAAATGAATGCGGAAAAAAGTAGAAAAAAATCCAAAATAAGGAAAAGAAAAATATAGAATGTAAACATATGAACAAAATTCTGGACTACAAGCAGAATATCTAAGGAGCTAGGAGCTCCTCAAAGAGCAACAGCACACAGTGAAAGCAGGAAGCAGGTTATATCAAGAATACAGCAATATGCATTAATACAGAACTGATGATGTTAGTAATTTATATAGTGTACAGATTTTGTTTTATTACTGCAATGTCACTGCTAACATTTACATTGATATATACAAATGGTAGCTCACATGTTCAGTGGTTACACATTGCATGTATGAACATTGAAAAACATTTTCATTTGGAACAAGATTTAATGAGGTTAGCTGACTTGTAAGATATAGACTAAACTGAGAAATACACGTTTGGATGTAACAAAGAGAAAGGTTTGTGTGTGTATATTTCCAGACACACATGTAGCAGTTACTTTCTGACCTTTCATTTTCCCTCTATGTTGTGTTGACTTTCTGAACAAACACTACTGTGTGCTGATTGGCTGAAGGTTTACTCATTTTAGAGGTTAATTGTCTAATTAGGTGAGTGGGTGGGAGCCTACAGTTGATACATTGGACCGCTAATTACAACATTTGTTTGTGTGTGTCCAGTGGGTGGCATGCCGTTTCACATTTCTGAATCTACAATAAGTTTCACTCCTCTCCCACACAGGTGTGCTACATGAGAGAATCTACTGGAAACAACAATGAAGACAAATGCCACCGTGAAAAAAATATTGGCAGCTTAAAGGAAGCCTAAAACAGTAGTGTGTGACATTTATGGAGGAATATTGACCTAATCTCCATGGGGTTGTGGCTTTTCTGATCCTTAGACCTCAAGAACTCAACTATAAGGCTCTACGCTGTTATACAATTCCCTGTAATTAAAGGGTGACTTACAGGCAGCACTCAAAAGTAAATTGAGTGCCGCCAGCTGCAGTACCTTGTAGCTACAGTGACTTTACTACAAACAGTTTTGAATGGAAACTACTGCAAACCAGTAACACTGATGCCATACTGGCAATTGTGTTGCCAGTAACCTGGTGCAAACTCATAGCAGTAGTAAGATACTGGTGACTATACTGCCTGTACATAACTCTAAACTGGAATCAATTGTCATCCATTCATTGTCTATGCCTGCTTGTCCTTGCTTTTGTGAACTTAGATGTAAAAAATTGAATACAGCATGGCCTTTATTTTTTCTGAGAGTAGGCTAACAGGAAATAGGGTCAGAAAGAGGGGGGAAAACATGCAGCAAAAGTTACCGGGGGCGGGACTCGAACCCAGGACAGCCATGTCAAGGATTGAAGCCTCCATGCGTGGGTCGTGTGCTCTAAGCACTTCAAACCACACACCCCACTAATCATATTTCTTTTTTTAAAACCACAAGTACTAACATTTATTTGCTTTAATTACAACAGTATAGTATTCTTGCTTTATCATTTTCTAATTTAATTATTAAAGCTACTATATTCTTTCATCTGAGAATCTGAAGTTATCTTAACCAGACCGTGGATCCAAAATTGCAGCCAGATACAGTGGGAGTTTTAAAAGATTTATTTTAGCAAAACAACTGGTGGGAATCAGGAAACCTCGGCTGGAGCAAACGGGAATCTCTCAAACAGGAGAGAACAGGTTAGTAGCTGTTTGAAATGCAGTTAAAAGCCTTCAGCTGATTCAAAATGCTGACTCTTCACTCAGTTGCTTAGAGGAATTTGGAGGACAGGCGTCTGTGTGAGACAAAGAGACCGGTGGCTGTATTAAAATCTATGTGTTTTTACACAGGTCCAATAAACTTCCTCGGACAACAGTGCTATGTGAAGTTCATCATTTTTTCGCAAACACAACTCAGATTCTAACTTGCCGACCGATGTTAAGTCCAGTGAGAGGTCGGCTACACATGCATTTGTTACTTCAAGGCTGGACTATTGTAATTCTTTACTATCAGGATGTCCACAAAATGCAGTTAAAAGCCTTCAGCTGATTCAAAATGCTGCAGCAAGAGTTCTGATGAAAATTAAAAAGAGAGATCATATTTTCCCCTACTTTAGCTTCCCTTCATTGGCTCCCTGTTAAATCCAGAATAGAATTTAAAATTCTCCTCCTCACATATAAAGCCCTTAATGATCTAGCTCCACCATACATCAGAGATCTGATTGTTCCATATGTTCCTAACAGAGCACTTCGTTCTCAGACTGCAGGTTTACTGGTGGTTCCTAGAGTCTCTAGAAGTAGAATGGGAGGTAGATCCTTTAGTTATCAGGCTCCTCTCCTGTGGAACCAGCTCCCAGTTTTAGTCCGTGAGGCGGACACCCTGTCTACTTTTAAGGCTAGGCTTAAAACTTTCCTTTTTGATAAAGCTTATAGTTAGAGTGGCTTAGGTTATCCTGAGCTATCTTCCTTATTTTAGCTCCGTCTTCTTCCCTCCCTGTTGGATGGAGTAAGGGGGAGTCAGGTTTAGCGTAAACCGGCTCAGTTATGGTTGAGGTGCAAATACACCCTCCATTTCTGCTACCTGTATGACCCCCTCTCTTTTCCAGTGGTTATGGTCGGTCTGACAGAGAGAGGTATCCCAATCGTTGGGGTTTTTAGTATAACAATGGCCATCAGTGGGCTCTAGATGGACAAACTGTCTACTTTTAAGGCTAGGCTTAAAACTTTCCTTTTTGATAAAGCTTATAGTTAGAGTGGCTTAGGTTATCCTGAGCTATCTCTGTAGTTATGCTGCTTAGGCTTAGGCTGCTGGAGGACATAATGACCACTTTAACCCTCTTCGCTGCATTCTCACACTACTCTCCAATTTTGCATTATTTGCTGGTATTTCAGCTTGTAACTTTGTTCTCTCTCTTTTCTCTTCCTAGAACCTACACCTGGCCTAACTCTGTGACTACCTGTGACACCTTTCTATTTGGTGCAAGGACGTCTGACAGGTCTTAAATTCAGGGGACTGTTAGGGTTCTTACACGAGAAGGCAAAAGTCAGTTTACAAATCCAGGCGTTGGGCAAACTCTGACGTCTGGACACAGTATCGAGGCCGTTGTCTAGAGAAGTCAGAAAAGGACAAGGCAAGGCAGGGTAATCCAGGGCACAGAAATGAGAAGATCAGGCAAGGGCATGGAAAAAACTCTGGACATCTACTAGGTAAAAGCTTGTTTGATACAGCTCTTACAGTAGCACTGATCCATTTTAGATATGATTAATCTATCGGTAGTAAATGGATATGTGCCACAGGCCTTTAAGGTAGCTCTAATTAAACCATTGCTTAAGAGGCCTTTGCTTGATCAAGATGACTAAAAAATTACAGACCTATATCCAATCTTCCATTCTTATCTAACATTCTTGAGAAAATAATTGCTAATTAAGTGTGTACCCATTTACACAGCAATGCTCTGTATGAAGAGTTTCAGTCAAGTTTCAGAGTTAATCATAGCACTGAAACAGCACTGGTGAAAGTCACCAATGACACTCTCCTGGGCTCAGATAATGGACTTGTGTCTACTTGTCCTGTTAGATCTCAGTGCTGCATTTGATGCAGTCGATCACAATATTCTCTTAGAAAGGCTGGAATATGCTGTAGGGATCAGGGGAACAGAGCTAGGCTGGTTTAAATCTTATTTGTCTGACAGAAATTTGTTCATGTAAATGATAAATCACATTCAAACTCCAATTGTGGAGTACTACAGGGTATATATATATATATATATATATATATATATATTATATATATATATATATATACCTCTGGTAATACAGTAAAAAAACCTTGGTGTTAACATTAGAACTATCCTGTCCAGGAGTGATGCTGAAAAACTAGTCCATACATTTGTTACTTCAAGGCTGGACTATTGTAATTCCTTACTATCAGGATGACCACAAAACGCAACTAAAAGCCTTCAGCTGATCCAAAATGCTGCAGCAAATGTTCTGATGAAAATAAAAAGAGAGATCATATTTCTCATATTTTAGCTTCCCTTCATTGGCACCCTGTTAAATCCAGAATAGAATTTAAAATTCTCCTTTACACATATAAAGCCCTTAATGATCAAGCTCCATACGTCTGGTGTCTGATTGGTCCATGCATTTGTAACAGAGCACCACGTTCTCAGACTGCAGGTTTACTGGTGGTTCCTAGAGTATCTAGAAATAGAATAGAGGGTAGATCTTCTGGTCATCAGGCTCCTCTCCTGTTGAACCAGCTCCCAGTTTTAGTTTGTGAAGCAGACTATAGTTAGAGTGGCTTAGGTTATCCTGAGCTATCTCTGTAGTTATACTGCTATAGGCTTAAGCTGCTGGAGGACATTTTCACTCTGTTACATTCTCATACTACTCCCAAGTTTTGGATTGTTTGCTGTTATTTCAGCTTTTAACTTTTTTTCTCTCTCTATTTTTTCTCTTTCTAGAAGCTACATCTAACCTGGATTTGTGTTTAGTTGTGGCACCATTCTGGAGGGGGACATCGGCTGAGCTGCTGCTGCCAACAACTTAATGCTCACCTTATACAGATGATACATTTTGCCCTGTCTTTCACTGTTTAACCCTGACTCTCCTTGACATAGCTACTGGCTGAGCTACTGTGACTAACTGTAGGTGTTCTCTTTCATACTTGAAATCTGGCTCAGAGTTCATCTGCTTAGCTGTCTTTCTCTCCTAGATGAAGCCACCAAAGGAGCTACAACCATTAACATTTTACTTTTTTTCCCATAGAAAGTACTCCTGTTTCAGTGCTTCTGTGTCCTTTTTATGTCTCTGCTCTGTTCTGTAAAACCCCCAGTCGGTCATGTCAGATGGCCATTCACACAGAGCAAGGTTCTGCTGGAGGTTCTTCCTGTTTAAAGGGAATTTTCCTCTCCACTGTTGCTACATGCATGCTCAATATGATGGATTGCTGCAAAGTCAATGCAAGCGACTGCCCACTGTTGCTACATGCTCTTTCAGGAGGAGTGAATGCTGCAAGTCACTGACTCGATGCAATCTGTTGGGTTTCCTTAGATAGAAAAATGTTTTAACCAATTTGATTAATAAACTGAATCTGACTGTACTGTTTGATAGTTAGGAGTAATTGGAATGTATGTACCTGACTTGAAATCTACATAATTCGATTCAATCGACTTTTTAAAGTGCGTCGAGACCGCGTGTTGTGAATTGGCGCTATATAAATGAAACTGATTGAATTGAACCTTACATGTTTTGTTATGGATCTCTAAATCCAAGGGAGAAGGAAAAATGGGAGGTTCTAGAGCCAATATTTTGACTTAGCAGGAGCCTCCCGTTGAGTCTGATCCTTTAGCTTACACTGAGAAACAATGTGTCCTTTACCTCTACAGCAGAAATATTGATTGCTTTTTCTCAGATGCTTCTTCTCTTCAGGGAAGAGCTTAGTCATGCCAAGTTGCATGGGTTCTTCAGTTTGTTGAAGTACAGCAGGAACTGGAGAAGAAACCTCTGAGCCTGAGAATCTGGGCTCCCTCCAGGTTCTAGAAGATCGTTCCTCCCTGCCCCCTCTCTCCCATATTCTTTCAGTGACTCAGAGATCAATTCGGGGTACCAGATCCCCTAAATCTTTTAGGGTTTTAGGACAATTTCTGGTTTTAAGTTAATCTTATCCCCTCACTTAGTCCCTGAAGAAAAACATCAGTTAACTAATTTGTATTATTCTTATATAACTGAAATGGTTTATTTTTAAGAAAATGTACCTTTTTTGGGCTAAGACAAAGGTGTGAATTGAGTTTAGTTTAGGTTTAGGTATGTACTGGTAATGGTTAGGTTTAGGGTTAGAGTCAGTGTTAGGCCATAGACATGAATGGAAAATGAATGGAAGTCAATGCAATGTGCTTGTAAAGATATGAAGACATAATGTGTGTGTGTGTGTGTGTGTGTGTGTGTAGGCACACATCTGTAATCGCCCTTTCCAAACGGACAGCCCACTCCTGAAAAAAGAACAGGGCTTGGCTGTTTGCTGAGTTTTCTTGGTTTGTATTTATTCCTCTATCACTGACAGAGCTACTAAAACATTTTCAGTGTGATTTACACTGAAGACACAACTAAACTTGGGCAAGTGTTGAGGTGAGCAGCAAACAACAGTTTTGACTTAAACAAGAAACCAATACAGTGATAAAATTTAGACCTTTATGGGATGAATGATTGTCCGATTAAACAGATGATGACATTGTGTGAAGTTTGAAATTTTAAAAGATCCACGCACTTTCGTTTTTGATTGCCGTTTTGATTTTTTTAAACGCGTCTGTAGTGTAAAAAGGATTGGCTTAAGCCCGTGAGAAACGGACACTCCAAAGCTGATTGATTCATATAAAGGATTAAATGCTCTCATCACTGGAACTTGACCACATTATGGACTGGAATTTATGAAAATTCCCTGTCTGGAACTGTTTTTTTCAGGACTCCAGGACCCCACTCTATGAAGATTTGAAGGCATTTATTTATTTCATTAGGTTTTTTTTCATGTCAGTTGTACTGGCTGTTTCTCAATCTTCACTAATCTGAGCTCTGCACATAGTGGAACTTGAGTCAAAGGAACTGCACTACATTTCCAGACAATATCCTTCATCATTATTATTTTTATCTGGATCGAGTACAAATTGTAGTTTTTCTCCTGAACCATATTTTGATATTTGGACTTTTTTATTCCACTATCATGGCCACGTCTTCTACATCCCAAAGATGCGATGAGACTGAGAACTCAGTGAAGTGGCAGTTGTGTTACAATGTCAGTGCCAGGACATGGTGGATGGTGAGTGGACCGTCTCAAGATTAACATTATATAATAATTGCTATCTGTGGAAAAAGAAAATCACACTTTTTCATTAGATAATTAATAGACAGTAATGCTTGGATAAAATTGAAAATGGATGAGACTGTTTACCATAGTAGTGTGTGTGTGTGTGTGTGTGTGTGTGAGTGTGTTCCTGTCTTGGCATCACAGTGAGAACCATTTTCCCAATTTTACCATAAAAATTGGGGGACTTTGGTACCAAAGTAAAGGACATTTTTTTGGTCCTCACGACCTTTTTGGGCTAACGGTTAGGTTTAGGACAAAGGGTTGTAAATTTTGAGTTTAGGTTAAGGTTACGGTTAGGGCATGCACTGGTAATGGGTTTTGGTTTTTGGGTTATTGTCAGGGGTTAGGGCATAGAAAAAGGGTGAAAATGACTGAAAAACAAAGGAAGTCAAAGGGAAAATCAAAACTGGGCCTCACTACATATAGCCAAAACAAGAGTTGTGTGTGTGTGTGTGGGGTTGTGGTGTGTGGGGTGTGGGGTGTGGGGTGTTGTGTGTCTGTGGGGGTTTTCCATTAGTTTTCAGAGAAACCAGGTAGACCCATAGTCAAACACATAGTCCTTCTGAACCAATCCTAGGGATAGTTTGTTATGCTTGTATATGAAAATATATGTATGGTTTGAAAATATTCAACTTCTGCAAACTATATCTGAAGCCAGTGGTTAAGTCCAAAAAGGTATTTCTGATGATTTTACCAGAACCAAATTCTGTATTTTATTTTTATTTTTATTTTTATTTTTTTAATATTTATAATCTTTTTCTTAAAATCCAACAGAAGGTGGATCTTTCTGGTGGTGTCTTCTTTATGTGTATTGTTGCTCCTCCTGCTTCTGCTACGTGTATCAATAATGTTCTCTTAGCAAGTGTTCTGATTTATATTGTGTTTGTACTTGAATGATTTACATGTGCCTGATGTTCTTTTTCCATAGTCAGAGTTGATTTCCCAACATCAGATAGAAAATCTGACATCAAATATTTGATTTAAAAGAAGAGTAACAGAAGTCTTACACATTTATTTGCTGAATATTAATTTTGTTAAGATTTATTTTATGAAAGCATTCTAGGTCAATATTTAAAAAAGAAAAACTAAAATATCAAGAAAAGCTACTCATATGTCACCTTCAATCACTGTGTGCTAAAAAAAATTATTCAATTTCACATAGATCAACCTCAACATATTATTTAATAACAGATAATTATTTGCTATTTGTCTGTCTTCAATCAATGCAGAATAATTCGATCTTGGTTGGGCCAGCGTAAATGTATTGTGGTTCTCATTCAATCTATGGTGGTTCTTTTTGTGTTTTCAGAAAGTAAAGTCTCTTTTAAGTATTTATTAATCAAAATAATTTTGAATTAGACTATTTTAAGTCTGTGAATAGCATGCCGACTGTCTTTACTTAGTCATGATGTACATCCATATTTTTTTTTAGTGCTGACAGAGTATACCACATCAGGGAGCCCACTCACAATTGAAGAGAAAATATTTAGGGGATGAAACTGACAGATAAATTTCCTTGATTTTCATGTTAGCCCTAACAGAATAGCCCCAAGTTACCTATTTTGCCCAAAACAAATGTAAGAATTATTTTTGTTTACATACACAAGTGGAAGTTGCAGAAATACATTCAAGACTTTATGCTGGTTAGTGCAGACATTGGAAAGATCCAACCAATCAGCAAAGTGCTAAAGGCGGTTCGAAACCATAGATAAATGACCTATCCCCCTGAAAGTCACCAAATACCAGCAGCTTTGCTATTTCTCTGTAATACCTGCAGGCTTTCATCATGTTGAAATGATCGATTTCTTTGCAGTTTATAGGTGAGGGCCCTAGTTTTTCAGACCACTCTAAAGCACCTTTGTGGAGCATAAAGATGAGTGTTGACTCAACCTTAGATGTCCCAGCAAATTCCTCCCTTCTTCAGAATGTGCAATACCTTGAACAACTGCCAAAAAAACAAAAGCCCCATGGCTGATTTTAAAGGGTCTTTCTTGAGACCAAAAGCAGCACTAGTCGAGCTGTGTTTTGAAACTAACTTTTTGCATCGCATATGTTGCTTCACAACAGTAAATCTGCAGTCAGAGTTCAGATTGGTTGAACTTTGACTGTAGTGACATTTGGTTCTCCAACCATTACATTACCATTACCATTAGTAGCTGTCAAAGTATGACAGCTAGTAATGGTATGCCAAAAAATGCCAAAAAATGAGTATGACTCTACGTAGTTGGCCAGCATGGAAACAGGCTTATTTACAAGCCTTAGCCTCTCATCAATAATTTTTCTCCTAAAAAGTTTCTTTTCGTCTACCACCTTTCTTAGTGTAATCAATAGACAGATCCATTATCATAGCTAGGTGTAAGCTAGTTTACACTTCTTAAACATAGCCAACATCTGTTCATCATTTTGAAAACTTCACCTCTTTTGTGCTTTACTCCAGGAGACCCCACTGTGGTATACCAGGGCTTTTGGCCTCTTTTTGCATCTTAAATGTTAAAGCTCATGACATCATAATTACAAAAATACTGAGCAAGCATTGCTTGTTTAGAAAGGTTGCCAGGGCAACACATTTTTACTCAAAATAGGAAATGGCAGCAGGACTTGAATTTCCAAAGTTGGATCTAAACAATCTCTTTTGGACAGATCAGACCTTGGTAGAGATGTTTTGCCATCATGGACATTAACATGTTTGCCAATGATCACAGATAATCAGAATAATTTTTAAATGTTTACGTCGTCTTTCTTTAACATATTGTCATGATCCGCACCTTTTTTGCGTTTCTGTTTGATTGCTCTCACCTGATTTTTGTTAATCCTCTGTTGTATTTAAGTACGAGTTTTTTATTCCTTCGTTGTCAGGTCGTCTGTTTATCCAGCTTAATGCTGTGAATCCTGTTGTCCTGTTACTCCTGGTTCCTGAGTTTTTGTTTTAATGAATGAATCCATCCACCATGCGCCTGCTGATGTCCTGCTGCTGCTTCACTCCTTCACCACCGCAAATTACGACAGAGCGACCCATCCAGGACCAAACGGTGAGGGGATGATAACTATCTGCGAGTGCCTCGGTCGGCAGGTGGAGAAGAGCTTGTGTGGGGCTAAGGAGGAGAAGCAGCTATATCGTTACAGAGAATAAGGTCGGCTGCTCCTTCTTTTGGGAACTGGTCCCTGACATTACAACAACTCTTCTCCCCCACCCCAGAGCAAAGCGCCATTCTGGCAAAGAGGATGCTGGGGTAAAACCAGATGGGCTTCTCTGTGTTCCTGCTGCAGATGGGTGTCTCTGTGTTCCTGTTCCTGCTCCTGAAGGGTTAGAAGGCGAATTGCTTCTTGTTCCTGTTCCTGAAGGGTTGCAGGTCAAACTGCTTCTTGTTCCTGGTCTAAACCTGTTTTGTGTTTCTGTTTGATTGCACTCAACTAATTTCTGTTAATCCTCTGTTGTATTTAAATGCTTTTTGTCTGTTCCCTCATTGTCAGGTCGTCTGTGTATCCAGCTGTGATGCTGTGAATCCTGCTGTCTTTTACACTTGGTTGCTGAGTTTCCTTTCGTGTCCTGTAAGTTTAGTTTTTGTCTCATTAAATGTATCCATCAAAGGGCCAGAAGGGTTGAAATCTCAGCGGCCAGCCATGAGGACGAAGGAGCAGATGCCTTGGAGATTGGCAACGAAGGAGCAGGTGCCTACGAGGTCGGTGGTGTAGAGTCTGGAGGTGGGCTGAGAACGTGCCTGGGAGGTTGGTGAAGTAGAGAATCTGGAGGCTGACCGACAAGCACAGAGGAACTTTGGAGAACGCAGTCTGGGGGTAGGCCACGGAGGAGCTCGACAGACTTGGAACCACAATGGAGCTTTGGAGACTTGGAATCATGGTGGTCAGCGGCATAGGAGCTTAGACCAAGGAGGTCAGCGATGGTTGAGAAGGAACATTGGAGAACAACGGCGATAGAGATGGAGGTCTGGAGGCTGGCCATAGAGAAATTGCATGGGGAACCCACGGAGAACCCAGCCTGTTGACAGGCTATGGCAGAGGTGCACGTACTTTGGAGGTCGATGGTAGCAAAGAAAGTTCTTGGGAGGTCGGTAGAGAGTCTGTAGGCCGACAGATGGAGTGCTGGGAGCACCAGGGAGGATCCTTGGCGAGACCCAGTAGAGCGGTGCAGGAACTGCTGGAACCCTGGGCGAGCCCTTCAGCCCTGGAACCCTTGACGGAGCCCAGATGACCTCCAGTGGAGCCTAGATGACTTGTGGTGGAGCCCAGGTGACCTGCAGTGAAGCCGCAGGCGAATTCACCTGGACGCCTTCGTTGAGGAGGTCAGGAAAACGAGGCAGGTCCACCTGGATGCCCTCATCGTAGAGGTCAGGAGCACAAGGTGAGCCCACCTGGGCGCCCTTGTCGTGGAGGTCAGGGGCTTGAGATGATAGCAGTGAAGGTGATGATGATGGCTATTGAATGAGAAGCAGAGGCATCGAGCTGACCCTTAGTGGACAAAGCTGAGAAGTCAAGCTGACCCTCAGTGGATGATGCTGAAGCATTGAGCTGACCCACAGTGCATGAAGCTGAAGCGTCAAGCTTGCCCTTAGTGGGCAATGCGTTGACCCTCAGCAGAAGGAGCCGAAGCGTTGCGCTGAGCCTTAGTGGACAGAGCTGAAGCATGTAGCTGCCCGTCAGTGACCAGAGCACAAGCTGAAGCATCAGGCCGACCTTCACTGGATGAAGCTGAGGTGTCAAGCCAAAGCTCAGTGGAAGGAGCTGAAGCCTCGAGCTGACCCTTATTGGACGGAGCTGAAACTTCGAGCTGATCAGGAAGAGACAATGGCGGCAAGGACAATAACAATGAAAAAGACTTAGTCAGGAGTGTAGATGGTGGTCGTGATGCCGGGAGTTTTAATGTCTGATCAGGAGGAGCCAGACTAGCTGCAGAAAGCTGTAAAGGAGTTGGAGATTTTTTCTGATAAAGATAACTGGGAGGGCTGAAAGAGTGTTGTAGAGCTTGCATGAAACCTGGAAGCCAGAAGTGGGGTCTGAAACACCAAGCTGAGGAGAAGGGTGTAGGCCAGAAGAGGTGAGAATGCACCTGTTACCCTTCAGAATAGGGAGAACTGCTTTGGTGTGACCCTACAGGGAAGAACAGATGGTGCCAGCTGAAACAGAGACAGGGACGTCTTGACAATGGGGTTGCTTTCAGTAAAAAGAAGAAGAAACAGGAGGTGTAACAGCAGCCAGAACCGAGCAGCAATCCGGACCCTTGGAAAAAGGAGAGAAGATTTCCACCAGAGCTTTCTAGCGTTCTGGTTTGACGGTTTCCAGGAACTTGACAAGCTGATTTGCAGGAAAAAACTTCACCATTCTTCAGCCCAGGACTCTAAATAATTAGCAAAGTCCAAACACCTCCGAGGTGTCTCGATCAGAAACAGCCATCATGACTGGGCCCTCTTTAAAATCTTTGTCCAATTGGCACAGGAACTAGAGATCAGCTTGGTCCAGATGTTGAATGGGAGGCTCTGTAGCTGCTGCTCCTAACGTGGAAAGCTCTGCTGCCATTGCAGACATGGCATTCTTCGTCCACAAAGCGAGCAGTAGCAGGCAAGCAGAAAACGACAACTCAGGCAGTAGGCGGAGACAGGGAGGAGGTATACTGACGTGGGCCAGATCCCGGCGGTGAAACAGCCAGCCTTGAACCCTGGTCTGCTGCATCTCCTACAGAAGCAGTGGAGACGTAATGATCTCAATGTCCTTCCCATATAAGGTCTTGGCTTTGTCCTCCTGCTGCTGGATCCTGGTGAGCTCTGAGGCTCGATTGTCTGCATGGCCCTTCTGTTGACTGATTCCTTCTGTAATGTTGGGTGAGGTTTTTCCAGGACCAAAGTGCAGTCAAGAGCAAGAAAGCAGCATGGTAAATAGATTAATGTATTTAATAATAAGAACTGGTAAACTTACAAATTCAATTCAAATGAGCTTTATTTATATGGCACCAATTTACAACACATCGTCTAAAGGCACTTTACAAAGATACAGATTTCAAGTCAAGTATATACATTCCAATTAATCCTAACTATCAAACAATGCAGTCAAATTCAGATGTTATTCAAATACCTATCTAAGGAAACCCAGCAGACTGCATTGGGTCAGTGACTTGCAGCATTCACTCCTCCAGCATGTAGCTACAGGGGGCACTCACTTGCATTGACTTTTCAGCAATCCCTCATACTGAGCATGCATAAAGCTGCCACGACCAACAGAGCAGAGACAAAAAAAAAGAACACAGATGCACTAATTCAGTAGTCGCTTCTATAGGAAAGAAAGCGAAACATTAATGGTTATAGCTCCTTTGGTCGTTTCATCTAGAAGACAAAGACAGCTAAGCAGATGAACTCTGAGCCAGTTTTCAAATCTAGACTATGAAAGAGAGCACATACTGTTAGTCAAAGTAGAAGCTCGGCCTGTGTCTATGTCTAGGAGAGACAGGGTTAAACACTGAAAGAGTGAAAGTGTACCGAAAGTGTACTATCTGTATAAGGTGGGCATTAAGTTGTTGGCAGCAGCAGCTTGGCCGATGTCCCCCTCGAGTAAAGTACCACAGCTAAACACAAAGCCAGGTCAGATGTAGTTTCTAGAAAGAAAAAAACAGAGAAAGAGCATAGAGTTAAAAGCTGAAATAACAGCAAACAATGCAAAATTGGAGAGTAGTTAGAGAATGTAGGAAAGAGAGTGAAAGTGGTCATTATGTCCTCCACCAGCCTAAGCAGCATAACTACTGAGATAGCTCAGGATAACCTAAGCCACTCTAACTATAAGTTTTATCAAAAAGGAAAGTTTTAAGCCTAGCCTTAAAAGTAGACAGTTTGTCCATCTAGAGCCCACTGCTGGCCATTGTTATACTAAAAACCACAACGATTGGGATATCTCTCTCTGTCAGATTGACCATAACCACTGGAAAAGAGAGGGGGTCATACAAGTAGCAGAAATGGAGGGTGTGTTTGCACCTCAACCATAACTGAGCCGGTATAGGCTAAACCTGACTCCCCCTTACTCCATCCAACAAGGGGAGAAGAAGACGGAGCTAAAATAAGGAAGATAGCTCAGGATAACCTAAGCCACTCTAACTATAAGCTTTATCAAAAAGGAAAGTTTTAATCCTAGCCTTAAAAGTAGACAGGGTGTCCGCCTCACGGACTAAAACTGGGAGCTGGTTCCACAGGAGAGGAGCCTGATAACTAAAGGATCTACCTCCCATTCTACTTCTAGAGACTCTAGGAACCACCAGTAAACCTGCAGTCTGAGAACAAAGTGCTCTGTTAGGAACATATGGAACAATCAGATCTCTGATGTATGATGGAGCTAGATCATTAAGGGCTTTATATGTGAGGAGGAGAATTTTAAATTCTATTCTGAATTTAACAGGGAGCCAATGAAGGGAAGCTAAAATAGGAGAAATATGATCTCTCTTTTTAATTTTCATCGGAACTTTTGCTGCAGCATTTTGGATCAACTGATGGCCTTTAACTGCATATTGTGGACATCATGATAGTAAAGAATTACAATAGTCCAACCTTGAAGTAACAAATGCATGGACTAGTTTTTTCAGCATCACTCCTGGACAGGATATTTCTAATTTTGGCAATGTTCCGGAGATGAAAAAGGAAATCCTAGAAAATCCTTGTAAACTTGTAAACTTGTTAATATGGGATTTAAATGACATTTCCTGGTCAAAAATCACACCAAGGTGTTTTACTTTAATACCAGAGGTCAATTTAATGTTGTCCACATTAATTGAATGACTAAGGAGTTTTTTTTTTTAATTCTTGTCCAAAGATGACAACTTCTGTCTTGTCTGAATTTAGACGCAGAGTATTTAAAGTCATCCAAGTTTTAATGTCTTCAAGACATGCCCGTAGTCTATGTAACTGGTCGGGCTCATCAGGATTTATTGATAAACAATGCTGAGTACCATCAACATAACATTGAAAATGTAACCCATATACAGGGATTTGGACAATGAAACTGAAACACCTGTCATTTTAGTGTGGGAGGTTTCATGGCTAAATTGGACCAGCCTGGTAGCCAGCCTTCATTGATTGAACATTGCACCAGTAAGAGCAGAGTGTGAAGGTTCAATAAGCAGGGTAAGAGCACAGTTTTGCTCAAAATACTGAAAGGCACACAACATTATGGGTGACCTACCAGAGTTCAAAAGAGGACAAATTGTTGGTGCACGTCTTGCTGGCGCATCTGTGACCAAGACAGCAGGTCTTTGTGATGTATCAAGAGCCACGGTATCCAGGTATAATAGAATTTTACTTATCAAAGTGGGAGAGAAATTAACTCACAATAAGAGAAAATCCGGACTTTGTCTTTATAAGTTTTATTCAAAGGCATTTCTGCGTTTGAAGACCCTGTCACTGACGAATCAGTGAAACAGAGGCCCCGAACACGGTTTACAGACAGTATTTATAGCAGAATGAGGGTGTTGTCTCAACTTCAAAGAGTTTAACTTTATGGCACCTAAACCCTTCCCAGGACAGAGGTAAGACAATTATTAATGAAGACAGCCATCTGCGCTTCCTCAGGCACAACCCTCCAGGATGTGTTTTTAACCATTAAACTTCAGCAAATGGCTAGAGAGCTCATCTGCTCTAAAAAGCAGAACACTAATAAAAACACAGAGGTCAGAGAAGAGAGGTTAATGAAAGTTCACAACACTTTGGAATATTTTGGAGTACTTAAATAAAAGAATTTCCATAACAACTCCTTTCTTCTGATTTCAAGATAATCACATCTAAAAGGAAAATTCTTCAAAACCATCACCCAAGAATATATTCAAAGTAAAACCAAAAAAACAAAGACAACACGTTAAAATAAACATCAAAATCAAAAGGAAAAATAAAAATTACTCCAATCTTTATTACCCAGGATGTCCAACCACCAGTAATGAACCAGGACCAAATTCCAAGAGGAACCCATATTTTCATTCTGTCGAGCCGTCAGCAACTCCTAATTTATCATGGATACTTATCATGTTATTAGACACATCAGTAATAAAAAAAAAAAACACTGTTCTCCAAATAAATGACAAACACCACCCCTCTCAGCTAAGAGGTAATCCAAAGTCATCCTATTGCCAATAGCTCTCTCTTTTTTTTCCCATTTGGACATTGTCTTCCTTTCTAATAATGGACTGATCGAACGATAAGTAGTAGCTGAATAACATTCTCCACACCAATTAGCAGGCAGATACAGGTATGATCTATTTCCACACATCCAAACCATGTTCTTAGGACATGAGTACCCATCTCTACCAGGAAAAGTAACAAGAACCCTGGTTAATTTACCTGCCTGGCCATACAATTCACTTCCCTTCGGTAAGGCTGTAAGATTAAGAGTTAACACAAAGATCCTGAAATAGTATAAGAATCAGTTCTGATAGGACATGACTCAAATTTATGTCTGTTGATTAACGCACATGAAACAGATATAATAGTTTTGCAACCCTCTGTCTTTCCAAGGAAACAAGGTGTATTTTCCTCCTCAATACAAATATCTAGATCTTATTAATTCCTATTACCCCGAAATCTATGACGAATTCCTGTAGCAGCACATATTAAATTAGTCTCACTAGAAAATCTACTAAAATTTCTGCTTTGCCTTACAATGTAATTCCTCACCCAAGGAAAAATAACCTCCACCAGCTGGTTATGTTGCCAATCTGGAAAAAAAGTAGTTAGAATAGAAGCAGTTTCAATAGGAACAGGAACGAAAATGGTTGGTCATTAATAGCATGTGGAATCAAACAACAAACATAACAACTGTCATTCCTCATCTTCCTCACAGTTTGATGCATCAAGTGATGAATCCTCTTCGAATCAGCTGATGGCGTAATTACTTAGATTAGTCACAAATTGTCTTAGCTGTACCTTTTCCCAAATAAACACAGGAGTAATAAAAACTTGCAATACCAATCATCAGCATCAGAACAGATCATCTTCCATATAGCTGCATCGTGACCTTGAAGTGGAATGTCCTTTCTTCTGGGACTGAAAACAAACAGTTTTTTTTCCAAAGAAAACAAATCATAAACAAAATTAAAAAATCCTGCCACCTCTCCTGAGTGGCATCTGCGCTTCAAGCTGTCCTGTTACCAAGATAGTACAGGTGGGCGGTCGTTGGAAGCCCCTCTAGGTAGGAGGTTCAGAACCAGGATGCTGCTCAGGTGGTGTTCCCATGAACACCTTCCAGTGTAGCATAGACCCAGGTGTCACGTTCTGCTACCTTGACAATGGTGTAGGATCTGATATGGGCCATCCCAGCATCTGGACTTCAACTGTGTTCTCCTGGAATCAAGGAGTGGAGTTTGGAAGTGGCTGTTTTCAGCAATGTAGCTTTCGCAATCTGTGAAACTTGAAAAAGCACAGTGGACAGGTTTTGACAGTAAAACAACATCCTCTCTTCACACAAAGATGTGGAAGGTAGAAATCTTAGCAATATCCCCATGCCCAAACTAGGAGACCTGTCAAACAGCACTTCAAAAGTCTCGATCGTAAATGAAAAAAATAAGCAGAACCTTCACAACCCTTGGCTAATTTTTAATTTCAAAGTCCCATTCTCAAGCCTAGGTGCTTAATTACATGAACTTCATCAAAACATCCAGAAAAATAAAAAAGAATTAATCTTCTCACTCCACCTAGTATACTGGCAGTGACCATCAGCTAAATATTCTGAATATTAAAAAATGTGACATATGATGTTTGAGGAAGGCCTGATTACAGGTCATTATTTCCATAGTTTCAGAATACCCAAAGAAAATTTCAAAAATGCTCTAATCTGTGGAGATGTAAAATTTCACAAAAGAATCAACACCATACTTTCAGACAGGTTTTCAGAATGTGATCTTAAGGAACTATGCACCATTTATATAAACAAAGTACAACGTCTCTTTCGCTTTGTCACTAAGTCCTCACTGGAGGTATGAGCTACCCTTTTTCCCATGAGTGCTAAAACTTTTGTAATTCATTCTGACATTCCTCTCTTCTGGCGCAGAGTCCAACCCATGCGACAATCCAGCAAAAAGTTTAAAAAAACTTCTAGTAACCAGGATTACATTACATAAAACCACAGAAATGAATTCTGACAAAAGGTGACACTATGAAACATCTGGATTTATTTATTTATGTTGCTTTTGGTAATTTCAAACTGTAATTCAGTTCCATTAACAACAAAACGCAAACTTCAGATGTTGTGCAGTTCACCAGTGTCTCACTTAGAAATAAGTCACATATCATCCTGATTTGTCTTGTATGAAGATGAGTATTAGATTAATGGACATCCAATGTAATTTTGATGCATAAACTCTACAAAGTTAATCTGATAAATAATTCTCACCAAATATGAAGTCATGACTTACAGGGTTTGGACAATGAAACTGAAACACCTGTCATTGTAGTGTGGGAGGTTTCATGGCTAAATTGGACCAGCCTGGTAGCCAGTCTTCATTGATTGAACATTGCACCAGTAAGAGCAGAGTGTGAAGGTTCAATTAGCAGGGTAAGAGCACAGTTTTGCTCAAAATATTGAAATGCACACAACATTATGGGTGACATACCAGAGTTCAAAAGAGGACAAATTGTTGGTGCACGTCTTGCTGGCGCATCTGTGACCAAGACAGCAAGTCTTTGTGATGTATCAAGAGCCACGGTATCCAGGTATAATAGAATTTTTCTTATCAAAGTGGGAGAGAAATTAACTCACAATAAGAGAAAATCCGGACTTTGTCTTTATAAGTTTTATTCAAAGGCATTTCTGCGTTTGAAGACCCTGTCACTGACGAATCAGTGAAACAGAGGCCCCGAACACGGTTTACAGACAGTATTTATAGCAGAATGAGGGTGTTGTCTCAACTTCAAAGAGTTTAACTTTATGGCACCTAAACCCTTCCCAGGACAGAGGTAAGACAATTATTAATGAAGACAGCCATCTGCGCTTCCTCAGGCACAACCCTCCAGGATGTGTTTTTAACCATTAAACTTCAGCAAATGGCTAGAGAGCTCATCTGCTCTAAAAAGCAGAACACTAATAAAAACACAGAGGTCAGAGAAGAGAGGTTAATGAAAGTTCACAACTCTTTGGAGTACTTTGGGGCACTTAAATAAAGAATTGCCATAACAACTCCTTTCTTCTGATTTCAAGATAATCACATCTAAAAGGAAAATTCTTCAAAACCATCACCCAAGATTATAATCAAAGTAAAACCAAAAAAAAACAAAGACATCACTTTAAAATAAACATCAAAATCAAAAGGAAAAATAAAATTACTCCAATCTTTATTACCCAGGATGTCCAACCATCAGTAATGAACCAGGACCAAATTCCAAGAGGAACCCATATTTTCATTCTGTCGAGCCGTCAGCAACTCCTAATTTATCATGGATACTTATCATGTTATTAGACACATCAGTAATAAAAAAAACAAAACACTGTTCTCCAAATAAATGACAAACACCACCCCTCTCAGCTAAGAGGTAATCCAAAGTCATCCTATTGCCAATAGCTCTCTCTTTTTTTTCCCATTTGGACATTGTCTTCCTTTCTAATAATGGACTGATCGAACGATAAGTAGTAGCTGAATAACATTCTCCAGACCAATTAGCAGGCAGATACAGATATGATCTATTTCCACACGTCCAAACCATGTTCTTAGGACATGAGTACCCATCTCTACCAGAAAAAGTAACAAGAACCCTGGTTAATTTACCTGCCTGGTCATATAATTCACTTCCCTTCGGTAAGGCTGTAAGATTAAGAGTTAACACAAAGATCCTGAAATAGTATAAGAATCAGTTCTGATAGGACATGACTCAAATTTATGTCTGTTGATTAACGCACATGAAACAGATATAATAGTTTTGCAACCCTCTGTCTTTCCAAGGAAACAAGGTGTGTTTTCCTCCTCAATACAAATATCTAGATCTTATTAATTCCTATTACCCCAAAATCTATAAAGAGTTCCTGTAGCAGCACATATTAAATTAGTCTCACTAGAAAATCTACTAAAATTTCTGCTTTGCCTTACAATGTAATTCCTCACCCAAGGAAAAATAACCTCCACCAGCTGGTTATGTTGCCAATCTGGAAAAAAAGTAGTTAGAATAGAAGCAGTTTCAATAGGAACAGGAACGAAAATGGTTGGTCATTAATAGCATGTGGAATCAAACAACAAACATAACAACTGTCATTCCTCATCTTCCTCACAGTTTGATGCATCAAGTGATGAATCCTCTTCGAATCAGCTGATGGCGTAATTACTTAGATTAGTCACAAATTGTCTTAGCTGTACCTTTTCCCAAATAAACACAGGAGTAATAAAAACTTGCAATACCAATCATCAGCATCAGAACAGATCATCTTCCATATAGCTGCATCGTGACCTTGAAGTGGAATGTCCTTTCTTCTGGGACTGAAAACAAACAGTTTTTTTTCCAAAGAAAACAAATCATAAACAAAATTAAAAAATCCTGCCACCTCTCCTGAGTGGCATCTGCGCTTCAAGCTGTCCTGTTACCAAGATAGTACAGGTGGGCGGTCGTTGGAAGCCCCTCTAGGTAGGAGGTTCAGAACCAGGATGCTGCTCAGGTGGTGTTCCCATGAACACCTTCCAGTGTAGCATAGACCCAGGTGTCACGTTCTGCTACCTTGACAATGGTGTAGGATCTGATATGGGCCATCCCAGCATCTGGACTTCAACTGTGTTCTCCTGGAATCAAGGAGTGGAGTTTGGAAGTGGCTGTTTTCAGCAATGTAGCTTTCGCAATCTGTGAAACTTGAAAAAGCACAGTGGACAGGTTTTGACAGTAAAACAACATCCTCTCTTCACACAAAGATGTGGAAGGTAGAAATCTTAGCAATATCCCCATGCCCAAACTAGGAGACCTGTCAAACAGCACTTCAAAAGTCTCGATCGTAAATGAAAAAAATAAGCAGAACCTTCACAACCCTTGGCTAATTTTTAATTTCAAAGTCCCATTCTCAAGCCTAGGTGCTTAATTACATGAACTTCATCAAAACATCCAGAAAAATAAAAAAGAATTAATCTTCTCACTCCACCTAGTATACTGGCAGTGACCATCAGCTAAATATTCTGAATATTAAAAAATGTGACATATGATGTTTGAGGAAGGCCTGATTACAGGTCATTATTTCCATAGTTTCAGAATACCCAAAGAAAATTTCAAAAATGCTCTAATCTGTGGAGATGTAAAATTTCACAAAAGAATCAACACCATACTTTCAGACAGGTTTTCAGAATGTGATCTTAAGGAACTATGCACCATTTATATAAACAAAGTACAACGTCTCTTTCGCTTTGTCACTAAGTCCTCACTGGAGGTATGAGCTACCCTTTTTCCCATGAGTGCTAAAACTTTTGTAATTCATTCTGACATTCCTCTCTTCTGGCGCAGGGTCCAACCCATGCGACAATCCAGCAAAAAGTTTAAAAAACTTCTAGTCACCAGGATCACATTACATAAAACCACAGAAATGAATTCTGACAAAAGGTGACACTATGAAACATCTGGATTTATTTATTTATGTTGCTTTTGGTAATTTCAAACTGTAATTCAGTTCCATTAACAACAAAACGCAAACTTCAGATGTTGTGCAGTTCACCAGTGTCTCACTTAGAAATAAGTCACATATCATCCTGATTTGTCTTGTATGAAGATGAGTATTAGATTAATGGACATCCAATGTAATTTTGATGCATAAACTCTACAAAGTTAATCTGATAAATAATTCTCACCAAATATGAAGTCATGACTTACAGGGTTTGGACAATGAAACTGAAACACCTGTCATTGTAGTGTGGGAGGTTTCATGGCTAAATTGGACCAGCCTGGTAGCCAGTCTTCATTGATTGAACATTGCACCAGTAAGAGCAGAGTGTGAAGGTTCAATTAGCAGGGTAAGAGCACAGTTTTGCTCAAAATATTGAAATGCACACAACATTATGGGTGACATACCAGAGTTCAAAAGAGGACAAATTGTTGGTGCACGTCTTGCTGGCGCATCTGTGACCAAGACAGCAAGTCTTTGTGATGTATCAAGAGCCACGGTATCCAGGTATAATAGAATTTTTCTTATCAAAGTGGGAGAGAAATTAACTCACAATAAGAGAAAATCCGGACTTTGTCTTTATAAGTTTTATTCAAAGGCATTTCTGCGTTTGAAGACCCTGTCACTGACGAATCAGTGAAACAGAGGCCCCGAACACGGTTTACAGACAGTATTTATAGCAGAATGAGGGTGTTGTCTCAACTTCAAAGAGTTTAACTTTATGGCACCTAAACCCTTCCCAGGACAGAGGTAAGACAATTATTAATGAAGACAGCCATCTGCGCTTCCTCAGGCACAACCCTCCAGGATGTGTTTTTAACCATTAAACTTCAGCAAATGGCTAGAGAGCTCATCTGCTCTAAAAAGCAGAACACTAATAAAAACACAGAGGTCAGAGAAGAGAGGTTAATGAAAGTTCACAACTCTTTGGAGTACTTTGGGGCACTTAAATAAAAGAATTGCCATAACAACTCCTTTCTTCTGATTTCAAGATAATCACATCTAAAAGGAAAATTCTTCAAAACCATCACCCAAGATTATAATCAAAGTAAAACCAAAAAAACAAAGACATCACTTTAAAATAAACATCAAAATCAAAAGGAAAAATAAAATTACTCCAATCTTTATTACCCAGGATGTCCAACCATCAGTAATGAACCAGGACCAAATTCCAAGAGGAACCCATATTTTCATTCTGTCGAGCCGTCAGCAATTCCTAATTTATCATGGATACTTATCATGTTATTAGACACATCAGTAATAAAAAAAACAAAACAATGTTCTCCAAATAAATGACAAACACCACCCCTCTCAGCTAAGAGGTAATCCAAAGTCATCCTATTGCCAATAGCTCTCTCTTTTTTTTGCCGTTTGAACATTGTCTTCCTTTCTAATAATGGACTGATCGAATCGAACGATAAGTAGTAGCTGAATAACATTCTCCAGACCAATTAGCAAGGAGATACAGATATGATCTATTTCCACACATCCAAACCATGTTCTTAGATTTTTTACATTATTACCAGAGTTCAATTTAATGCCATGATATTTTTGCTGTCTTAGTCAGCTATCTTCCCACTCTCTCTCTCTCCATATTTAATACTTCCCCTCACTACAAGCCATATCGGCATCTTTAGAATAGGTCAAGATGGCGTGTGGCCTGCCGTCTTCCTCTGTCAATTGTGTGTGTGTCTGTCTTGCTTCTGATCAATTTTGTCGCTTGAATCAACTCACTTTTGGTCTATGAACACCAAGCACTTTTAGATCTTCAGTGTTTTGCAATCAGTTTTGAAAATCATAATCAGAAGTAGCAAATAACAGGGTATCCTCCACCCCTAACGGGTGTGCATTCTTCTACCTTTCCGAGCCCACCGTCGCAGACCCCGGTGCAAATGTGCCCGCCTTGCCTCTTTTTCAGCGACCACTTCAGCTTGTCATGGTTTGTCTTATCAAATCCCCATGCATCCCCTGGATCCTACCAATTCCACCCTGGTTCGTATTGTTGGCTATGGTGTCCATAACAACCGTGGTCGCTGCTGTCTGTCACTTCTCAGGAGTTGCGGATTAAACTTTTCAAACTTGTGTCCACTAGCCTGGACTTCACAGACAACCTCTTCCCAGCCTGCGGCTCCTACGAGGATGTCTCTAATAAATGCTCGGTCCTTAGCTAACAAGACATTCATTATAAATTATTATTTTTCTTCAAATTGATTGGACTTCCTGTTCCAAGGTCTTTAGGTTGAGGTGGAGGAATATCGACTGTCTTTGAGAATTGCTTTCTGCAAACAACTTCAGGTCCCGGTTACCTCTACCAGCTTTAAACTACTTTGATTTGATCTGGACCGTCTTCCCCTTTATCCGGGACCGGGTCGTGGGGGCAGCAGACTCAGTAGAGACACCCAGACTTCCCTCTCCCCAGACACCTCCTCCAGCTCCCCCAGAGGGAGCCCAAGGTGCTGCCAGGCCAGCCGAGAGACATAGTCCCTCCGGGTGGGCTCCTCCCACCGGGAGGGCTTATGTCTCTCAGCCAGGAGGCATCCAGTATAGATGCCCGAGCCACCTCAACTGGCTCCTCTCAATGTGGAGGAGCAGCAGCTCTACTCCGAGCCCCTCCTGAATGGCCAAGCTCCTCACCCTATCTCTCAGGGAGTGCTCGGCCACCCTACCGAGGAAGCTCATTTCAGCTGCCTGCATCCGGGATCTTGTTCTTTCGGTCATGACCCAAAGTTCATGGCCATAGGTGAGGGTAGGAACGTAGACCAAGCGGTAAATTAAATTCAATTCAATTCAAAAATACTTCACCACAAGTTTGCCATGGGAGACCCTACTAGTGGCATTTAAGCCCCAGACAACATAGCCTCAAGGATCATTTGAGCACTCAAATCCCTCCACCACGTTAAGGTGGCGGTTCAAGGAGGGGTGCAGTAACATACCAACCACCACAATATAACAAACACTTTCTAAGTGACTTTTCAGATTTTTTGGGTGAAACTGTGCCTAAATATGATTGCATTTTAATTGCTGGTGATTTTAACATTCACGTGTGTTGCCCTAACGAGCGGTTTGCTACCGTCTGTAGTGTACAGTAGTGTACAGTCTGTAGTGGGTTCTACACATCAGCAGGGGCACTCTCTGGACTTTGTATTATCCTATGGTTTATCTGTTCTTCATTTGGAAACTGGGGATGTAGTGTTTTCTGATCATAAACCTGTTTTTTTTTACATTTCTTCTGCTCATGCGTTTAAACCTTGGGCTCCAGCCCGTATATTTCATCCTTCCACCGCTGCTCTTTTCTCCTCTGCTTTTATAAATAAAGTCTGTATTGCTTCTGGGACCGCTACTGCTCTCACTACAGATTAGCTGCTTACTCAGTTTGAGGAAATTTGAATAGTCACCCTAAACATTGTGACCCAATTAAAAACCAGGTGCCCAAATCGTATATTGCAGGTTTCTTTTGAAATGCTAAAAGACTGTTGAAAAGGTTATCAGAATACTGTAAAAAATTTGAAAAAATATATTTTTCTCAAATAATTGCGTCAATTGCGGCATTTTTTAGGACTGTTAATTCAATTCTTAATGCCCCCCAGTTTACTATCCTCACACCCTCTACTGACATTTGTAATGATTTCCTTTGTTTCTTTGTTAACAAAGTAGAGTCTGCCAGGTCAGCGATATCACCACCTACTCATGACCCGTCAGTTTTTATTCCTGGCTCAGCTTCTTAAACCAGTTTGAGCCTGTTTCATTTACATTTCTAAAAGAGATGGTTAATAAAATGAAACCCTCAGGTTCTCCTGCTGATGCTATCTCTCCATCTCTTTTTAAAAAGGTATTTCCTTCAATTGGACCCTCAGTTCTTGATATTATAAATAGCACCATCCCTTCCAGTGTTGTCCCAATGGTTTTAAAAATGCAATTGTCAATCCTGGCCTTGGCCCATCAGTCAGTAGACCAATCTCAAAACTCGCATTCATTTAAAAAAAATTGGAGAAAATAATTTTTACCCTATTAAATTATTTTATGTGCACTAATGGCATTGGGGAGATTTTCCAGCCTGGTTTTAAACATTTGCACTGTACAGAAACAGCACTGGTTCATAGGGCAAATGGCTCAGTTCTTGGTCCTTTTCTGTTTCCTTTATAGATACACTCCTGGGGTCCATATTTAGAAAATATCTCCCCTTCTTTCATTGCTATGCAGATGAATGCCAGATATACCTACCTCTAACACCTGAAAATCCATACTCCATCCAACCCCTGTTAGATTGCCTTGAAGACGTCAAAGCTTGGATGGTGCTGAACTTTCTGAGCTTAAATAAAAGCAAAACTTGGGTTATTTTATTCAGTTCTAACAGCACCTCACACAACCCGTCTATTAAATTAGGTTCCTTTGAGTCATATCGCAGACAGAATGTAACAAATCTGGGAATAATTATGGACTCACACTTTAAATTTCATAAACTAATCAGATCTGTTTTGCAAAAAAAGTATTTTTCAGTTAACGGAAGTAGCAAAGCTCAAGCTAGTTTTGTTAGTTTGGTCCTTGGGATTTGGATTTGTGAAGTTGTTGAACAGAGACCTCCACGTACTGTGGACTGAGCAATTCTCTAAGGTAACTAGGGGTGTTTCCGTGAACACACTGATAGGAGAGGAGGCAGATCTTGTATTGGATGCAGGCAGAGATGGGGAGCCAATGGAGGAAATTGAGGACTTAGGTAATGTGGTCATGTCTTTTAGTTTTTGTTAGAATTCTGGCAGCACTGTTCTGACTTAGGCTGAAGCTTTTTGAGATTTTTGTTTGAAATACCAGGAAGGAGGGCGTTACAGTAGTCAAGTTTTTTAACATCAGAGAGTGTGAACGATGTACAGAGACTTGAAATTTTTTTGAGGCAGAAGAATGAGGTCTTGCAGAGGTGCTTAATGTGGGAGGCGAAAGTTCGGTGGTCGTCAATCTGGACACCAAGGCTGGTGACAGAAGAGGAGAGTTGGATGTCCTGCCCAGAGAACATGATGGGGCTTTTGAGGAATGAGTGAAGCTGATAGGGAGTGCCAATTAAAATGGTATTAGTTTTTATAGTTCATTTGCAGGAAGTTGTGGCTCATCCATGCTTTTATCTCTTCCAGACAGAGCATGAGTGCAGACAGTGATGGCGGTGGTGATGTAGATGGTGGAACAGGAATCCATTTTTGTGTAAAGTTGACTGTCATCTTCATAACAATGGTATGATACTCCACTGGGGAAGCATGACTTAGCGGAAGCATGTAGATGTTGAAGAGGGACCAAGGATGTATCCTTGAGGAACTCTGCACGTGGCAGTATGAGTCCTGGTTTGGATTTTCAAATGGAGATGTATTCTGTCCAGTTACTGAGGTAGGATATGAACCAATTCAGAACAGTGCGACTAAGTCCGATGATTTGATGGAGCTGGTTAATGAGGATTCTGTGGTCAGGGCGTTGAAAGCTGCAGACAGATCAAGGATGAGGAGGGTGGGTGAACCAGTATCAGCTGGTGATTCATTTGAGCAGCACTGTTTCGGTGCTGTTTGCAGACTGGAACCAAGATAGGTACTTTTCAAATAGTTCATGGGTTTTGAGAGGGTCATGTAGTTTTGCAGCTTCAACGTTTTCCAGAACTTTTGAAAGGAAGTGGAGGTTCGCTATGGGTGGTAGCTGGTCAAAATCTCCTGACTGATGTTTTTTCTAGCAGTGACTTTATTATGGCAGTTTTCACTGTAGATGGAACAAAGCCAGCACAGAGTGACTGATTAATGATTGTGGTAATAAGATGAGCTATGGCAGAGATATTTGTCTTGACTAGAGCAGAGGGGAAGGGGTCAAGTGCACGTGGTCAGTTTCAATCTCTTGAATCTTCTGCTGAGAGACAGGGGAGATGGATTAGACAAGCTGTAGAGTTCCAGACTGCAGGTCAGCAGTCTGGTGGGTTGAATTGGATGAGGAGCTCAGGGCAAAGCAGACTGTGTAAAAGATATCGAAAAATGTATTGCACTGGTCATCTGTTGAGTCTAAGCTTGTTGAGGTATGTGTTCTGACGAGATGATGAACCATAGACTGTGCAGAAGTAACTTCAATTCAATATTAGAGACAGCAAGAAGGTGCTTAAGCCAGAAGCTGGAGTGCAACATCAAGCAGAAAAATATAGGCGATGTGTGGTCATGAATGAAGAATCCAATGAACTGAATACATTCTACAACAGATTCAGTTCAGGAACAAGTTCAGCAGCATCCTCTCCTTTCCACAGTCAAACAGACATCCCACTTTCCGGTAACCCACAGCTTTCCTGTCATACCTCAAATGTTTTATCTTCCACCTCGCCCTCGACCCTTCTGCGTGTTTATCTGCTACGTCCGCTTGTGTCTCCCTAGAAGTCAGATGAAGAGGCAGCTGAATATTTTTGGGATTATGAATCTGACAATATTATTTAATATTTAATATTAATATTTTATCAAATAATATTTCGGTCTGTTAAGGGTTGTCCTGTGAATACCAGCCCAGTAAGGCAATGGTATTAGGACAAAATAGAAAGGTGTGAGACGAGCTCTGACATTATTGAACAGCATAAACTCTGCACACACATGGAATGATTTCACACAATTTCTTAAAATACAAGAATTTATTAACAAAAATAAGTCAACTCAAAGTCAAACATATTTCAATCAACAAACTCTTTACTATGCTAAAACAATCCAACTAAACTACCAAGCAGAATTAAAGAATAAGGAAGACTAATGGGCTATGTACAATATAAACAAGTTGATTAAAAAGATGATTGAAAATCATGACCAAAAGAGTGATGCAATATTACCATGCAATGTTTATGTTTGAGAACCAAGGATTATCTTGAAGAATCTGGAAATGAAGTTAAGTTAGTATTGGAACCAACTTAGGCAATAATCAGCCTACCTATAGACAACCATTCACAATGCAAGATCAGATAAAATATTATTTTAATAAAATAATGTTTTCAAGCATGATCTGCTGAATAAAACCAACCTTCTGGATGACCATTTCTCAACGGTGTTTAATTAGCTGCCTTTATTTATTACAATAATATTTAAAGAAATATTATGAAGGGAGTATTTTGGAAAAGAGCCAAATCTTTCTGGAGAAATGGAGCTTAACGGTGTTTACTTAGTTATCAAATTTAGTAAAATGATGTATAGGGACTATTATTCACTAGCTTGAAAACTAACAACCTTTCTGTTAAATACTCTTCAGTAGCAAGCACGTGTTCTCGTCATATTTTTAGGGATAGATTTGACCCACATGCAGAAAGCAATCAGGAGACCAAAAGATGTTTACAAAAGGTTTATTTTGCAGGGAACGGGTATTGGGAGTGGAGCTGGAACCGGAAGACAACTGCAAAGGTAAGTAGACACGGTAAGAATATATAAAGGCAGGATATGATGAATATAACAAAATAGCTAATTCTGTCTTACTAGGGGGTTGAGTTTGATCCGCCAGGAGGGGCGAGACAGCAATAGAAACTGCGTACTGAGATGAATGTGGCTGGTAAGTACTTGGACTCACTTGAGGTGACTCAGAGGTTCAGCTGATGATGTTATAATGTGGGGGGGTGGACAGGGTTCGCTTGTGGTGGTTCGTAGTTGATCCAGGAAAAGCACCGTCGGATTGGCCGCCAGCCAGTTCCTTAGGAAGCAAGTGTTGGTAAGCCAAATACAATCCTCGTGGCAAGGAAATCCAAAACATCCAGGTAGATTAGGATTCTTCATAGGCTAGGCCTGGCATAGTTATCCAGTCTGCAATTAGGCAAATACAAAATTATCCAAAAGTACAAAGACAAGCTTAGACAAACTGTGGCTGGAGTCAGTACCACTGAGGGCAACACACTTAAGGGGATATGGAACACCTGCCACCACTCCTAAAGAACCCAGAGCCACCTAGAGGCCAAGCACAGAGCAAGGACAACAATAACAGCACACAGATCCTGACAGTTCTTACTGGTTAGCTGTTGAGCTAACAAAAGAAGCTGATAGCTTAGCACCTTTCGTTGTCCGATGAGCTAACCCCTCCCACCTACTTCCTTATGTCTAAGGGGATTGCTCAATCCAGCTCACCTTTCGTTGTCCGATGAGCTAACCCCTCCCACCTACTTCCTTATGTCTAAGGGGATTGCTCAATCCAGCTCTCCATCCAACGGGTCCGGACATCCCTAAACCTGAAAATTCTTACTAAGCAGGTTCACTGAAAGTGCTGTTTAAGCTGGTGTCGGGAAATGACTCGCCTAGCCTCTGACAGCCTACATCCAGAAGTCGTGCCCTTCTTCAACCGGAGGTCTGGACGACTGAGTAGCCAACCGCAGTCCTTCACAGTCCAACAGTCACTTCTGTTAACGGCTGCTCATTCCCTAATATTACAACTGCCACTTGGTATATGGGCTAGGTTAATTTTAGTGACTCGGCACGAGCCCCAAGGGCGTTGTTTTAACAAACTTGGCTAAGGCAACCTATAAAAACCTCCTATAATTTCTTAGAACCAGGCAACAAGACTTTTTACCACCAATGAAAAACCAAAAATACGGTGACTCAAATAATTGAATGTCCACGATTTAACTAGAATTTTATATGCTTTCTTTAATTAGTAACACTTTTGCAGGGGTCAGTAACAGCTTAAATTCAGCAACACAATAAATTCTGTCTTTCCCTGATGCTGAAACTAGTGAGTTTGGAGAGGCTTTGAAGACGGAGGCTCGTCCATGCAGCCGATGGAGCTGTTCCTTCGGGTAACAACGAGTGGTTTCTTGAGGGGGATACGACTTGATCTTCAGTTTTCCTCCTTTAAGTGGCAGGCACTGATGCTCCAGGCTTCGATGGTTAAACAGAAACTTTGCTGTCACATGTCTCAGAGGACAAGAGCTTCCAGAGGCTGAAGAGTTGAAGGAAACCCCGGGGACATAATTGAGGTTGATTTAGGACTTCCAGGAGCCTGAAACTTAGAGCAATTAGCTGTTCACCGATCAAGTTCACTTCTGTTGTCTGGATAAAAAGGCTGTAGATGAAATCAGATTCTTAATTTTGAGGCACAGTCCTTCAGGGCTCACGGGTTGATCCTCTTTTTAATGCAGTCGATCAGCAGGGCTGTGTCTCTGGTACTTCTTCCATCCAAGCATCTTTTTCTCCGTCCGATCTTGTTCACTGGTCTTCAGCGAGGAAACAACCCCGTTCCTTCCTTCAGCTTTGCCTTTATAGTGCTTGATGCTTTCACCAGTCAGCTCCTTATTAGGCTTTCCAGTTATTACTCAATCTATTCAGCTCAACTTCTTGGTTATTGCCAATACTTTAGTCATGGTCATTGTGACCTACTGGTTCCTGCTTTCTCGGCCTTGGAGCCACGCAGCTTGCTGTAGTCGCATCCTCCCTTCCTCCCATTGTCCTTTAAAGGTTCTCTGTCAGCATACAGCTGGCTCTTGTAACTCTTAGTCATCCTGCACTTCTCTCCCTAATCTGCTCAGTCTTAAACTTTACACAGTATCACACATTCCATTCTCAGCTTTATACATTTACTTTAAGACACAGTTATAAAATCATCACTTCATTCTTTTTATCCATCACTAATAATCAACATTATAGCTTTCATATATGGTTGATTGAGAATTTTAAACCTTAATGTTTTGTATTTATTATCAGTTCTCAATCATATTTCAATCATTTGTGTTCTAACTGGAAAATCAAAGATTACTCGTTTCATTTATTACTTGTAAAAGAATGGAAAATCATCATACATTATTTCGTTGGATACACTTGTTTACAGTTCTGCAAAAGATAAGACAGGTAATATTTATTTCCACACAGGACTCTCCAGTCCTCTCAGCTCCAGAATATGAGAACATGCCTGTTTCACACTGCACTGTTTCAACTGTTTAATTTAATAATTGTTGCATGGATTACACAGAAATATAGCTATTGTAATTTTTATGGATTTAACTGTGAGTACTTCATGAATGCTGCATGGATTACATGGAATGATCTCACCTTATTTTGACACACCAGAATCAAACACATACCTTTAAAAACCAGGGTTAATAAAAGGGACGGTGTGTTATGGCCGATCCGTGTTTAAAATCACCCTTTAAATAAAGTTTGTCTTAACTTTAAAAAGCACGGACAAAGAACACAAAACTGAACATGTGTGCTGCAGATATTCTGCTAGCACCAAGATAGCTGAGTTCAACACAAAAAAACCAAACTTCATAAAATGAAAAACATTTAGATCATTTCAATCTAAATCACTTCTATAATATTCTGCCCAAACACTTAACCTCATGAACCGTGGTGAGGAAACGTTGTCCAAAGGCAGCGAAGTTTGAAGAAACGTCCACAGTCTTTAAGTGGTTAGCTACAGCTAACCTCCTTAGCTGTGGGGAGTGGCGGCTGTTCTGTCAGCCGGTCTGTGAACAAACGGTTAGCTTTTAGCTAACCTCTGTAGCTGTGGATGAAAGACGGCCCGTTCTGTCCGCCAACCACACTGCACGTTACCGTAACCACGGTGATGCAGTCTCTGCTTTCTTCCTTCCAGACTGGGAGACCGCGTCTCTGCAGGGACTTTTCTGGAACACCGTTTGCTTCTGCAGGCCTCAGAGAGAAAGTCAAGCCAAATGCTTATACCTTAATTCCCCTTTTTATGAATGAATACTGGGTGCTCTCTACTGAGGGGGTGCTCTTATACAGACAGTGGCATCATGGGAACTCCGCTGTTACAATTTGCTTGGCTGTGCTGGAAGTAGGTTAAATGCACTTTATTTTGAAAGTTCCAGAAAAGTTTGTTCCGCATCTTTCATGTTGTAACCATGGCTGTGGGTCCCAACAATAGACTGAACCAAAACAAGGCTGCAGGTCCAGATGGTGTCAGTCCCAGAGTCCTATGGTCTCTGCAGAGCAGCTCTGTTTAATTCTGCTGTGCTTTTTCAATCACAGCCATACTCAGGAGAAGTTTCAGTGGAAGACAACCATCTTGTTTGCACAATGACTATAGACCTGTTGCCCTGAAATTCCAAATCATGAAAGTCCTGGAGAGACTCCTGTTGGCCCACCTGAGTAAGCAAACAAGCACATTCAGGACCTCCTGCATTTTTCCTATCGCTGGGGGTGGGAGACACCATCATACACCTTTTTCAACAAACCCATGGTCATCTGTACCAAGCAGGCAGCACTGATTTGATTTGCTGACTCTGGTGAAGGCCTCGGCAATCTCCTGGATCAAAGACTACCTGACAAACTGAACACAGTTTATGAGACTGAAGGGTTGCGTGTCTTATCAGGTAGTCAACAGCACAGGAGCACCACAGGGGACTGTGCTCTCACGATTCCTTTTCACTCTGGACACCTCAGACTTCCAGTACAAGACAGACTCTTGTCATCTGTAGAAATGCTCAGATGACCCTGCAGTTGTGGGGTATATCAGAGATGAACAAGAGGCTCGGTACAGAGAGCTGGTGGATCGTATTGTGGAAAACAGTCATCTTGAAATTTTTTTAAAGAACTCTTTGGGTGGCAATCCATATGTAGGAGGGCGTCAGTTAGTAATTATCTTGTAATGTGAGAAAAAGATCAAGGGTCTCAGGGCAGAAGAAGACAAGCAAGCTTTAGGGCCATGAAAAATGCCAGGAAAGGAACTTTTCACTCCCAAATATCAAAAGCAGCACTTACAAAATGAAAGTATTTCTTTATTTCTGTAACATTAATAGTGAAGAAACCTTCAAGGCACTGTAAATGGGCAGGGTCTGTTCAACTTTGTCTCCTCGCCTAGCTGACAGAGAGTATTGCTTCTGAAAGGCCCCTGGTTAAGGTTAAAGCCTTACTCAATTAACTTGATTATATCTTTAAATGGTTTGCTCCTTGTCATTGCAAAATATAGGTATTTTTACACAAAATGAACCACACATCTACAGTCACTAGCCAACATTCTCTTTAAATTTACAAACACATTGTGTGGGAACTAGCCTGACAGATTTTTAAAACTGAGATCTAATTGGACAGACAGTATGTAGATCACCTCCATGAAAAGGCACAATCAGAAACAGCAGTCTGGAGGCGAATCTGAATGACCTATTCTATGTCAATAAATAGTAGGAATTTAGAATAGTATGAGCTTACAAATCAGAGCAGACTAAAGCTGTCGTCAAGGGTCTCAAAGAGAGATGGCACATGACATTAATGCAAGAGAAGCAGTGAGTTACAGCCATGTACCTGTAAAATATGAGTATATGCCCAAATATGCATACCCTTAGCACTACATTTTAAAAGGAAAAAACAGGGACAAACTACAGGAATAAGGTTATTACAATTATTTCATTGTGGACCTATTTTAGGGTTTCATTCATAAATTCCTACGGTAAAATTTAGATTTGTTTCTATAAAGTTGTTAAAAGGTTTTCTGTCTAAGAAAACCAAACCGATTGCAGTTTACTTTGCAACAATCCCTCCTCCTGAACGAGCATGTAGAGCCAGTGGAAAGGAAAGCTCCCCTTTAACAGGAAGAACCCACAGCAGCCATCTGCTCCAAGCTTTTTGACTCTGGGTTTTTGAGAAGTTAGAACAGAAAATACAGAAACACTGGGCCAGGTTTACTTTCTATGCTGAAGAAAAGTGAGATGTTAATAGCATCAGTGGCTCCTTTGGTGGCTTTATCTAGGGGAGAAACACAGCTAAAAAGCTTTGATTTTGGGCTGGCTGATGTGGCTTAAGATTAATAACTTGCTATTGTTTGGATTTATCACAATACATAAAAAGTATATTGTGATATTTAAAAATTGTGCTCTATCTTTATAATAATTTTTAAGTGTCTAATGCAGTCATGAACAGTGAGTCAGAATATGTCTCTTCTTCCAATAGCAGGACAAAAGCAACACATTTTGCTGCTATTTTTCTACATAATCCAACAGTAATAGTGATCTTTGAGCTTGAGTAAAAAGGAGCCATGGGAGTCACAGTACTGTGCTGTTGTTGTGATTATAACTTAAAGTATCTGGCACACTTCGCTACTGTTGGGATAGAACAGTCAGATTAGCTACCAAATGTGCAGTAAACCATAGCATTTTTGATGGAGATGAGCAGAAATCTCTCGTTCAGTCCCATTTGTTTGACGTCTCTTACTTATTGTCATTCCTTCATCCAGAGCTATTTTACTTGATTGTTGAGGTGTTGATATAACTTACTGACTGTTGTTTTGATGGCACAGCTTCGTGCCTCCTACTAATAATAGCGCTGTGCGCACATTTTTAGCTCCTTAAGGACATCACCTTATTGTGTGTTATGAATAACAATATTTAACAAACAGTTTTGCAATCTGTTTGGTTGTTCTTTTTGCCTTGGGAAACACATGATCCAAATGCATTCAGTGATGTTCTTGATGCTAGCGTTAGCTAACTCATTAACTATGTTGGGGTCTTGTTTAAAAGTTCTGTTCATTTATTGCCAAGTTTGTACATACAAACAAGGAATTTGACTCCGGTACACTTTGCTCTTTGGTTTTTGTTTTTGCACTACAGAATATACATATCTACAATGTACAATATACACATATATAAATAAATAAAAAGGTGCATTTGCAACATCTGTATGCTGTTGTTTTGTACTCTATTAAATGTTCAACAGAGAAACAGCCTGGGGGAAGAAACTGTCTCTGTGGCGGCTGGTTTTAGTGAACAGCGCTCTGTAGCATCGCCCTGAAGGTACAACTCTGAACAGTTTATGTGCAGGGTGTGTGGGATCTGCAGAGATTTTAGCAGCTCTTTTCCTGACCCTTGACCTGTATAAGTCCTGGATGGAGGAAAGGTCAGCCCTGATGATTCTCTCTGCAGTCCTGATTATTCGTTGCAGTCTGGACCTGTCCTGTTTTGTGGATGAACCAAACCACACTGAGATGGATGAAGACAGGACAGACTGAATGATGGCAGTGTAGAAGATGACCAGCAGCTCCTGTGGAAGGTTGAACTTCTTGAGTTGCCTCAGGAAGTACAGTCTCTGCTGGGCTTTCTTCCGAACAGTGTCTATGTGTGAAGACCATCTCAGGTCCTCAGAGATGGTGGTTCCTAGGAATCTGAAGTGATCCACAGCCGACACGGTGTTGTTGAGGATGGTGAGGGGGGTGTATGGCGGTGGTGTTCTCCGAAAGTCCACCACCATTTCCACAGTCTTGAGTGGGTTTAATTCCAGGCAGTTCTGACTACACCAGTGTATAAGTCCAATGACAGTGGTGTCATCTGCAAACTTCAGGAGTTTCACGGACGAGTCCGCTGAGATGCAGTCATTTGTGTACAGGGAGAAGAGTGGGGATAGAACACACCCCTGGGGGGCACCAGTACTTATTGATCTGGTTCGGGAGAAGATGCTCCCCAGTCTCACCTGCTGCTGTCGGTCCGTCAGGAAGCTGTTGATACACTGACAGGTGGAGGCTGGGACGTTGAGCTGGGTGAGCTTCTGGTGGAGGTTTTGAAGGCCGAGCTGAAGTCTACAAACAGGATCCTGACGTAGGTCCCTGGGTGGTTGAGGTGTTGCAGGATGAAGTGTTGACCTAAGTTAACAGCATCACCTGCCGACCTAATTTGCGGTACCATTAACATTTTAAAAGGTCTTACATGTAGTTTGTGTAAAAAATATTATCAGTAACATTAGTAATAGGATTACAGCTTTTGTTACTAGTGCGAATTCCTTAACTTTTCTCTGCTTTTGTTTAAGAATTTACATTTTGCCAGGTAGTGAAAAACGGGGTGGAGGGGAAGGCTCTGCAGCCTGGAGGGGGGCGGGGTGTGAAGTGCCTCATTTGCATTTAAAGAGACCGCAGCGAAACGAGACGGTCAAAAAGGAAGATTAAAAAAATTAGTAAAATGAACACCTGAGGAGCTACAATAACGACAAATGTAAACCAAAGCATTGCAGTTCCCCTTTATACAGACCACATCTGAATGATTTAAATAGGAAAATGAAGGATTTAAAAGCATGATATGTTCCCTTTAAATAGCCGCCCTTTGCTCTGATTACTGCCTTGCTCTCTTTGCATTCTCTCCTTGAACTTCATGAGGTGGTCACCTGAAATGGTTTTCCAAAGAATCTTGAAAGAACTTCCCAGAGGTTTATTGAGAGACGGCCAAGGTTAGTATTTCAGTCATCACAGCAAATGGTGGCTATTTAAAGGAATTTAAAATATAAAACATATTTAAAGTTATTTTACAATTTTTCTTTTGCTACATAACTCCATATTTGTTCATTTACACTTTTGATGCCATCAGTGAGAATCTACGTACAGTGTAAATAGTCATAAACATAGAAAGCCATAAATGTGAAAGGCATTCTGAAACTTTTGACCGGTAGTGTATTTCTAAACATCAATTATTCCAACATCTGACACTGAAAACCCATGAACTCTTGCTAGGCTGTTGGATGTGTTTCGAACTGTTCATACAGTTAGTTGCATGGTGATGCTGAAGGAGAGAATGAAGGATTAGATATGGGGTAAAACAAAGAGAGACAGGGTCAGGTGTATCATTAAATTAATTGTCAAGGGTAGCTTTTGGAGTGGACCCCAGAATGCAGACAGATAGGCAGAGATGCAGTGAGCGCAAAAGGGTTTCAACTCACACAGGCAGATGGCAACAAAAGACGGGCAAGGTGAACAGGGCTTGGACTGACAAACAGACATGGTATGATTAACAGGGAAGGACATGAACAGTATGTATCCGCAAGGAATAAACAGAACAGCAGTGTATTTGAAGGGCAAGACAGGTAAAAACCTGAGAAATTGCAAGTACTTGATTGCAAGTAGCAGGTGGACCAGATTAGGCTGATTGCTTTAATAGAGGCAGAGAGTGAAAAACAAAACATGGCTGAAACAACTAAACAACTAAAATACATCAATAACAGAATACAAGAATAAGTTAGAAATTGTTGCAAAATTGGAGTTTATACTCTCTTTCCTCCCTGTGCACCACTGGGTCCGTTTCTCTCCAGTTCCAAGACCCAACCAGTAAAACCAGCAAAGTATTTACCTTGTGAAATAATGAGACATGGTTAAGTATAAAATCAAGATTTAATCCCAAAATGATCAGTTTACAGAGTATACAACTGAACAGATACAGAGTGACATTCACCTTCGGTACCAGGCCCCCCTCAGCCCATCTTAGGGATGAACCAAGAGGAGCAAAGAATGGAGCGTGAATCCTGCTTTTATCTATGCCTGTTCTTAACCCTCCTAAAGGCTGTCATCCTCTTGTATCAGTTTATCCTTGACTATGTGTTGCGTCTTATGTGATATCAACAGTTATGTTTCAATTCAATTTAAATTCAGTTTATTTATATAGCGCCAATTCACAACACATGTCGTCTCAAGGCACTTCACAAAAGTCAGGTACATACATTCCAATTAATCCTAATCATTGAACAGTGCAGTCAGATTCAGTTATTTATTCAAATTGGATAAAAAGTTTTTCTATCTAAGGAAACCCAGCAGATTGCATCCAGTCAGTGACTTGCAGCATTCCCTCCTCCTGGATGAACATGTAGAGACAGTGGACAGTCACTGGCGTTGACTTTGCAGCAATCCCTCATACTGAGCATGCGTGTAGTGACAGTGGAGAGGAAAACTCCCTTTTAACAGGAAGAAACCTCCAGCAGAACCAGAACCAGGCTCAGTGTGAGCGGCCATCTGCCACGACCGACTGGGGGTTAGAGAGAACAGAGCAGAGACACAAAGAGAACAAAGAAGCACTGATCCAGGAGTACTTTCTATGGGAAGGAAAAGTAAATGTTAATGGATGTAGCTCCTTTAGTCATTTCACCTAGAAAGAAAGAACAGATAAACTCTGAGCCAGTTTTCAAGTTTAGAGTCTGAAGAGAGCACATAGAGTATGTCACAGTAGAAGCTCAGTTAATTGCCATGTCTAGGAGAGAGAAAGGGTTAAACACTGAAAGACAGGGCCATGTGGATCATCGGTAGAGGGTGAGCATTAAGTTGTTCCCAGCAGAAGCTTGGACGATGCCCCTCTCCAGAAAGGTGTCACAGGTAGACACAGAGTCAGGCCAGGTGTAGCTTCTAGGAAGAGAAGAGAGAGAGAACAAAGTTAAAAGCTGAAATAACAGCAAATAATACAAAATTGAAGAGTAGTGTGAGAATGTAGCGAAGAGGGTGAAAGTGGTCATTATGTCCTCCAGCAGCCTAAGCCTATAGCAGCATAACTACAGAGATAGCTCAGGATAACCTAAGCCACTCAAACTATATGCTTCGTCAAAAAGGAAAGTTTTAAGCCTAGCCTTAAAAGTAGACAGTTTGTCCATCTAGAGCCCACTGATGGCCATTGTTATACTAAAAACCACAACGATTATCTTTCTCTGTCAGATTGACCATAACCATTGGAAAAGAGAGGGGGTCATACAGGTAGCAGAAATGGAGGGTGTGTTTGCACCTCAACCATAAATGTTGTTTAAGCTGTAGCAGTGAGCGGTGGGGCAGATAAGCAACAGGGGCAGATATATTTAATTAGAGCAGCAAAGAGATGATTAGAAAAGGCCACAGAATTATACCTCCATAACAATCCACCTGTTGAGGAGGGAAAAACCCACCACACATCAATTAATGCGTCTAGTGCATATGGACCTAAGCCAGAATATGGCAGGCAGATCCTTCCGGCCGTCACGTAACTCAAATATTCAGTGGACAACATCAGTGTGTGCTCTGGCACCACATCCATTTGATATTCCGGTGATCGCAAACCTCTGGTATCAATGGAACCAATAGCACGATCAATACACCTGAGGATGAGAGCTCGAATACATGGTGCACAACAGCATACACAAACTGCGATCACCACAACAACAGTCAATGAAGTGAATATACCACCAGTAGGTTCCCCCATTTTCCAAACCACGTCTCAAACATGTTTGTGAATTGTTCATCGATTCCTGAGTGTGATTTTAATCCAATGGACAGTGATTGCAATTCTTTTAGGGCCTTCGTTAGAGATCCATCAGGTGCTGTAATTTTTGGGAATAAAAGAACAAGCCTCTCCAAAAACACCACACAACCTTCTTCTTTTGCTAGGATCATATCCAAAGCTATTCTATTTTGACAAGAAATAATTTCAACACCCTGTTTACACAGCCTTCAGCTGTCTCTCCTGTTTTGCCGTGGTGTCATTTAAAAGATTACAATCAGTTCTAACAGGAAGCAGTTTGTATTCTAGCAGACATATCAAATTCAAAAACACCTTTTCTGAAAGGTTCCCGCTGACGAAGTAGGCCAATCGGTGTCAGGGCATCCTGGATGGAGAGGGAAACCAGGGCACATCTTTCCTGTCCAGTCAATAGGTAGTCACCCCCAAAGCAATTATTCCCCATAAATCAGTTTTGTTCAGCAGCAAGTAAAGGTTCAAGGCCTTCTATCAAGTTAAGACCCCGAGATACTTGAACTCCTCCACTTGAGGCAGGAACTTCCCTCCAGCCTGAAGAGGACAAGCCACCCTTTTCCGGTCGAGAACCATGGCCTCGGACTTGGAGGAGCTGATCTTCATCCCAGCCGCTTCACACTTGGCTGCAAACGGCCCCGGCGCATGCTGTAGGTCTTGGCTAGAGGAGGCAAGCAGGACCACGTCATCCGCAAAAAGAAACTATTAAAATACATTTCATACTGGTCACAAAGGGAGAGAAGAAATAGATTTGCTTTGTCTTTTAATGTTCTATTGTGCATTTAAATGTAACAGTATAACGTATACATAGTTTATGTCATTGTTTTAATTTATGTTATTTTTCATGGGAATTATTAAATCATGTACACCCGTCAGAAATGTTTAGTTATTCATGTAATTATTTTGTGTCTGGTTATGAAAGCACTGTGGACAAAAAGGTTTGGATGTACAGATGATTAAAATTCCCTGAGCCCCCCTTCTCTCTTTACCCATTTTCTGTCTGGTTAATGCCAATAAACTCCACAAATCATTGACAAGTTGAGAGGAATAAGGTGGCAAGCACTGGGAATTTTACAAGTAGAGGATATATACTACTCACAAAAAGTAGGGGGATATTTGGCTTTCTGTTGAAATTTATGGAAAGCATAAAATGTTCAAGCTACAGTGCAATTACAACAAACAGCATGAGACAACAACGTCTCATGCTGTTTAGAAGTCTCATGCTTATTATCTGCTGAAGCTTCTTAAAAGTCAAGTCATTGAGGTTCTGGGCTACAGAGTTATGAGCCTCTAGACGGGGACTCAGCTAATTCCATAGGTTTCTATGGTATTCAGGTCTGGAGAAAGATGGCAATTGTGGCTCAGGCATAGCACTCTCCTTGACGTGTCCAACATGCCATTATTTCTGCACAGGGTGAATCAACTTTCTTTAGAAAACAGCATTGAAGCCCATAGGTTCCTTGTCCAGCAAAAATGCTCCCTGGGGATTTCCGGTCTGGCGTTCAATTCAATAACATCGTATAGAGTGAACTCCCGACTACAATTTCAAAAAATTCCTGCTAAACTCGAAATTTACGGACATTCTTAAGGAAGTGAGTAAGGGGATTTTACAGAGTTCTCATCGGGTACTCCGGCTTCCTCCCACAGCCTAAAAACATGACTGTTAGGTTAATTGGTCTCTCTACATTGCCCTTAGTTGTGACTGAGTGTGTCTATGGTTGTTTATCCTGTGTGTGTCTGTTTTGCCCTGCGATAGACTGGTGGCCTGTCCAGGGTGTACCCCACCTCCTGCCCAGACTGCTGGAGATAGGCACCAGCTTCCCCACGACCCACTATGGAAGAAGCAGTAGAAGATGATTGACTAACATTTTTGTGCTCGGGTAACTTTCTAAATATGCGCAAGTTCCAAACAGACTTATGTGGTACTGGCCTATGGGCCAAAGAGGGCACTGTTCAACAAGAAGACGGATTAGCCCTTCCCCTACCCTTGGCCAATACATTGGCCTTCCCTTTTGAAATCTATTTGCTATACTTTTTCCTATTTTTCTCATTGTTCTTTATTCTCTGTTCTGATGTCAGGTTTTTGTTCTGAAAGGAACAAAGGATTATAGCTTAGAGCTCAACTTTAAAAAAGAAACAGATTTAATAATTAAGGCAGCTCCAAGCACAATTAAAGATTTTGGAAAATGCTCATAAAACTACTGGAAGTGAGATGTTAAAAACAGAACTGAATAAAAAAAGGCATAAAATGAATGACATTCTCTCAAGTGAAATAAAACAGAAAATGATCTTCTTACAAGAAATAAACTATGAGGCTGGAAGCAAATCAGCCAGCTTACTGGCTTATAAATTGAAAAAACAACAATTGGAAAATACAATTCATAAAATAAGAAACCCTGAAACAAATACTTTAGAATGTAAATTGGATAAGATTCAAAAAATATTCCTTTCTTTTAATAAACAATTGTATACTCAACCTAAAGTAGATGGAAAACTCATGACTGATTTTCTAGATAAAATTAATTTGCCTAAAATACGTTTTGATCAAAATAAGGGTCTCCTATCCAAAATAACTGAACTTGAAATTAAAAAAGCCATTTCTGAGTCCAAAACTAATAAGGCACCAGGGCCAGACGGCTTCCCATCAGAGTGGTATAAATAGCTTTGAAAACCGTATTTAATTATGTATTACAAAATGGAGAAATGCCACCATCTTGGAGTGAGGCATCCATCTCATTGATAGTTCAGGAGGATAAAGATAGGCTTGAGTGTGGTAATTAGCACCCTATAAGGGTGCTTAAATACTATAAATCATATAAATTATAAAGACTATAAATTATTTACACATATTATTTCTAGAAGATTAGAGAGTATACTACCTAAAATCATTAGTTTGGATCAGACAGGTTTTATCAAAAATAGACAGACATGGGATAACATTCGCTGAACCCTACACATCATTGATCATATTGTTAAAAGTCAAAATGAGATGGTACTAATTAGCCTAGATGTCGAAAAGACATTTGATCAGGTAAATTGGGAATTTCTGTACAAAGTTTTGGGTAAATTTGGTTTTAATCAATAATTTATAATAGTGATTCAAGCTTTTTATAAATGCCCAAAAGTGAAAATTAAAGTGGACGGAGCCCTCTCTCAAATATTTGAATTACAAAGAGGAAATAAACCAGGATGCCCAAGTAGCCCATTATTATTTCCTATCTTTATTGAGGCATTGAGTCAAGGGATAATCCAGAATCCTAACATCACAGGAGTAAATTTGTTTGGGCAAAAGATTTCTTTTTTTGCAGATGATGTTTTAATCTTGACAAATCCAGATTCATCATTGCTTAATCTCCTTTCTTATTTGGAAACATTTGGCTCAGTGTCTGGCTATAAACTTAATATCGCTAAAACACAATTACTAAGCTTAAATCACAAACCATGCCAAATACTGACCTTTAAGATTAATTTAAATTGGGACCTGGATTGCTTGAAGTATCTAAAAGTCAATAGTTCAAAGGATTTATCTAAAGTATATAATATGAATTTAAAGCCATTGTGGCTACAAATTAATAGGGATATTAGAAGATGGGATTTAATACCAATGTTTAATTTTGAATCCCGTGTAGAGACCATTAAAATGAACATACACCCTAGGTTACTGTACCTCTTCCAGACTCCTCCTATTTTTATTTCAGACAAACAATTCAAGAAATGGGACGGCGCAATTACTAGATTTATTTGGCAGGGGTAAAGACCGAGAGTGTGTCTTAAAACTCTTCAGTTAGAAAAAGAGAAAGGCGGTCTGGCTTTAGCTAACTTCAAGGATTACTACATTTCAGCCCACTTCCCAAATTTGGTATGCTGGTGTAACTTAGAATATAAAGCAAAATGGAAAGACATACAATTGTGCCTTTCTGGAGGTTGTCCAATACAAGCTTGACTTGGAGATAAAAAAAAGAGCAGTTACAGCAAAACAATCAGTGGAGCAACGTGCCTTTGAAACTATGGCTGAAATGGAGTTTAACGAAAATTCAGAATGAAAGACTCACCCTCGCCATCTCACCGTCCAATGACTTCCCTGTGTGTCTCCCGGCCTTCCAATCAGCATCCTGTCCTCCTGATTCATCATCCAATCGCCTTCCGAGGCCTTATTTTTAAAAGGACCTTCGGTTGTGGGTTTCCTCCTCGCTTGTCAGCTGAGCTCACCTACAACTCCGACGCCTCCTCGCACTGTTGTTTAACGGACTCTCATAATCCTTCCTCCCCAAAACCGCTCCTAGGAGCGCTCGCCTCACTACTGGACTCATTTGTTTCCCTTTCCCAGCTTTCCGGCAAGTGGAAAGGCGCATCAAGAATTTCCCTACACTTCTCCTGCCCAAAGGGCGCCGAGGTAGCCCTGCCCTCCTCACCGGTCCCGCCGCTGCGTTACCCCCGGGCCCCGTTCCCCCAGCAGTTTTTCCTTTCCCCCCTAATCCCTCAAAACCAATCATTAAAAATTTCCCTGCTTCATTCATTTTCGTTTATGGATTCTCTCCAGTTTCCACGTCATCGCTTACCCCCCCTGCTCTGTGACTTGCCCCCATCTCTGCCACATCAGCATTTCCTCATTCCCTCACCATAGTAGCTGCCTGCTCTTTGGCTCCTCCCCCCAACATTCCCTTGCTAACGCCCCGGGCCCAGCTTGTCTCTAGATAAGATGTATTACCCACCTTTTTTTTCTCTATCCTTTTTTCTTAATGTGCTCTTCAAACGTGCGGTTTTTCCCACGCCTTTTTTTCATTCAGGCTGATCATTTACTCCCGTGTTTTTACCATCTCTTTGGCTCAGCTCTTAAATCTACGGAGGCAGCTCATTGATCTGGTTTTCCTCATTTTTACCATCTCCGGGGCTGTCTAAATGTATCACTTCCTCTGATAACTTTCTGCTTCGTTTAAATCATCTCCTCCCCCGGCTTTCTGTCCGAACAACCGCACCCTGCTCCCGGTCAGACCCTGGGAGTTTCCCCGGGCTCCTTGGTCCTCAAAGTGAAACTCTCTAACCAGACTCATAAAGGAACGACTCTCAAAAGCTTCAAATTTCTGCTCTTTTATTCGAATTTAAGCAGAGAAATGATTATAGAGATCAGCGCTGGGGCCCCTGTCGTGGATCATTGCTGTATGTGAAAGGTTGAAAAAAGAGCCCCGAAAGAAGGTCACATGTGGGTTGTTATCTGGCACTCCAAAGCAATATATGTGCACTTCCCTAGTGTTTATCAGTAGATTACGTGTCACCATTGCGGTGTCTGTCTGATAGGTCGTGTAGTAGCTGGTGTCCATTTTAAATCTAAGTGTGCTGTGGCATTCTAATCAATCAGTTATCGGCTACTCTCTTTAAAAATGTGCCCCAGCCACAGGTACTCGTACTCGTACTCGTCGTCTTCCGCTGTATCCGGGACCGGGTCGGGGGCAGCAGACTCAGCAGGACACCCAGACGTCCCCCCCCAGACACCTCCTTCAGCTCCTCCGAGGGGAGCCCAAAAGGGGTTCCCCGGGAGCCGAGAGACATAGTCCCCCCAGTGTCCCCGGGACCCTGGGCCTCCTCCCGGTGGGGCGTGCCGGAAACACCCCCCGAGGAAGCGTCCCGAGGGCATCCGGGTGGGAGGAGCAGCGGCTCTACTCCAAGCACCTCCTGAATGGTTGGCCCCACCTATCTCTAGGGGGTGCCCGGGCCACCCACGGAGGAAGCTCATTTTCAGCCGCTTGTATCTGGGATCTCGTTCTTTCGGTCATGACCCAAAGTTCATGGCCATAGGTGAGGGTAGGAACGTAGACCGACCGGTAAATCGAGAGCTTCGCTTTTGGCTCACTCTTTTCACCACAACGGACCGGCACAGCCCCCCCATTACTGTGGCAGCCGCACCGATCCGTCTGTCGATCTCCCGCTCCATTCTTCCCCCCACTCGTGAAAAAAGACCCCGAGATACTTGAACTCCTCCCCTTGAGGCAGGAACCCCCCTCCAACCTGAAGAGGACAAGCCACCCTTTTTCCGGTTGAGTACCCATGGCCTCTGACTTGGAGGAGCTGATCCTCATCCCCGCCGCTTCACCCCTCGGCTGCGAACCGCCCAGAGCATGCTGTAGGCTTTGGCTAGAGGGGCCAGCAGGACCACGTTTACGCAAAAAGAAGAGACGAAAATCCACTGGTCCCCAAACCAGACCCCCCCCGACCCTTGGCTGCGTCTAGAAATCCTGTCCATAAAAGTTATGAAAAAGGACCCGGTGACAAAGGGCAGCCCTGCCGAGTCCAACATGCACCGGGAAAAGGGTCCGATTTAGTGCCGGCAATGCGGACCAAACTCCTGCTCCGCTTTGTTCTCCATACCCCAGCCACAGGTCATTATGTTTAAAAACCCTTTGAGGCCATTTATCCCTGTATGTTGTGTCGATGTGTATCATCTTTATGGGATGTATGGTCGAAATCAGCTATGTTTAATATTTTTTAAAGATTCTCACTAACATTTTTTAGGATCCTCTTTTTTAGCGCTCCAGCCTTTTTTAGGCATTTCCCGGAGTTCGCCAGCTGCATAGTTTCAACCCAGCATAGATAATTCAGTACTTTTCCCCTCCCTCTCTTTTTTCCTATTTCTAATATGGGTTGGTCGTTTTTCATCAGTACCTCTGGGCCTTTCCCCCAGCCTTAGCTGCTTCCACTCTTTTTTCCCCTCCAAAAGCCCCCCCTTAAGGGCTTTTCTGTTCTTTTCAACTGACCCAAATTTTATTGCGCCCCCTTTTGGTTTCCATTTTGGTCGGCCATCAGAGCGCCCCCCTTTCTCTTCTCCCTTTTCCAAACTTCTGCACGGTCCCCCAAATTGCCCAGGCTTACCGCTCCCTCTCCTTTTTAACCGGGGAAAGGTATCTCCTTCCCCTTTTAGCGTGGGCGTTCGCTCGGCTGAGTCGTTTTTTAAGTTTTCCCGCTGTAGCGTCCCGGTTTTAAAAAGGTCTCTCAGCGGATGGTTCACAAACCTTTTGGTTTGAAAAAGGCCTTGCATTGTGATCCCATTGTAAGATCTAAGGATATGCAGAATGTAATACCCCTTTTAAAAACCCCAATCTTTTTATTTCCCTATATTTTAACCTTTTATACCTCATTACCTTTTCCATACAAGACTTATTTATCTTTAAAATTTTTACAAATTTTTACAAACCCCATTTTACCATATATTTATTATACATCTCACCTCCCTATATTTCCCAGTGCCATTAAATGTTATAAAATACATATTTCAATTTTTCTGTGACCTTACTTAGGTTTTTGATATTGAACCTAATAAACTTTCGTATTGCCGATTAAGCGTGCATAACGTACTAAGAAAATTGGCCCTTCTACTGGGGAAAATTAAAAAAATTAATAGAAATTGGGTATTCACATGTTTAATAAGCTCCAGCACAGGACCTTGCGGCACTCCTTCTCTTCTGTTTGTTTCCCTTTTAAAAAACAGAGTTGTAAAAGGAAGAGCCTGTGTTTTGCTTCTTTGTGGCACTCTCAAAAAAAAGGAAAATTTTTACTTGAGCGGGCAAAACTTTGTCCTCGGCCAGCATTATGAAAACAGGGGTTTTTGAAAAGTCAATATTGTATGTCCTTTACACCCGGGCGCAAACTCCGGGCCGTTTGGTTTTTTTTTGGGGGGGGTTTTTTAAGGGGGGAAACATTTCCAATTTTAAGGGGTTCCTTTTTTTCCCCCAAAATTTTTCCCCCCCCTTTCTATGAATCATCCCCTCACTATAGCCTTTCTGCCCTTTTGGGCATTTTTTGGAAGAAGCGCAAACGCCGCTTTTTTTTGATGAGCAGGGGGGTCAATCCCCCTTAGTCAAAAGCCCCCTCTTTTTCTTTAAGGGATTATGCCTTACCTCCGGGGGCATCCCGGCAAGTCCCTAAAATCAAAAACCCTTTATCAATTTTCCCGCCCATTGTTTTCCAGGTTATTTTTATTTTAGTTCCCAGGTCCTTTTGTTGGGCTTTTTCAATTTCTCCTTTTTTAAAAAATCCTAAGGGTTATTGCAATTCCCTTATCCCTTTTCCTTGCTTATTTTCCCAAACCCCCTTCTATTTTTTATCAGGGGTTTTAACCCCTTTTTTCCCCTTTTAAATTTTTCCCTTTTCCCTTTGCATGGGCCCCCCCTTTTTCCCCGCTAGGAGGGCCCCATGTCGCTCCTGGGTTTCCCCAAAAAATTTAAAAGGCATGGGGGTCCCCCTTCAATGCATTTTTGCTCCATCCCGTTTTTTATGCCCTTCCTTCAGAAAAAGGAGGGGAGGGCCAAATACTGGGCCCAAGGGAAAAATCCAAGGTCCCCCTCCCTTAGCCCGCTCTCCAGCATTGGGTCGTTTTGTCCCTTTTTCATTTCCCTTTTCCTTTTTTTAAAAGTTCGCCCCGGATTTTCCCCCTCCGTTCTAAAACTGCTTAAAGTTTTTTTATTAGCTCTTTTGGTTTAAGATCTTCCCCCAAAAACCCCCGGTGGGGGTTGGGCCTTTTTTTCCATCAAATGGCTTTGTTTTAATTTGTCATGTTTAAATGTTTTTTTCAGGGGCTTTTCCCCCCAGCACCCCGCCCTTCCCTTGGGCTAATTTTTTTTTTCCCCTTTACTCTTTGCCCCCTTTACCCCTTAAAGTTTCTTCGAAAAAATACTTTTAAATTTGGTTTTTTCCCTGACTTAATTTTGGGGAAGGCCCCATTTTATTTTCCCGGGCTTTCCCTGCTTTCTTTTTTCCCCTTACTTTTCTTTTTTTCAATTTCATTTACCTTTTACTTTCCCCCAATTTCTAAACCCGACTCATAGATCCTTTTTTTTTAACCCTTTATTTTTTTTTAAAATTCCAAAAAACTGCATTTCCTTTTATGCATTTTTTTAGCACCCTTTCCTAGGAATTTTTTGTAAAAATTTTTTTTTCATCTTCCCAACCCCTAAAACACTTTTGTCAACAAAAGGTTATCCCATCAACCCTTTTTTCTGCTTTTTCAAGAAATTTTCATTTATGCATTGCCAAAGGGGAACTAAACGCCTTTCTCTGGGTCTTAAAAACCCCTAAACAAATTTTGCTTTGCCATTCATTTGGGCCCCAAAGGCCTTTTCTAAAAATCTTTCTTCTCTTAAAAGTTTGAAATTTAATTTACGAAAAAATTCAGAATGAAAGAAATCACCCCCGGGCCCTTTTCACCGTCCAATGCTTCCCCGTGCGTCTCCCCCGGGCCCTTTAAACAGCCTTTTGTCCGCCTGAATTTATCATTTAAATTTGCCTTCCAAGGGCCTTTTTTTTTTAAAGGACCTTTTGGCTGGTTTTTTCCTCCTCGCTTGCAGGGTGAGGGTCAAACCCCTCCCCCACCCCCCCCTTTCCCCCATCTTCCTTTCCCCCTTTTATCCCCGGGTTCCTTGCCCCCCCTGGCCGGGCCAAAACCCCCCCCATTCTCAAAATTTTGGGGCTTCCTCCCCGGTCCCCAGCCCCAAAGGGAAAATAAAATTTAAAATAAAATTTTACCCTCATTAAAACTTTTTAATTGCCAAAAACCCCCTCTTTGTTAGCCCTTTTTAGATTGAAAAAAACATAACTAAAAATAATCTGCCCGGGGGGAGGGAGATAAAAGCTTTTTCATTTTTGGGCCCTCTTATTAAAATGATTTTGCACTTGGAAAAAAGAAAGCAAAAATTTAACATTTTGGGAGGCAAAGGCCTAAACCCTCATACTGTATCTATTTCCCCAAAGGGGGCAATAAGGGGTTTTCAAAACCCCGTCAGGGCTTTTTCTATAAAGCTTTTTTTTCCCCCCCAAATTTGGGTTTATGGGGGGTTGGGGTGCCTATCTCCAGCAGTCTATGGACGGGAGGTGAGGGGCCCGTCCATCGCAAGGAAAGCTTAAAAGCACCCGGGATTCCCAGGTGGGCTCCCATTCCAATTATAAAACAGGACCGCCCTGCTTAGCTTCTGAGAATCAGAAAGGAAAAATGGCCCTGTTCAGGGTGATAGGGGTAAGGTCATTTTCAATCCTTATGGGGCAATATTTTAACACAAAAAAAAAAAAAAAGGGGGGGTTTCTTCAGATTTTACGGGAAATTTCCCCATGATATACAAAATCACGGGCCAAAGGGCAAGAACCCAAATTTAAGCCCAAAAAACAAAAATGATTTAAGTAAAAAATTTTATTCAAAAACTCAGGATCAAAGAAACAAAAAACAAAATTCAGCTTCCAGGAACCCCCTGAGAAACAGAGGGGGATTGGTTTGTGGTTGAATAAAAAAAATCAAAGGATCTGCAAGGGGGTTAAGGGTAAAGCCTAAAACTTTTCTCGTTTTGGTGATGAGGCACAGAACCCGAGGAGGAAGGGGACCAGGGGCAGTTAAAAGAAAAAGGTCCAACAGACTGGAAAATTTGGATTTTCCGGGCTGGGTCCAAATCCCCCGGGAACCCGCGCGTGTGGGGCAGGAAACAGAGAGCTGTGATTTTCCCCTTTACAAAAAATCCGGCAGGCGAGAGCCAGGGGGACTCAGGCTGAATAAACCCGTGGTAGGGTGAGACGTAAATCCAGGGACAGAAACAGGGCCGAATTTTCCCGGGGAGAGGGTCAGACAAGGGGGCAGGCAAGACATAAACCAAGGCAGAAAAAAGAGAAACCCAAATCCAATCCGTCAACAAGGACAAGCAAAAGGGAATAAACCTAAGGCAAAAGGCGTTATGAACGAGAAGAGGGAAAGGAACGCTGGATAACTACTCACAATGTTTTCGAAAATCTGGGCCCTCTGCCTGTCAGAGGGCTGTAATAAACGAGTCCACAGGTGTGTGGCATGACCGGGGATTCGCACAGCGGCCAGAAAAGGTGAAGCATATGGTTAATTTTCATGAGGGAAACAAAAGGCAGACGGGCCAAAAACATAACAAAATTTTAATTAAAACATTAAGAATGTTTTTTTAAATGCCATTTTGATGTTTTTCTCAAAACATATCTAAATATTTGGTCTTTAAAAAGAATTTTAATTTAAAGGATCTTCAGGAATTTATAAACGTAAGCACAGATTATGTTAAACAAAAATGGCAAAGAGAAGCAAATCATTTTATATTGGAGGACATTTGGTTAAAGCTTTGCTCTACGCAGTGGAAAATCACAAGTTCCAATACATGGAGAAGCTTTGGCTGGAAGAGCCTATGTAGATATTTTATAACTCCAGCACAGAGTTCACACTACTCTAGTTTAATATTGTCTGGAGAAAAAATGTGGTGTAAAGTTCATTTTCCTGGTCTCTCCCTTCTTCATAACTCCATCAATAAAAAAGCTTGTGGAACTTGATTCAAATCAAATTGAAAATTATATTGAATATGGAGATAATTTTAAAATTGGGATGAATTATTATTTGGTACTTTGTACTCTATAGATGTGGATAAAAATATTAAATGTTTGTTTTTAGCATTTTGTGGAGCTTGGCAGCACGAAAATCCATACACTAGGAAGGGGGCTAAGTTCTGTGACAACCCCAAACCCTGGATGACTTGGTTGTACAGTATGACGGTTTATTTCAACTATTTATTATGGAACAATCACATTTCATAAAAGACTTTAATTGGACAATTTCAATAAAATTTGGGAGAAAGGGAGAACATATATTTTGACCCCCCATGTACTACCTGTAAAAGAAACAAATCTGTGCAATGTACACCTCTTGTTTATCGCTTGGTTTTTGCGGTATTTCTTTTCTTTTTTTGTGTGTGTTTGTATATTGCTAAATATGGAAAAATACAATATACATAAAAAAGAAAAAATAAATAAATAAATGCTCCCTGGTCCATGCAAGACGATGATGCCTGGGCCTGGTGGTGTGGTCAGGTAACCCTGCAAGTTGTCTGGCACACAGACCACGCTGATGGTTTAGAATGGTCTGATGTGACACTTGGGTGTCCCCCCCCCCCCCCACCCCAAAATATGTCTGGAGTTGATTTTTTCGTGGCATTTATCATTCAGTTCCCGAAAAGGGCACTGTTCAAAATGAAGTCGTCATCAATGTGGGATGTGGCCAAAAGACATCCACTTCTGTGTAAAGGGTTCATCCTGAAATTACACTCCAAAGGAAAATATTGCTAACTTTTTGTGAGTAGTATATATATACAGTATTTAAAAATTTTTTAATAGGTCTGATGTAATATTATAATCTTAAATGCTATGTTTTCAAGCAGAAGGTCATCATAATTAACAGAAATAAATGCTTGAAAACACCAGTCTGTATGGAATAAGTCTATATAGTACACTGCTCAAAAAATAAAGGGAACACTTAAACAACACAATATAACTCCAAGTACTCCAAACTTGAGCTATCGGCTTCATATTTGGTCAATATGCAGTTAAGGCATGGGGGATTAAAAGTTATCAAAATCGTGAGTTTTCGGCCATGTTTAGGGGGCGTGGCCAGGGCACGAAAATGGCCTTCGCGCCCACAGTAAAAAAATGCAATAACTTTTCCCAAAGAAATGCCAAATCACACCAAAGTTGGCTTGAGGAGGAGCTTCAGGTGACCGACAATCCTATGGGGTCATATGCTGACATCATCAAAGCCATGCCCCCTGAGAACAGGAAGTCACTTTTTTTTACTGGCAAAGGTTGCTATCTGGCTGTCTACACTCAATCCGCTTCAAACTGTGTCAGGTGACTGATAAATAGTGGGTCTAACTTCGTTTGAAACACAGTGACTTTTCATAAAAGGAGTGGCCGTGGTGCGGCAAAGTTGGTAGTCACGCCATGGCCATACGTTTGGCTCTAATTTCCACATAGGATCATATGATTGCACCAAATCAATAGGATGATCCTAGTCATCAACAGAGATGGGATGACATATTTGGTGTGGCGTGTCGGCCTAATCGGTTCCACAGCGCCACCCCACTAGAAAAATTTTAAAAAAAATCAGCCCAAAAAGCCATGCTTTGATGAGGGGTGTGAAATTTGGTACACCTATGTAACTTGTCAGGACCTAAAAAAAAGTCTCCTGAGGAGGGTGGTCCAAAAACAGGAAAGTCGGCCATTTTGGACATTCAATTCATGGGTTTATTTATATAGCGCCAATTCACAAACCATGTCTCATAGGTGCACTCACAAAAGTCATGGTACATAGATTCAATTAATCTAATCAGTTGAAACACTGAAAGACAGGGCCCATGTGGATCATCGGCTAGACGCGTGAGCATTAAGTTGTTTGCCCAGCAGAAGCCTTGGGACGATGCCCCCCTCCACAAAGGTTTCACTTTTTTTTTGTCACAGGTAGAACAAAGAGCCAGGGCCAGGTGTAATCTTCTAGGAAGAGATCTGAATGAAATTGAAAACTTCTCATGAATAGTTTGTTCAGTACAAAGTTGATGTGCTGACAACAAAATCACAAAAAAAACTCTATCAATGGAAAATCAAATGTATTAACCAAAGGGAGGCTTGGATTTCGGAGTCACCACACAAAATAAGTGGAAAAAAACACACACATCCTGATCCAACTTGATGTAATGTACTTTAAAACAAGGTCAAAAATGAGGTTCAGTTTGATTTGTGTGTGGCTCCACGTGCCTGTCATGACCTCCCTACAACGCCTGGGGCATGCTCCTGATGAGACGGCGGATGGTCTCCTGAGGGATTCTCCTTCCAGACTTGGGACTAAAGCATCCGCCAAATTCCTGGACAGTCTGTGGGCAAAAAGCTGCCGTTTAGTGGATGGAGCGAGACATGAGTGTCCCCGGGATGTGCTCAGTCGGATTCAGGGTCTCGGGGACCAGGCCGGGCCAGTCCATAGCGTCAATGTCTTCATCTTGGCAGGAACTGGCCGACACACTCCTAATGCGACCCTCCAAAGAAAATGCCACCCCACCCCAATAGACCCAATGCCAAAACGGTCATGCTGAAGAATGTTGGCATGCAGCAGATTCGCTTCTCCCACGGTGTCTCCAGACTATCTCTACGTCTGTCACATCGTGTCAGTGTCAACCCGCTTCAATTCCGTGGGAAGAGCACAGGGGCCGCCAAGGCGATATTTTGCCAATCCTTGGTGTTCTTGGCAATGCCAAGCGTCCCTGCCACGTGTTGGGCTGTGAGCAACAACCCCATTTAGTGGAGGTCGGGCCCTCATACCATCCTCATGGAAGTTAGGTTTCTAATCGTTTGGTGCAGAAACATGCACCATTTGTGGCCTGCTGGAGGTCATTTTGCAGGGAACTCTGAGCAGTGCTCCTCCGTTCCTCCTTGCCCAAAGGCGGATGTCGCGGTCCTGCTGCTGGGTTGTTGCCCTCCTACGGCCCTCCTCCACGTATCCTGGTGTATGGCGTTTTCAGGGTAGCGCCTCCAGGCTTGGAACACTAGATGACAGCACACAGGCAATACTTACTTGCCACAAGCTCTCGCATTGAGGGCCATTCCTAGGATGTGAGCTGCATACCTGAAGCCACCCCGCTGTGTGAGGTTAGTGGTCCTGCTGCTGGGGTTGTTGACCGCCTACAGCAATCCCTCCCACGTCTCCTGTTGGCGCCTCAGGCTCCTTGGCACCTGCAGAACCACTCCCTTATTGAGTTTGTCTTGCTAATCGCCAAAGATTTCCCACCTGTTGTTCTATTACATTTGCAAAAACAGCAGGTGCAATTGATTGTCAACTCAGGTTGGCTTCTTAAGTGGACAGTTTGGATTTCACAGAAGTTTGATTTACTTGGAGTTATATTTGTGTTGTTTTTAAGTGTTCCCTTTATTTTTTTTTACTTCCTTGTGAGTAACCCTGTCGGAACGTAAAAAACAAAAGGAACCAGCGGGGAATAATGAAAACTGAGGAACTTAAATACAAACAAGGAAAGCAGGGTGAACCAATGAAACAACAGGACCAGGTAATCAGGGAACTAGGAAACAGGGTGTTGGGGTTAGAACTTAATTAAGTGTGAAAATCAAATTGAACAGACAAAACACAGAAGGGGTAAACCTCAAGGACAGGACAGGTATAATAAACAAAAACACAAACTCAAAAACTCAGACACTGGCAGGCATGACAAAATGCAATTTTCAAGCTTTTTTGGATACTCAATACTAAACACATAGATCAGGCCAGACAACAGTAAGAATGCATCAAGCATTTTTGGACTTTCATTGACAACAATACTCCATTCAATGACAGCAGAGGCATAATCTGGTGTAAAGATTTTTGCAGAAGTCAAGTCAAGTTTATTTATATAGTGTTTTTCAGCAACAAGGCACTCAAGGCACAGAAGCAGTTAGAGGGCAAGAGAACACTCAGTGACATCTGGTTCTCAATCTTGCTGCAGCAATAAATGGTCTAATTAGAGTCACATTAACAATAATAATTAACTGTGAAGTACAATTCAATTAGTTTAGGTACTTGTATAAACTGTTGTTTATACAAGTACCTAGGTAGATGGAAAGTGCACTTAGAGATAAGATTCGCCTCATGTGGATATCTTGTTCTTCCTTAAATGACAAAAAAGGACAAACCAAAAAGAATAAGGGTAACGTATACAGTACTGCAGGGCTATTCAATTGGCGACCACGTCACTCCACAAAAAAAAACATTTAATTGAAGAAATACATGAGAAATACCCCTCATCCACCAGAGTGAACTGTGCGCCCAACTCAGCAGTGAGTTGAAAAACACCATGGACTCAGTTATGTCTATTATTAACTTTATCCGATCAACATCCAGCCTGCAACGCAGACTGTGTCGCAGAAATGTCTGCTGAAAATAAAGACTTGCTCCTTCATAACGATGTCCGCTGGCAAAGTAAGGGAAATGCTCTCAGAAGGGTTTGTGACCTTCCGGTGGAAATTGTCGTGTTTTTATCGGAGTACAAACAACAGAGCCCTCACGGACAGGAACAGGAAGTGGAGGCAGCTCATCCTCGAGGTCCTCCAGAACAGGAATGGGAAGTGGAGGCAGCTTTGCTGGAGTTCCTCCAGAAAAAGAAGAAGTTGAGGAAGCAGGAGTTAGGGGATTGTGGAGAAAGAGGCCTCCCCATACTCCCAGCCAGTCCGAAATCTGGTTTGCCCCCTCCAACCTCTGCCATGGCGAGCGGCGAGAGGCGAGGAGGCGCGAGTAACACTGGAATAATTCCTCCCCGGCCCTGAACCCGATCAGCATCTCCCTTGCTTGGTTCATTTGGCTGTGTCCTACTGTCATAGTGTGCGGTTGTGGGTAGGACCAAAGTGCAGATAAAGAGACGCCAGGAGTCAGATGAATGATGGTAAGTCTGACATTTATTGTTCTTCACTCACGGACCAGGCAGGGAAACCAGACCAGGCCAAGACATAGGATGCATGACCAGGTACGACGAGAAACAAAGATAAGTACAACAAGGAACAAAGATAAATATGGCCCAGGACACAGCAGGGAACAAAGGCAACTAAGGTATATATATACAAACAGGAAATGCAGGGAGAACCAATGAAAAACAAGTCCAGGTAATTAGGAAAAACAAGAAACAGGTGCGAGCTAGGCTGCGGTAAACAGAAGGAGTGAAACCAATTAACAAGCCAAAAACACAGAACTAAGGGCAAGCTAAGGACCAGACCAGGAGAAATAAACAAAAACACAAACTAAAAACACAGACACTGGCTGGATATAACATCTTCAAATACATGCTCTACTTCAAAAGAAAAAGCAGGGACAACAAATGTGCTGGGCCAGTGCTTCTGATGATCGTTTGAGGGCACATGTGGTAGTATCTCTGTCTGAGCTTGCCAATTAGGTGTTCTCACTTTCTGATCGAACCACTTTTAGCATGCCTTTCTCTGGTAATCTCAATATCTCAATATTTGAAAGAACCGTCAGTAGCCCATCAAAGTCAGGGTCCTCATATTGCAGAGAAAAGTCAACATTATCCAGTCAGGGTTTAAACTTCTCTTGCATCATTCTCGACAGTTCTACAGATGCTGGCGCTGTGTTAGTGTCAGCTTCAATGCATCTGTAGTTACATTCACACGCAGCATAAACCTCTGGAGAGCAGTCATCTTGATTGTCGTTCTGTGTTTTTCTGTATAAACCAAAGTAGTGACAATTAAAACTTAACACTTTTGTCTTTTATGAATGAGGAGTGTAAGATGCAACCAAAATCACTGCAAGGATCTAGAAGCTTCAAACTATTAGTTCACCAAAATGTATCTTCTCAGTCTCAGAAGGAGTTTGCCTTCAGTGGTGTAAGCTGAGAGTGGTAATGTATCATTCAACTCTGATATGGTTCGCACTATTAAATTCCCAGCAGAAAGTTCATAGGATCGCAGGTGCTCATTGTTGTCAGATTTGTGATTTCGAGTGAGAAAACTGACTTGGTTGTCAACTACAAAAATATTTTTCCAATTCAATTCAGTTTTATTTATATAGCGCCAATTCACAACACATGTTGTCTCAAGGCACTTCACAACAGTCAGGTACATACATTCCAATTAATCCTAACCATTGAACAGTGCAGTCAGATTTAGTTTCAATCTTGCAAAACTGCGACAAACCCCCCTCATGGCCAGCAGTAACAAACATGCCAATACTAAAGTCAGTACCATCAATAGTGACTCTTGATGTTGAGTAGATGATGACACTGCCTGTCTTTTCTTTAAAATGTTTTTTCACTGTATCAGAAAGCATTGAGACAGTTACAGATGTGGCAATAGAGGTTTGCTGGTGAGGTGTTGAAAAAATATGAAGAGCTGAGGCAGAGTTCCACCATGTCCTGCTGTCTGGTAGCTAATGTTTCCAGTACATTTTTGTAAGTTTTGTAAGTAAGTTTTGTTTGTCATAAACAACTTGCTTGAAAAAGCTGTGTTTTCCCTCAAACCTCATCATCCAATAGTGAACAATAGTGAAGAGGTCCGAAACAGCGAATGAGGTGAGGATAGGTAGTGATGTTTAGGACGGTGTTGAATTTGTTGATTTGTAGCATTCACTCCTCCTGGATGAGCATGTAGAGACAGTGGACAGTCACTGGATTTGACTTTGCAGCAATCCCTCATACTGAGCATGCATGTAGCCACAGTGGAGAGGAAAAACTCCCTTTTAACAGGAAGAAACCTCCAGCAGAACCAGGCTCAGTGTGAGTAGCCATCTGCCACGACCGACTGGGGGTTTGAGAGAACAAAGCAGAGACACAAAGAGAACAAAGAAGCACTGATCCAGGAGTACTTTATATGGGAAGGAAAAGTAAATGTTAATGGATGTAGCTCCTTTAGTCGTTTCACCTAGAAAGAAAGAACAGATAAACTCTGAGCCAGTTTTCAAGGTTAGAGTCTGAAAGAGAGCACATAGAGTTAGTTACAGTAAAAGCTCAGTCAATTGCCATGTCTAGGAGAGAGAAAGGGTTAAACACTGAAAGACAGGGCCATATGGATCATCGGTAGAGGGTGAGCATTAAGTTGTTACCAGCAGAAGCTTGGACGATGCCCCTCTCCAGAAAGGTGTCACAGGTAGACACAGAGTCAGGCCAGGTGTAGCTTCTAGGAAGAGAAAAGAGAGAGAACAAAGTTAAAAGCTGAAATAACAGCAAATAATGCAAAATTGGAGAGTAGTGTGAGAATGTAGCGAAGAGGGTGAAAGTGGTCATTATGTCCTCCAGCAGCCTAAGCCTATAGCAGCATAACTACAGAGATAGCTCAGGATAACCTAAGCCACTCTAACTATAAGCTTTATCAAAACGGAAAGTTCTAAGCCTAGCCTTAAAAGTAGACAGGGTGTCTGCCTCGTGGACTAAAACTGGGAGCTGGATCCACAGGAGAGGAGCCTGATAACTAAATGATCAGCCTCCCATTCTACTTCTAGGCACTCTAAGAACCACCAGTAAACCTGCAGTCTGAGAGCGAATGCTCTGTTAGAAATAAATGGACCAATCAGATCCCTGAAGTATGATGGAGCTAGATCATTAAGGGCTATATATGTGAAAAGGAGAATTTTAAATTATATTCTGGATTTAACAGGGAGCCAATGAAGGGAAGCTAAAGTAGGAGAAATAATTTCTCTCTTTTTAATTTTCATCAGAAATTTTGCTGCAGCATTTTGTATCAACTGGTGGCCTTTAACTGCATTTTGTGGACATCCTGATATAAAAGAATTACAATAGTCCAGCCTTGAAGTAACAAATGTATGGACTAGTTTTTTCAGCATCACTCCTGGATAGGATATTTCTAATTTTGAAAATGTTCCGGAGATGAAAGAAGGAAATCCTAGAACCTGTTTAATATGGGATTTAAATGACATGTCCTGGTCAAAAATAACACCAAGGTTTTTTACTTTATTATCGGAGGTCAATTTAATGCCATCCAGGTTATGTGATTGACTAAGCAGTTTCATTTTTAAAGACTCCGGTCCAAAGACGACAACTTCTGTCTTGTCTGAATTTAGAAGCAGAAAATTTAAAGTCATCCAAGTTTTTATGTCTTCAAGACATGCTTGTAGTCTATCTAACTGGTTGGGCTCATCAGGATTCATGGATAAGTAAAGCTGAGTATCATCAGCGTAACAGTGAAAATTTATTCTATGCTGCCTGATAATTTTACCTATTGGAAGCATATATATAGTAATGAGAATTGGCCCAAGTACTGGACCCTGTGAGACTCCACAATTAACCCTGGAGATTTAGTTGCGTTTTGTGGTCATCCTGATAGTAAGGAATTACAATAGTCCAGCCTTGAAGTAACAAATGCATGGACTAGTTTTTCAGCATCACTCCTGGATAGGATAGTTCTAATGTTAACACCAAGGTTTTTTTTACTTTATTACCAGAGGTATATATATATATACCCTGTGGTACTCCACAATTGGAGTTTGAATGTGATTTATCATTTACATGAACAAACTGGAATCTGTCAGACAAATAAGATTTAAACCAGCCTAGCGCTGTTCCCCTGATCCCTACAGCATATTCCAGCCTTCTAGAGGATATATGATCGCTGGTCAAATGCAGCACTGAGATCTAAAGACCGTAAGACCAAGTCCTATCTGAGGCATAAGAATATCTTGTGACTTTAGAGAGCTGTTTTAGTGCATGATGGGTCTGAACCCTGTGAACTCTTTTAAACAGGTCATTGCTGTGTAAATTGCTCAACATTTGATTAGCAACTATTTTCTCAAGAATTTTAGATAAGAATGGAAGATTGGATATAGGTCTGTATTTATTAAGTCATCTCGATCAAGCGAAGGTTTCTGAAGTAAAGGTTTAATTACAGCTACCTTAAAAGCTTGTGGTACATATCCATTTACTAAAGATAAATTAATCATATCTAAAATGGGGTTGATAATCAGAGGGAACACTTCCTTAAACAATTTGGTTGGGATTGGGTCTAACATACAAGTTGAAGGTTTAGATGAAGCTAATATTTCTGATAACTCAGGAAGCTCCACAGGATCAAAGCAGTCCAAACATATCAGGTTCTACAGTTACGTCCAATTTTGTCTCACTTGCTGAGGATGAAGTAATCATCTTCGGGAGTTTGTCAAATAATTTCTTTTTAATAGAATCAATTTAATTTAGGAAGAATCCCATAGAGTCATGACTGCTGAGAGCTAAGGAAATGGATGGCTCAACAGAGCTATGACTCTGTGTAAGTTTAGCAACTGTACTAAAGAGAAACCTAGGATTATTCTTGTTCTCATCTATTAATGATGAGAAATAAGCTGTTCTAGCTTGGTGAAGTGTCTTTATATACAACAGTAGGCTATTTTTCCAGATTTGGTAGGAATCCTCTAGGTGTGTAGAGCGCCATTTTCACTCCAGTTTTCTAACATTGTGCTTTAAAGTACGCAGATCTAAATTAAACCAAGGAGCCAGCCTCCTATGAATAATTACCTTCTTTTTCAAGGGGGCTGCATTGTCTAATGCACCACGCAATGATGAAGAAACACTATGAACAAGAGAATCAATTTGTGAAGGGGGAGAAACAAAATTATTGCCCTCCACTGTGTTTTTCTGTGATAATGAGGAAATCAAAAGTGGAACAGATTCTTTAAAGGTTGTTACAGCATTGTCTGATAATGATCTACTATAATGAAATTTTCTTTCAGGTGTGGAGTACTCGGTTAAATTAAACTCAAAGGTTATTAAAAAGTGGTCAGACAGGACAGGGTTATGAGAAAAATATTGTTATATCTTTAGACTCAATGCCATATGTCAGCACAAGGTCCAGAGAATGAAGACAAAGGTGGGTAGGTTTAATGTTTTGAGTAAAGCCAATTGAGTCTAAGATAGCATTAAAGGCTATATTTAAGTTATCACTTTCAGTGTCAACATGAATGTTAAAATCCCCCACTATAATAACCTTATCTGTATTTAACACTAAATCAGATAAAAGGTCTGAAAACTGATATAAAAATTGAGAGTAAGGGCCTGGTGGACGATACAAAACAACAAACAGAAGTGGTTTTAGTGCTTTGCAGTTTGGATGAGGAAAACTAAGGATTAAATATTCAAAAGAGTTGTAGCTATTGATTGGTCTGGGGCTAGTCAATAAATCGGACTGAAAGATGGTTGCTACTCCTCCTCCTCGCCCAGTATTTCGAGGAATGTGAAAACTTAAATAATTAATACGAGTTGACTCATTTATAGTTACATAATCCTCTTGCTGCAGCCAGGTTTCTGTGAGGCAAAATAAATCAATCTGATTGTCACAAATCAGGTCACTAACTATCAAAGGGGTCTTTGAAGAAAGGAGATCTTATGTTCAGTAAGGGCCACATTTAATTGTTTTATTTTTATTTTTAGTCTGAGTTGTTTTTATTTTTATTAGATTTTCCTGATTTCCTCCTTTTAGATTATTTTTTAATCTATTAAATTTGGCCGTGGCGAGACACTGTCTTAATAGGGTAATGGGTGGGTAGCAGTACAGAAGCTGCAGAGAGGAGTATTAAACTACGACCCTGCTTCCTGGTCTGAACCCTGGGTTGTCAGAGTTTTGGAGAACTAATAAATTCAACCAGATTCCTAGAAAGAAGAGCTGCTCCATCCAAAGTGGGATGGATGCCGTCTCTTCGGATCAGACCAGGTTTTCCCCAAAATGTTCGCCAATTATCAATGTAGCCCACATTGTTTTCTGGACACCACCTAGACAGCCAGCGGTTGAATGACAGCATGCGGCTAAACATGTCGTCACTGGTCAGATCGGGGATGGGACCAGAGAAAATTACAGAATCCGACATTGTTTTGGCAAACTTACACACCGAAGCAACACTAACTTTAGTGACCTCTGAATGACGCAACCAGGTGTCATTACTGCCAGCGTGAATAACAATCTTACTGTATTCACGCTTATCCTTAGCCAGCAGTTTCAGGTAGGATTTGTTGTTGCCCGTTCTGGCCCCTGGCAGACATTTGACTATGGTCGCTGGTGTCTCTAGTGCCACGTTTCTGACTATGGAGCTGCCAATTACCAGAGTTGGCTTCTCAGCGGATGTGTCGCTGAGAGCAAAAATCTGTTAGAAACGCAGACGGATTGGTGGTGACCTGTGGGCTGGGATCTAGGACTATGCTTTCTACGTACCGTCACCCAGCCGGCCTGAGATCCCGGCTGCGCGGGCTCTGCTGAAGGACTGTTACGGGGAGCTACCCTCGGTGGCTAGACAGAAGTTGGCAATAGGCTGGGGCTAGTCAACCTTGTCTGTGTGCATGTATGGGAAGGAGAACATTCGTTTGTTTAAATCCTCAAGAGTAAAATATTTGCAGCGGATCATCTCGCCTAAACACAGGGCCAGCTCTACAGGTACAAAACCCTCACACAGATTGTGGAGAACATCAGGTGTAAACCCTGTAACCGTGTGGAAATATTCTAGGCACTGATTAAAAAAAAGTATTTTTGAACCCCACACTGTTGCTGGCACTGCCCCTCTGTCACTGCTTGCAAATTACCATCATGGCTTGCTTTCGTCATCAAAGTAAATTCCCCAATACTAACTTCATGTGTCTGAAACTGATCTTGAGTAGCAGTAGAGAATCTACAAAAATGTGTGGCTCTAAAGGATTTAGCAAAACCTGCCAAAGAATGAGTTGCCAGATTGTCGGACACCACACACATTACAGTCCCACGGACTGCTTTCCTAAGAGACTCTATGAATAATCCATCCTCTTCAAGAGTATGTATGTCTTTAAGTAAAGGACCAAGAACTCTCTCATACCCAAATCTGTCAAGGTCAGAAAAAATTACATAGAGTTGCTGATTGGATGACATGCAAGGCTGATCTGTGGTTACATGGGAGATCAGCAAAAATCCAGTATATTGTGCTTAGTTTGTGAATTTTTCGTGATGTACGTCCCAAGGTGATTTGGTATTTCTATGTCATCAGTGTACAAAAGTAGAGGTAAACATATGTCAACTGAAAAAAAGGCATAATCTTTAAAGTAACAGCCATCATGGTGGCTTGAATACTGACCAGCTTGGCTGGCCTTAGTTTCCTTCATTTTCTCAAGAATGTCATTGTGCTTAAATATTTGTTGAAGAACTTAAATATGTACTGTTGTGTGCCCTGCTTCAATAATATACTGAACAGGACTAACAAAAGGAAACTTTTCTCAATTAAGGTTTTGCATCTCTTGTGTTAGGAAAATACCTTTCCTTTGGCTGTTGTAGTGGCAAGAATGTTACTGTCGGACACAGAACTATCTATCTCTGTTACGACTTGCGTTATGTGGGACCCCAGAATGCAGACGAGTAGGCAGCATGACGGTAGGTGAAAAAAGATTTAATTAAAAAACAAAAACTCACTCTCAGAAGAGGCAGGAACAAAACAGAAGCAGGCTGGCTAGACAGGCATTGCATGGTCCACAAAACAAGACATGAGCTGAGAACAAGACATGATTTGAGAAATGTTTCCGCGACGAACAACTGAACAGGTGTGTATAAATGGAGTGTGAACCAGGTGAAGCAAGACAGATTAAGTAGGTGCAGGTGAACCGAATAAAGTTGATTAACAGAGAACACAACGTAACAGGAGCAAAACATGGCTTGAACAGAACGCAAATCCAAGAAAACAAACTAATAGAACTATAACTAGAAAAACATGAAACAAAAGCATAAACAGGAAAATAATAAACAGAAGCATGATTCAAAACTTGGGCAGTGAAAAACATATAAGGAAAAAACCCGAAACCCAAAACCAAACAACCCCAAATCATAACAATCTCATTTACTAAAGTTTCAGAAGCTACTACATTATGGTTCTGAAACACATTCTCAATATTTCTTTTGATGAGGGGTTGGGACAAAGTAAACAACTGAATCAAATGCTCTACAATTTCTCGAGTTGCCATGTCTGAAACATGAAGCACAGTTTTCATCTTTAAAAACAAATAAACCAGATTAAGTTGCAGTTGTGCTTTCAAATCATCAAGATCCCGCTGACTATTATCATCCTCTAGATCTTCAAGCATCTCTGCATCCTCACAGTGAGCAAGGTCTTCATCAGAATGCATAACAGATGTTTCAGTAGCATTGTCGTTTACTGCTGAGACAACATTTTCAAAGTCCAAACCTCCAAGATGTTGTCTAGACTTGTGAGCATTAAACAATGAGAAAGCATTTGTGCAGTAGTTACAGTTTTTGAAGGGGCATTCCACCATTTCATACATTCTTAAATGGCTTTGTAAATGAATAAAAATTTCAGCCTCACTAAAAAGCTTCTTAAAGTGACACAAAGTACATGTGAAATATACTTGTGCCTCTTTGTGCACAGATTTATCTGCATTGTGATACAGAGATATATGGGTTTTCATTGCATTGAATGATGGAAATGTGCAAATATAATTATCATAAAGACATGGCAAAGGATTAATTCTGGAATAACTGGCATGATGCAGATGCAAGTGTGTAAATAATTTTTCTTTTGTGTTTAAAGTAAGAGAGCAAAGTTTGCATTTCCACTCCACTTAATAAATTCAATTCTGACAATTAAAAAAAATGCACGTAGCAGTTAGGAACTCAAACTAATTAAAGCTAATAACCTGTAAATATGATGATTATATGTTGATATATAATATGCCAGAGACAATATGTACCTTGACAACTGAAGTAAAGCAGTAAAAGCCTTTCTAGGTTTTCATCAGAACAGACTGACCAGAGCAAACAGTCAACCTTAAAAACATAAGCAGACAAAGAAAGGAGATATTTAATTTAATAGAGATATACAATAATACAAGACTGTTATTTTTTTGTATTGGTCTAACTGGATGCAATGACAATGACAAACATCTTTTTGGTATACCACCTTTATTACTTACAAACATTTAATGTTGATTCCATAAATGCATGTTGGGCAAGGTTACAATTGTTTAGTACTTAGCATGCAATAAATACCAATTTTTTTGGTTATGATAGCCCTTAAATTAATTAGTAGTAATTGCTATCAATTGTTATCAATGCATTTCTTTTTATATAATGATGGGCACATTCGCTGCGGCCAAATGAACAACAAAACTGATATTGATCACATCTGCAGATTTGACCATGCCAATAAATGCAACATGTAATGTAATGGAATTTTTTTTTTGTTTTTTTTTGAGCTGGATAACGCAATAAATTAAAATTAACCAGAGTAACGCAATTTCAAGCAAACCTGAAATAGTGTTAGCTGTCAAGATGGGGTTTTGGTCGGACCAAAGTGCAGACAAGAGCTTGGCAGCCGCATCTTAGTAATTCTTCAGTTTATTTACAAAGGTCAAAAATCGTAGCAAAACACTGCAGGTACGAATCAGAGTCAGGATACAAAGACTTACAAAGACACTGCAGGTACTCGAGGCAAAAACGTAGCAAAGGTTTCCAAAACGAAGCAAAAACAAAGCATAGTCATGGTAGGGAACGGGGTTGTGACGGACAGGAACCAGCGATGAACAAAGACACCAAACCAACTAATGTACTGTGGGATAACAAAGGCAAGTAATCAAAGGAACAGGGAACAGGAGTGACAAGGAGGCAGGGAGGCAGAGAAACGAATACAAAGGCTGAGCATGGGAAAAGGACTAATAAGAATAACCAGAAAACACAGACTAAGCAAAACTATAAGCAAGATAATTAATCAGATGAAGCATACGAAAACTACAATAACCATGAACTAAAGTAAACAGAGAAACTAGAGGGAACATAGGAACTGCAATAACAACCTAAGAACAAACAAAGAACCATAAAGAAAACCTGAATACAAAAGTGAACAAACCTGACCATACTGACTTGAATAGACTAGAAAGGAAACTAGTAAACAAGAAGAGTGCAAAGGAACAATTTACCAAGACATAAATAAACACACAGATACTAAAAGAGACATTAAACTAGAGAATACAAGGAAGACAATGAACTATATTAATTACCATAACAATAATACTAACAATGAACCATAGTAGGTCATGAGAAAACCAACATAAAGAAACCTAAGAAGGAAAACTCTAGGAGGCAGTAGAGGGAGCAAAGGAACTAGATGACATTATGCAAAAACCAAGATAGAAACATCTAAGCAAAAGGTATATAACAAAAGCCACAAACAAAGTCAAAAAATGTCACACTCTGAGATTAGCAAACTACTCGGCTGATCCATCGGAGACCACAACTAGCTGCATATCGTTTTTTGGTGATTAATGAAAATGTTTTACTTACCAAAGTAGACCGCTCAGCATGAGCTTTAACTTTACCTTGTAAAGGACTAGCTAGCAAGCTTAGGTAGCCCGCCAACTTGGCTTTGAGCCACTACAGTCACTAATTTTAAAAAAAGTTCTTAAACAATAAATGTTATTATTCTTGACAAATACTTATAAAAACGTGACCACAAAAGCCTAATTTAATTTTTTTAAAATCCGCATTTGCACTGCACTCACCTCAACTGAATCAGATAGCCATATTGATTTTTTAAATTCATGGCACAGACCAAAAGACCATTTACGTCATGACGCCAAGAGTGTACGGTGGCCCATAGGTGTCAGGTCAAATACAAAAGCCACAACACAAATATAAAAGCCACAACACGAATACAAGAGCCACAACACAAATACAAAAGCCACAACACGAATACAAGAGCCACAACACAAATACAAAAAGCCACAACACAATACAAAAAGCCACAACGGAAATACAAAAGCCACAACACGAATACAAGAGCCACAACACAAATACAAAAAGCAACAACGGAAATACAAAAGCCACAACACGAATACAAGAGCCACAACACAAATACAAAAAGCCACAACACAATACAAAAAGCCACAACAAATACAAAAAGCCACAACGGAAATACAAAAGCCACAACACAAATACAAAAGCCACAACACAAATACAAAAAGCCACAACACAATACAAAAGCCACAACGGAAATACAAAAGCACAACCCACAAATACAAGAGCCAAAACAACAAATACAAAAGCCACAACACAAATACAAAGCCACAACACAAATACAAAAAGCCAAAATGGAAAATACAAAAGCCACAACACAAATACAAAAGCCGCAAACACAAATACAAAAAGCCACAACGGAAATACAAAAGCCACAACACAAATACAAAGAGCCACAACACAAATACAAAAGCCACAACACAAATACAAGAGCCACAACACAATACAAGAGCCACAACACAAATACAAGAGCCACAACACAAATACAAAAAGCCACAACGGAAAATACAAAAGCCACAACACAAATACAAGAGCCACAACACAAATACAAAAGCCACAACACAAATACAAGAGCCACAACACAAATATAAAAAGCAACAACGGAAAATACAAAAGCCACAACACAAATACAAAAGCCGCAACACAAATACAAAAAGCCACAATGGAAATACAAAAGCCACAACACGAATACAAGAGCCATACACAAATACAAAAGCCACAACACAAAATACAAAAAGCCACAACACAATACAAAAAGCCACAACGGAAATACAAAAGCCACAAACACAAATACAAAAAGCCACAACACAAATACAAAAGCCACAACACAAAAAACAAAAGCCGCAACACAAATACAAAAAGCCACAACGGAAAAATTACAAAAGCCACAACACAAACAAAATACAAGGCCACAACACAAATACAAAAAGCCACAACACAAATACAAAAAGCCACAATGGAAATACAAAAGCCACAACACGAATACAAGAGCCATAACACAAATACAAAAGCCACAACACAAATACAAAAAGCCACAACACAATACAAAAAGCCACAACGGAAATACAAAAGCCACAACACAAATACAAAAGCCACAACACAAATACAAAAAGCCACAATGGAAATACAAAAGCCACAACACAAATACAAAAGCCGCAACACAAATACAAAAAGCCACAACGGAAATACAAAAGCCACAACACAAATACAAGAGCCACAACACAAATACAAAAAGCCACAACACAAATACAAAAGCCACAACACAAATACAAGAGCCACAACACAAATACAAAAAGCCACAACACAAATACAAAAGCCACAATGGAAATACAAAAGCCACAACACAATACAAAAAGCCACAACGGAAATACAAAAGCCACAACACGAATACAAGAGCCACAACACAAATACAAAAAGCAACAACGGAAATACAAAAGCCACAACACAAATACAAAAGCCGCAACACAAATACAAAAAGCCACAATGGAAATACAAAAGCCACAACACAAATACAAAAGCCGCAACACAAATACAAAAGCCACAACGGAAATACAAAAGCCACAACACAAATACAAAAGCCACAACACAAATACAAAAGCCACAACACAATACAAAAAGCCACAACACAAATACAAAAGCCACAACACGAATACAAGAGCCACAACACAAATACAAAAAGCCACAACGCAATACAAAAAGCCACAACGGAAGTCACGCAATCTGCAACAGAAGTAACAGCGCCTGTTGAATGAAACAACGGGAAGAGAAGCTTTCCTTGCTAACAGCAGACAAATCTTGCCCGTTTGATGAGGGAAACGCTTTGTTTTTGATAATCAGTCACACTGATTGGAACTATGAGTCTACAATGAGCTTTGACTTTGTTGCGTAAGTTAACTTACGCAGTTACAACTGCGGTCAAGTGAGCTGACAGTTAGAAATACGCGGTCCCGCCAGCCGACAGTAGCTCCCTCTTAAAGATTAGCTTCGCACATACAAGGTGCATTACGGTAATGGAGCAGACAGGACCCAATCCTGGCAACGGTTGAGAAAATAAGAGAAAAACAGAAAAGTAACCTTTATAACATTTATATTAATTACATTTTTACAGCTTTCAAATAAACCAGTATATCCTCTTGTTGCTTTTAATTGTGGTTATAATATAGATGACCCTTTACTATAATCTGAAGAGAGTGTGTTGTCACCTCTCATGGTTTTGGAGAAATTAAATTCTGAAAGTGGGACAAAAGCATATACTGGTTGAGCATTAGTAGATACTTTGACCCGTTATTTCTCCAAAGATGTACAGTAAAATTAATAAATATTTATTTTTTTTACATAAAACATTTATGTGAAAGTTGTAAAATGTAATTAATATAAATGTTCTGAAGGTTACTTTTCTGTTTTCCTCTTATTTTCTCAACCGTTGCCAGGATCGGGTCCTGTCTGCTCCATTACCGTAATGCACCTTGTATGGGCGAAGCTAATCTTTAAAAGGGAGCTGGTGTCGGCTGGCGTGACCGCAGTGTAGTAACATATCTGTAGGTTAACGCCATCTGTTCTCGGTTTTTGAAACAGAAAATCCAGTTTCCTTAAGATTTACAAAGTTTCCCTCATCCCACTTTCTGCTTAAGCTTACTCATTGTTGGTAAAATGGCAGAGTATACAGTGTTTAACAAGAAAATAAGGACACTAAATAATACTGCTGTTGAATGACTTCCGTTGTGGCTTTTGTATTTGTGTTTTGGCTCTTGTATTGTGTTGTGGCTCTTGTATTTGTGTTGTGGCTTTTGTATTTGTGTTGTGGCTCTTGTATTGTGTTGTGGCTCTTGTATTTGTGTTGTGGCTTTTGTATTTGTGTTTTGGCTCTTGTATTGTGTTGTGGCTCTTGTATTTGTGTTGTGGCTTTTGTATTTGTGTTGTGGCTCTTGTATTTGTGTTGTGGCTTTTGTATTTGTGTTGTGGCTTTTGTATTTGTGTTGTGGCTTTTGTATTTCCATTGTGGCTTTTTGTATTTGTGTTGTGGCTTTTGTATTTGTGTTGTGGCTCTTGTATTGTGTTGTGGCTCTTGTATTTGTGTTTTGGCTTTTGTATTTGTGTTGTGGCTTTTGTATTTGTTTTTTTGGCTCTTGTATTGTGGTTGTGGCTTTGTATTTGTGTTGTGGCTTTTGTATTTGTGTTGTGGCTTTTGTATTGTGTTGTGGCTCTTGTATTTGTGTTGTGGCTTTTGTATTTGTGTTTTGGCTTTTGTATTTCCGTTGTGGCTTTTTGTATTTGTGTTGTGGCTTTTGTATTTGTGTTGTGGCTTTTGTATTTTGTGTTGTGGCTTTTGTATTTTGTGTTGTGGCTTTTTGTATTTGTGTTGTGGCTCTTGTATTTGTGTTGTGGCTCTTTGTATTTGTGTTGTGGCTCTTGTATTGTGTTGTGGCTCTTGTATTGTGTTGTGGCTCTTGTATTGTGTTGTGGCTCTTGTATTTGTGTTGTGGCTTTTGTATTTGTGTTGTGGCTCTTGTATTTGTGTTGTGGCTTTTGTATTTGTGTTGTGGCTTTTGTATTTGTGTTGTGGCTCTTGTATTTGTGTTGTGGCTTTTGTATTTGTGTTGTGGCTCTTGTAGTTGTGTTGTGGCTCTTGTATTTGTGTTGTGGCTTTTGTATTTGTGTTGTGGCTTTTGTATTTGTGTTGTGGCTTTGGTATTTGTGTTGTGGCTCTTGTATTTGTGTTGTGGCTCTTGTATTTGTGTTGTGGCTCTGTATTTGTGTTGTGGCTTTTTGTATTGTGTTTGGTGGCTCTTGTATTTGTGTTGTGGCTTTTGTATTTTTTTTTGTGGCTCTTGTAGTTTGTGTTGTGGCTCTTGTATTTGTGTTGTGGCTTTTGTATTGTGTTGTGGCTTTTGATTTGTGTTGTGGCTTTTGTATTTGTGTTGTGGCTTTTGTATTTGTGTTGTGGCCTTGTATTGTGTTGTTTGGGTCTTGTAGTTGTGTTGTGGCTCTTGTATTTTGTGTTGTGGCTTTTGTATTTGTGTTTGGCTTTGGTATTTGTGTTGTGGGCTCTTGTATTTTTGTTGTGGCTCTTGTATTTGTGTTGTGGCTTTTTATTTGTGTTGTGGCTTTGTATTTGTGTTGTGGCTTTTGTATTTGTGTTGTGGCTCTTGTAGTTGTGTTTGTGGCTCTTGTATTTGTGGTTTGTGGCTTTTGTTTTATTTGGGGTGGTTTTGTTTTGGGTTTTGTATTTGTGTTGTGGCTTTTGTATTTGTGTTGTGGCTTTTGTATTTGTGTTGTGGCTCTTGTAGTTGTGTTGTGGCTCTTGTAGTTGTGTTGTGGCTCTTGTATTTGTGTTGTGGCTTTTGTATTTGTGTTGTGGCTTTGGTATTTGTGTTGTGGCTCTTGTATTTGTGTTGTGGCTCTTGTATTTGTGTTGTGGCTTTTGTATTTGTGTTGTGGCTTTTGTATTTGTGTTGTGGCTTTGGTATTTGTGTTGTGGCTCTTGTATTTGTGTTGTGGCTCTTGTATTTGTGTTTTGGCTTTTGTATTTGTGTTTGTGGCTTTTGTATTTGTGTTGTGGCTCTGTATTTTGTGTTTGGGGGGCTTTTTTTTGTATTTGTGTGTGGCTCTTGTAGTTGTGTTGTGGCTCTTTGTATTGTGTTGTGGCTCTTGTATTTGTGTTGTGGCTTTTGTATTTGTGTTGTGGCTTTTGTATTTGTTTGTGGCTTTTTGGTATTTGTGTTGTGGCTTTTTGTATTTGTGTTGTGGCTCTTGTATTTGTGTTGTGGCTTTTGTATTTGTGTTGTGGCTTTTGTATTTGTGTTGTGGCTCTTGTATTTGTGTTGTGGCTCTTGTATTTGGTTGTGGCTCTTGTATTTGTGTTGTGCTTTTTTGTATTTGGTTTTGTGGCTTTTTGTATTTTTGTTTGTTTGCTTTGTATTTGTGGTTTGTGGCTCTTTGTATTTGGGGTTGTGCTTTTGTATTTGTGTTGTGGCTCTTGTATTTTTTTGTGGCTCTTGTATGGGGTTTGTGGCTCTTGTATTTGTGTTGTGGCTTTTGTATTTGTGTTGTGGCTTTTGTATTTGTGTTTTGGCTCTTGTATTTGTGTTGTGGCTCTTGTATTTGTGTTGTGACTCTTGTATTTGTGTTGTGGCTTTTGTATTTGTGTTGTGGCTTTTGTATTTGTGTTGTGGCTCTTGTATTGTGTTGTGGCTCTTGTATTTGTGTTGTGGCTTTTGTATTTGTGTTGTGGCTTTTGTATTTGTGTTTTGGCTTTTGTATTTGTGTTTTGGCTCTTGTATTTGTGTTGTGGCTCTTGTATTTGTGTTGTGGCTCTTGTATTTGTGTTGTGGCTTTGTATTTGTGTTGTGGCTTTTGTATTTGTGTTGTGGCTCTTGTATTTGTGTTGTGGCTCTTGTATTTGTGTTTTGGCTCTTGTATTTGTGTTGTGGCTCTTGTATTTGTGTTGTGGCTTTTGTATTTGTGTTTTGGCTCTTGTATTGTGTTGTGGCTCTTGTATTTGTGTTGTGGCTTTTGTATTTGTGTTGTGGCTCTTGTATTTGTGTTGTGGCTCTTGTATTTGTGTTGTGGCTTTTGTATTTGTGTTGTGGCTCTTGTATTTGTGTTGTGGCTTTTGTATTTGTGTTTTGGCTCTTGTATTGTGTTGTGGCTCTTGTATTTGTGTTGTGGCTTTTGTATTTGTTTATTGGCTTTTGTATTTGTTTATTGGCTTTTGTATTTGTGTTGTAGCTCTTGTATTTGTGTTGTGGCTCTTGTATCTGTGTTTTGGCTCTTGTATTTGTGTTTTGGCTCTTGTATTTGTGTTGTGGCTTTTGTATTTGTGTTGTGGCTTTTGTATTTGTGTTGTGGCTCTTGTATTTGTGTTGTGGCTTTTGTAGTTGTGTTGTGGCTCTTGTATTTGTGTTGTGGCTTTTGTATTTGTGTTTTGGCTTTTGTATTTGTGTTGTGGCTCTTGTATTGTGTTGTGGCTCTTGTATTGTGTTGTGGCTCTTGTATTTGTGTTGTGGCTCTTGTATTTGTGTTGTGGCTCTTGTATTGTGTTGTGGCTCTTGTATTTGTGTTGTGGCTTTTGTATTTGTGTTGTGGCTTTTGTATTTGTGTTGTGGCTCTTGTATTTGTGGGTTGTGGCTCTTGTATTTGGTTTGTGGCTCTTGTATTTGTGTTGTGGCTCTTTATTTGTGTTGTGGCTTTTGTATTGTGTTTTGGCTTTGTTTGTGTTGTGGCTCTTGTATTTGTGTGTGGCTTTTGTATTTGTGTTGTGGCTCTTGTATTTGTGTTGTGACTCTTGTATTTGTGTTGTGACTTTTTTTTGTTTGTGGCCCTTTTGTATTTGTGTTTTTGGCTCTTGTATTTGTGTTGTGGGCTCTTGTATTTGTGTTGTGGCTCTTGTATTTGTGTTGTGGCTTTTGTATTTGTGTTGTGGCTTTTGTATTTGTGTTGTGGCTCTTGTATTGTGTTGTGGCTCTTGTATTTGTGTTGTTGGGGTTTTGTATTTGGGGTTGTGGCTCTTTTTATTTGTGTTGTGGCTTTTGTATTTGTGTTGTGGCTCTTGTATTTGTGTTGTGGCTTTTGTATTTGTGTTGTGGGTTTTGTATTTGTTTTTGTGGCTTTGGTATTTGGTTTTTTGGGCTCTTGTATTTGTGTTGTGGTCTTGTTATTTGTGTTGTGGCTTTTGTTTTTTGTGTTGTGGCTTTTGTATTTGTGTTTGTGGCTCTTGTATTTGTGTTGTGGCTTTGTATTTGTTTGTGGCTCTTGTAGTTGTGTTGTGGCTCTTGTTTTTTGTGTTGTGGCTTTTGTATTTGTGTTGTGGCTTTTGTATTTGTGTTGTGGCTTTTGTATTGTGTTGTGGCTCTTGTAGTTGTGTTGTTTGGGTCTTGTAGTTTGTGTTGTGGCTCTTGTATTTGTTTTTGTGGCTTTTGTTTTGTGTTGTGGCTTTTGGGATTTGTGTTGTGGCTCTTGTATTTGTGTTGTGGGTCTTGTATTTGTGTTGTGGCTTTTGTATTTGTGTTGTGGCTCTTGTATTTGTGTTGTGGCTTTTTTATTTGTGTTGTGGCTCTTGTAGTTGTGTTGTGGCCTCTTGTATTTGTGTTGTGGCTTTTTTATTTTTGTTGGGGCTTTTGTATTTGTGTTTGTGGCTTTTGTATTTTGTTTGTGGCTCTTGTAGTTGTGTTGTGGCTCTTGTATTTGTGTTGTGCTTTGTATTTGTGTTTTGGCTTGGTATTTGTTTTTTGTGGCTCTTGTATTTGTGTTGTGGCTCTTGTATTTGTGTTGTGGCTCTTGTATTTGTGTTGTGGTTTTGTATTTGTGTTGTGGCTTTGGTATTTTGTGTTGTGGCTCTTGTATTTTGTGTTGTGGCTCTTGTATTTGTGTTGTGGCTTTTTTATTTGTGTTGTGGGGTTTTGTATTTGTGTTGTGGCTCTTGTATTTGTGTTGTGGCTTTTGTATTTGTGTTGTGGCTCTTGTAGTTGGTGTGGCTCTTGTATTTGTGTTGTGGCTTTTGTATTGTGTTGTGGCTTTTGTATTGTGTTGTGGCTTTTGTATTTGTGTTGTGGCTTTTGTATTTGTGTTGTGGCTCTTGTAGTTGTGTTGTGGCTCTGTATTTGTTGTGGCTTTTGATTTGTGTTGTGGCTTTTGTATTTGTGTTGTGGCTTTGGTATTTGTGTTGTGGCTCTTGTATTTGTGTTTGTGGCTCTTGTATTTGTGTTTGGGTTTTGTATTTGTGTTGTGGCTTTTGTATTTGTGTTTGTGGCTTTGGTATTTGTGTTGTGGCTCTCTTGTATTTGTGTTGTGGCTCTTGTATTGTGTTGTGGCTCTTGTATTTGTTTTTGTGGCTTTTTTTGTATTTGGGGTTGTGGCTTTTGTATTTGTGTTGTAGCTCTTGTATTTGTGTTGTGGCTCTTGTATTTGGTTGTGGCTTTTGTATTTGTGTTGTGGCTCTTGTATTGGGGTTGTGGCTCTTGGGTTTTTGTTGTGGCTCTTGTATTTGTGTTTGTGGCTTTTGTATTTGGTTTTTTTTGTGGCTTTTGTATTTTGTGTTTTGGCTCTTGTATTGTGGTTTGTGGCTCTTGTATTTTGTGTTGTGACCCCTTTTATTTGTGTTGTGGCTTTTGTATTTGTGTGTGGTCTTGTATTTGTGTTGGGCCTCTTGTATTTGTGTTGTGGCTTTTGTATTTGTGTTGTGGCTTTTGTATTTGGTTTTGGCTTTTGTATTTGTGTTTTGGCTCTTGTATTTGTGTTGTGGGGGTTTGTATTTGTGTTGTGGCTCTTGTATTTGTGTTGTGGCTTTTGTATTTGTGTTGTGGCTTTTTATTTGTGTTGTGGCTCTTGTATTTGTGTTGTGGCTCTTGTATTTGTGTTTTGGCTCTTGTATTTGTGTTGGTGGCTCTTGTATTTGTGTTGTGGCTTTTGTATTTGTTTTTGGCTCTTGTATTGTGTTGTGGCTCTTGTATTTGTGTTGTGGCTCTTTGTATTTGTGTTGTGGCTCTTGTATTTGTGTTGTGGCTCTTGTATTTGTGTTGTGGCTCTTGTATTTTGTTGGGCTCTTGTATTTTGTGTTGTGGCTCTTGTATTTGTGTTGTGGCTCTTGTATTTGTGTTGTGGCTTTTGTATTTGGTTTTGTGGCTCTTGTATTTGTGTTTGTGGCTTTTGTATTTGTGTTTTGGCTCTTGTTATTGTGTTGTGGCTCTTGTATTTGTTTTTTGTGGCTTTTGTATTTGTGGTTGTGGCTCTTGTATTTGTTTTATGCTTTTGTTTTTTGTGTTGTAGCTCCTTGTATTTGTGTTGTGGCTCTTGTATCTGTGTTTTTGGCTCTTGTATTTGTGTTTTGGCTTTGTATTTGTGTTGTGGCTTTTGTATTTGTGTTGGTGGCTTTTGTATTTGTTTTTGTGGGCTCTTGTATTTGTTTTTGTGGCTTTTGTAGTTGTGTTGGGGGCTCTTGTATTTTTTGTTGTGGGCTTTTGTATTTTGTGTTTTGGGTTTTGTATTTGTGTTGTGGCTCTTGTATTGTGGTTGTGGCTCTTGTATTGTGTTGTGGCTCTTGTAATTTTGTGTTTTTGGCTCTTGTATTTGTGTTGTGCTCTTTTATTGTGTTGTGGCTCTTGTATTTGTGTTGTGGCTTTTGTATTTGTGTTGTGGCTTTTGTATTTGTTGTTTTGTGGCTCTTGTATTTGTGGGTTTTGCTCTTGTATTTGTGTTGTGGCTCTTGTATTTGTGTTGTGGCTCTTGTATTTGTTTTTTGTGGCTTTTTGTATTTGTGTTTTGGCCTCTTGTATTGTGTTTGTGGCCTTGTATTTGTGTTGTGGCTTTTGTATTTGGTGTTGTGGCTCTTGTATTTTTGTGTTGTGACTCTTGTATTTGTGTTGTGACTTTTGTATTTGTGTTTGGCTTTTGTATTGTGTTGTGGCTCTTGTATTTGTGTTGTGGCTCTTGTATTTGTGTTGTGGCTCTTGTATTTGTGTTGTGGCTTTTGTATTTGGGGTTGTGGGGTTTTTGTATTTGTGTTGTGGCTCTTGTATTGTGTTGTGGCTCTTGTATTTGTTGTGGCTTTGTATTTTGTGTTGTGGCTCTTGTATTTGTGGTTGTGGCTCTTGTATTTTGTTTTGGCTCTGTATTTGTGTTGTGGCTCTTGTATTTGTGTTTTGGCTCTTGTATTTGTGGTTGTGACTCTTGTATTTGTGTTGTGGCTTTTGTATTGTGTTGTGGCTTTTGTATTTGGGGTTGTGGCTTTTTTTATTTGTGTGTGGCTCTTGTATTTGTGTTGTGACTCTGTATTTGTGTTGTGGCTCTTGTATTTTGTGTTGTGGCTTTTGTATTTGTGTTGTGGCTTTTGTATTTGACCTGACACTTCTGGGCCACCGTAAGAGTGTCTTGATTAACTCAAAAGCTTTGTAACAACTGCATTGTTAAAGTATAAATATTATTCCCATATACATTTAAAGCAAGTTTATCGTCCTCAAAGCCCAGATGTTGGCAAACTAAAAACTGGATTCTGAGTGTGATGTCTAAAAATATTATGAGTTGGTATAGATGTTGGGGTTTACAGTGTAGTCAGAACTCCAAAATATTACTTCCATTCCAGGTTTTTCAAAGAGAACAAGCACAGCAACGAAAGCATTCAATGTTAGTCAAAAGTAAAATTTGGTAAAATATGGGTCATAGAGATGCTGAGAGACATACCGCAGTATAGCACCACAAGTAAGAAAGCTGTTGTAGACTACATAGTGCTGCATTAACAGGAAGACAGAAATGGGTTATGAAAATAAACTGCATTAAACTTAAACAAAAAATAATACGTAAGGTTGGAAAATATGGTTATGATTGGAATACTTAACAGACATGACCAAGAGAAATGATAAAAAAAAAAACTGTATTAAAAGTAGATAGAAACAGTAGGCCAAATGTAACAGACAAGAAGAGAAGTAATGGATAAAAGGTGGAAGGTCAATGTAGCAGTATTTTATTCTGCCGCAGGCTGGAAGAGGAGGAAGAGGAGGAAGAAGCAGCCTGACGCGGACCGTTTGTGGACCGGAGCGCCGCGGACTTCCTCCAGCTGGCAGACAGGGGCATACTGAAGTGAATAACTGTGGAATGATAAGGACCGTTAGCCCAGGATGGGCAGGCGATGAGATCAGCTTTAACTTCATCCGGTGGTGGTCCAGCTTGGAAATGGTAGGAGCAAACCTGGTCGCTGCACTCATGTACCGTATTCCCAAAAGAGACGCGATGTAAGGAATGAAAGGACAAACGTTTGCCACGCAGCTCTACAAATGCGTCAATTTCTCTGTATTTCATCGAGCTTTGTGTTGGGGGGGGGGGGGGGGGGGGTTATTCTGTCTGTCCTGCGCTTTCTCTGTAGTTTTTAGACGCTTCACGACATCGCACTCATTTTCCTTTCAAAGCTAGCAAATAAACTCTTCTCTCCACCGAGACAGGCACACGGAGTCACCGCACAACCCGCGGACAACGGGGAATTATCGGGGCTCACACAACAAACGCAAATCGCAGCATTAAACACTTCATTTTAATGCCAACTTTTACAGTAGACTCTTCATCTCATCCAGTTGCCGTTTCCCGTCAAACACGCCGTCCAAGGCGGAAGTGTTCAGCGTGGATCCATCATTTAATGAACAATCCAATCAGAAACATTTTTTTATTATCACACACAGGCCGGGTTTAACAAACAGCAAATAAACGGCAGCTAACAGACTGTTATCCCCGAAACGACAAGCTTCCCATCCTAACAGAAGGAACAGTTTTAACTCCTGCAAGTTTTCAATGGAGTTCTGGTTTCTATTGGAACGGCCCCGTGAAACGCTCTTGCTGCCACAATCCAGGCTTTATTTTATCTGTAATTGTAGTTTTCGGGCCTTTGCTGTGAGAAGGGATGTAATGGTGTGTCAGTGTTAGAAAGTTGTGGTGGCCGGCGATTGTAGCAAAGCACTGTCCCTGTTTCAAACACAAGCTGGACGGTTTAAGGCCAAGCTGGATTTCAGCTGCTGCCTCCTCCCCTTTGTGGAAGGCTGGATCTTTTACGTGTTTATGTTAGTCAGCAGAAAATGGCTGCAGTAAAAGCCAGGGGGTTGAGTTAGAATGAGAGGCTGACAGAGGGCCTCCTTACCTGGCATAGAAACAAGGCAGCAAGCTACTGGGAAACCACACATTTTCAGCCGGATGAAGGGTCTCGCTTGGCATGAAAGAAAAATATATATCTATCATAATATTATGATTGGTGTCCAGGGCAGAACACAAGCATAGGGGGCATCTACTTAAATTCTTTGTCGACAATGTGCTGTACTGTTTAACATTGAGTCTGAAGAATCGACTTCCACAGGGAACCATTTTAGATTCCATTCTTTCAGTTTAGACACCAACAATATTTCACCTGTGCCCAGATATTAGCCTTCAGCTACAATTGTAGCTGCTGAAACCTGTGAAGTTGTTGCAGAAAACTAAAGTTTCAACATGACTTGGTACCCTGTGGTTTATATTCGAATATTGGAAATGGCCTGAATTTATATAGTGCTTTTGAAGTGATACTGACCTCTCAAGACACATTGGAGCCACATTCACCCAGCCACACTTGCATTCATACATGGACAGCAGATTAGCAGACAACAGTGTGGAGGACCAATCCTGCCGTAATTAAGAATACATACAGAAATAAACAAATAACTCTGTAAAATAATTACTGGGCCAGAAAATAGCAATGCATAAATTACTTTGCCATTAAATGCAAAAAAATAAAAACAAGATATTTATTCAATTACTGATCATTTAATCATATATAAATACATATTTCTATTTTAATCCACCAATTTTATTTTTAACCACTAATTTTAAAATACTCTTTTCTTGAACTCTATATTTTTCCTTTACTTGGTGAAGTTTTTGCTTTTAAATTTCTCAAGCTTTTTTAATTACTCGTGCTCGTTGTCTTCCGCTTTAGCCAGGACCGGGTTGTAGGGGCAGCAGAGTTTGTAGAGACGCCCAGACATCCCTCTCCCCAGAAACCTCTTCTAGCACCTCAGAGGGCAGCCCAAGGAGTTCCTGTTCCTGTTGGGAGGAGGCCCAGGGATCCCGCCAGGGAAAGCCTGAACGAGAGACACGAGGCCATCCCATAGTAATCCCACCATCTGAGGAAGAAATTAACTTGTATTAAATAAACAAAGAAAAAATATGGAGTTCAAGAAAAAAATATAATTAGAAAATTAGTGGTTTAAACAAAATTAGTGGATTTAGATAGAAAGATATATTTTTATCTGACTACTTGCTCAATTATTGAATAAACCTCTTTTTTATTATTTTGTTGCATTTAATGGCACAGCAATTCATATTTCTAGCTGCTTTTTGGCCTAGTAATTATTTTATTCAGTCATTTATTTATTTCTGTATGTATTCGCAATTATGGCAGGACTAGTGCTCCATAAACTTTGGGTTTACTTTAAATTTGCATTGTGACTACTCTTCCCATTGCCCAGGCCACATTTGCCCACAAAGCATTTTTCTATTAAAAATAGATTCTGCTCTAGAATCATTCAAGGTCAAAATTACAGGTGATGAATATCTGGGAAAGTGGTATTCTCAATTTAAATAAATTCTAAAATGCCAAAATGTTTTAATAAGTTTAAGATAAAAAACTGAATGTTTGTAGTTTCTCCATTTAGTGATCATTTTTAATATCACATTTTCTAAAAATATACATTCTTAAGTTTTGTGACTTCCTGATTTTGAGAACCTTAACTATTTGAATCAGTGGACTTCCACCTCTATCTCTCTGTGTTTATATCAGGAAACTACAGAACTCTAAGAAAGCTACTAGAGCTGTGTAAAGTGGTAATGTTTAAACCCTACTCTGTATGACATTCTTTGTCATTTGATGGGTTTTTCAGTTAAAGGGGTAAAGCTTTAACATTCACATTCACACGACAAGATAAGGGCCCCACAAAACACCACCCCAGCCTCCGCCCACAAGCGCAACAGAGCGGCCGCACTCACAACGGACCCCCCGACCTCTGGGCTTTGTCCCCCAAACCCAGATGGGACAACACCTCAGGGCAAGAGGTAGCCTGCCTGGTAACCAGGCTGGGTCGACCAAGCACCCCAGGCTAAGCAGAACCTGCCAGCCGTCCTAGCCACCCACCCCACAACTCCAGAGACGCCCAGCATGCGACGCACGGCATACCCCGCTGCACCAAGCAGGCTGGCCAGACACTTCACGAAAGCAAACCCACATCACAATCACCGCTGCACAAAGCCCGTGACAAAACCCACAATGAAGTCCATAAAGGGCAGAAAGCCCACAAAGCCAAAATCAAAACCCACCGGAGAACAACTCCGGCCAGCTCGCCCCTTGCAGACCCCTCCGACCCCCTCTCTAGACACAATCAGAACCGAGAACTGTCAGGAACCGGAACCAAGGAAAGGAACCAGAATCTGAACCGGAACTGCACAGATCCAAACGATGCCTATCCCCACCCAAGACCAACCATCCAACCCAGAGGAAAACCTACACCCACCCCAACATTCAAACAACTTCCAGAACACATAATACATTAGACACCCATGTTAACTTTGCCCCACCCTGTCCCACAGACCCTCCACCCTGCCCACAGAATGCACTCCTTGAAGAAGAGAGCACCTGCAACGAGTTGGTACTTCCCCATGAGCCCACCAATGCACCGAAGGCCCCCAGGCCAGGGCCATGCACCATCACACGCACTAGCCCAAAACCCCGGTGACATACCTGCCAAGACCCAAGCCCCCCAGGCCCAGCCATGACCCCTGCCCGGGGGCGACACTCCCCAGGAATCCTGAGCCGCCAAGCCCACCCCAGACCTACCCAGGAGGAGCATAGCCACCATGCCAGTTACCTATGTCCGCCGGCACAGACCTTCCAAAAGCATCGCAAGCAGCCACCAGATGTCACCCCCAAGAGCCACAGCCCCTGGTGCCAGACCCCCCAGCGATTTTTAGTTAAGCAACAAATAAAGCTTCGCTGCACTCGGTGTACTCATCCATTGTAGAACAAAACACAAAAATATCCGGATGCATAAAACCAAATATAAAGCAGTTTAACTTCTGCATTTCCGCATTTATCACTGGCTTTTATTGAGCGATCTGTGCATGGTTCTTGGAGCTCCTCCGGGCTTCAGAATGGACCAGATCGGACTGGAACAGATGCAGTGTAAATCCAGGGTTACAGTATATATGGCACTGAGTGAAACAACCAGTGACCAAAGTGAGCAGCATGCAGCAGTAGCAGCAGACACAAGGAATGATTCAAGATTTAAAGACACTACCTGGTGTGTCAATTTCTTTTTACTTTATATCACAATCTTTAGAGAAACATTTATTTAAATATATCGTAAGCACGTGTAATTTCTCTTATAATAATAATAATAATAATAATACTACTAATTTTTGGTTATTAATTATTAACAATAACTGCCAATATCTAAATGTACTTTTGTGACAAGTGTACTTACCTGCTGAGTCTTGATCCGTTTAGCAACAGCAAGTGACAACTTTTTGTTTGGCGATCTTTTCACATCAGATGCACTGAACATCGTGGCTATAGCATCTACTTCAACATTCTCTTGCGTTTGACATCCCGACCTCTGACATCATTTGTCTTGTGAATTTAGAGGTTTCTTGTTCGAAGCCGTTTGCTGAGAAGTCCTCTGGTCACAACTGGCTGTGCTTGGTGGGACCAGCACATATGTCCCTCTTCAGTTTTCCAGCACTGATCCGATTTTCTTCGCTTCAGGAAAGTAGTGCAGACTAACGGCTGCTGTCGTAGTTTTGCTGCGACCACCAGCAATGCACTGTTTCACCATATTAACGCTGTTTTTAAAGCAACTTGGCCTTTACCTGAACCGTTTATCATTGACACTCACACGATGAATGGCTGGAGATGTCCCCTTTGACGTAATTTCCGGGCGACTTTAGACTTGCAAAATTTAACATCGAAATATGCCTAAATATGCTCTTATTTTATCACATCATTAATTCAATTCAATTCAATTCAATTCAATTCAATTCAATTCAATTCAATTCAGTTTATTTATATAGCGCCAATTCACAACACATGTCGTCTCAAGGCACTTCACAAAAAGTCAGGTACATGCATTACAATTAATCCAAATCATTGAACAGTGCAGTCAGATTCTGTTATTTATTCAAATTGGGGATTAAAAAGTTTATTTCTATCTAAGGAAACCAGCAGATTGCATCCAGTCAGTGACTTGCAGCATTCACTCCTCCTGGATGAGCATGTAGAGACAGGGACAGTCACTGGCGTTGACTTTGCAGCAATCCCTCATACTGAGCATGCATGTAGGGACAGTGGAGAGAAAACTTCCCTTTTAAAAGGAAGAAACCTCTAGCAGAAAACCAGGCTCAGTCGTGAGCGGCCATCTGCCACACGACCCGACTGGGGGTTAGAGAGAACAGAGCAGAGACACAAAGAGAAACAAGAAGCACTGATCAGGAGTCCTTTCTATGGGAAGGAAAAGTTAAAATGTTAAGGAATGTAGCTCCTTAGTCGTTTCACCTAGAAAGAAAGAACAGATAAACTCTGAGCCAGTTTTCAAGGTTAGAGTCTGAAAGAAGAGCACATAGAGTTAGTTAACAGTAAAAGCTCCGTCAGTAGCTATGTCTAGGAGAGAGAAAAGGTTAAACACTGAAAGACAGGGCCATGTGGATCATCGGTAGAGGGTTGAGCACCAAGTTGTTGCCAGCAGAAGCTCGGACGATGCCCCTCTCCAGACAGTTGTCACAGGTAGACACAGAGTCAGGCCAGGTGTAGCTTCTAGGAAGAGAGAAAGAGAGAGAAAACAAAGTTAAAAGCTGAAATAACAGCAAATAATACAACAAATTGAAGAGTAGTGTGAGAAAGTAGCGAAGAGGGTGAAAGTGGTCATTATGTCCTCAGCAGCCTAAGCCGTATAGCAGCATAAACTACAGAGATAGCTCAGGATAAACCTAAGCCACTCTAACTATAAGCTTTATCAAAAAGGAAGTTTAAGCCTTAGCAAAAGTAGACAGGGTGTCCGCCTCACGGATTAAAAACTGGGGAGCTGGTTCCACAGGAGAGGAGCCTGATAACTAAAGATCTGCCTCCCATTTACTTCTAGAGACTTTTAGGACCACCAGTAAACCTGCAGTCTGAGAACGAAGTGCTCTGTTAGGAAACATATGGAACAATCAGCTCTCTGATGTATGATGGAGCTAAATCATTAAGGGCTTTATATGTGAGGAGGAGAATTTTAAATACTCTATCTTGATTTAACAGGGAGCCAATGAAGGGGAAGCTAAAGTAGGGGAAATATGATCTCTCTTTTTAATTTTCATCAGAACTCTTGCCTGCAGCATTTTGAATCAGCTGAAGGCTTTTAACTGCATTTTTGGGACATCCTGATAGTAAAGAAAATTACAATAGTCCAGCCTTGAAGTAACAAATGCATGGACTAGTTTTTCAGCATCAATCTGGGACAGGATTATTCTAATTTTTGGCAATGTTCGGAGATGGAAAGAAGGAAATCCTGGAAACCTGTTTAATATGGGATTTAAATGACATGTCCTGGTCAAAAATTAACACCAAGGGTTTTTTTACTTTATATCAGAGGTCAAATTAATGCCATCCAGGTTAAGTGATTGACTAAGCAGTTTCTTTTTAAAAACTCCGGTCCAAAGACGGGGACAACTCTGTTTTGTCTGAATTTAGAAGCAGAAATTTAAAAGTCATCCAAGTTTTTATGTCTCAAAGACATGCTTGTAGTCTATCTAACTGGTTGGTGCTCATCAGGATTTATGGATAAGTAAAGCTGAGTGTCATCAGCGTAACAGTGAAAATTTATTCTATGCTGCCTGATAATTTACCTATGGGGAAGCATAATATATAGTAAAGAGAATTGGCCCAAGTACTGAACCCTGTTGGTACTCCACAATTAACCCTGGAGTTTAAAGATGATTTATCATTTACATGAACAAAACTGGAATCTGTCAGACAAATAAGATTTAAACCAGCCTAGTGCTGTTCCCCTGATCCCTACAGCATATTCCAGCCTTTCTAAGGAGAATATTATGATCGACTGTATCAAATGCAGCACTGAGATCTAACAGAACCAGTACAGACACAAGTCCATTATCTGAGGCAATAAGAATATCATTAGTGACTTTCAGCAGAGCTGTTTCAGTGCTATGATGAGCTCTGAAACCTGACTGAAACTCTTCAATACAGGTCATTGCTGTGTAAATGCTCACACATTTGATTAGCAACTATTTTCTCAAGAATTTTAGATAAGAACGGAAGATTGGATATCGGTCTGTAATTTATTAAGTCATCTCGATCAAGCGAAGGTTTCTTAACAAAGGTTTAATTACAGCTACCTTAAAAGGCTTGTGGTACATATCCATTACTAAGGATAAATTAATCATATCTAAAATTGGGGCTGGTAATCAGAGGGAACACTTCCTTAAAAAATAATTTGGTTGGGATTGGGTCTAACATACAAGTGAAAGGTTTAGATGAAGGTTAATAATTTCTGATAACTCAGGAAGCTCCACAGGATTCAAACAGTCCCAAACACAGATCAGGTTCTACAGTTATTTCCCAATGTTGTCTCACTTGTTGAGGATGAAGTAATCATCTCTGGGAGATTGTCAAAGATTTTCTTCTTATAGAATCAATTTTATTTTGGAGAATCCATAAAATCATGACTGCTGAGAGCTAAAGGGAATGGATGGCTCAACAGAGCTATGACTCTGTGTAAGTTTAGCAACTGTACTAAAGAGAAACCTAGGATTATTCTTGTTCTCTTCTATTAAGGATGAGAAATAAGCTGTTCTAGCTTGGTGAAGTGTCTTTTTATACAACAGTAGGCTATATTTCCAGATTAAGTAGGAATCCTCTAGGTGTGTAGAGCGCCATTTTCGCTCCAATTTTCTAACATTGTGCTTTAAAGTACGCAGCTCTGAATTAAACCAGGGAGCCTGCCTCCTATGAATAATTTCCTTCTTTTTAAAGGGGGGCTGCATTGTCTAATGCACCACGCAATGATGAAGTAACACTCTGAACAGAGAATCAATTTGTGAAGGAGAAGAAACAAAATTATTGCCCTCCACTGTGTTTTTCTGTGATAATGAGCAAATTAAAAGTGGAACAGATTCTTTAAAGGTTGTTACAGCATCGTCTGATAATGATCTACTATAATGAAATTTTCTTTCAGGTGTGGAGTACTCGGTTAAATTAAACTCAAAGGTTATTAAAAAATGGTCGGACAGCACAGGGTTGTGAGAAAATATTGTAATGTCTGTACACTCAATGCCATATGTCAGCACAAGGTCCAGAGAATGAAGACAAACGTGGGTAGGTTTGTTAATGTTTTGAGTAAAGCCAATTGAGTCTAAGATACCATTAAAGGCTATATTTAAGCTATCACTTTCAGTGTCAACATGAATGTTAAAATCCCCCACTATAATAACTTTATCTGTATTTAACACTAAATCAGATAAAAGGTCTGAAAACTGATCTATAAATTGAGAGTAAGGGCCTGGTGGACGGTACAAAACAACAAACAGAAGTGGTTTTAGTGCTTTGCAATTTGGATGAGAAAAACTGAGGATTAAATATTCAAAAGAGTTGTAGCTATTGATTGATCTGGGACTAGTCAATAAATCGGACTGAAAGATGGTTGCTACTCCTCCTCCTCGCCCAGTATTTCGAGGAATGTGAAAATTTAAATAATTAGTAGGAGTTGACTCATTTATAGTAACATAATCCTCTTGCTGCAGCCAGGTTTCTGTGAGGCAAAATAAATCAATCTGATTGTCACAAATTAGGTCACTAACTAGCAAAGTCTTTGAAGAGAGAGATCTTATGTTCAGTAAGCCACATTTAATTGTTTTATTTTTATTTAATCATTAATCCTAACATCATGTCAACTACTAATATTCCTTCAATATTAAGATGTTTTCTTTCAGTTTCTGCATTTGTGGGAAAAGCATGTCACAGGCACTTAAAGGGAATTGTGGAAAGAACAACTAATTCGAAGAACTGTATATTTTACACAATTTATAGAATAATCTGAAACTCTTGAGAAAGAATTTATCAATCCAATTACTTGAGACAGAGAGATTAGTGACAGCTGGAGATAAAGTAATACATCATCCGCATAAGGACTGATTTTATGTTCAATATTCATGCATTTTATGCCTTTAATATATTTAGTTTGCCTGATTGCTGCCGCTAGTGGTTTAATAAAAAAAGCAAATAATGAGGGGAAAAGTGGGCATCCCTACCTGGTGACCGTCTAAAGACAGATGCTGGAAGATGTTTTGTTATTTGTCCTGATACATGCTGTTGGGGAACTGTGCAATATAATATTTAACCTGTTTATGAAAGAGTTTCCAATACCACATTTTCTCAAGGTCACAAACAAGAATTTCCAGTTAACTCTATCAAATTCTTTTTCTGCATCTAGAGATAATATATTAGTCTCAATATTTTTACTGTAGGAATAGTAGGAAAATAAATCTGCATGAATTTGTGGATGAATATCTCCTTTTTATAAAACCAGTTTTGTCAGGATGTATTATGAGAGGATAAATTTTTTCCAGTCTTTTTGCAAGGGCTTTACAAATTATTTTGAGATCAACGTTATTAAGGGATATGGGATGGTAGCTGGTAGGAAATACTGGGTCCTTTCCTGGTTTTAACAGGAGACTAATGTTGGCAGATTTATATTTGGCGGAAGTCTGCCATTTTCCTTGGTTTCCTGCAACATTCTGTGGAATGTTGGAGCCAAAATATGTCAGAATTCTTTGTAGAACTTTGTTGGAATCCATCTGGGCCTGGAGCCTTTTTATTGGGCATGATTTTTAGGGCTTCCTGAATTTAGGCTGATGTCCGTGGTACTAACTGATAATTTAGGAAGTGTTACTTTATCTAGAAAATGATGAAGTCGTTATCTCTAATTGGAATGTATGTACCTGACTTGAAATCTATATGATTCGATTTAATTGACTTAGCCCATTTTTAAGTTACTCACCTTTCACAGAATGCAACAGGAAACAACACTCTACAATTATTTTTACCCCTGCCTCCCTCCCTGTTGGATGGAGTAAGGAGGAGTCAGGTTTAGCCTAAACCGGCTTAGTTATGGTTAAGGTGCAAACACACCCTCCATTTCTGCTACCTGTGCGACCCCTTCCCGTTTCCAATGGTTATAATAATTCTGACAGAGAGAGGTACCCCCAATCCTTGTAGTTTTTGGTAAAACAACGGCCACCAGTGGGCTCTACATGGACAAACCTTATCAGTTTATTATTTTACTTAGTATCCCTACACATAGCCCATTCTAAAATGGCCAAACTCTGACACTCAATAGTTTAATCTAACCTCCCCAACAACCCCGCACCATTCCAAACCCTTTGTAAAGTGCCTTGAGACGACATGTGTTGTGAATTAGCGCTATATAAATAAAACTGAATTAAAATGAATTGAATTGAATCTGACGGGTCTATCTGTGGTGAGTATAAAGCTTTGTAAAAATCTCTGAAAGTGTAGTTTATTCTTTCAGGATCATAAACTGTTTTCCCTACCGACTCCTTAACAGCAGATGTAATTGTCTTTTCTTTATTTATCTTTAGCTGGTTAGCTAAAAAGCTACCTGATTTATTGCCATGTTCAAAGTTTTCTATTCAAAGTCTTTGTAGTAAGAATTCAAATTCAAAAATACTTTATTCATCCCAAAGGGAAATTAAATGCTGTTGTCGCTCATATTATGCAGGTTTCTGCAAAGAGCCGTTGTCTTACAATAGATCTGAAGAAGCCTCCGACTGACGACACTCTGTTGTACAACAGTCTCATGAAGAGGATGCTCAGGGTTCTCCATAATGTTCTTCATTTTATGAAGAATCCTTCTTTGTACAATGATCTCCAGAGGTTCCAGAGGAGTCCCCAGAACAGAGCCAGCCTTCTTTATCAGCTTGTTGAGCTTTTTTAAGTCCCTGGCTCTGATGCTGCTTCCCCAGCAGATGATGGCAGAAGAGATCACACTCTCCACAACAGACTTATAGAAGATATGCCGCATCTTGTTGCAAACATCGAAAGACCCAAGCTTCCTCAAGAAGTACAGTCTGCCCTGCCCCATCTTTTAGATGGCTTCACAGTTGCATCTCCACTCCTGTCTGTTGTCCAGGTGAACGCCAAGATATTTATACTTCTCCACCACCTCCACTTCTTCTCCCATGATGGAAATAGTCTCTGAACTAGTCTCATTTCTCTTAAAATTTACAATCATCTCCTGTTTTACTCATGTTCAAGATGAGATGATTGTTTTTACACCATGCTACAAAGCGGGCCACCATCTCTGATCCACCCCACGACTGCAGAATCATCTGAGCATTTCTGCAGATGACAGGAGTATATCTTCTACTGGAAGTCTGGAGCATACAGAGTGAAGAGGAATGGTGAGAGTACAGTTCCCTGTGGTGCTCCTGTACCGCTAACTACCTGGTTAGACACACAACCCTTCAGTCTCACAAACTGTGGTCTGTTTGTCAGGTAGTCTTTGATCCAGGAAATTGTTGAGGCCTCCACCTGAGTCTTCTGGAGTTTCTGACAAAGCAAATCAGGTTGAAATGTGTTAAATCCACTGGAGAAATCAAAGGACATGATCCACATTGCTGCTGGCTTTGACCAGATAACAGTGGGTTTGTTGAAGCAGGTGTATTATGGCATCTTCAACTCCCAACTCCACAGTGATAAGCAAACTGAAGGGGGTCCTGATGATTTATTGTGTGCTTACTCAGGTGGGCCAATAGGAGTCTTTCTACGACCTTCATGATGTGGGATGTGAGAGCCACAGGTCTATAGTCATTAAGGAATGATGGGTGAGTTTTCTTTGGTACCGGAACAAGACAAGAAATCTTCCACAACACTGAAACCTTCTTCTGGGCCAGGCTAAGTTTGAAGAGGTGCTGCAGAATCCCACAGAGCTGCTCTGCAAAGGTCTTCAGGACTCTAGGGCTGACAAGTTCCGGTTCAGTCTTTCTAGTTGTCTCCTCACCTGTCTTCTTGAGACACACAGGTGGATGGGGGAGGCAAAGGGAGCATCAGCATCTTCTGATATGGTTGAAGGCAATCATGTAGAAGCAGAAGGGTCCATGGCTGTCGTGGAAGAAACGACATTAAAGGTGTTACAATACAGCTGTTGGTTCTGTGGGTCAAAGGAAGGTGGGATGTCTGTTTGTCTGTGAGCAGGAGAGGAGAATGCTGAGCTTGTTTCAGAACTAATCTAATTGAAGAATGTGTTTAGTTTATTGGCTTTGTCCAGACATCCATTGGTCTTATCTTCCTTCTGCTTGAAGCCTGTGATTTTCATCCCTTACCACACATCTCTGATATTGTTTTGCTGGAGCTTGCTCTCTAGCTTCTTCTTGAAGGGTTCTTCATAAAATTAAGGACATTTTGGAGAACCCTGAGCATACTCTTCATGAGACTGTTGTACAACAACAGAGTGTCTTCAGTCAGAAGCTCAGATGTGCTGCAAGACAGACCGCTACAGGAGATCCTTCCTGCCCACAACAATCAGCATCTACAACGGCTCTTTAAAGAAACCTGCATCATATGAGCTACAACAACATTTAATTTCCCTTTGGGATTAATAAAGTATTTTTGAATTGAATTGTACACCCCCTTGCTGTGTCTTATCTTGACTTTAAGTTGCTTCTGTGTACTCTTCAATAATTCTCTGTCTCCCTCTCAGTGAAGGCTTTTGTTTTCTTTTAAAGCATTTCCTTCAGGTCACTGGTGATCCAGGGCTTGTTATTGGGGAAGCATCTCACTGTTCTGGTGGGGAAGGTGTTATCCACACAAAAGTTTATATAGTCGGTCACACACTCGGTGCATCCCAGTCTGTAGACTCAAAGCAACCCGTAGGGCTTCTTCAGCTTCCTGTGACCATTTTCTCACAGTTCTCTTTATTACAGGTTGCCTCTGAACAAGGGGCTTATATTGGAGTGTTGTTTCTGTAGCTTAGAAACAACTGAGCTGATGGCATGACAAGCAGTGTCGGCAGCAGCTAAAAGTGGAATGTATACTGTTGCCAAAATAACACTGTTGAACTGGGTCAATGGGTAAATTGTCTTCTCTGGGTAAATAATATGGACAATAACTTACTGCTAACAGTTCAATATCTGGACTGCAGGGACAACAATTCACAGTAACATGTCCTGGATTACACCATCTGTTGTTCTCAAGTACTGCCAGTCCACCTCCTTTACGTTTGCCGCTCCCTTTTAAATCTCTGTCTGCTCGTATGGTCAGAAAGCCTGGCAGAGAGACGCTGGAGTCAGGGATATGATCCTGCAACCATGTCTCAGTGAAACACATAATACTGCATTCTCGATACACTGGCTGGGTCTTTTGTAGGTCTTGGAGTTCATCCAACTTGTTTCCTTACGATTTCACATTGCCCATCAGAATCGATGGAAGAGATGGTTTCAACTTCCTTCTTCTCTCGCTTCCCTTTGCTCCTGCTTTGCATCCACAGCACCTCCTTTTCAATTCATCAGGGATTTGGGGTTGTAGTTGAAATATTATTTTAGCTGTTGAGATATTAATTAGCTGCTCCCGGGCGTAAAAATAATCAAGTTGCCATGGTGATGCATAATAACAAATGTCCAAAAGTAGCAAAAAATCAGGAAAAAGCCTTCCAGCTGCATCCGATACCTGAAAGGATAATCGTCCATAAAATCAATTTTATCTACCACAAGAGGAATTTGAGTTCTTAAAAAGAATTAATCAGAACGAAAAGGAACAGAGCCACTCCAACCTGCTGCCACCTTGAGCAGCGCAATTCTAGATTTGGGTATTATTTAATCCTCAATTATTGTTTAATTCTAGTTTTACTTAACGTAGTTTGCCCAGCATTTCCTCTTCCGGAGAAGCTTCTATCAATTAAAAGGTGTCCTCTAATTCCTGAATACATTTTTCTTTTTTCTACTTATGTTATGAGAATGAGATTATTTTACCTCTGATCACTGCTTTCCCTGCCTCACAGAGAACAGATGTTGATGTCCCAGGGAGGTAATTGAACTACAAATATGAAGTCCACTCTTGTATTAAACCTCCAGCTTTTCCTTTGTGGGTTTTCTTTCTTATTTACTAGAGTTACGGAGACAGGAGCATGATCGCTGACAGCTATGGGGTGTATCTCAGTGTCTAAAATGTCATTCAACAACGAGCTGGTGACTAAGAAATAATTCAAACAAGAATAACAGTGATGGACATGTGATAAGAAAGTATATTCTCTGCGGTTAGGGTGAAGATAAATAAATAAATAAAGTCTGTAATCAATAATGTATTGTTTAACTATACTTACTGATTGTCAACCTGTCTATTTCTTAATTTAGACCAAAGTTGCCCCCCATGAAGAAGTGAGCGATCCAAGTCCTTACAAAGTATGGAATCAACATTTGGCGCGTATATACTACAATACATAACTTTTGGTTATGTATAGATATTTTTATTATAAATCTACTCTCTGGATCATTAACTGTGTCTAATACTGTAAAGTTTTTGTGAATTTTTTCTGTGAAATGTTTGTGAAAAATTGCTAGTCCCCTTTGCCTAGAATTATAGCAGGCAAAAAACTAATAAGGAAACAGGTGATTTAAGGTCATTTGCAGCTGTGGCAGATTTATGAATGTCTTGTAATAAGGCGTCTGCCTGTAGTCTTTTAAGCTGATAAATGTTTTTTACTTTTTCTCTCTGGTGCTGGCTGCATGCACAGTCCATGTGACAAACTTAAAGGTGCGTTCACACCGAACGAGAATTGTGTAATAGGAGCGACCGATTTACATGTTATCCCTATGTATGTTATCCCCATGTAATCCCCTCCTATGCGTTCAGGACTGAAGCGGCGCGAGGCAGTGCGAAGGACACGAAGGAGGCGAGGCGAAAGGCGTGATTAGCGAGAACCGAGCAAGGCGAGAGCGAAGGAGTTGAAAAATCGGAACTTTTCTCTAAATTCGCGTTGTGGATGTGGCTGGGTGAAGGACCACAGCGGAGAAGAAGCTGTTTTCATTGAAGATGGAGGACCAAATCATACTGGCGGTGTGCGGCAAGACTGAGTTGTATGACTCAACTAACTAGCTGAGATTTATTTACTCACCGAAGACAGATGGACAGGCGTTCAGCAGCGGGGATACAGTGCCGGTAGTTGGTGTCCCGGAGGCCGATTCGTCTGCCAACACAGGACTGCAGATCTTCGAACTGGGTCCGGGATAGACGGAAGTACTGCTAAAATCGACCGTCACCCAGACGCATCTCCTGGAGTAGGTGGTTGTACTCTCCGAACTGTTCTCGTCCCTGAAGAATCTGGTGAACCCAGGGACGTTGACGTTGGCGACGTTTTTCGGCTCTCCACAGGTAAAACACCGTGATTATCCGTGAAATCCATGTCCGCCATGTTCAGTTGAAACCAGCAAGCAGCAGCTAGAAGCTCCTCCTATTAGATGACCCGGTGAAGCGTTGCCATTTGTTGACATTTGGCCACGTGGATGGCATGCGAAATGTCAAGCGAACAACAGCACACAAATGACACTAAAAATTCGCAGAATCCACGTTCGGTGTGAACGCAGCATTAGTGTAGCCATAGTTGTGCGTGTCGCTAAAGTTGGACAGCGCATGTCACCACAGAAACAGAGAGAGCCAAGTGAAATAGTTAGTATTTGGGGTTGCCTGATGTAAAGTCCAGAAGCAGAGATATAGTAGAGAAAAAGACAGAAAATTAAGAAGGTGCTGGGGGTAAGTGGGGGTGAGAGATATAAGGTTATCTTAAGGAATATTTTTGTGTGTGGATGTGACAGAAAAAAACAGGTGTAGTAACAGACTGAATGAATGAGAGAAGACAAAAAGGATGAGCTACCCAAAAGCCCAGCCTTTGCCCCGCCCACCACTAACACTGTAAACTTCATACTGAGGGGTGCTTTACATTAGATTACAATTGCTAGGTATCTAACATCTTATCTAAACTGCTGTTGCTCCTAATAAAGCCACACAGTGATCTCCCAGTCCTTGAACCACTGACCATATCTACAGCCACTGTAGCTCTCACACCTTCGGATATACACTATTTGTCAAAAGTTTTAGAATGCCTTTCTCATTTAATGATTTTCTTAATGTTTATGACTATTTACATTGTAAATTCTCACTGAAGGCACTGCTGTGATGACTGAAATATTAACTTTTGGCCGTCTCTCAATTAACCTCTGGGAAGTTCTTTCAAGACTTGTGGGAAAACCATTTCAGGTGACCACCTCATGAAGCTCATGGAGAGAATGCCAAGAGAGCAAAGCAGTAATCCGAAAGGGTGGCTATTATGCAGAATCTAAAATATAGAGGTGTTAAGATTTATTTCGCACTCTTTGTTTACTACATAATTCCATGTGAAGCTGGGATAAATTGAGCACATAGGACTTCAAATGAAATAGGGGTTCTTTATTCTCTGTGAGTTGACAAAAAACAAAATAATGTAAAAGAAAGTTCCAAATAAGGAGCTCAAAATAGTTTGTCTGGAACTTGTTATTTTTTTCAGAATAACACTAGTTTTATGCTCTTGACTAGCAACAGCTTCCAAAATATGGCGAATTAACAGTCCTTGAACCACAATAACAGCAGTAAATCCGCTCTCTCAGCACAGGTGGAAGATTTCAAATAAAATGCTACAAAAAAAAATGGCAGTTGCACCTCTAAAAGAGGACAGAACAAAACATCAGTTTTAAAATCATTTATCATTTAACATGATAAAAATCCATTAATGACATATATTACCGCGATTTGTGGACCTTTGATCATGTAGCCAACATGTGTTCTCCAACAAGTGTCAGCTCAAAAAGGTCCATCTTTCTTGTCTTTTTCTAAATCAAAGTGCACCACAGCGCAAATACGTTTTTCTAGTTTTACACTTCCTGAAACTTTTTACCCCCTATACATGGGAACAGCGCCACACTCTGGTAAAACAATGTACTACAACAAGTAGGTGAAATAAAAGAAAAATAGCCTTTTGATGTTTTTCTCAGGTACCCATTTTTCACCTGGTTACATTCTCCCCTGCTCAACCATCGACGTCCTCGGTGACAACATACCTGTTCTTGACTTCCTTTAAAGCTTCCCTAAAAAACAGTACTTAAGCTTGCAATTATCTCTGAAACCATTGATGAACTTAGTTCTGGCTCCAACACTGACCTGGGCTCATGGTAAGGGTTTGGATGTATCCCTGCATTTACACGCTTACTCCTGTGTGGAGCAGGTATCGGAGCTTTTCTGACACACGGAGTAGATGCTAGTACTTCACTTGGTTGGTAAATAGTGCTTGTTTTAGTCTGAGCCTCAACATCTTCAGTTGCTACCTGTCCAATCACAGGAGGTACACTTTCTAAAATCAACTGAGAGTCCTCCGGTTGCTGGATACAGTCATACCCAGAACAACGGTCAATATTTGAAGGAGGATTTAAGTCAAAAGAAACCTCTTCAATAATTACTGCTCCCTCACCATTGTCACATGAGTCAGTGTTTGGTTCGGTAGCATCAGCCCGGTAGTTGCAGTCCTTTCTATGTCTCTATGGGTCAAATCCAGAGGATTAACACATGGTCTGATATCAGCCCTATTCACTCTTTTAATAGGTCCGCCCTCTGCAGGTCGTACTGTGAAAGTCGTATCTAAGATGTCAACAAGTTGGTAAACAACTGGACTCCATGCATCCTGAATTTTATGATGACCAGCTGGTCTATGTCTCAGGTAAACATACTCTCCTACCTCAACTGAAGGACAGTAAACTTTGTGACTATGCTGAGCAATGCGTTCTGCTGCTTTCTGCTCTCCATATTCCCTTGCTCTTGAATGTGCCTCTTTGAGTCTTTGCTGACGCACAGCAAGCCAATCAAGATTTTTGTCATTGCGATTTTCATTTGCAAGCAGTGTGTCAACAGGAAGGTGAGGATCTACCCCATAGAGCAAGAAATAAGGAGAATACCTCGTAGTGGCGTGTGGAGTGACATTATACGCATACACCAACTCGGGTAGATGCTCAGGCCAACGTTTCTTTTTCTCAGCAGGAAGTGTCCGCAACAGTTCATGAAGTGTGTGATTAAAACGTTCACACTGTGCATTGCCCGTTGGATGATGGGGAGTTGTGGGCGTCCTTTTCACACCATACATCTTACAAAGCTCTGCAATAACTTCTGATTCAAAGTTACGGCCCTGATCTGAATGAAGACGTTCAGGTACACCGTACTTCATGACCCACTCTTTTAAGAGGACTTTGGCCGTAGCCTCTGCTTTTTGGTCACGCGTAAGAAACGCCCGAGTATACTTTGTGAACACATCAGTAATAACTAAAACGTTTTCACGGCCATCCGAAGCAGGTTAAGCAGAGTAAAGAGTAAACAATCCGTCACGCATCTTAATGCGTTTCCACTGTTTCAACAATGACTTAACTGGAACAGGAAGATTTTTTCTCTCCTGTGATCTTGGTGGGCTCTCTCTGTCCCAAAACTGTTTAAGAACACTTATCAAGGGATCTTGACATTGAAATGTTTGCAACTCTTCCTTAGAATAGCCTGGAAGGGTATTTGTTGCCTTTTTAGAATGTGACTCACACTGATCAGCATCTATAGCCCGAATCTGGTTTACCTGACAAGATTTAACCCCGGCTGTAACCAGCTCAGACTCAAGAGCTGTACCCCTGCAAATCGAGTTGCAAATTGCAATGCAGTCGTCAAATTCATCATCGCTTGGCTCTGGCTCCCCTGCTAACGGGTGCCTTGACAGTGCATCAGCAGCTGAGTTGCACCGGCCTGGGCGGTACTGCACGTCAAAGTCAAAAGCTACTAACTGTGCCACCCATCTCTGTTCAATAGCCCCAAGTTTTGCATTTTTGAGATGACATAGAGGGTTATTGTCCGCGTTGACGGTGAATTTAGAGCCCAGCTAGGAACCACGAAACTTTTCCATTATTGCCCATTTAAGTGCAAGCAGCTCCAGTTTCATACTGCTATAGTTTTTGTCATTACTCTCTGCATTTCTTAGTCGTCTACTTGCATATGTAATGACTCATTTCTTGTCTCCTTGCTGCTGACACAGGATTGCGCCTAAACCCTGACCACTGGCATCTGTCTCCAAAATGAATGGACAGGTAAAGTCAGGATAGCCTAGGACAGGTGCAGTAACAAGCTTTTCTTTCAGTGTGTCAAATGCATTCTGACTGTTTGTGTCCCACAATGCACATAACCTTTGACTCGCTTTAGTCGTACTAGCAGCGCCTCGACATTGATTCACAAGGTCATGCAGCGAGGCTGCAACTTTTGGAAAGCCTTCAACATACCGTCTGTAGTAGCTACATAACCCTAGAAATAATTGAAGATCTTTAACCGTTTTGGACACAGGCCACTCCTTGACTGCTGCAATCTTTGAGGGATCAGTTGCAATTCCTCTGGCGGAAATCTGGTGCCCAAGGAATTTAACTTCCTTTTGCAAAAAGTGACATTTTTCCCACTTCACTTTCAGGTTCCCTCAAACGTTTAAAAACTATATCTAACCTTTCCACATGGGACTCAAATGTTGGCGAATTCAGAAAAAGGTCATCGAGATTGACTAACATGATGTCAAATATCAAATCGCTCATGGTTGCCTGCATCAACCTTTGAAATGTCGCAGGTCCATTACACACCCCCATAGGCATACGAAGATACTCAAACAGCCCAAAAGGCATGGTAAAAGCAGCCTATCTTTTTCATCCGTGGCCACTTGGTGAGACCCACATGCCAGATCAATTGTGGAGAAATATTTGGCACCTTTAAAGCATCAAAACTCTCATCGATACGAGGCAATGGAAACGCATCTTTCTTAGTTTTGAGATTGAGTTTTCGATAGTCTACGCCTAACCGTAAACTACCATCACTCTTGCGGACTACCACAACTGGTGAGGCATAAGGGCTTTCGCTTTCCTGTATGATCCCTTTTTCAAAAGTTTAGAGATGTGTTCTTGTACGTCCTGGTACTGGTTAGGAGGTATACGACGGTATGTTTGGGTGACAGTTACGTCATCAACCAACTTAATCTTGTGCTTCACCTTGTCTGTGTAACCTAGAATTTCGTCATCATCAGTGAAAACATCAATGAAAAGGGAAAGCAATGCACAGAGAGCAATCCGCACTTCTTCGCTGCCTCCTATGTCAAGTGGTCCAAAATGGGTTGCACCTTACTGTTTATCTGTTCTGTGTTTAAGTCAACTGAAACCTGTTCAACATCTGCGGAGATGCGCTGAAACTTTACTTGGCATGTCTGCTCACTCTCAACATGATCAATATCTGAGATAACGCCTAGTCTTGTTCTGGGGCCCAATCACACATCCTCTGAGGAGATTTAACAACCTGAAGAGGAAGAATATGACTGTTTTTTGTGACAAGTGTGGGGATAACTGTCCAACAGGGTGGTAGTGGGGTGGCCGCTGGTTCAATGATCATTTGAGAGCCTGTGTCTGAGGTTTTGTTTGCCCCTTTACTAGTACAGTGGACACAGAGGATGCAGGAATATGTACTTTGTCTTTTCCTGCAACCCGAGCTGTCGCCTTCTTCTCAATATCACAGACCTGCATCTGTTGAAAAGCTCTCTTCCACCCGGAGTCTAAGGACACTCCCAAAGTGCTGCCTAACTCTGTGATCATCAGCTGTCTGCATCTGCAAATGACATTCATGCCAATTATGCACTCTTCTGAAACAACAGGATTAGCTGAGGGTTTTAAAACCAAGAAACCACAGTTTGTGTTTTTTAAATCCATTGTTTCAACTTACAGTTCTACATATCCATGGCAGGAATTTCAAGCCCAATAGCAGCAGCTATTTTGAGCCAGCTAGTTGTAGCTACCATGCTCTCATCATCACCAACATTTTTTTCTGAAAAACTCATCTCTCATGGTACTAACTTGGTTGCCAGTGTCAAGTAAACAATGAGCTGGCTCCCACTAAGTTTTAGATCAACTACCAGGCATTTGCCTATAGCACGCTCAATGATTTGTTCACATGTGATCTCAAGTTTTGCCGACTCTGATACATTACCCTGCATGGCTGGGTTGGTGTGAGGAAACCCTTGAAGAGGGGAGACACAGGAACGAAGGTTAGTTGAAGAGAGAACACAAAAATGCTCAGGAGAAAGCTCAGGCTTGGCTCAGAGGTAGCTAAACACTAGAATGAATGCTCACAATAGCAAGAGGTGGCTTGTTGTTACCAGTGATGTTAACACTCAGGCGAAGAGTGACTGACTTCCAGCCTCTTTATCCTGCCAGGCTGATTGCACCTGATGTGCTGCACCTGTGAAGAGGTGCAGCAGGAGGAGGAATGCTCAGCCAGCAGCCAACTGCAGGAGGCCCTCTGGTGGATGAGCAGCAGGACAAAACAGACAGACACAGAACCAACAAACCCCACATCCACAAGGTGCTGGAGTGAACCGGTTTTACCTGGGAGACGTGGAATAAGGGTGAATCTTGAGACTGGGGGGCAGCTGGAGGCGTACAGTGGCAGGACCAATGATGGACTGGATCTTGAATGGACCGATGTATCTGGGGGAAAGTTTCCTAGACATGGATTTAAGATGAATGTCGCGTGTTGAAAGCCAAACCGGTTTTCCTGGTTGGTAATCGGGGGCTGGCGTGCATTTGGTATGGCTTGGGGTTGAAGGAGTCCCGCTGGAAGGTTGATTATTTGACTTGTTCTGGGAACAGATAGAGCAGGCTTGGATGTATTCTCTTACATCTTTGTGCAAAGATGGCCACCAGAACCTACGGGAAATGAGGGCAAGCTCTGACTGGAACCAGGATGGCAGTTGAATCTGGAAGTATGGAACCAATGAATGACTTGAGAACGAACAGAGGTGGGAACATAGGTGGTACCTTGTGGAGGAGGTCTTGGATCAGGTTCCTTCTGGAGGGCGTGGTTGACGATGTCCTCGATCTCCCAGGTTACTGAGCCAATGATGCAATGATGAGTGATGTCCTCATCTGGAGAAAACTGTCGTGAGAGAGCGTCAGGTTTGATGTTCTTGACTGTCTGGGGTTTAAACGTTTTGCGGATTGCAAGTAGGAAAGGTTCTTGTGAGCGGTCATAATCTAGCACCGGATGTTCAGCACCCTCCAACCAATGCTGCCACTCCTCTAGGGCAAACTTGATAGCTAGGAGCTCCTGGTCCCCCACGTCATAATTCCTCTCCGGCGGGGTGAGTCGGCGGGAGAAGAAGGCGCATGGGTGGAGCTTATTGGTGTCTGACGATTGGGATAGTACAGTGATAATAAACTGCAGGACAAAACAGACAGGCACAGAACCAACAAACCCCACATCCTGACATGCTATACCTGACAAGTTACTTTTTCACAACACTACTATAACTAACAAGTTGGTTTTTAAAAGCCTACATTTTGGAAAGCCCATATTTCTAGTCTTTTTTGGACATCTGCATTTATTTTCCAATCTTTTCTCAGTCAAAAGAGTCACAGAAGTCCTTTGTTAGATAAAGGAGAAGGCAGAGAAACAAGGTTAACCAAGGGAAGGAAAGATGTGGGTTTTAACAACAGACTCTCAGTTCACCATGTAGATAAAGTGGCCATTTGAATAAAGGGAGACAGATCTCACATTTCTTTAGCAAGTTGAACAGTAAAACACACTCCTGCAACATTTTTGAACGTTGGCTAAACCAAACATTGGTCAACTGAACATTAAACTAATTAAATCTATTCATCAATTATCGCTAGAACGTTTAACACACAAAAATTAGTAATACTCTAGGAACTTTAACAGATTAGTGTGACAATAATCGAACAGCTAAAAATACAAGTGCCTTTTTAGTAACTTCACATCTTTAATGTACCGTTTAGCAATATAACAGTTTAAGGAATATGAAACTGTGTAGCAGTCTGGTTCTAATAGACCTTCACATTGTCACTAACCTTTATGGTTGTTTTTTTTATATAGTGGTTAACTACTAATGTTTAGTTAACACAAGTCACACCAGGTTACCAATCAAACTGTACTTTTAATAAAATATAAATCTTTGAACAATCTCATATTATGACAGTGACAGTTTCTATCATAAACCCCTAGCTGTTTTAAGCATCTTAATCACTCTGTTTATAATTCATGTTTTTTTTATTTCTGTGTATAATATGTATTTATGAGGCCAATATAATGTATTAAGCAAAATAGATTTTTACTAATAAACTGCAATTATTTAACTCTTGAATTAATCTTTATCATTTCTAAACCTACAGTTGGTTAACTTCTGTGCTAAATCCAGCTTGCAAAACAGGCAGGTGGCCATCTCCAGTCACAAAAATTGACTCTTGCAATAGACAGTGTAAAAAAACCTACAGGACGTTTGCTAAACTTGATCTGAATTTTAACTCCGTTTCTCGGTTTTGGTACGGTAAACCATTTAAATTGCAAACTAGTGAGCATTCCACAAAGAAAGTTTTGCATTCTTCAACTTGATGTAACAGTAAACACTGAATAAATCCTTCAGTGATGGCTACATTTAATCCCCCACCTTTAAACTATAAACTGCAGTAATCAATTAGAGCAGCTTACTAAACTCCTTGGTAAATTCCTGAATCTAGTGCCTTTCAAGCACTGAGCTCCTTGTGCCTACAGCTCAAGACCCGCTCCATTCTACAAGATCTAATTCGAACCTCACGAAAGACCTATATGGGCCAATTCAAATAAGCCTATTGTCCTCAGGGTCTTAAGTCTGTGTTAAGTTTGTGTTACTCAATCACAAAACAAATGTAAGCGAATATCAGCTTGCATCTTTACATTTCTCCAACTTTCCAAAATGTGCATCTAAAAACTTAAAGAAAGTTTGGTTGTAATATTCTATGGGAACTAGAGCTATAGTTGATACATTTATATTTATTCATCTCACACTTTGGTTCCATTTAAAGAAAAAAGATTTTAGTCAAACTTCATTTTCTGGACAAGAAAATAACACAAATTTAATTTGATAAAGTTTTTACCATTTGAAACACCAAATATTCACAGTCTAATCTTATTTCCTCTTTCAAATGATACTCAAAACACATTTCTTACTCTTTGAACTATACATTGTATTCAGAAACACAGAATTAAAAAAAATACAAACTAATGGTAATCAACATCAGATATTTTTTTTTCCTGTTTTGTTTTCATAGCGTTGTAAATGCTTCACCAAGCAGCAAAGTCTTTGATACACTTTGCTTCAGAGTCCAGTTAAATAAAATAACAGGATGAGGACTTATGGATTGATGCATACATGGGGAAAATCTTGTAAACCCTTGTTTTCTGTTGGATTTAAAACTACCCTCTCTATCAAGCAATCTGCAGAACATTTATTTTTTGAAAAAATGTTTATTACATTTAATTATTGAAATTTTACTGTTTAGGCAAACTACTTGGTACATGTTTTAGTCCATAGCAAGAAAATCTAAATCCAACAAAAAGCTTCTAACAAAACCTTTTAAAAGAGCCAGTAATTGATATTGACCGGTAAGGCCTTTTTGGTCAACAGATCAAAGGGATCTCAGCAAAAAAAACTTTCCCTAAAAATATATGAAATATTTTTGTCACTTATCAAAACTCCACATGTTAAAGTTGTGGACCGCTGGGTGTTTTTACAGTTTTTCAGGAACACATCAAGTCACACTGTCATGCCGCTGTCTCTGAATAAAATGTGAAGATTCTATTTGCAGGTAGGAATAAGCTGTGCCTGGACCGTCCAGTCAGTGAATGAGTTTGTTTTTGGTGTGGATTTTTGGGTAAGGTTAATTATTTTACATTCAAAGCAACAATTACAATAATTTAGAAAATAACTGCAACACCGTATATTACACCAGGATGCAATGATTACCAGTCAGCCTAACAAGCCCATATTTTAGTCCGCTGTTTATGCATTAATGGAGAGTTCTTACTCATCAGAAACAAAGAAGTCCTCATGTCCATTTCAATATCAATTAAAGACTTCTCCATTTTTTTTTCCCCCTCTTTGGTGTTTGGATATTGAACCGCAAACCCCAATTTTACAATGTTTTGCGGAGAAGACTTGCAGTTCCTGTAGCCTGTATCTACTTTTGTGAACTAGGATGTGTTGTGCCACTGCGAGGTGTTGACCACACCTACCTTCACAGAGGATCATCTTGTGAGGACGTAACGCTGTTTGATGTCCAGTTAGCTGGGAGGGTGTTGGGGTGCAATGTGTTTGGCAGTGGGGGTTAGAATCTCCTGTCAACATTTGGATACTGGAAAGAGCAACATTCACCAAGTTGTTTTAAAACCTCTACATTTATGCTTTAATCATATGCACAATGGAGACGATGATGTTCAAAGACTTTCTTGAAAGAATTTTATTAATTGTTGGTTTGTCAGTCAAGCACAATGCCAACATAACATTTGTCACCGGTTAGATGCAAATATCACAAATATGATACATATAGGACTTGATAAACATGCCAAGATGGCGCCGACGATGGCAGCCTCGGAGCTTCGCTTTCTCTTTGTTTGTGTGTTTTTATGTTTTTCGAGCCACAGTACTGTGGTCTCGGGCCACAATTCTGTGGTCTCATTCAGTAGAGAGGAACTTCTCAACATCAGAGAGTACTCTCTTGGGATTTTTTCACCATCTTTCACCGATCCGAGGTTCACCGAGCTCCTACCAAGCGGAGCTGCGGTTCTGTATGGGATACTGCGCCGAAAGCGCCGCAGGGGAAAGCATGCTGGCGCGCTGGTAAAGCTCCGCAAAAGAGGACTTCGTACACCACTGCCTTCAATCCATCTGGCAAATGTCCGCTCTCTAAGCAACAAGATGGACGAGCTGCTTCTTCTCACCGGTAAAAACACGGACCTCCGTGGATCAGCGGTTCTCTGCTTCACCGAGACATGGCTGAGTGACAACATCCCGGACCGCGCACTGCTATTGCCGGCCTTCCAACTGCGGATCGCAGCGTGGAGCTATCGGGGAAGAAGCGAGGAGGCGGAATCTGCTTTTATATAAACAAAGGTTGGTGCAGAGACATAAAAGTGCTGGGGAAAACACGTAGTCCGGATCTGGAGTCATTTTCCAAAATCTGAAAACCGTTTTATTCACCGAGAGAATTTTCCTCGTTTATAATAATCGGCTCATATTTTCCACCGCATGGCTGCACTTCTGCCGCGGAAAAACATCTTGCTGAGCTGATTACAGACATGGAGAAAAAACACCCTGACTCATTCATCATAATACTGGGAGATTTTAACAGCGCAAACTTCTCTAATGAGCTCCCCAAATACAGACAGCATATTAAATGTCCTACCAGAGACAAAAACACACTGGACCACTGTTACACAGCTTTTAAGGACTCATACCATGCTGTTACCAGGGCTGCTCTGGGACTTTCGGATCATTGTCTTATCCACCTCATCCCAACTTACAGACAGAAACTAAGAGCTTCCAAACCCACGGTTCACACTGTCAAAAAGTGGACTGATGAATCAAAGCAGATGCTACAGGCCTGCTTTGAATGCACAGACTGGACTGTTTTTGAAACCTCAGCCACTGACTTAAACAAACTAACTGATGTGTTGACATCATACATCAGTTTCTGTGAGGACATGTGTGTGCAGACCAAGACCTTCTGCACCTTTGGGAACAACAAGCCATGGTTTACCCCACACCTCAGGAATCTGCGCAGGGACAAGGAAGAAGCTCACAGCAGTGGAGATTGGGCGTGGTACAGGCAGGCCAGGAACAGACTAACAAAGGAGATCAAAGCAGCCAAGAAAGGCTATAGTGAGAAGCTGAAAAACAGCCTTTCTACTGGTGACACTTCGGCTGTATGGACTGGTCTGAGAAACCTTACTCCCTACAGGAGCCCCCCCACCCATCCTGAACAGAATCCTCGCCTGGCCAACCGTCTGAATGGCTTCTACTGCTGACATGAAAAGAAGCCATTCACACCTCAAACCATCTCGTCCACATCCCATTCAGGAACAAACTTCTTCCATAAAGTAACCAACCCCCTACCTTCAGATCCTATGCCTGCACTAAAGATCCCTGAGGAAGATGTAAATAGGCTCTTTCAGCGCATGAAAACAAAGAAAGCTGGAGGACCTGATAACGTCTCCCCATCATGCCTGAAAGCCTGTGCACATCAACTCGCCCCGATCTTCACCCGGATCTTCAACAAGTGACTGGAGATGTGTGAGGTCCCCTCCTGCCTCAAACGATCCACTATCATCCCGGTGCCTAAGAAACCCACCATCCTAGGATTAAATGACTACAGACCTGTAGCCCTGACGTCTGTGGTCATGAAATCCTTTGAGCGGCTGGTGTTGAAGCACCTGAAAGACATCACAGACCCCCTGCTGGACCCCCTACAGTTTGCTTACCGAGCAAACAGGTCGGCTGATAATGCTGTCAACTTGGGCCTGCACTTCATCCTGCAACACCTCGACCGTCCAGGGAGGTACACCAGGATCCTGTTTGTAGACTTCAGCTCGGCCTTCAACACCATCATACCAGACATCCTCCACCAGAAGCTCACCCAGCTCAACAGCCCAGCCTCCACCTGTCAGTGGATCAACAGCTTCCTGACGGACCGACAGCAGCAGGTGAGCATGGGGAGCGTCTTCTCCCGAACCAGATCAACAAATACTGGTGCGCCCCAGGGGTGTGTTCTCTCCCCACTCCTCTTCTCCCTCTACACAAATAACTGCACCTCAGCAGACTCGTCCGTGATACTCCTTAAGTTTGCAAACGACACAACTGTCATTGGACTGATCCAGGACGGTGATGAGTCCGCATACAGACAGGAGGTGGATCGCCTTATACAATGGTGTGGTCAGAACTACCTGGAACTCAACCCACTCAAGACTGTGGAAATGGTGGTGGACTTTCGGAGAACACCACTGCCATACACACCCCTCACCATCCTCAACAACACCGTGTCAGCTGTGGACCACTTCAGGTTCCTAGGAACCACCATCTCTGAGGACCTGAGATGGTCCTCACACATAGACACTGTTTGAAAGAAGGCCCAGCAGAGACTGTACTTCCTGAGGCAACTCAAGAAGTTCAACCTTCCACAGGAGCTGCTGGTCATCTTCTACACTGCCATCATACAGTCTGTCCTGTCTTCATCCATCTCAGTGTGGTTTGGTTCATCCACAAAACAGGACAGGTCCAGACTGCAACGAATAATCAGGTCTGCAGAGAGAATAATCAGGGCTGACCTTCCCTCCATCCAGGACTTACAGGGCTTGGACAATGAAACTGAAACACCTGTCATTTTAGTGTGGGAGGTTTCATGGCTAAATTGGACCAGCCTGGTAGCCAGTCTTCATTGATTGCACATTGCACCAGTAAGAGCAGAGTGTGAAGGTTCAATTAGCAGGGTAAGAGCACAGTTTTGCTCGAAATATTGAAATGCACACAACATTATGGGTGACATACCAGAGTTCAAAAGAGGACAAATTGTTAGTGCACGTCTTGCTGGCGCATCTGTGACCAAGACAGCAAGTCTTTGTGATGTATCAAGAGCCACGGTATCCAGGGTAATGTCAGCATACCACCAAGAAGGACGAACCACATCCAACAGGATTAACTGTGGACGCAAAAGGAAGCTGTCTGAAAGGGATGTTCGGGTGCTAACCCAGATTGTATCCAAAAAACATAAAACCAGTGCTGCCCAAATCACGGCAGAATTAAATGTGCACCTCAACTCTCCTGTTTCCACCAGAACTGTCCGTCGGGAGCTCCACAGGGTAGTGAGTATCCACAATATACACGGCCGGGCTGCTATTGCCAAACCTTTGGTCACTCATGCCAATGCTAAACGTCGGTTTCAATGGTGCAAGGAGCGCAAATCTTGGGCTGTGGACAATGTGAAACATGTATTGTTCTCTGATGAGTCCACCTTTACTGTTTTCCCCACATCCGGGAGAGTTACGGTGTGGAGAAGCCCCAAAGAAGCGTACCACCCAGACTGTTGCATGCCCAGGGTGAAGCATGGGGGTGGATCAGTGATGGTTTGGGCTGCCATATCTTGGCATTCCCTTGGCCCAGTACTTGTGCTAGATGGGCGCGTCACTGCCAAGGACTACCTAACCATTCTTGAGGACCATGTGCATCCAGTGGTTCAAACATTGTATCCTGAAGGCGGTGCCGTGTATCAGGATGACAATGCCCGAATACACACAGCAAGACTGGTGAAAGATTGGTTTGATGAACATGAAAGTGAAGTTGAACATCTCCCATGGCCTGCACAGTCACCAGATCTAAATATTATTGAGCCACTTTGGGGTGTTTTGGAGGAGCGAGTCAGGAAACATTTTCCTCCACCAGTATCACGTAGTGACCTGGCCACTATCCTGCAAGAAGAATGGCTTAAAATCCCTCTGACCACTGTGCAGGACTTGTATATGTCATTCCCAAGACGAACTGACGCTGTATTGGCCTCAAAAGGAGCCCCTACACCATACTAATAAATCATTGTGGTCTAAAACCAGGTGTTTCAGTTTCATTGTCCAACCCCTGTGTACAGGTCTAGGGTCAGGAAAAGAGCTGCTAAAATCTCTGCATACCCCACACACCCTGCACACAAACTGTTTAGGGTTTTACCTTCAGACCGCCGCTACAGAGCACTGTTCACTAAAACCAGCCGCCACAGAAACAGTTTCTTCCCCCAGGCTGTTTCTCTGTTGAACATTTAATAGAATACCAAAAACAGCATACATATGTTTCAAATGCACCTTTTTATTTATATATGTGTATATTGTACATTGTAAATATGTATATTCTGTAGTGCAAAAACAAAACCCAGAGAGCAAAGTGTACTGGAGTCAAATTCCTTGTTTGTATGTACAAACTTGGCAATAAACCTGATTCTGATTCTGATTCAAACCTGAGCCTCACCTGCAATCCTTGCGCCTGTTTAGGGTTTCTTTTCAGAAAACATAATAATTATCAAGTACTATGGTTAAAAGTTGAGATAAAACATAAAAAAAATCTAAATTCAAACATTTTTGCTATTTAAATAATTATTATTAGATGTATTTGCATGATATTTATGTTTGTGTTCCTGATTGATACACAGTAATGGTGAATTTGGCATTGGGTTCAGATTTCAGATTGTTTATTTAATTCATTGGTTGCAAACAAAACATGTTTTTATTGCACCTATGTACAATTTAGGATTGGTTTAAAATAAGGGTTTTCTGTGTGATTAATAACAGGTTGAATTGAACTAAATTTACACCTGTCACTTTTATAAATAATCTACTAAATGAATCTTTCACCTAAACTGCATAACCGCCTTTTCATCCTAGAATAAGAATTAAGTGATGGACATAAACAATATGTGGTGTTATCATCGCTAAAGGAAATTTGGGACCTTGTGTGCGCTGCAAGATTTTAATCCATGCTGGCGTTGTGTGTTACTAATGGTCTTCCTTGAGACTGCGGTCCCTGCTCTCTTCAGGTCATTGACTAGGTCCTGCTGTGTAGTTCTGGGCTGATCCCTCACCTTCCTCACGATCATTGATACCCCACAAGGTGAGATCTTGCAAAAGCCCCAGACGGAGGGACATTGACCATCATCTTGAACTTCTTCCATTTTCTTATAATTGTGCCAACAGTTGCTGCTTTCTCACCAAGCTGCTTGGCTATTTTCCTGTAGTCCATCCCAGCCTTGTGCAGGTCTACTATTTTATCCCTGATGTCCATACACAGCTCTCTGGTCTTGGCCATTGTGGAGAGGTTGGAGTTTGTTAGACTGAGTGTGTGGACAGGTGTCTTTAATACAGATAACGAGTTCAAACAGGTGCAGTTAATACAGGTAATGAGTGGAGAACAGGAGGGCTTTTCAAAGAAGAACTAACTGACCTGTGAGAGCCAGAATTTTTACTGGTTGTTCGGTGATCAAATACTTATGTCCTGTAATAAAATGCAAATTAATTACTTAAAAATCACACAATGTGATTTTCTGGATTTTTATTTTTAGTTTCTGTCACACAGTTGAATAGTACCTTCTACATACTTCCAAGTGGGAAAACCTGCTGAATTGGCAGTGTATCAAATACTTGTTCTCCCCACTGTCACTGCCGGGAATAGGTTAAAGATGCGGGAGACTCATTAAATGCATCTCACCCACCAAAAAACAAAACATTCATTGTCCCTGGATCTCTACAAGCGATGCCTATTACTTTACAACCATGTTTTTTAATGAAAGTAGTCAAATTAATCTTGGGCTACTGTTTACTACAGAGGATTAAAGTGTGGGAATTGCTAACTCCTATATGTCCTAATGTTAATTACTGATGAAGCTAAATAAATAACCTTTGATCCTTTGATGTCCTGACAGGTGGCATGGCGAAGTTGCCTATAGGTGTGGGAATTGCTAATGACGCTAAATAAATAACCTTTGATCCTTTGATGTGCTGACACATGGCATGGGAAGTTACCAAAAAGTGTGGGAATAGCTAACACCTGGTTATGTTAATTACTGATGACGCTTAATAAATAACCTTTGATCATTTGATGTCCTGACAGATGGAAGTCATAATCTTTTACAACAGCAATTAAACTCTTTGATCCTTTGATCTTCTAACAGGTGGAAGTCATAAACTTTTATGGCTGTCATTAAACCCTTTGATCTTCTGACCAGGGGTCATAAATTATCTGATAGGGGGGGGCATAAAACACATTTTGACACAGTATATCTACTTCAACTTTGTCAAATTTGCCAAAATACCATGTTTGAGCTTTCATGGTGGCCGTAGTGCCCTTGTGGCACAAGTACAGCGCACCGGTTACAAGCCCAAAACAAGCACGCACCTTTCTTGCCACCTCTCAGCCGCTCATCACCCTCTACCATGCCCTAGTCTTTAAATGTTACTCTTGTTTTTTTGATTTGGAGACCTCTGCTTTGATTGCTCGGTGATTTAAAGGTTAACTCATGCATTTTGTGATTTAATGATGCACTTTGATTTCCTGGCATTATCTTTTGGGCTTTTAGGCTTTGTCATGTCTTTTGGTCTTATCATGCAGTAGGGCCTTGATGAGAGCAGAGTTAATTCTGTGGCTCTGGGTGAGTCCCCAGAGGCATGGAATGAATGATTTCTCCTTCAATTCAATTCAATTCAATTCAATTCAGTTTATTTATATAGCGCCAATTCACAACACATGTCGTCTCAAGGCACTTCACAAAAGTCAGGTACATGCATTACAATTAATCCGAATCATTGAACAGTGCAGTCAGATTCTGTTATTTATTCAAATTGGATAAAAAGTTTTTCTATCTAAGAAAAGGAAACCCAGCAGATTGCATGCAGTCAGTGACTTGCAGCATTCCCTCCTCCCGGATGAGCATGTAGAGACAGTGGACAGTCACTGGCGTTGACTTTGCAGCAATCCCTCATACTGAGCATGCATGTAGCGACAGTGGAGAGGAAAAACTCCCTTTTAACAGGAAGAAACCTCCAGCAGAACCAGGCTCAGTGTGAGTAGCCATCTGCCACGACCAACTGGGGTTAGAGAGAAACAGAGCAGAGACACAAAGAGAACAAAGAAGCACTGATCCAGAAGTACTTTCAATGGGAAGGAAAAGGTAAATGTTAATGGATGTAGCTCCTTTAGTCGTTTCACCTAGAAAGAAAGAAAGATAAAACTCTGAGCCAGTTTTCAATGTTAGAGTCTGAAGGAGAGCACATAGAGTTAGTTACAGTAAAAGCTCAGTCAGTAGCTATGTCTAGGAGAGAGAAAGGGTTAAAAACACTGAAGACAGGGCCATGTGGATCATCGGTAGAAGGTGAGCATTAAGTTGTTGCCAGCAGAAGCTGGACGATCCCCTCTCCAGAAAGGTGTTACAGGTAGACACAGAGTCAGGCCGGGGTGTAGCTTCTAGGAAGAGAAAAGAGAGAGAAAAAAGTTAAAAAGCTGAAATAACAGCAAATAATGCAAAATTGAAGAGTAGTGTGAGAATGTAGCGAAGAGGGTGAAAGTGGTCATTATGTCCTCCAGCAGCCTAAGCCTATAGCAGCATAACTACAGAGATAGCTCAGGATAACCTAAGCCACTCTAACTATATGCTTTATCAAAAAGGAAAGTTTTAAACCTAGCCTTAAAAGTAGACAGTTTGTCCATCTAGAGCCCACTGATGGCCATTGTTATACTAAAAACCACAACGATCGGGATACCTCTCTCTGTCAGATGGACCATAACCACTGGAAAAGAGAGGGGGTCATACAGGTAGCAGAAATGGAGGGTGTGTTTGCACCTCAACCATAACTGAGCCGGTTTAGGCTAAACCTGACTCCCCCTTACTCCATCCAACAGGGAGGGAGGAAGGCTCCCTCCCTCATAAACTAAGCCACTCTAACTATAAGCTTTATCAAAAAGGAAAGTTTTAAGCCTAGCCTTAAAAGTAGACAGGGTGTCTTCCTCACGGATTAAAACTGGGAGCTGGTTCCACAGGAGAGGAGCCTGATAACTAAAGGATCTGCCTCCCATTCTACTTCTAGAGACTCTATGAACCACCAGTAAACCTGCAGTCTGAGAACGAAGTGCTCTGTTAGGAACATATGGAACAATCAGATCTCTGGTGTATGATGGAGCTAAATCATTAAGGGCTTTATATGTGAGGAGGAGAATTTTAAATTCTATTCTGGATTTAACAGGGAGCCAATAAAGGGAAGTTAAAGTAGGGGAAATATGATCTCTCTTTTTAATTTTCATCAGAACTCTTGCTGCAGCATTTTGAATCAGCTGAAGGCTTTTAACTGCATTTGTGGACATCCTGATAGTAAAAGAATTACAATAGTCCAGCCTTGAAGTAACAAATGCATGGACTAGTTTTTCAGCATCACTCCTGGATAGGATATTTCTAATTTTGGCAAGGTTCCGGAGATGAAAGAAGGAAATCCTGGAAACATGTTTAATATGGGATTTAAATGACATGTCCTGGTCAAAAATAACACCAAGGTTTTTTACTTTATTATCGGAGGTCAATTTAATGCCATCCAGGTTATGTGATTGACTAAGCAGTTTCATTTTTAAAGACTCCGGTCCAAAGACGACAACTTCTGTCTTGTCTGAATTTAGAAGCAGAAAATTTAAAGTCATCCAAGTTTTTATGTCTTCCAGACATGCTTGTAGTCTATCTAACTGGTTGGGCTCATCAGGATTTATGGATAAGTAAAGCTGAGTGTCATCAGGTAACATAAAAAAATTTATTCTATGCTGCCTGATAATTTTTACCTATTGGAAGCATATATATAGTAAAGAGAATGGCCCAAGTACTGAACCCTTTGGGGTCCTCCACAATTTTAACCCCTGGTTTTTTAAAGATGATTTATCATTACATAAAACAAACTGGAATCTGTCAGACAAATAAGATTTAAACCAGCTAGCGCTGTTCCCCTGATCCTTACAGCATATTCCACCCTTTTCTAAGAGAATATTATGATCGACTGTATAAAAGCAGCACTGAGATCTAACAAAAACCAGTACAGACACCAGTCCATTATCTGAGGCAATAAGAATATCATTAGTGACTTTCAGCAGAGCTGTTTCAGTGCTATGATGAGCTCTGAAACCGACAAAAATCTTAAAAAACAGGTCATTGCTGTGTAAATGCTCACACATTGATTAGAAACTATTTCTCAAGAATTTGGAAAAGAATGGAAGATTGGAAAAAATTGGTTTGGGTTGGGTCTAACATACAAGTTGAAGGTTTAGATGAAGCTAATTTTTTGAAAAACTCAGGAAGCCCCCACAGGATCAAAAACAGCCCAAACACAGATCAGGTTCTACAGGTTTTTCCAATGTTGTCTCACTTTTTGGGGATGAAGTAATATTTTTTCGGGAGTATGTAAAAGATTTTTTTCTTAATAGAAATAATTTTTATTTTGGAGAATCCCATAAAATTATGACTGCTGAGAGCTAAGGAATGGATGGCTAAAACAGAGCTATGACTCTGTGTAAGTTTAGCAATGTACTAAAGAGAAACCTAGGATTTTCTTGTTCTCTTCTTTTAAGGATGAGAAAAAAAATGTTCTTTGGTGAAGTGTTTTTTATACAACAGTAGGCATTTTCCAGATTAAGTAGGAATCCTCTAGGTGTGTAGAGCGCCATTTTCGCCCCAAATTTTTTTAACATTGTGCTTTAAAAAGTACACACCCGGGAATTAAACCAGGGAGCTAGCCTCCTATGAATAATTACCTTCTTTTAAAGGGGGGGCTGCATTGTCTAATGCACCACGCAATGATGAAGAAAGACTATGAACAAGAGAATCAATTTGTGAAGGGAAAAAAAAAAAAATTTTCCCTCCACTGGTTTTTTGTGATAATGAGCAAATTAAAAGTGGAAAACCGATTCTTTAAAGGTTTTTCAGCATCGTCTGATAATGATCTACTATAATGAAAATTTTTTTTGGGTGGAAGTACTCGGTTTAAAATTAAACATAAAGGTTTTTAAAAAATGGTCAGACAGCACAGGGTTGTGAGAAAATATTGTTATGCTTTTCACTCAATGCCATATGTCAGCACAAGGTCCAGAGAATGAAGACAAACGTGGGTAGGTTTGTTTAAGTTTTGAGTAAAGCCATTGAGTCTAAGATACCATTAAAAGGGCTATATTTAAGCTATCACTTTCAGTGTCAACATGAATGTTTTAAAAACCCCCACTAAAAAAAACTTTATCTGTATTTAACAAAATCAGATAAAAGGTCGAAAACTGATCTAAAAAATTGAGAGTAAGGACCTGGTGGACGGTACAAAACAAAAAAAACGAAGTGGTTTTAGTGCTTTGCAATTTGGATGAGGAAAAATGGATTTAAATATTCAAAAGAGTTGTAGGTATTGATTGGTCTGGGACTAGTCAATAAATCGGACTGAAAAAATGGTTTTACTCCCCTCCTCGCCCAGTATTTCGAAGAATGTGAAAATTTAAATAATTAGTAGGAGTTGACTCATTTATAGTAACATAATTCTTTGCTGCAGCCAGGTTTTTTGGAGGCAAAATAAATCAATCAGATTGTCACAAATGAGGTCACTAACTAGCAAAAGTCTTTTGAAGAGAGAGATCTTATGTTCCAGTAAGCCACATTTAAAATTTTTTTTATTTTTATTTTTTGTCTGAGTTGTGTTTTTTTTTATTAGATTTTCCTGTTTTCCTCCTTTTAGATAATTTTTTTAATCTATTCAATTTTTGGGCCTGGTCGAGACACTGTCTTAATAGGGTAATGGGTGGGTAGCAGTACAGAAGCTGCAGAGAGGAGTGTTAAACTACGACCCTGTTTCCTGGTCTGAACCCTGGGTTGTCAGAGGTTTGGAGAACTAATAAATTCGGCCAGATTCCTAGAAAGAAGAGCTGCTCCATCCAAAGTGGGATGGATGCCGTCTCTCCGGATCAGACCAGGTTTTCCCCAAAATGTTCGCCAATTATCACCTTCAGAGATTTTTTTCCAAAGCTGTGCAAAAGAGCAGCTATCAGAAATCGCAGAGCATTATAAAAGGTTAATCTTTGACAAACATTTGAAACAATATATGAAAGCTGATTTCAAAGTGAATTTATTTAGTTTGAATACCCACAAACTTTTAAAATTGCTTTGTCTCAGTTACTCACAGATTTGTCATTTGCACACAAAAATAATTATTGTTACAATTTGAATGTAACAAACTAAAGTTGCCAGAAAGTGAGGCCTATGGAGAGAACGTGTCAGCAGATGGAACAGACTAAATTAGAAGTTGAACAAAGCAGACTTTAGCTGACCAAAGAGGGCAAGCTCTCAGTTGATCTGGGTGTTGGTGTGCATGCAGACAAACAAGATTATGATTTGATTTCCCAAAAGAAGTCTTGCAAAGGAGGTGTCTGCTTGCCTGACACTTCAATTAAACAAATAAAAAGCATTGGTTTTTCTGGTAAATCAGCTGACAAAACCTTTGAAATGTTAGTAGTTTAATAGGGAATGTGCCTTGGCTAAAATCAACAGATATTACCAGAAATGCATTGGGGTGTTGTGTCTGGAGCTTAGCAACAACTGAGCTGATGGCATCACATGAACAGCTGATTGGAAATGTCTATGGTTAATAAAATAACACTGCTGAACCATTGCTAATAGGGTTGAAAACTTACAGCTAAAAGGGCAATATCCAGGTGACAGAGACGATATTTCACAGGAGTATGTTTTGGATTACATATTGTTTTTGCCTGAAGTTCATACAATTTGTTTGCCAAAAGATCTTACTTTGCCCATTATGATTGATGGAGGAGATGGTTTGAACTTCCTCCTGTGATTCTCTCTGCTTAGCTTCTGCTTTGTAACCATGACATCTTCTCTTTAACTAAGCTGGGATTCGGGGTGAAAACTATGATCAAAATAAATTTGCAGGTCAACTTACCAACTTTACACTGGCCTCTGATGACAAAAGACGCATCCATGGCTTATGATTTGTCAACAATATAAATGTGACAAAAAAAATCTCTACAAATGAAATAAGTACAAAGAAGTAAGGAACCAAATAGATAGTTCATTTGCTGACAATTTTTTTATTTTATGGAGCCATTTCTTTCTTTCTGTGTTATTCTTGATTTTAGCTGAATTGGTCTTCCATACAATGCAGCAACCTGGGTCTACCGGACAGGACAAAAAAACGTATTCATCATATATTCAAGCAGCCTTCCGTTTACTGAGGCTTATACATATTTTAATTCACGCGGTCTCTGTGTGAAACTCTGCACTTTTGGTTCAATGACTGTTATGCCATGTAATAAACTTTTCTTGTGTATATGTGTGTTTATTTGTCTGTCTTGTAGGATGAGTTCCATCCATTCATTGAGGCTCTGCTGCCCCAGGTCCGTGCCTTCGCTTACACATGGTTCAACCTTCAGGCCAGAAAGAGGAAGTACTTCAAAAAACATGAGAAGAGGATGACTAAAGAAGAAGAGAGAGCTGTTAAAGATGAATTACTTGGAGAAAAAGCAGAGGTAGGACAAATTAGTTAAGTAAGACATGAGACAAATAGGCCACATCATTTACTCTAATAAAAATGCTTATTTCATGAACTGAGATGTCATTCTGCTACTAGGTGAAACAAAAGTGGGCTAGCCGTCTTTTGGCAAAACTAAGAAAAGACATCAGACCTGAATGCAGAGAGGACTTTGTCTTGTCAATCACTGGAAAGAAGGCTGCGTGTTGTGTCTTGTCAAATCCTGACCAGAAAGGCAAAATGAGACGAATAGACTGTCTTCGACAAGCTGACAAGGTAAATAGATTTATTTCTGCCAAACAGAGAGTGGGAAAGTTATTATTTCCACACTGTATTCTTGTTAAGAAAGGTTGTATATAATATCAAATGATGCCTTGAACACACATTGGAAGCGTCAGAACAGCTCTGTAGATTTTTGCCAAATGCAGATATCCATTTAGGACAGCAGGTTGCACAGCATATTCAATTAAATTCAGTTTTATTTATATAGAGCCAATTCACAATACGTCAGCTCAAGGCATTTTGTGAGCTGCCACCTCCCATGGCTGACGGGGGCTTTGAGAGAACAGAGCAGAGACACAAAAAAAATACAGAAGCACTAACCCAGTAGTACTTTCTATAGGAAAGAAAATTGAAACACTAATGGTTATAGCTCCTTTAGAAGATTCATCTAGGAGAGAAAGACAGCTAAGCAGATGAAGTCTGAGCCAGTTTTCCTAGTTTTCTGAGCCTACCAGGAGAAATAAATAAATTACTACACCAAAATAATTTTTTTTGTAATATAAAATGTTAACTGTAAATCCTTTACACAACTTCAAAATATTAACTTAGCCTTTCTAGTGTGTCTTCAATTAAACTAGTTTTCTGATCAGAACAGCCGATCTTGTGAGAAATTCATCGGACCCCAAGTTGTAACCCGTGGGGTTCGCAGTCTGTGGTTTGATCAGTGGTTGAAGTGTCTGGCTGAATTAATGTATTCCTGACCTTCTGTGATGGTCCCTTGTAGAAAAGCTGGGATTTTACCTTCTGTGGTTTAAATGTCAATGTTGTTCAAGTGGCTTCCTTCTGATTGGAAGTGTAGTGTTAGATTGCTGGAAAGATGTCTTTCAGTAGGGGAGATCAACTTTGCATAAAGTGGTTGCTTTCTGAGATTTCGAAGGTTAAAGAAGAAATTTTAACCCAATGCTTTTCATACCATGTGGGATTTTATCTGTTTTTCCAATGTTGTGAGGGATCAGATGTCAGAGGGACTGAAAGCAAAACCCTTACGGTAGCTTCTGTGCCTGGGTGAGGTTTCATGGTTTTATAGTTTCAAAAACCAATATGGAGTAAAATATGAAATTTAAACCTTTAAATAATCTTTAAATAATTTCTAAGAATATACAAGGATAAACAAACATAGGTTATCATAAAATTCTTCTACAGTCGACCATCTCCATCGTCATTTTCAATTATTAAAAATGAGACTTCAGTCGCTTGTAAAAATGTTTGAACTCACTTGTTCTAGTCGACACTAGGGCTAAGAAAACTAATTGAATTAATCGTAGTCCTACTTGCTGTCTTCCGCTTTATCTGGGACCAGGTTGCGGAGGCAGCAGACTCACTAGGGACACCCAGACTTCCCTCTCCCCAGACACCTCCTCCATCTCCTCCGAGGGGAGCCAAGAGACAGAGTCCCTCAAGCGTGTCCTGGGCCATTCCCTGGGCTTCCTCCCGGTGGGATGTTCCTGGAAGTTCTCCCGAGGGAGGTGTCTGAATTAATCAATTATGGAAATAATCATCAACTAATTTAGAAATGGAATAATCATTAACTGGAGTATAAAGACCAAATATGCCATTTGTTGAATGAAATACCCACTCAGAGGAGTAATTGCTGAGTAAGAAAAACAAAAAATGTAAATAAATAAATTTAGCAATTAAAATGAAAACCCTTCTTTGTCTGTAAATATGCTCTAGCCAGAACTCCTCAAGTGGCAACGTTTTAGCTTCACCTTGTTTATATTCTGCAAATAATCTCCTGTTAAGCACCTTTTGCTATCCGATTATTAATTAGTTGACCGACAACATAGTCAATGGATTAATCAATCAGCAAAATAGTTACAGCCTTAGTCTATGCCTTTGTAAATGTCGCTTTGTTGCCTCTTGTTGCCAATCTCAAATTAAACCCTATAAATTAGGAATTTGGAATTTAACCGACTTTATTTTTACCAATAAAATTATTTTTAACTAAATTGTGTATTTTCAACTGTTAAAAAGTCAATCAAGATCTAAATGTTTTTCAAACTAAATATTTAGGCCGTCAAGCTTTTAACAATGCTTCATGTTTACAATTGCCATGTCTTCATGTTCCCAGCATCAACAACCAGGAATATAGATTAACAAATTATTCATTCCCAAGACTCTCCAGCTCTCCGTTAAAACAGTAAAGTTCAGCTTAAAATGAATCTCAGTCAGATCGAATTGCTCAATAACAAATGAATCATATATACCAAACATTAACAGTTTGTTCCGAGGCTACCGCCCCCTGCTGGCGGTCAGACGCCTCGGAGCTCCTCTGGTAATTGTTCCCCATGAAGCGATCACACACTCTATCTTAAGACTCTTAAAGGAACGACTCTCAACCAGTTTCTAACTTGTAGCTCTTTTTATTCTAAGTTAAGGCAGAGGAATGATTACAGAGATCAGCGCTGAGGCTCCCGTCTCGGACCGTTGCCGTCTGTTAGAGCATGACGAAGAGCCCCGATAGAAGGTCCCATCCAGTTTTATATCTGGCAATCCAATGAAATGGATGTGCTCTCCCTCAGTGATTATCAGTAGACTATGTGTCACCATTGTGGTGTCTATCTGTTAGATTGTGTAGTAGCGGGTGTCCATCCTTAATCTAAGTGTTGCTGTAGCTTTCTAATCAAACCAGTAATACCAGCTGCTCCACTATCTACCCCAGTGCCCCAGCTTCAGGTCATTTATGACAATCCTTGGGTCATCTGTCCTTGTACTGTATGTCTATGAGCATTCTTATCCTATTGTAACAGAAGGGAAACATTAGAACTTATACTTTACTTCACTACTGCATAAAAGGGAAAAAACAGCTATGAACCTATTAATAAAGGTTATTCCTAACAACCCTCCCCTGATGAGGTGTCATTTAAAGGCACCTCACTAATTTAGATCAGTGAACCCCCTAGGCACTGGGTAGTGGACCACCTGCAACTGGGTACCCACCCCCCAAAACAATCATTCAACCCTGTATGTGTGTGTTACACCTATATATGACCAGGAAATCTCCTTCCAGCTCTCACGTGGTTCCTCCCCCCCACTAGAAGGAACACCATCTCTCCGGTAGACCCCTGGTTGTGTCTAAGCAACAGTTGATAAACCTGGTGGAGACAAGTCTAACCCCATCAAACCTGTATGTGCTGATTTAGAGAAAATAGAGAGAGAACAACAGCTTGAAGCACAGCAGAAAATCCTGTCTAACATCATGTGAATCAGTTAATGTAGACCCTAAGTGTTGATTGTCTTCGTCCATCTTCTCTGCCCCCTGAGCGACATCCCTAAGCGTCCTTTTGGCAGGTTCAGCTACCTGAAAAGGGGAGTCTTAACATGGAATATAGAATCATATGTTCATACCGGGCAGATTACGCCCAATTGTAGGTAATTATCAACTGCTATTATTATCATCATTAAAGCAGGCCACATAGTGGCTTAATCAAATGGATCTTAGCCAAAAATATTTCATCATTATCAAAAACAATGTACCTGTTTAGCACAATTAGAAAACTTTTCACTTTAAAGCAGTCTCCATTTATTACCCAACACATGTCCTAAAAATCAACCTATGGAGAGGTGAACACATAACTAAAAATAACCTGTGAGGTCCTATTAATACTTTCATTCATGACATGTGTTTAACTAATTTCGTTTAATCAATCTGTCATTAACTTTATCTGATTATCTGTACAGCATTCATACCATTAAATCAAATATTCTGATTCCTTTAATATCAACATTATTCATTAAGTCACAGAAATCACTGTAAAGGATATCAGGTCAGACGGCGGGCCCCCTTTTCCCTTATGGGTTATTCTCTGTCAATCCAGTGAGCCTGATCACGGCCCCCTCTTTCTTACACCCTTGATTTGAGGGGCCCGACCCCTTAACCATCAGCATCTGACAGGCGGTTGGCACTCCCAGTCCCCCTGAGTCCATGGTTGTAGTTATTCCCCTAAGGATGAGAGCCTAAAGGGTGTCATCCTCTTGTATCAGTTTATCTTTGACTATGTGTTGCATCTTATGTGAAATCAACAGTTATGTTGTGTAAGCGTGTAGCAGTGAGCGGTGCGGCAGATGAGCAACAAGGGCAGATATATTAAATTAAGGCAGAAAAGAGATAATTAGAAAAGGCTCCAGAATCATATATTCATAACAATCCCCTGTTGAGGTGGGAAAAACCCACCTCACATCAATCAATGTGTTTAGTGCATATGGACCAAAGCTAGAATATGGGAGGCAGTTCCTTCCGTCCGTCACATAACTCCGGCCCCCAAGCGGAGTGCCACTTCTCTGGTAACTGCCTGCAGCCCTCAGTGTGTGCACCCCCTCTGTTTCCCATAAAACAGACACATGCTGATGTGTGTCTGAAATTTAAATGATTAAAACATCGCAAATAGATAATAATGCCCTGTTGAAAATTTTAAAACAACAAAAATAATAAAAACCTAGAAGCACAGCGGAAATGAGCAGCACAATGTGTATCAGTATATTGTAGACCCTGAGTCGTAAACCCTGTTCAATTATCCATTGCAGTCGTTTGGTCCTCCTCCTCCTCTTAGCACAGTATCATCATTTCTCCAGCACTTTGGTTTGGTTCCATGAGATCCACATCATCACTTGTGCTTAAATATTCAGTGGACAACATCAGTGTGCTCTGGCACCACATCCATTTGATATTCTGGTAATCTTAAACCTCTGGTATCACTGGAACCAATCACACGATCAATACACCTGAGGATGAGAGCTGGAATACACGTTGCACAACAGCAAACACAACCTGCGATCACCACAACAGTTAATGACATGAATATACTCACCAGTACGTTTCCCCATTTTCCAGACCACTTCTCAAACATTTTTTTTTGTGAATTGTTCATCGATTCCTGAGTGCGATTATAATTCAAAGGATAATGAATGGTGGAGGAGTATAAATGGTCCAACCTTGAAGAAACAAATGCATGGACTAGTTTTTCAGCGTCACTCCTGGATAGGATATTTCTAATTTTGGCAATGTTCCGGAGGTGAAAGAAGGAAATCCTAGAACCTGTTTAATATGGGATTTAAATGACATGTCCTGGTCAAAAATAACACCAAGGTTTTTTACTTTATTACCGGAGGTCAATTTAATGCCATCCAGGTTAAGTGATTGACTAAGCAGTTTCTGTTTTTAAAGACTCCGATCCAAAGACGAAAACTTCTGTCTTGTCTGAATTTAGAAGCAAAAAATTTAAAGTCATCCAAGTTTTTATATCTTCCAGACATGCTTGTAGTCTATCTAACTGGTTGGGCTCATCAGGATTTATGGATAAGTAAAGCTGAGTGTCATCAGTGTAACAGTGAAAATTTATCCTATGCTACCTGATAATTTTACCTATTGGAAGCATATATATAGTAAAGAGAATTGGCCCAAGTACTGAACCCTGTTGTACTCCACAATTAACCCTGGAGTTTAAAGATGATTTATCATTTACATGAACAAACTGGAATCTGTCAGACAAATAAGATTTAAACCAGCCTAGTGCTGTTCCCCTGATCCCTACAGCATATTCCAGCCTTTCTAAGAGAATATTATGATCGACTGTATCAAATGCAGCACTGAGATCTAACAGAACCAGTACAGACACCAGTCCATTATCTGAGGCAATAAGAATATCATTAGTGACTTTCAGCAGAGCTGTTTCAGTTCTATGATGAGCTCTGAAACCTGACTGAAACTCTTCAAACAGGTCATTGCTGTGTAAATGCTCACACATTTGATTAGCAACTATTTTCTCAAGAATTTTAGATAAGAATGGAAGATTGGATATAGGTCTGTAATTTATTAAGTCATCTCGATCAAGTGAAGGTTTCTTAAGTAAAGGTTTAATTACAGCTACCTTAAAAGCTTGTGGTACATATCCATTTACTAAGGATAGATTAATCATATCTAAAATGGGGCTGGTAATCAGAGGGAACACTTCCTTAAATGATTTGGTTGGGATTGGGTCTAACATACAAGTTGAAGGTTTAGATGAAGCTAATATTTCTGATAACTCAGGAAGCTCCACAGGATCAAAACAGTCCAAACACAGATCAGGTTCTACAGTTATTTCCAATGTTGTCTCACTTGTTGAGGATGAAGTAATCATCTCTGGGAGATTGTCAAAGATTTTCTTCTTAATAGAATCAATTTTATTTTGGAAGAATCCCATAAAATCATGACTGCTGAGAGCTAAGGGAATGGATGGCTCAACAGAGCTATGACACTGTGTAAGTTTAGCAAATGTACTAAAGAGATTATTAGGATTATTCTTGATCTCTTCTATTAATGATGAGAAATAAGCTGTTCTGGCTTGGCGAAGTGTCTTTTTATACAACAGTAGGCTATTTTTCCAGATTAAGTAGGAATCCTCTAGGTGTGTAGAGCGCCATTTTCTTTCCAATTTTCTAACAGTGTGCTTTAAAGTACGCAGCTCTGAATTAAACCAGGGTTTCAGCCTCCTATGAATAATTACCTTCTTTTTCAAGAGGGCTGCATTGTCTAATGCATCACGCAATGATAAAGAAACACTATGAACAAAATAATCAATTTGTGAATGGGCCCTCTACTGGGTTTTTCAGTAATAATGAGGAGATTAAAAGTGGAACAGATTCTTTAAAGGTTGTTACAGCATCGTCTGATAATGATCTACTATAATGAAATTTTCTTTCAGGTGTGGAGTACTCGGTTAAATTAAACTCAAAGGTTATTAAGAAATGGTCAGACAGGACAGGGTTATGAGAAAATATTGTTATGTCTTTACACGCAATGCCATATGTCAGCACAAGGTCCAGAGAATGAAGACAAACGTGGGTAATTTGTTAATGTTTTGAGTAAAGCCAAATGAGTCAAAGATAGCATTAAAGGCTATATTTAAGCTATGACTTTCAGTGTCAACATGAATGTTAAAATCCCCCACTATAATGACCTTATCTGTATTTAACACTAAATCAGATAAAAGGTCTGAAAACAGATCTAAACATTTAGAGTAAGGGCCTGGTGGACGGTACAAAACAACAAACAGAAGTGGTTTTAGTGCTTTGCAATTTGGATGAGGAAAACTAAGGATTAAATATTCAAAAGAGTTGTAGCTATTGATTGGTCTGGGACTAATCAATAAATCGGACTAAAAGATGGTTGCTACTCCTCCTCCTCGCCCAGTATTTCGAGGAATGTGAAAATTTAAATAATTAGTAGGAGTTGACTCATTTATAGTAACATAATCCTCTTGCTGCAGCAAGGTTTCTGTGAGGCAAAATAAATCAATCTGATTGTCACAAATCAGGTCACTAACTAGCAAAGTCTTTGAAGAGAGAGATCTTATGTTCAGTAAGCCACATTTAATTGTTTTATTTTTCTTTTTAGTCTGAGTTATGTTTATTTTTATGAGATTTTCCTGATTTCCTCCTTTTAGATTATTTTTTAATCTATTCAGTTTTGGCCGTGGGCGAGACACTGTCTTAATAGGTTCTTTTCCATCTCTAAAACACCCCACGACTGCTGAATCATCCTAGCATTTCTGCAGATGACAGGAGTCTGTTTTGTATTGGAAGTCTGAGGTGTCTGTATAACTTCAGTCTTACAAACTGTGGTCTGTTTGTCAGGTAGTCTTTAATACAAGAGATTGCTGAGGTCTCCACTTGAGATTTCTGGAGTTTCTGACCAAGCAAATCTGGTTGAATTGTGTTAAATGCACTGGAGAAATCAAAGAACATGATCCTCACCGTGCTGCTTTCTTTGTCCAGATGACAGTGGGTTTATTGAAGCAGGTTTATGATGGCATCTTTAACTCCAACTCTACAGCGACAAGCAAACTGAATGGGGTCCTGATAGTTTATTGTTTGCTCACTCTGTCTGATCGTCCTTGTGTTTGAAGCCTGTGATCTTCATCCCTGACCACATATCTCTGATATTGTTTTGCTGGAGCTTGCTCTCAAGCTTCTTGTACAACTCCCTGCTGTCTCCTGTCTTGACTTTAAGTTGCTTCTGTACTCTCCTTAATAATTCCCTGTTTCCCTCTCTGAATGATCTTTCTTTTTCTTGTTAAGCAGGTCCACTGGTGATCCAGGGTTTGTTATTGGGGAAGCTTCCCACCGTTCTGGTGGCGATGAAGTTATCCACACAGAGCCTATGTTATACTAACTTAATACTTAAGTTGTGTATGTCTGAAGTCATGGCTGCAACCTTAGCACAGCAGATGTTGGTCTGTGAGCACACAGTGACAGCTCTTTCTCTGTCTGAGAATATTTCAAGTTATTGTCTGTGAGGCACACTGCACAAAAACTACATGATGCACTGCATGCACGAATCACTTAGTAGCTCACATAATATCATACAACATTTTGGCTGGACAAGTGTTGTTTTACCCTTCTATGGTGTTCAGGTCTGAGAGATTCGCATTCATTTTTGTATAAAAAAATAACTCATTTTCAATAACTAGAAAACCCTACATCTCCTCTACAAGTTTATGTTACACACAGCATGTTCTGGTCCACTGGACTGCGTGCTAATAAAAGTCTGAAAGTTAGTGGTTCTGTGTCCTCGTCCATTCTGGGGCCGCCGTCAATGTGAGTGTGTAATTGTGTGTTTGTGATCGTAAGTGTGAAATTCTTTTGTTTATATATTTTTGCGGCAGTAGTGGCTTTTATTTTTGTTATTAACGTAAGCAGTCATGAAGTGGGGTGGAGTGAGGGGGAAGACATGCATCATCGGTCTGCGGTGTCGAAACCCGGGACGGTGCGTTGAGGACTGAGGCCTCTATATGTGGGTCACGCGCTCTACCGCCTTGCCATCTGCTGCACCCAAGGTGTGAGTTTTTAGTTTTTGCCCCTGCCCCGCTTCTGGACAAGGTTCCTAAAGTAGCGTAAAATTAAGGCACCAACACCAACTGCTCTGACATTCTGTCTTGTGGGAACCAATCCTTATTCTCTTATTTTCCATTCCAACCGCAAATAGGGGGACACAACAAATGTAGCGTTATCTGTGTGGTTCCTTAATGTAACCAGTCAATATGGCCAATAGATTCCCTGCTAAAAGAGCATAGAAATTGAGGTAGGAGGAGAGACAGACCTTTCAGAGGATTAAACAGCAGGTTTACTTCCTTGGTACTGCTAAGTACTTTTCTCAGGTTGTCATTATCCCCTTTAGGAAGTGTAGCAAATTTTAATCAAACTGGTTCTGGTCTGAACAAAGCCGAGGTGGTGTATGTATTACCACATATGCTAGTTGAAACATATGCCTTCCATACAAAGGACTGTTATACATTTAAAGGGGATAGCAGCCCCCTGGACTATGCAGCGCAGTGATTTTACTCCACATAGTTAAGACAAAAATATGTTTTAATATTTATGTTCTGTTCTCACTACTTTGCATCATACGTAGCACCTCACTGGTAGAGTTGAGTCCAAATTTGCATATAAGGAAAGCCACAGAGTTAAAAATACTGAATGTGATTAACATAAAAGTAGGGTAGCAAACTCTCATGCTCACTCTTCTAAACCTTTTCCCATCGTTTTCGCTGTCTCATATGCTCAGATAAATCTCACCCCAAGGACAGCTCAAAACACTTTACTTTGTATACTGCTGTTTGTGATTAGTTATATTACACAGTGGCAATTATTATACACACAATGGAACACCTGAATGCAATGATTTGGATAGTAAGCAAATACTTTAAGTAGTACATTTTACAATATATAATTTAAGCAAGTTAGTCGCAGTAGTAGTCTCATATTGAATAAATATCAGAACATGTGAATAAAAACACAGCAAAAAAAACACATTTACTGTTTTTGTGTACTCACAATTTTACCTGAAAGTAGATAAACTAGTAGATAAGATTTTGTTTTGTAAAAAAAACTTTTGATTTTGTACAATCCCAGTTCCAATGAAGTTAGGACGTTGAATAAAATTGAATTAATGATTTGCAAATCCTGTTGCACCTATTAGGTACACCTTGCTAGTACCGGGTTGGACCCCCTTTTGCCTTCAGAACTGCTTTAATCCTTGGTGGCATAGATTCAACAAGGTACCAGAAACATTCCTCAGAGAGTTTGGTCCATATTGACATGATAGCATCACACAGATGCTGCAAATTTGTCCGCTGCATCCATGATGCAAATCTCCCGTTCCACCACATCCCAAAGGTGCTCTATTGGATTGAGATCTGGTGACTGCGGGGGCCATTTGAGTCCAGTCAACTCATTTTCATGTTCAAAAAACCAGTCTGAGATGCTTCGTGCTTTATGACATGGCGCGTTATCCTGCTGGAAGTAACCATCAGAAAGATGGGTACACTGTGGTCATAAAGGTATGGACATGGTCATCAACAATACTCAGGTAGGCTGTGGTGTTGACACAATGCTGAGTTGGTACTAAGGGGCCAAAAGTGTGCCAAGAAAATGTCCCCCACACCACTACACCACCACCACCACCAGCCCGTTGATACAAGGCAGGATGGATCCATGCTTTCATGTTGTTGATGCCAAATTCTGACCCTACCATCCGAATGTCGCAGCAGAAATTGAGACTCATCAGACCAGGCAACGTTTTTACAATCTTCTATTGTCCAATTATGGTGAGCCTGTGCGAATTGTAGCCTCAGTTTCTTGTTCTTAGCTGATAGGAGTGGCACCCGGTGTGGTCTTCTGCTGCTGTAGCCCATCCGCCTCAAGGTTCAACGTGTTGTGCGTTCAGAGATGCTCTTCTGCATGCCTTGGTTGTAACGAGTGGTTATTTGAGTTGCTGTTGCCTTTCGATCAGCTCGAACCACTCTGGCCATTTACCTTTGACCTCTGGCATCAACAAGGCATTTGCACCCACAGAACTGCCGCTTACTGGAAATTTTGTCTTTTTTGGACCATTCTCTGTAAACTCTAGAGATGGTAGTGCGTGAAAATCCCAGTAGATCAGCAGTTTCTGTAATACTCAGACCAGCCCGTCTGGCACCAACAACCATGCCACGTTCAAAGTCACTTAAATCACCTTTCTTCCCCATTCTGATGCTCGGTTTGAACTGCAGCAGATCATCTTGACCATGTCTACATATCTAGATGCATTGAGTTGCTGCCATTGATTGGCTGATTAGAATTTTGCGTTAACGAGCAGCTGGACAGGTGTACCTAATAAAGTGGCCGGTGAGTGTATATATTCCTATTGGGAACTAAGGACACTAATTGTTGGAGGTTTGTAGGTGGAATTCTTTCCTATTTTAACCATTCTGCTGTGGTTACTCTAGTCCTTTTATTCCAGGCAGAGACATACAACAATTAAATTGAAGATATTTTATGTAGAAAAGCAGTAAAATATTACAACACTCTGTACAGGGTGCCCAATCCTACTCCTCGTGAATGAAGAAAGTGAGACCCCGAACAAAGGAAAAACCTCAGTTTTTATATTTTTATACAAATAGTGGAGCACACGCCTATAATGTTATCATTAAGATTTATATATAGCCTGAAGCAGCTCTAACTGGTTTCAACAGTGTGGTCAGCGGGTGTGATGTACCCTAATTATGTGTGCAAGCAGCAGTAAAAACTTCTAATAAGGCATTTAATAAGCAAGATACATATTTTCCTACCCATGTGCCTGTAGGGAGACATAGGTAACTTTAAGAAAACTGTAACAAATCACTCCGTTGAGGTGACCTATATATAACCTCTCTAACCTTGTGTATGGATCTAATTTAACCTATATGTGCTTTAGAAACTTCATCTGGCAGTCCATGGACCTGCCCCCCAACAGATCGCCATCTCTCCAGTAGTTTCCAGATGTGGTGCAACAGGTCATGAAATATTCTAACATTCATATACTATATATGTAAGGTAAAATAAGTATACCCACAGACTTTATAACCAATGAAGCATAACGTTATTTTATGTGAATCAGTTACTGAAGACCAATTCACATGGTTTCCTCTTCTCCTTCCAACAGAAGAACACTTTCCGGGATCACAAACATCTGATTGTCTGGGGGTGCTCCCAATCCCCTTTCACCTAATAATCAGAGCTCTAATACAAAGCGCACAACAGCATTCACAGATAACAACAACAATGATCACATATCCATTATTGTCAGTCAGTGAGGTTCTTAAGTCGGTCCCAACCTCAGTCAGTGTTCTCTGCGTGGGGTCTTCAGTCTGTGCACAGTGTGTTTCGTAAATCCAGTTACTTAATCTGTGTTCAGTCAGCCAAACTTTTACACATTGTGATGGTACCTCTGTTACTAGGTCCTTTCCACCTAGTACAAAATCAGTCAAGTTTATTGACCTTCCTTAGAACCCAACCCAAGTAAGGTCTGGTCAGTCTAAGTAAGTCAGAAAGTTTTCTTCTCCTCCTTCGCCAGTCTGAATTTTAATCAGTCTGCTTGTTCTTGTGTTTGTGGCAGTCTGTTTGTCAAGGGTTATATATAGCGGCTGCGCTGTGTGGGTGTTAGCGGATGGCCCCTCTCTAATTCACCAAAATCCCATCCTTCCGGAGGTACTGATACCATTGTTGGAATAGTTTTAGCTGACCTTTGGCTTCTCTGGCTGTCTAAGATGCATCTATCCTCCTGGATACCCTGCTGGATACTCATTTTCGGTGCTAGCCATGTTTCACACACACGCATTCACACACTCTGCCCAACCAGGGGCTGCTGATACCTGGTCTTCAGAGAGGAATCTAATCTTCCTCTCTGACAACAGAGTTTATTTCACACCATATTTTATGAACCCTATCCAGGGATTTGTGTACTTCAACTGTCCATGAGATTAACAGCGCTAGGTTCCCCCTCACCCGCTGCTTCAACAGATCTCTGGTTTATTCTATTAATTTTTAAACAATCACTTCTATTCTACTCTACTCTCTTCTTTTCTTTTTCAACACACTGGGGTGATGGACCTTTTAAACCAAAGCCCCTATTAGGCCTTTTAAGGGTTGGCTAGCTTTTTCACTTATTAAGTAAGTGATGGACCTTTAAACCAAAAAAGAAAAATGGAGAGTATGGGCTAGCTTTTAGGGATGTGAATAATGTCTCTCAGACTTTAAACTGTAAACCAGAGTGCCTCTTTACTTTACTTTCACCATTTCACTTTTCACTTGATACGCATGTCTTACCTAATTAATTGTTGTAATATCTGTCCGCTTTATTTTTTTATTAAAAACTCGTACTTTCAAAGCTTTTAACACAACCAATGTAATGCTCCAAAGAGACATGCAGAAATTTTGCGAAGAGGCTTTTTGCCTACCTTTTATTGATGTGGCCTCTGGGAAGGTGGGTGGCCGGCATCCTGGGGGCCCTCTGGGGTTTGGGTGTGGGGTTGGCGGGGTGCCCGGTCCTTGGCGTGCTGTGGTGGCCTTCCTCCAATGCTTCCTTCTATGGCTCTTGCCCCTGGCCGGGCGCAGGGCTATGGTTGGCGGTCAGATGTGCTTGGCCTGGAGGGGTTGGCCTGCCCGGCCCAGTTACCCATTTGGTGCATATTTCCCTCTCACAGACTGATGGGCAGGGGCTGCTGACGGTGGCCAAATGGTTGGGTGGGCTTGGCGGTGTGCTGCTCTGCTGACTGTTGTGTCTTGGGGGGGGATCAGGGTGGCGGGCTGGGGGGGGGCTTGGGGGACTGCATCGTGTGGAGTGAGGGGGTTGTGTCCTCTTCTTGGATGTGGGGTCACCGGCATCTGGATCGGCTGAGCAGCGATGGTAGAGCTGATCTGGATAATGTTTCTACCTGGGCTATCGTTTCAGAGGCAGTGATGTGGTGTGTCTGTGTGGTTGTGGGGGTGGGGTGGGGGACCCCGGCCTCGGGTGCTTGCTGCTGGCCGGGGACCTCTTACTGAGTGAGTTTGTCCTGTCTTGGTGTGGGGTCGGAGGCTCTGTTGTGAGCTCGTTGCTCGACGGTGTCTGCCCTGTTGTGCCTGTGGGCGGGGGTGGGACAGCATTGCCTGGGGCCCTTGCCTTGCTGTCGCGGCGTGCTGTGTGGTGGGGGTGGGACGCGGCGGGGTGCTTGGAGCGGGGGCTGTGTGAGGTGCTTGCGCTGTGTGGGTGTTGCTTCATCGGCCTTTTGGGGATGAAGCTCTCCTGGTGGAGTGTGCCCATGTGCTGTGGGGGGGTGATTCATGGCGTTCGGGTTTGGGGGATGTGTTCGATATCTGTGTCCTGGTTGGGGGTGGCCCAGTGGGGAGATTCATGTCGGGTTCATTGGGGGTGGAGGGCTAATGGGGTTGGAATCGGACCTCATTGGGGGTTGGGACTATTCTATTCTGTGACAGCTCTGGGGTCGGGGCGGGGGGTCGGGGTCCGGGTTCAGGTGCGTTCTACCTGACTCCACCCCCAGAGGAAAGGGGACCACCTCCTGGGTCCGGGGGCTGGTTGTTGGAGTATGTATGGGGAGTGTGAGTGAGTGTACGACGTCCATTGTTGTTTGTCTTCATGTTAGTTGCGTGGGTGTGAGTGTTTTTATGTGTATGCATGAGGGTGGGAATGTGTGATTGTGTGTGCCTATTTTTGTGTCAGGTTGGGTCTTGGGCTGCTCCCTCTTCTGGATCAGTTTAGGCCCCCATCGAATTTGGGGCCTATTCCCTCCCCGCCACACTGCCTGCCGGTGGTTGGTATCTCTGCCTGCCGGTGTACTTGTGGTTCTCGGTATCCGGAGCTGGGTGCTTTGGTGTGTGCTGGCTCACTCCTGGTGGCTGCTTGCCGGGGCCTGGACCCCTGGGCTCCGTCAGGCCTCTGCTTGGGGAGTTATATGTCCTGGGGTCTCAAGTCTCTGGGTCCATGGCTGGATCTGCTTGGGCGTAGACGGCTGCCGCAGTTACAGAATGATATCAGATATCAGTTAGATATCAGTTAGACATGCAGTGCCTCTTGAGGTGTCGAAGGTCACTAGTATTCAGTGCTGGGTTTTCTGTCATGCTGCTTACATGCAGAGATTTCTCTGCATTGTTTTGTTTTGTTTTTTGCTTTAAAACGGTCTTCTGTGATGGTACCCGGAGCTCTCTCACCAGAGAAGAACTCATGAACATCAGGGCTACTACACCAGAGGAGTTATTTCCGACTTTTCTGCCTACTGCTCTGGAATTTTTGGACATCCTGGTCAAAGGTGCGCTCACGGTGAAACGCTGGAAGAGAGGGAAACGGGCTGGGGTGCTGGTACGTCTTCGCCAGCGTGGACTACGAACACCGTTACCTAGAATATTTCTCTCTAACGTGCGCTCACTTCCCAACCAAACTGAGGAACTACAGGTGCTGTTGGGGAAAAACAGGGACTTTTACTCATCCGCAGTTTTGTGCTTCACGGAGACGTGGCTGTGTGGAATAATACCGGACTCTGCGCTGCAGCTGGCAGGATTTCAGTTCTACAGAGCGGAGAGAGACACGGAACTCTCCGGCAAAGCGAAAGGTGGAAGAATCTGTTTCTACCTCAACAGTGGTTGGTGCAACGACGTGACAGTGATTCAGCAGCACTGTTCTCCAGACCTGGAAGCTTTCATCATAAACTGTAAGCCTTTCTATTCCCCTCGTGAGTTCGCTTCGTTCATCCTGGTCGGTGTTTACATCCCGCCGCAAGCTAACGTGCAGGTCGCACAGCGCGTGCTCGCCGACCAGATACTGAGTGTGGAGCGGACCAACCCGGACTCCTTAGTTATCGTCACTGGCGACTTTAACAAATGTAATCTCACCCACGAACTCCCCAAATATAGACAGTTTATTAAATGTCCGACCAGAGAGGACAACATTCTGGATCACTCTTACACCACCATCAGAGACGCTTATCACGCCGTCCCACGTGCTGCACTGGGCCAATCCGACCACATCATGGTCCACCTGATTCCTGCATACAGGCAGAAACTAAAGCTCTGCAAACCTGTTGTGAGAACGTCAGTGGAGCAGTGAGGCTCTGAAGAATCTCCAGGTGTGTTTAGGCTGTACAGACTGGGATGTGTTCAGGACTACTACCAACAGTCTGGACGAGTACACAGAGGCTGTGACTTCCTACATCAGCTTCTGTGAGGACAGCTGTGTATCATCATGCACCAGGGTGAGTTACAACAGCGACAAACCCTGGTTCACATCCAAACTCAGAAGGTTAAGGCTGGACAAGGAAGAGGCCTTCAGGAGTGGGGACAATGACATATACAGAGAGGCGAAGTACAAGTTTGGCAAGGCAGTGAAAGAGCCCAAACGACTATACTCTGAGAAGCTCCAAAACCAGTTCTCAGCCAATGACTCTGCGTCTGCCTGGAAAGGGCTCAGGCAGCTCACCAACAAATTTAAGTGGTAACTGCGGCTCAATATATAACATTTCTGTATCTTTTAACACCTGTGGGTTTGAGTGTGACCGCACTTGTGTATACAAGGTTTCTCCATAAAAATATGCAATAGCGAGTGTCAGGAGCCACAGACCTGCCCCCCTGGACCTGAGACAGACACGGAGGAGATCCAATTTCGAGACACCGAGAACCACAAGTACACCAGCGGTCAGAGACACCAGCCACCGGCAGGGAGAGGAGAGGAAATAGGCCGCACATTTGATGGGGGGCCTAAACTGATCTAGGAGAGGGAAACAAAAGCAGGCATAGACAGTCACAATCACACATTCCCACCCTCATGGGTACACATAAAAACACTCACACCCACGCACCAAACGTAAAGACACATAACAATGGACATCGTACACTGACTCACACTCCCAATTCATACTCTATACTGCCAGGTCCAGGTGCTTATACCCCATAGGGGCAACCACCCTCCGGACCCAGGGTGTGGTCTCCGTCGCTCCGGGTAGGGTATAGGCAGACCTCCCTAGCACCAGACCATATTAGTGCCGGCACCACCCGAACCCGAGCGACCGCGGCCCAGACCCTGACCCCCAGCCCCGACCTCAGTCCTCAAAACACACACGGTAAAAGGTCCCCAGCCAGTAGCAGGCACCTGGGGTCGGCGTCCCCCACCACGCCCCCGCAATCACACAAACACACCACATCAACGCCACTGCAACGATAGCCCAGGGGGAAACATTAGCATTTAAATCTGGTATCAGTATTACTTTCTTTCTTTAAAACCTATTCAAAGTTTCTTTGGCTGTGTGTTTGAGATCATATTGCTTAGAAATCCACACTTCCTAAATTATCAGATAATCAATCGATGTACCACTGACTTCGGCTGAAATCCTAGAAGCTCTCACAAGCTTGCCCGATAAAAAGGCTCCAGGCCCAAGTGGATTCCCAACAGAGTTCTACAAAGAATTCTGTAATATTTTTGTAAATTATCAGATAATCAATCGATGTTCCACTGACTTCGGCTGAAATCCTAGAAGCTCTCACAAGCTTGCCCGATAAAAAGGCTCCAGGCCCAAGTGGATTCCCAACAGAGTTCTACGAAGAATTCTATAATATTTTTGCTGCAATATTCTACAGAATGTTGCAGGAAACCGAGGAAAATTGCAGACTTCTGCCAGATATAAATTTTGTCAATATTACTCCTGTTAAAACCAGTAAAAGACCCAGTACTTCCTACCAGCTACAGTCCCATATCCCTTATTGACGTTGATCTCAAAATAACCTGTGAAGTCCTCACAGAGAGACTGGAAAAGGTGACTGCTCTCATAATACATCCTGACCAAACTGATTTTATAAAAGGGAGGCATTTATCCACAGATTACTTAGTTTAATAGACTATTAAATACTCTCAATATGGGAGTGGGAGTGGGTGGGGCGACGTCAACCTGGGTGTCTAATGTCTTATTTGTTCTGGGAGTTGTTCGAATGTTGGGGTGGGTGTAGGTTTTCTTCTGGGGTGGAGGTCCATGGTTGCCCTTGGTTGGGGATAGGCATTATTTGAATCTGGGTGGTTCCAGTTTGGATTCTGGTTCCTTGTCTTGGTTCTGGTCCCTGATGCCGGTTCTGATTCTGTCTGGGGGAGGGGTCGGAGGGGTCTGCGTGGTTTGGGCGGGTGGGCTGGCCAGGGTTGATCTCGGGGTGGACTGCTCTCTGTTTCTCTGTGGGTTTTGGCTCTATGGGCCCTATGCCTTTTGTGGGCTTTGGTGTTTGGTTTCTCGCGGGGCTGCTACAGGCTTGGGTATGGGTGTTGGGCATGTGTTCTTGGGTTTGGATGCTCTGGGTCTTCTTTTCACGGGGGTGCACTTTCTCAGGGAGCTTTATTTTTGACAGGCTGGTGGGGGCGTATTTGCACGGTGTGGACTTTGTGCACGGCTTTTGCTTTTTACTGCATTCTGCCCTCTGCTGTATGGCATGTTGTGGTGTTGGGGTGGTTGTCATGTGCGTGGCGGCTCTGACCGCTGAGTGTGGTTGCTGCGGGGTGGGCGTCGCCAGGCTCAGCAGTTGCATCGGGCTTCTCGGCCTTGTACTGGGCTGGGGTTTGCTTGTCTGCTGGGTGGTTTCTGGTGGGTGGTGTGTGCTTGGGGTTGGTGGTCTTCACCTTGCCCCTATCGAAGTATGGAAGGGTGCGTGGTGTTGCTGTGGCGTTGGCTCGGGGAGAACTGCAGCTTGGCTTGACTCTATTTTTTTTGCCTGGCTGGCCTGCATGTTGGTGGTTCTGCGTCTTTGGGGGGGATGCACCGTCTTTGATTTGTGGGCTGTGGCCTTTCTGTGGTGCCCTTAGGCTTGCTGGGCCAGCGTCTTTCCCTTGGGCACTGTGGTGCGTTACAGGGTCTGCTTGAATGCCTGGCTGGCGCTGGTGGTTTATGGGGGTACATGTGCCCCTGCTGGCTCGGAGCTTGTATTTGGGTGGGCCTGCCGTTTTTTGTTTGGATGTGGCTTACTGTGTGGTGTGGGGCGTGTTTTGTTGCCCCACTGCCCTGGTTGTGGCTGCTGTCCGGTGCTGGGCTGGGGGGCATTGGGGACTGGGCAATCTGTTGGCTCTGCCCCATGGGTTTGGGGGCGGTTGGGCGTATGCCCTCCTTTTTGTGATGTATTCTTGTTGCGAGGGCCGTGTCGCTCGTGTTCGGGCGGTGCCTGCATTAGTCTGGGCTGGTGCTGGGGCCCCCACTACAAATGATGCTGGCTCCTCAAATGGTTTTAGCCACCTCCAAAATTGCTGACCTATCCTGTCCTGTAATTTGATCTCGGTGTTTGTAGGTTAGATGTTTTGTGCATACTGTTTGGGTATTCCAAGACTTCTGTTGCATTAATAAGTCTCAAATCCGAGCCTGCTGTTTTAACTTTTTTTTTTTTATACTAAATCGACATAAACCCCAAAAGGCCATTCTGTGTAGAAAGCTCTACTATTTACTATGTCTTTCTTTCATTTTTTGTATGAGCTAAATACATTTTTTCTATAATAAATGGACTATTTCAATGCTAGTGTTACTTGAATTACTCTTATATAATATCAGTTTAGGCTTTATGTAACAGTAAGCCTGAACATAACTGTACTTTTACAGTAATTGTTTTATTGTTATTTTAATATAAATAATGCTCTATACATTAATTTAGGTCTAAATTTTCAAATTAGAATACAGGAGTCACTGGCTAATTGTTGCCAGTAAGTCACTTTTGTGTCGTTATGCTGCTACATCACCATCCGAGTTCTTTCAAAAAACTGCAAGTGAACCTAGAAAAATTGATGGTGATTTGAAAGCAAAAGGTGGTCACACCAAATATTGATTTGATTTAGATTTCTCTTTTGTTCATTCACTGCATTTTGTTGATTAATGAAAATAAATGATTAACACTTCCTTTTTTGAAAGCATTCTTTGTTTACAGCATTTTTTCACACCCGCCTAAAACTTGGACAGTGTCACTATCTATATTATATATATATGTTGTATAATAATATATATTAATATCATATATGTATATGTACATGTATATATGGATATATAATATAATATATATATAATATATATATATATCATACTATATATATATATATGTTTGTGTGAGATATATATATATAAATATATATATATATATATATATATATATATATATGGTATATATATATATATTATGTAATGTATATATATATATTATATATGTATATATATATTGTATAATATTAATATATATTAATTATATATATATATGTATTATATTATAATATATATATATGTAGATGTATAAGTATTATATATATATGTATATATATATATATATTATATATATTATATTGTATATATATATATATATATGTATATATTTATATAATACACTTATAAATGAAATGTATGTGTTTACACAAAACTTCGAAGCTGGACAGATTTTTAGAAAGCTTTAACCGTTAGCGGTGCACAGGATATAGGGTGGAAAGGAAGCGGGAAACAGACTCAGCGCTGCTCTATAGCCAACTTACAAAAACCACACGGAGGGAGCCCAGAGATCAGTCAGACGGGCCGATACCTCTAAAAATGTCCGGTAGTGGTGACACTTCTCGCATAGCGGCTCGATTACCTGAAATGCGATGGTGAGAACCCTGTTTGTATGTGTATACATAATATAGGTATATATATATATATATTATATATATATATATATATATACATATATATATATTAATATATATTATATACCAGTACAGACCAGAAGTTGGACACACCTTCTCATTCAAAGCGTTGTCCTTATTGTCATGGACATGCATATTGTTAGCTTCACACTGAAGGCATCAAAAACTATGAATTAAACATGTGGAATACATATGAACAAAAGTGGAAACACTGAAAATTTGTCTATATTCTAGGTTCCTCAAAGTAGTCCTTTGGCTGTGATACTGACTCGCACACTCTTGGCATTTTTCTGTTGATGAGTGCTTCAACAGGTAGTCACCTGAAATGGTTTCACTCACAGGTGGCCCTGTCAGGTTTAAATAAGGGGATTTCAAGACTATAAATGGGGTTAGGGACCATCAGTTGGGTGTTGAGGACGGTGGTTACAGTTACACAGCTGACCAGCCTACGGAAAAGACTGTTAGAATTTGTATTATGGCAGGAAAAAAGCAGTCTAAGTATAAGAAAAAAATGGACATCATGACCTTCAGAAATGAAGGGTCAGTCAGTCCGAACACTGTGGAAAACTTCTGAAGTGTCCCAAGTGCAGTCGCCAAAAAACCATCAAGCGCTACAAAGCAAACTGGCTCACATGAGGATCGCCCAGAAAGGAAGGACCAAGATTACCTCTGCTAGCGGACCGATAAGTTCATACAAGCACAGCCTCAGAAATCGCAGTAACAGCAGCTCAGATTAAAGAACAGGTTCAATGCGACACAGAGTTTAGCAGCAGGCAGATCTCTAGAACAACTTGGTTAAAGAGGAGACTGTGTGAATCAGGCCTTCATGGTAAAATAGCTGCTAGGAAACACTGCTCGAGGACAGGCAACAAAGCAGAAGAGACATGTTTGGCTAAAGAACACAAGGAGATGAACATTAGACCAGGGAAATCTGTGCTCTTGGTCTGATGTGGCCAAGTTTGAGATTTTTGGTTCCAACCACCGTGTCTTTGTACGTTGCAGAAGAGTGTGAACGGAGTGCACCTCTACATGCCTGGTTCCAACGTTGAAGCATGAGGAGGAGGTGTGATGATGTGGGGGTGCTTTTGCTGGTGACACTGTTGGGGATTTATTCAATTGAAGGCATACTGAACCAGCATGGCCACCTCAGAATTTGCAGCGCGTGCTATTCCTACGGTTTGCGTTTAGTTGGACAATCATTTCATTTTCAACAGGACAATGACCCAAAACAAATCCAGGCTGTGTAAGGGCTATTTGACCAAGAAGGAGAGTTGATTGGGTGCTGCGCCAGGTGACCTGGACGCCAACAGTCACCGCGACCTGAACCCAATCGAGATGGTTTGGGGTGAGTCTGGACGAAGAGTCAAGAAAAGGGCCAACAAGTGCTAAGCATCTCTGGACCTCCTTCAAGACCTCGCTTGTAAAACATTCAGGTGACTACCTCTTGAAGTCATCAACAGAATGCCAAGAGTTGTGCACCAGCAGTAATTAAAGCAATAGGTGGATACTTTGAAGAACCTAGGAATATTAAGACTATGTTTCAGTTGTTTCACACTTTTTTGTTCAGTATATCACTTACACGTGTTAATTCAAGAGTTTGAGCCGTTCAGTGTGAAGCTACAATATTACATTAGTCATGAAAATAAAGGACAACTCTCTTGACTGAAAACTTTTTGGTCTGTACTGTATAATATATATATATATATCTAATATGTATCTATATATAGATAATATAAATATATATATATATTATAAGATATATATATATCAGATTATTAATACATACTATATATATAGCCTATATACACTACACACAGGGTTATCGCGCAGCGCATTCAACGAGCGAGCCGCGATGCCTGCAAAAATATGTCACCACTACATATAGATATAGGTCTTATGTAATAAGACCTATAGCTATAGAAGATCGATATATAAAAAATTTTAAAATTTAATATAAATATATATTATATAGATAGATATATCGGATACACATTATACATAGACATATATATATGTATGTGTGTATTTATATAATGTATATGGTATGTTAAATATATATATATATATCTAGATATATCTATATAGTAGTCTAGATCTTAATATATCCTCTAAATAATATTTATATATATATATATATATAATATTATATAGACATATATATATAGACATATATATATATATATAGATATATAATATATATATATATATATAGACATATACAGGGGTTGGACAATGAAACTGAAACACCTGTCATTTTTTAGTGGGGGGGGAGTTTCCAATGGCTAAATGGACCAGCCTGTAGCAGTCTTCATTGATTGCACCAATTTGCACCAGTAAGAGCAGAGTGGGAGGTTCAATTAGCAGGGTGAAGAGCACAGTTTTGTCTCAAATATTGAAACGCCACACAACATTATGGGTGACATACTAGAGTTAAAAGAGGACAAATGTTGGTGCACGTCTTGCTGGGCGCATCTGTGACCAAGACAGCAAGTCTTTGTGATGTATCAAGAGCCACGGTATCCAGGTAATGTCAGCATACCACCAAGAAGGACAAAAACCCACACCAACAGGATTAACTGTGGATGCAAGAGGAAGCTGTCTGAAAGGGATGTTCGGAGTGCTTACCAGGATGGTTTATTCCAAAAAACATAAAACACCACGCGCTGCCCAAATCACGGCCAGAATTAAAATGTGAACTCAACTCTCCTGTTTCCACCAGAACTGTCCGTCGGGAGCTCCACAGGGTCAATATACACGGCCAGGCTGCTACAGCCAAACGTTGGTCACTCATGCCAATGCCAAACGTCCGGGTTCAATGGTGCAAGGAGCGCAAATCTTGGGGCTGTGGACAATGTGAAACTGTATTGTTCTCTGATGAGGCCACTTTACTGTTTTCCCCACATCCGGGAGAGTTACGGTGTGGAGAAGCCCCAAAGAAGCGTACCACCCAGACTGTTGCATGCCAGAGTGAAAGCATGGGGGTGGATCAGTGATTGTTTGGGCTGGCATATCATGGCATTCCCTTGGCCCAATACTTGTGCTAGATGGGCGCGTCACTCCCAAGGACTACCGAACCATCTTGAGGACCATGAGCATCCAATGGTTCAAAACATTGTATCCTGAAGGCCGGTGCCGTGTATCAGGATGACAGTGCACCAATACACACAGCCAAGACTGGTGAAAGATTGGTTTGATGAACATGAAAGTGAAGTTGAACATCTCCCATGGCCTGCACAGTCGCCAGATCTAAATTATTATGAGCACTTTGGGGTGTTTTGGAGGAGCGAGTCAGGAAACGTTTTCCTCACCAGTATCACGTAGTGACCTGGCCACTATCCTGACCACTGTGCGGGACTTGTATATGTCATTCCAAGACGAATTGATGCTGTATTGGCGCAAAAGGATGCCCTACACCATACTAATAAATCATTGGGTCTAATAAAACATGGTGTTTCAGTTTCATTGTCCAACCCCTGTATACTATACTATAATATATTAATATATATATATTATAATTTTTTTTTTTTTTTTTTACTTGTCCTGTCAGGCAGAGTAGCACACTTGTCTTAGTGCCAAGATGGAGCTTTGGTGTGTTAGCATTGTGGTAAAAAGGGACACAAGAAAACTGAGTGTTGGGCTCTAGCGATCAGGCACAAGATAAATGAAGGTTCTCCTAAGCCTAGTTTACTTGTGTTGGAAATGTCCAAGTGTTTCAACAGTGCAGTATTGGATCTGTGTAAAGATTTTCTTTGTACTGTTATTGTGCTTGCTGCGGGAAACAATTATCCTGTGGTTATTCTGTGAGATACTGGTGCTGCTCAGTTACTTTGGGTGGAGAAAGATATAACGCTTCCTCTTTCCAGCTCATTGAAAGTGTGTGCTCTTATTCTTGGGGTGAACTGTGATGTTTCTGGATTTAAATCTGCCCCTCTCCATCAAGTCTTTTTGCTGTCATCTTTAGTTACAGAGGTGATTAAGGTTGGTGTAGTGTCCTATTTGCCCATTTCAGGTGTCACGTTTGTACTGGGAAATGACCTTGCAGGTAAGAAGGCGTGTGTTGCACCTTTGGTCGCAGATTCTCCTGTACATTCTTCTGAGACTGAGTCCCTGCAAAGGCAAAGGGAATTTGTGGGAGTTTTCCCTTTCCTCAGTAGTTACTTGTTTTAAGTCTAAAGTCAGTCAGGAAGAACACAGAGATATTGAGAGATCAGAGAGAACAAGAAGTAATTCTTTCTAAAACTTTCTTTGCTGAGAGTGGTTTGGATGAATAGACGTTTAGTATGGAAGACTTGATTAGGGAACAGAGTAGTGATCCTTCTGTTAGTGAATCATTGTCCAATGCTGGTACTTTAGAAGGACCATTAGGGCTTTATTTTAAAGATGGTGTTTCAATGAGAAAATGGAGGGACCGTAAATGTTATGTTGCTTAGGAATGGAGAGTGTACTTCCCTTCTGCTACAGGGAAGAGATTATGAGATTAGCTCATGAAATTCATACTTCAGGGCATTTGGGCATTAATAAGAACAAGGCCAGAATTATGAGGCATTTCTATTGGCCCACAGTTCGGAAGGATGTGGTAACGCTTTGTAAGACGTGTCATGCATGTCAGCTAGGTGGTAAACCCAACCAAACCATTCCACCTGCTCCACTGATTCCAATTCCAGTGGTTGAAGAACCATTTAGTTATGTATTAATAGATTGTGTGGGCCCCTTACCAAAAACTAAGCGCGGACACCAATATCTGTTAATGGATGTGGTTACACGCTAGTTGGAAACATTCTTTTTTGGACTGCCTCCTAAAGTTTTTCATTCAGTTTGGGCTTCCTAAAGAGACACAATCTGATCAGGGCTCCAAATGTATGCCAGGATGTTCCTGGACTTAGTTACATTTTTTCTTCATATTGGTACCAGCTGTTAGTCTCTTACAAGTAATTTATATCTTGTATAAACATTCCATGGAAATCTTCATTTATCCACCTCTTTAATTTCTGGAGATTATGAGATTGTGGAAATTTCTAGCATATTATTAACACAATTAGGACACACATGATAAACAAAACTAAATGTTTTAACAACATCTTTCCTTTAGATTTACCTGTCAGTCTCTCTCTCACCCCTAAGGGCTAGGAAAGATCGTTGGTTTCTTCACTGACGTTGAGATGAAGCCTCCACTAGAAGGCGACAACCCCTTTGTAGTCAGACTATCAATTCAATTCCTACCCTGTGGGTGGAAAGACTGACAGGCTCACCTCTTTACAGTGTGCTTTGTATAAGTAGCCCCTCTTGGATTTTCACAGTGGTAGGAGTTGTCAATAACACTTGGGATGGACCCTCCCATTTTGGATCAAACCACGTTTTCTTCTTAATGGTCTTAATCAGCACCCAATAGCCTTTCACGTCACCAGGAACCTGTAGGGCTTCAGAAACATCATTTGGCAGATTATTAACATTTTGTATGTCTCTAGACTGTAATATCTTCCTCATGTAGTCTGCTAACATTGCATCTTGTTGATGCATCTTGTTTCCAATGGTTATGGTCAATCTGACAGAGCGAGGTATCCCAATCGTTGTGGTTTTTAGTATAACAATGGCCATCAGTGGGCTCTAGATGGACAAACTGTCTACTTTTAAGGCTAGGTTTTAAAACTTTCCTTTTTGATAAAGCTTATAGTTAGAGTGGCTTAGGTTATCCTGACTATCTCTGTAGTTATGCTGCTATAGGCTTAGGCTGCTGGAGGACATAATGACCACTTTCACCCTCTTCGCTACTTTCTCATGCTACTCTTCAATTTTGTATTATTTGCTGTTATTTCAACTTTTAACTTTGTTCTCTCTCTTTTCTCTTCCTAGAAGCTACACCTGGCCTGACTCTGTGTCTACCCGTATTACCTTTCTGGAGAGGGGCATCGTCCAAGCTTCTGCTGGTAACAACTTAATGCTGACCCTCTACCGATAATCCACATGGCCCTGTCTTTCAGTGTTTAACCCTTTCTCTCTCCTAGACATAGCTACTGACTGAGCTTCTACTGTAACTAACTCTATGTGCTCTCTTCAGACTCTAACCTTGAAAACTGGCTCAGAGTTTATCTGTTCTTTCTTTCTAGGTGAAACGACTAAAGGAGCTACATCCATTAACATTTACTTTTCCTTCCCATAGAAAGTACTCCTGGATCAGTGCTTCTTTGTTCTCTTTGTGTCTCTGCTCTGTTCTCTCTAACCCCCAGTCGGTCGTGGCAGATGGCCGCTCACACTGAGCCTGGTTCTGCTGGAGGTTTCTTCCTGTTAAAAGGGAGTTTTTCCTCTCCACTGTCACTACATGCATGCTCAGTATGAGGGATTGCTGCAATTCAACACCAGTGACTGTCCGCTGTCTCTACATGCTCATCCGGAATGAGGGAATGCTGCAAGTCACTGACTGGATGCAATCTGCTGGGTTTCCTTTCCTTAGATAGAAAAACTTTTTATCCAATTTGAATAAATAACAGAATCTGGCTGCACTGTTCAATGATTAAGATTAATTGCAATGTATGTACCTGACTTTTGTGAAGTGCCTTGAGACGACATGTGTTGTGAATTGGCGCTATATAAATAAACTGAATTGAAAACTGAATTGAATAGTGACAATTATTTCATTGTTAGTTCATGATTGCCATCTGTGTATTTCAGGTGTGGAGGTTGGACTTGGTGATGGTTATCCTCTTTAAAGGAATCCCTCTAGAAAGCACAGATGGAGAACGTCTGGTTAAGGGAGGCCAGTGCTCCAATCCTGTACTCTGTGTCCAGCCACGACACATCTCTGTCTCTGTGAAAGAGCTAGACCTCTACCTTGCTTTCTATGTGCAGGAGAAAGGTACTTGCTTACACACACTCACACACACACACACACATATATATTATATATTGAATATATATATATATATATATAATATATATATATATATATATATATATTATATATATATATATATATATCTTATGTATCTAACCTACTGCGCATTGCTGGTGGTAGAAGAGACGTGGAGGCGGGAAAGCATGTGGGGATGGGCTTGCTGGTGTGATGTTTTTTGGACCTGTAGTGTTTTGTAATGGTGACCATTAGGGGTGCAACAATACACAAAAATCACGTATCAGTTCGGTTGGATACTTTAGTCTCACGGTTTGATATTTTTTTAGATACAAAAAAAGATTTCTTTGCCCTTTTTAACTTGTAATTTATTAAAATTAATTACAAACATTTATTTAAATTCAAGATTACAGTTTTCAAATTAAATGTTTTTGAAATAGCAAAATAAAACTAAATAAATGTATAAATAAAATAGATTTATAATGGAGAAATCACCCATCTTCTTTGGAAAATAGCTTCCAAAATAAAAGCTATACCATACCCACCTTCTGGGGCATATTCTCAGCAGCATATTAAACAAAAACACAGGGCTTATAAAATTAACCACTCTGACGGAGCTACTGGTGAGTACTGTGAGAATGCAGTCTGCTAACCTATACAAGTTCATCTCCCCCTCTGCCACTTCGCCTACAGAGCTTGTCTTTGGCTCCTGTGCCATAAATAGTTCTCCAAACAACTCCTTCATGGCTGACTTCTTCTCTGGTGGAGATGCTGATGGTGAATCTGAGGAGTCTGCTGCTTGAGTCTCTGCGGAGGTGGTTGCTTCTGTGGTGCCTGTGGCTTGGTCCTGAAGAAATATTAACAAAACTATTAACTGTGTTTGTTTAAACAATATTTACAAATTATGCAGTAGCAAAATACAATTTCAAAATTAATAAAAGAATACATACTTGTTCAGTGCTCACCACAATCTCTGTGGAGAGTGCTCCATAAACTCTCTGTTGAGTGGCATCATCGAAGTGTTGCAGAGACTTGAATCGAGGATCTAAAGCAGTGCACTTGTGTAGGTTATTCTGAAGGGCAGGATCTGTGTATCTCTGCTTCAGGTCATTCCTGATGGCTTTTTGACATCTCTCATTGTCGGGATATCATCATGGGACTCCAATACTATACCATCGAGTTCAGGATCATTTTAAGTGGCAGGATCATTGAGGCTGTCGGAGATGACGCTTCACACATCATGATTGTCAGAGTTTTCAGAGTTTTCATGACTGCAACTACATTTTCAGCCAGTGTGTGGTCGTAGAGAGATAGATACTCGCCTCCTTATGATAAACAGACAAGTTTATTACATGATGTCAGAAGATGGCAAAGTTTCAACCGCCGGAGAGTTTTTGCTTTGAGAAGCAGGCGGAGTGGCCCGAGTGGAAGAAACGCTTCATTCGGTACAGGACTGCTACTACACTGGACAAAGAGGATGGCCCGGTTCAGGTCAGCACACTGGTTTATGCTCTGGGAAAGGAAGCAGAAAATATCCTGAGCTCTTTTACCTTTGGAGAGGCTGAGAGTGAGAGGATTATGATGTCGTTTTGTCAAACTTTGACGCCTATTTTGTTATAACGGAACGTTATCCATGAGCGGACATGTTGCAACCAGAGGACACAGCACGCAGGAGAGCGGGCGGAGACATTCATCCGTGCTCTTTGAGTTGTCTGAACACTGTGATTTCGGCAGAAATCAGGAAGAGCAGATCAGAGACCGGATTGTGGTTGGCATTTTGGACAAGGATCTCTCTCAGAAGCTGCAATTCATTCCAAACCTTACTTTAGAGATGAATGTACAGGAGGTGCAGCAATCAGAGGAAGTTAAAGTGCAGGTAAACCAACAAGGAGAACAATTCAGTGCAATCCAGGAGGTCACGACAGCGGGGCTCATGCAAGATGGCGGCGACCACACCGAGAAGTACACAGACCCAAAGACAGTTAAAATAAAAAAAAGATTTGGACAATGTGGGAGAACAACACACAGCCAGCAGGATAAGTGCCCAGCTACCAACTCCATCTGCAACAGATGTGGAAAAAAAGGACATTGGGAAAGGATGTGCAAAAGCAGGCTGGCTAGTGAAGTTACTGAATGTGAAAAACAAAATGAACAATATTACCTGGGCGCAGTTAATGGCGAACCACATGACAATGAATGGACAGTGACTAAGCCTGTAAAGTTCAAGATAGATTCTGGAGCTGACTGCAATGTAATGAGTGAGGCTGTGTATAAGTCACTGGAGCTAAAAAGACCCTGCAGAAAGCAAAGAAGATACTGAGTGGCCCGGGGGGTGAGTTAAACTGTTTGGGACAGTTCATAACTCAAGTCAGCTACAGAAATAATGCATACTCACTCCGAGTTAATGTTATCAGAGGTGATATAGTAAACAACCTGAGTAGACCAGCATCATTAGCTATGGGGCTAATTAAGAGAGTAAATAAAATTAACAGTAGTGATCGTGAGTTTGGTCTTCTGAAAACACAGCCTGTGAAGATACTGTTAACAGAAAATGCCCAGCCTTATGCTGTACATACAGCACGAAGAGTCCACATCCCTCACCTAAAATCGGCCAATGACATTGTGGAGACAGTAACAGAACCAACTAAATGGTGTGCCCCAATGGTTCCAGTTCCTTAAAAGTATGGAAAGGCCCACACCTGCGTAGCCTTAAAAAGACTCAATAAAGCAGTTAAGAGGGAGCGATTCATGCTGCACGAAGCTGAGAGGTTCCACAGTTTTTTCATCATTGGATGCAGCTTCAGGGTTCTGGCAGATCCTTCTGGATAGGGAGAGTCAGAGGTTAACTACCTTCATGGAAGATATTGTTTTTAAACGTCTTCCCTTTGGGATTGCCAGTCCCCCAGGGATTTTCCATAGGAAGATGGTGGAGACCCTGGAGGGGCTGGAAGGGGTTGCCATCTATACGAATGACATCACTGTCCATAGCAAAGGCATGAAGGAACATAATCAACGGCTGCAAAAAGTTATAGAATAACTAGAATCAACTGGCCTGAAACGGAACCCAGAGAATTGTGAACTGAGAAATACAGAGCTCCACTTCCGGGCCAGGTGATCAACAAAGATGGAGTGCGACCTGACCCTGCCAAGGTATCAGCGGTCAAAAACCTCAGCGCACCAGAAAATGTCCAAGAACTAAAGAGAGCCCTTGGGATGATCAACTACCTTGGGAACTATATTCCAAACTTAGTCACAGTGGGACAACTGTATGAACTGCTGTGATCAAAGTCAGCATGGACCTGTGGCTCAGCACAGCAAATTGATTTTGATAAAATAAAATAACTTCTCATGTCGTCACCTACCTTAGTGTTTTATGATGCAAACAGTTTACGTGGGATGCACTCAGTGGATCTGCGCTCAACAATGCAACCTAGACAGAATGCAGATCCACTGAGCGCTTCATCTGTAGACAAGTTGATAAAATAAATACATTTTAAAAGTATTGTTCGATACATAGGCGTACCAAACTGGGAGCACTGTTTAATATTGTTTAATACAAATACATGTATTGTTGCACCCCTAAGATATATATATATATACCAAGGTCCCCAGTTACAACCAAGGCATGCAGAAGAGCATCTCTGAACGCACAACACGTCAAACCTTGAGGCAGATGGACTACAGCAGCAGAAGACCACACAGGTGCCACTCCTGTCAGCTAAGAACAGGAAACTGAGACTACAATTCACACAGGCTCACCAAAATTGGACAATAGAAGATTGGAAAAACGTTGCTTGGTCTGATGAGTCTTGATTTCTGCTGCGACATTCAGATGATAGGGTCAGAATTTGGCGTCAACAACATGAAAGCATGGATCCATCCTGCCTTGTATCAACGGTTCAGAGTGGTGGTGGTGAAATAGTGTGGGGGATATTTTCTTGGCACACTTTGGGCCCCTTAGTACCAATTGAGCATCGTGTCAATGCCACAGCCTACCTGAGTATTGTTGCTGACCATGTCCATCACTTTATGACCACAGTGTACCCATCTTCTAATGGTTACTTCCAGCAGGATAACGCATCATGTCATAAATCATGAATCACCTCAGACTGGTTTCTTGAACATGTCAATGAGTTCACTGTACTCAAATGGCCTCCACAGTCACCAGATCTCAATCCAATAGAGTACCTTTAGGATGTGGTGGAACATCATGATGTGCAGCCGACAAATCTGCAGCATCTGTGTGAGGCTGTCATGTCAATATGGACTAAAGTCTCTCTTAAGGCAGTTCTGAAGGCAAAAGGGGGTCCAACCCGGTACTAGCAAGGTGTACCTAATAAAGTGGCCGGTGAGTGTATATACACAGTGGGGAGAACAAGTATTTGATACACTGCTGATTTTGCAAGTTTTCCCACTTGCAAAGTATGTGGAAGTCTTTAAGTTTCATCACAGGTACTCTTAAACTGTGAGTGACGGAATCTAAAACAAAAATCTAGAAATTCCCATTGTGTGATTTTTAAGTAATTAATTAGCATTTTTTTGCATTGCATAAGTATTTGTCACCTTTATAAGAAAATAGAAGAAATTAATAATGATGGTCAATTTCCCTCGGTCTGGGGCTCCATGCAAGATCTCCCCTGCTGGGGCATCAATGATCATGAGGAAGGTTGAGGGATCAGACCAGCTCTACATGGCAGGACCTAGTCAATGACCTGAAGAGAGCTGGGACCACAGTCTCATAGAAGACCATTAATAACACTACGCCGGCATGGATTAAAATCCTGCAGGGCACGCAAGGTCCCCCTGCTCAAGCCAGCACATGTCCAGGCCCATCTGAGGTTTGCCAATAACCATCTGGATGATCTAGAAGAGGAATGGGAGAATGTCATACAATACAATACAAGGAAAAAATTGTTTTAAAAGAGGGCTTAAAAACACCAAGTGAGTCTGCTTGTCTAATTTAATATGGCAGCTTATTCCACAAATTGGGGCAGCAACGCAAAAGGCTCGGTCACTTCTCGACTTCCTTTTTGGCTTTGGGACAACCAACAGTAAAGGTCAACTGACCTGAGAGAAGGTGAGGGAACATACATTTGAATCAGGTCAGACAGATACTGAGATGCAAGGGCATGTAAACACTTAAAAACAAATAAAACAACTTTAAAATCAATACGCAAACAAACCCGAAGCCAGTGAAGAGATGCCAAAACAGGACTGATATGTTCATGTTTCTTTGTAGTAGTTAAAAGGCGAGCAGCAGCATTTTGAACCAGCTGAAGTCGATTAATTAAAGACTGGCTCAGCCCAACATAAAGACCATTGCAATAATTTAAAAGAGTCATAATTAAAGCATGAATTAAAATCTCAAAGTGATGCTGTGAAAGAAATGGTTTGACTTTGGTCAGTTGCCTCAAATGATAAAAACTGGACTTGATCTACGGATTTAATTTGTGCATCTGCTGATTAAAAACAGCAGAGTATGTAAAAGAGATGGGAGCGTCTTGAGAAGGAGGGCTAATGAGGGCTCTAATGCTCGCAGTCTTGTTAATAAAAAAGCTCAAAAGGTTCTCACACAGTTCAGTCGAGTTCTCCAGACCAGCTGATTGAGGGACATTAAGAACAGAGTTAATGGTTTTAAAAAGAATTCAGTTCAATTCAGTTCAGTTTATTTATATAGCGCCAATTCACAACACGTCGTCTCAAGGCACTTCACAAAAGTCAGGTACATACATTCCAATTAATCTTAATCATTGAACAGTGCAGTCAGATTCTGTTATTTATTCAAATTGGATAAAAAGTTTGTCTATCTAAGGAAACCCAGCAGATTGCATCCAGTCAGTGACTTGCAGCATTCACTCCTCCTGGATGAGCCTGTAGAGACAGTGGACAGTCACTGGCGTTGACTTTGAAGCAATCCCTCATACTGAGCATGCATGTAGTGACAGTGGAGAGGAAAAACTCCCTTTTAACAGGAAGAAACCTCCAGCAGAACCAGGCTCAGTGTGAGCGGCCATCTGCCACGACCGACTGGGGGTTAGAGAGAACAGAGCAGAGACACAAAGAGAACAAAGAAGCACTGATCCAGGAGTACTTCTATGGGAAGGAAAAGTAAATGTTAATGGATGTAGCTCCTTTAGTCGTTTCACCTAGAAAGAAAGAACAGATAAACTCTGAGCCAGTTTTCAAGGTTAGAGTCTGAAGAGAGCACATAGAGTTAGTTACAGTAGAAGCTCAGTCAGTAGCTATGTCTAGGAGAGAGAAAGGGTTAAACACTGAAAGACAGGGCCATGTGGATTATCGGTAGAGGGTCAGCATTAAGTTGTTACCAGCAGAAGCTTGGACGATGCCCCTCTCCAGAAAGGTAATACGGGTAGACACAGAGTCAGGCCAGGTGTAGCTTCTAGGAAGAGAAAAGACAGAGAACAAAGTTAAAAGTTGAAATAACAGCAAATAATACAAAATTGAAGAGTAGCATGAGAAAGTAGCGAAGAGGGTGAAAGTGGTCATTATGTCCTCCAGCAGCCTAAGCCTATAGCAGCATAACTACAGAGATAGCTCAGGATAACCTAAGCCATTCTAAGTATAAGCTTTATCAAAAAGGAAAGTTTTAAACCTAGCCTTAAAAGTAGACAGTTTGTCCATCTAGAGCCCACTGATGGCCACTGTTATACTAAAAACCACAACGATTGGGATATCTTTCTCTGTCAGATTGACCATAACCACTGGAAAAGAGAGGGGGTCATACAGGTAGCAGAAATGGAGGGTGTGTTTGCACCTCAACCGTAACTGAGCCGGTTTAGGCTAGACCTGACTCCCCCTTACTCCATCCAACAAGGGGAGAAGAAAACGGAGCTAAAATAAGGAAGATAGCTCAGGATAACCTAAGCCACTCTAACTATAAGCTTTATCAAAAAGGAAAAGTTTTAAACCTAGCCTTAAAAGTAGACAGGGTGTCCGCCTCACGGACTAAAACTGGGAGCTGGTTCCACAGGAAGGGAGCCTGATAACTAAAGGATCTGCCTCCCATTATACTTCTAGAGACTCTAGGAACCACCAGTAAACCTGCAGTCTGAGAACGAAGGGCTCTGTTAGGAACGTATGGAACAATCAGATCTCTGATGTATGATGGAGCTAGATCATTAAGGGCTTTATATGTGAGGAGGAGAATTTTAAATTCTATTCTGGATTTAACAGGGAGTCAATGAAGGGAAGCTAAAGTAGGGGAAATATGATCTCTCTTTTTAATTTTCATCAGAACTCTTGCTGCAGCATTTTGAATCAGCTGAAGGCTTTTAACTGCATTTTGTGGACATCCTGATAGTAAAGAATTACAATAGTCCAGCCTCGAAATAACAAATGCATGGACTAGTTTTTCAGCGTTACTCCTGGACAGGATATTTCTTATTTTGGCAATGTTCCGGAGGTGAAAGAAGGAAATCCTAGAAACCTGTTTAATACGGGATTTAAATGACATGTCCTGGTCAAAAGTAACACCAAGGTTTTTTACTTTATTACCAGAGGTCAATTTAATGCCATCCAGGTTAAGTGATTGACTAAGCAGTTTCATTTTTAAAGACTCCGGTCCAAAGATGACAACTTCTGTCTTGTCTGAATTTAGAAGCAGACAATTTAAAGTCATCCAAGTTTTTATGCCTTCAAGACATGCTTGTAGTCTATCTAACTGGTTGGGCTCATCAGGATTTATGGATAAGTAAAGCTGAGTGTCATCAGCGTAACAGTGAAAATTTATTCTATGCTGCCTGATAATTTTACCTATTGGAAGCATATATATAGTAAAGAGAATTGGCCCAAGTACTGAACCCTGTGGTACTCCACAATTAACCCTGGAGTTTAAAGATAATTTATCATTTACATGAACAAACTGAAATCTGTCAGACAGATAAGATTTAAACCAGCCTAGCGCTGTTCCCCTGATCCCTACAGCATATTCCAACCTTTTTAAGAGAATATTATGGTCAAAGGTATCAAATGCAGCACTGAGACCTAACAGAACCAGTACAGACACAAGTCCATTATCTGAGGCAATAAGAATATCATTAGTGACTTTCAGCAGAGCTGTTTCAGTGCTATGATGAGCTCTGAAACCTGACTGAAACTCTTCAAACAGGTCATTGCTGTGTAAATGATCACACATTTGATTAGCAACTATTTTCTCAAGAATTTTAGATAAGAATGGAAGATTGGATATCGGTCTGTAACTTATTAAGTCATTTCGATCAAGCGAAGGTTTCTTAAGCAAAGGTTTAATTACAGCTACCTTAAAAGCTTGTGGTACATATCCATTTACTAAGGATAGATTAATCATATCTAAAATGGGGCTGGTAATCAGAGGGAACACTTCCTTAAATAATTTGGTTGGGATTGGGTCTAACATACAAGTTGAAGGTTTAGATGAAGCTAATATTTCTGATAACTCTGGAAGCTCCACAGGATCAAAGCAGTCCAAACACAAATCCGGTTCTACAGTTTTTTCCAATGTTGTAATCATCTTCGGAAGTATGTCAAAGGTTTTATTTTTAATAGAAGAATTTTATTTAAGAAGAATCCCATAAAGTCATGACTGCTAAGAGCTAAGGGAATGGATGGCTCAACAGAGCTATGAGTCTGTGTAAGTTTAGCAACTGTACTAAAGAGAAACCTAGGATTATTCTCGTTCTCTTCTATTAAGGATGAGAAATAAGCTGTTCTAGCTTGGCGAAGTGTCTTTTTATGTAGGTTATTTTTCCAGATTAAGTAGGAATCCTCTAGTTGTGTAGAGCGCCATTTTCTCTCCAATTTCCTAACATTGTGCTTTAAAGTACGCAGATCTAAATTAAAACAAGGAGCTAGCCTCCTCTGAATAATTACCTTCTTTTTCAAGGGGGCTGCATTGTCTAATGCACCACGCAATGATGAAGTAACACTATGAACAAGAGAATCAATTTGTGAAGGGGGAGAAACAAAATTATTGCCCTCCACTGTGTTTTTCTGTGATACTTAGGAAATTAAAAGTGGAACAGATTCTTTAAAGGTTGTTACAGCATTGTCTGATAATGATCTACTATAATGACATTTTCTTTCAGGTGTGGAGTACTCGGTTAAATTAAACTCAAAGGTTATTAAGAAATGGTCAGACAAATGTTCCTTGAGCTTGAAGTTCACCTTTAATGTCTTTACAAGTTTTTCTGGGCTCTTTTGTTACCGTTCGTATTCTCCGTCTCTTTGTTTTGTCATCAATTTTGCTCCTGCGGCCACCTCCAGGGATGTTGGCTACAGTCCCATGGATCTTAAATTTCTGCATAATATGTGCAGCTGTAGTCACAGGAACATGAAGCTGCTTGGAGATGGTCTTATAACCTTTACCTTCAACATGCTTGTCTATAATTTTCTTTCTAATATCCTGAGACAACTCTTTCCTTCGCTTCCTCTGGTCCATGTTGAGTGTGGTACACACCATGTCACCAAACAGCACAGTGACTACCTGTAGCCCTATATATAGGCCCACTGACTGATTACAAGAATGTAGATACCTGTGATGCTAATTAATGGACACACCTTGATTTAACACGTCCCTTTGGTCACATTATTTTCAGGGGTACCATCATTTTTGTCCAGGCCTGTTTCATGAGTTTATTTTTTTAAATAATTCTTTTGAAGCATGTTTGAAAAGCAATGTCTGACTTTCATTTGTTCATTTGCATTGAATTTTTATTCATTATTACCTTTGTCAGATTCAAGTTATTTCTATGACCATCATGGGTTTTTCTTTCATTAAGGGGTACCAACAATTTTGTCCACGTGTGTATATATGAATGTATGTCTATATATCTATATGTGTGTGTGTGTGTGTGTGTGTGTAGAGCACTGTCATACCAATTCTTGCTTTATTTGTTTTCAGAGGGAGACCGGAGCAGCAGTCCCAGTCATACAGGAGTGGGTTCTGATCAGGAAGACAGTCGGACAGCCACTATAGGTTACAAATCTTATTTAGTGATCTTTATTTCCCCGTGTAAGAGTAAGAGTTGTCTCAATACAACTTGTTTGTGTACAGCATTATTTTCCTTTATAAAGTGAAAAAACACTTTAGATACCTCAAAAATTCACTTATAGTCCGAGTTTGAAATAAGGCTTTTATTGCCATTCAACACATGAGTCGACAACAAGGACTGTAATCAAGAAAATTTAATCATCTTCAGGCAAGAAAACATTAATGATCATCCTCATGTCAGGACTATTAGGGATCATAATAACTAACAACAGTGTATTTATTTTTTAAAGGACCAGTTAAAAGTCATCTACATACAATCATAGATAAGTTTGATGAGTATTATAAGTCCTTTTGCATATTACATTAATTCTGAACAGTTTTTTTATATAACATCAGTTTACAACAAAATAAATTTCAATGCAAGGCTGGATGAAAGGCTGGGTACCATGGCTGCTTTCATTGGATAGTTATTTAACTCAAAAAGTTTTTATTAAAGAACTTTCTTCCCTTCAACAACTACAATGTACAAGACCATAGAGCCCCCTCACCAACCCTATGGAGTGGTCTAAATAAAAATAAACAACTAAAAACAAGCAAACAAATAAGGACAAGCAGTAATTCTCCAACACAGATTTCTTGACAGACTCATGCATGTATACCCAGCTGTGTGATACAAATTACCAAGAACAGCTAGGACATTTCTTCAGGCTGATCCCTTTTGGCACTTACACCAGAACTTGATTAAGTGTCATCATGATCCAGTTCTGATTCTTTTCTAGTGTGAGGAACGAGATATTGTCTGAAAGCCTTTAAATATTGGGGGGTGGGACAGCAGTTCTCAATGAAATGGAACGCTAACTTAGAAAAGAGCTGAAAACATAACATCCAACTTTTTACATACAACAGGTAAAATAAATATTGAACATGTCAATTGTTTTATCAGTAAATATATTTCTAATAATTATTTTGAGATGAAATTCAAACAGATATAGGTAACAACCCCAGTAATGCACACATACATAGAAATCAAAGCAAATATGTTCATGAATGAGGTTATAGATAAAAACTGTAATACTGAACACTTAATAAATACTTTGTGGTAAATCTTATTTTGGTAATGGCAACTTCCGGACATATGAAGAAACTATACACATAAATTGCTCAGATGTGATTTCGACCCATTCTTCTACACAAACTGTCTTCATATCTTTTGCTCTCTCATTTTCTGTTTGTTCCATGGACTTTTAATCATGTGCTAGTAAGTTTGTTGACTCAGCCATTGTAGGAGTATTACTTTCTTTCTCTGCAACTATTTTGGAGTTTTCTTGGCTGCGTTTTTGGAACCATTGTCCTACGTTTAAATTCATACACATTTCATCTTCAGATTCTAATCATTAATATCTTGGTACATTTCACCATTCATCCTTTTTTAAGTTACATGAGGTCTGGCAGTACCGTACACTGTAAGACAGCTCAGACCATGATGTTCCCACGTGCAAACCTTCCTTTTGGTTTGGTGTTTTGGGGGTGATGTGCAGAACCATTCATTGTCCAAAAATGATAGGGGCAATAAAAATCCAGAGTTCAGATATGGCCTCATCTGACCAAATTACAGGTACATCTCAAAAAATTAGAATATCGTAAAACAAAGTTCAGTATTTTTTGTCCCTTATTTTAGAAAGTGAAACCCCTATATTATATACACTTTTTGAAAAAATTAAAGGGACATGCTCTGTCAAGGCACTCTAAAAAGTACATTCAGTCAAATCTTACAGATTCCAAGTTAAGTACATAAATTCAAGTTGATCCTAGTTATCAAACAATGCAGTCAAATTTAGTTTATTATTTAAATTGGTTAAAAAAGTTTTCTATCTAAGCAAACCCAGTAGATTGTATCAGCATTCACTCCTCCTGGAGGAGCATATAGTGACAGTGGACAGTCGCTCGCATGGTGTTGGTGACTTTGCAGCAATCCTATCATACCGCGTATGAATGTAGCGACAGTGGAAAGAAAAATGTCCCCTCTAACAGGAAGAAACCTCCAGCAGAGCCAGAACCAGGCTCAGTGTAAACGGCCACCTGTCATGACCGATTGGGGAATTGCGAGAACACAGTATACACACAAAAAGCACTGGTCCAGGAGTCCTTTCTATGTGAAAGAAAGGTTGAACATTAAAGGTAGTTGTAGCTCCTTTAGTAACTTCATCTAGGAGAGGAAAATAGCTGAACAGAATAACCCTGTGCCAGTTTTTAAGTCTGGGGTATGAAAGATAGCCCATACAGTTAGTCACAGCAAAAGCTCAGCCAATAGTTATTTCTAGGAGAGAGAGATTGTTAAACACTGAAAGACAGGGCCAAGTCTATCATCCGTAGAAGGAGAACATTAAGGGTTAGGGGTTAGCTGAGCAGTAATGTAGCCCATGTGGAGCTTCTATTGTGGAAGAGTGCGGCAATACAATTAAACAAAAAACTCAGAATTCTCTTTCATCCCAGTCTCCACGGGGAACTTTATTTGCTCACAGTGCACAAAAACATCTTCATCAAATTCATTAAAATTCCCCACCTTCAGCTCTTACAGTGCATATTTATTGAGTTTCATAACACTGGTGTGTATGTGAAACTCTAGACCAATCCGATGTACCATTTCCATTTACGCGCATGTTCTGGCACACTGAACTCTGACGTCAAAGTGCAATGGCAAGATCCAAGATATTATAATAATTCTATCCAGCTGGACTGTTTCTATCCGGCCTACATGCTCGCTTCTACGATTACAAGTTCATTAGTCTTTTTTAGTTCATTAGTCGTTCATCACCCAGACTGAAATCTCCGAGGTGGTCAGAAAGCTCTGCGGTGGCAAGGCTTTCGGGGAGTATGAGATCTGCCCTGAGTACCTCAAGTCTCTGGATGATGTGAGGCTGTTGTGGCTGACATGCCTCTTCAACATTGCATGGTGGTTTGGGACAGTGCCTCTGGACTGGCAGACCGGGGTGGTGGTTCCCCTTTACAAGAAGGGGGATTGGAGGGTGTGTTCAAGCTACAGGGGGATCACACTCCTTAGCCTCCCTGGTAAGGGAGAATCCAGGCAATAGTTGAACCTCAGCTTCAGGAGGAGCAGTGTGGTTTTCTTCCCACCCGTGAAACACTGAACTAGTTCTACATCAGCATCATTTTCAGCAGCCCTTTTAACTCACATTTTTGAAAACTTGTAGCTCAGACATTTTTTTCAATGTCATGTCTCAAACTATAGCCACTGCGGCCAGCAAAATTGTTGATGAGTTTCTTAACTTAGAGCCATAGGTCTAATCACATTTATTTATAATAAACCACATAAAGAAACTCCAGCTCTTTCTAAAAATATGATTATAATATTATATAATATATATAATATATAATATTATCATATATTAGAATTTATAATAATATATTATATTATTATTACATTTTCAATTCGGTTTATTTTAATAGCATCACATCACATGAAGTCCCATCTGAAGACATTTTACACCAATGGATTCAGTTTACATAATACGGACTGATTAACATTCATTGACATACATAACAATTCCACCTTGTTATAATATAATGCAAACAAATTTAAATTCTAAAGCAAATTGCCTAAAGTTTTTTTAATCTAAGGGAACCCAGCCGATTGCATTGAGTTATTGATTTAGGAGCAACTCCTTTTCCTGAGGAAGCATGTGGCGACAGTAGAAAAGAAACTAACTTCCTTTTTACAGGTAGAAACCTCCAACAGAACCTGCCTCAGAGTGAGCAGCCATCTGCTGTGGCTTGGGAAGACAGACCATAGACACACACACAAAACAAAACCGATAAAACAGAAGCACTGGTCCAGGAGAATGTACTATGTTATACAAAACGTGTACATAAGTAATTGCAGCAGTAACTCATTCAGTAGATCTGTCTAAGTAAGAAACACAGCTATACAGAAGAACTCTGAGACATTTGTAAAATCTATGGGATGAAAAACAGAGAATGTAAAGATAGTGGCAGCAATAGCACCTTTAGAGGTTGTGCCCAGGAGTTACACATGGTAAAATTCAGAAAGACAGGGTAAATTGTATCCTCTGCAGAAAGAGAACATCAAGTTATATGCACCAATAACTGCAGATGATTAATAATTGGAGAGTAGTCGGAGAACATTGCAGAGTGATCAAAAGTGGTCAGTATTTCCTTCGGCAGCCTAAGCAGCATAACTACAGATATAGCTCAAGATTACCTAAGGCACTCTGGCTATAAGCATTTTCAAAAGGAAAACTTTTAAGCCCAGTACACACTACTAAGTCAACATTTGGACACAGCTTTGTTATTCAATGGCTTTTCCTTATTTTTGTTACTTTCTACATTGTACACTGCTCAAAAAATAAAGGGAAGACTTAAACAACACAATATAACTCCAAGTAAATCAAACTTCTGTGAAATCAAACTGTCCACTTAGGAAGCAACACTGATTGACAATCAGTTTCACCTGCTGTTGTGCAATGGAAAAGACAACAGGGGGGAAATCTTTGCGATTAGCAAGACAACCCCATAAAAGGGTGGTTCTGCAGGTGGGGACCACAGACCACTTCTCAGTACCTATGCTTTCTGGCTGAGGGGTTTTGGTCACTTTTTTAATGTTGGGGGTGCTTTCACAATCGTGGTAGCATGAGACGGACTCTACAACCCACACAAGTGGCTCAGGTAGTGCAGGCTCATCCAGGATGGCACATCAATGCGAGTTGGCAAGAAAGGTTTTGCTGTGTCTGTCAGGGAATGTCCAGAGCCCGGAGGCTACCAGGAGACAGGCCAGTACACCAGGAGACGTAGGGGAAGGCCTAGGAGGGCAACAACCCAGCAGCAGGACCGCTACCTCCGCCTTTGTGGGGAAGGAGGAACGGGGGAACACTGCCAGAGCCCTGCAAAATGACCTCCAGCAGGCCCCAAATGGGCATGTGTCTGCATAAACGTTTAGAAACCGACTCCATGAGGATGGTATGAGGGCCCGACGTCCACAATTGGGGGTGTGCTCACAGCTCAACACCGTGCAGGACGCTTGGCATTTGCCAGAGAACACCAGGATTGGCAAATTCGCCACTGGGGCCTGTGCTCTTCACAGATGAAAGCAGGTTCACACTGAGCACATGTGACAGACGTGACAGAGTCTGGAGACACCATGGAGAGCGATCTCCCCCGGGAACATCCTTCAGCATGACCGGTTTTTGGCAGTGGGTCAGTAATGGTGTGGGGGGGCATTTCTTTGGAGGGCGGTATGGCCATTAGGTACCGAGATGAGATCCTCAACCCCCTTTTGAGACCATATGCTGGTGCGGTTTGGCCCTGGGTTTTCTCCTAATGCAGGACAATGCTAGACCTCATGTGGCTGGGGTGTCAGCAGTTCCTGCAAGATGAAGACATTGAAGCTATGGACTGGCCCGCCCCATTCCCCAGACCTGAATCCGATTGGGGCCCATCTGGGGAAACATGTCTCGCTCCATCCACCAACGTCACGTTGCACCACAGACTGTCCAGGATTGGGGGATGCTTTAGTCCAGGTTGGGGGGAGATTCCCCAGGAGACCTCCCCCTCTCATCAGGACATCCCAGGGGTTGTTGGGAGGTCATACAGGCACGTGGGGGCCACACACAATACTGAGCCTCATTTTTTACTTGTTTTAAGGACATTACATCAAAGGTGGGAAAAAAAAAAAACCTGTATGGGGTTTTTTTTCCACTTTTAAATTTTTTTGTGTGACTCCAAATCCAGGGGCCCCCTTGGTTAATTTACATTTGATTTCTATTGATGATTTTGTGTGATTTTGTTCACAGCACATTCAACTTTGTACAGAACAAAGTATTCAATGAGAATATTTCATTAATTTAGATCTAGGATGTGTTGTTTGAGTGTTCCCTTTATTTCTTTGAGCAGTGGATATATATAGTGAAGACATTAAAACTATGAAGCAAAAGTACATAGAATTATGTAGCAAACACAAAATTGTAAATAACTCAAAGCATCTTTTTGGATTCTCCAAAATAGCCATGCTTTGCTTTGATTACTGCTTTAAACACTCTGGGAATTCTCTCATTGAACTTCACAATGTAGTCACCTGAAATGATTTTCCAATAGTGAAGGAGTTGACAGAGTACCAGAGGTAGAAATAAAAATACAGACAAACCATTGAATGAAAAGGTGTGTCCAAGCTTTTGACTGACAATATATTTTTATATAAAGCGAAACCTTTCCATTTGGCCTGGACTTACAACAGTGTGTAACGGTTTTGTTTCTGCAGATGGCCCAGAGTTCCAGGAAAGTTTTGTGACTTCAGGAGTTTTCAGTGTTCCTGAGTTGGTCCAGGTCTCAAGAAGTAAGTCTTCTTTACCTGAGCAGAGGAGTAAAAGTGAAATGTCCAGTGTCTCAGCATGGGTCAACAAAATAGAGGAAAAAGTAATAATAATGATTAATGCAGAAATTTTGCATTCTGCAGATGTTAACCAGTGAATGCTGGCTGAACTATCTCTGATGGAATACACTGTTGGGGTAAATCTAAGGTGACTGGGAAAGCAGGCAAATTTGCAAAGCTCCAGTGCTGGCTATAAGATTTCTAACAGACTCAAAGGAACAAATTCACCAAGTGTTTTTTTTGTGAGTGGGGGGGGGTGGGAAAGTTTAGTGTGGTGTGTGTGAGGGGGGGGAATTTTTTTATTTGCATACTTTCACTCCAAAAACCCCCACAAAAAAAAAAAGAAAAAAAGGTGAGGGAAATAAAAAATTTGCGCTTCGACGAGCAGCATTTTCCCTCACCGCAACCCAACAAGGCAACGACCCGCCTGGCAGTGTTTTGTAACGGGGGCCCGTTATTAGCATAAAAAAACAAAAAAAAAGCATCAGTCAGTACTTACGTCGTTTTCAACTCAGCTGGCTGGCAGACAGAGTAAGGTATGTAACGTAAGTTACTAAAATGTTTTAACTGAATGTCTAGCTAAGGAAATGATAAGCTGTGATACCCCTAATATGCACAGATAATTATGCAGTGCAAGACATATGTAACTTACCTCCTGATGATCTGCCATTCAGCTGTCCTCGCTCTGCTTGTTCTTCCTCTTACTCTGAACCTAACCTATTTTATGACAAAACGGTAAAAGATATCAAAATAATTCCTGCGCTGTGAGCCTCAGCAAGGTCTGAAGATTAATCGGTTTAGGAGAGGCGAAGATTTGAAAACATGTCAGTTTAAGAATTTTCTGCTCAGATATTTTCTGAAATTCCTATAGGTGGCCCATTCATGGTGGACTTTGCGTTGCTTTGGGGCATGTTGCCAGAAATCTGTTAGTCCCACTTAAATGAGGGTGACATTTTCTGAATCGCGAAAGAGAATCCTACCTTTTGATACATAATTTGTGTCAGTAAAGTGAAAATTGAGCGATTGAGGAGAGTTTGTTTGTTCTTTCTCAGGTTATTCAAGAACCGTAACGGATATGAAAAAGCTGAATTATTTGAAGATAGCGGTAGTGGAAAAAATCATATTCACCAAAGAAGGAGATCGATGAGCATACCTCAGTCAGCTTAATTAATTTAGCCTAATAAGGGAGACAGATTTCCAGCATCAGACTACTGAGCTGAGTGAATCTGTTCTGACCAGACAAAGAGGAAACACCTCCCTAAATCAGCATTGTAAAATCCCAATGCAGCCCCCCTCTAGGAAGAGCAGAGGTGAGAAATTGAATTAATTCCCTCCTCGACATCTCGGCTCCTCTGTAATAAACATTCCCCCTAAAGCTTGTAAATGCAGTGGGGATGACCAGCAGGAGGGACCAGGAAGGAAGGTGAGAGCCATTGTCAGGTCAGACAGATCGTCACCTCCGAAGGAAAATAGCATTTTAAATTTTGCTATCACATTCCACCCTTTCGACACCGATTAAAAATAAAAAAACACAGTCATTCTCTGAGTGAGCGAAAAACATGTCAGACGGAAATTAAACGACATTTGTGTATTTACAACCAGGCAAGAAAATACTCACACGACCTCTCTGTCAAGGCGGTCACCTACATAGTAAAGAAATGACCAGTAATAAAAGAAAAATAAAACAAAAATGGAATAAGAAATAAAACAAAGAAACATGATTCCTAAATCGTGTGTTCATTACTCCTACAGAAGCATCATTAGAATCAAGAAACATAAAATGATGAATGTAATGTTCATTAAAGGAAATCATCATTTGCATAAATGGAGATTAAACAGTGCTAAAATCATCAAAATCACCATCATAAGTTATTGAGGCTGCCAGAGTCATCAGAGCCATAAGGAACCACCTTCAGAAATATGTTTAGAAAACAGGAACTCTAACCTTGTGGAAGTTAGGCTTCCATAGTCCAACTAAACAATGGTGGAAAAGAACACATTTCAAATTTGTAATAATACCATAATGATAGGTATCAAGCAATAAACATAAAAAATAGACAAAGGCATCAGTGATTTCCTCCTCGGAGTCAGCTTTGCTGTCAAAGTGGGAGCCCGTAAGCAATGGCATCTGGAAAGGTGAAGGGTTGTTTTCTTTTGATAGAGCAGTCGTAATAACTCTATTTATCAGGGTTCTCAATCAGGTAATGAGACTTGGAGCCAAGGGAATCTAGAGGAGCTGGAGAGTTCTTGCAGTTTGACGTGTGTATTCAGGTAACATGCTCTGCTATCTTGACAGCGGCGTGGGTGACCAGTAGGATCTAATATGGGCCACTCCAGCGTCTAGACTTGCAGTGTTTTCTTTTGAACTTTCTGACCAGAACCCAGTCGCCTAGAACAAAGGAGTGGAGGGAAGAAGTGGCTGTCTCTTGTAATGCAGCCTTCACCATCTGTGAAACTTGAGAAAGCACAGTGGAGAGGTTTTGACCATAAAACAGCATCCTGTCTTCACACAAAGATGTGGAGGGCAGTGATCTTGGCAATACCGCACAAGAAAACAGACAACAATCACTATGTGCCTTCACTACACCAACAAAATGTAGCTTATGTCTATCTTTCTAGATTTTGCAATGTAAATGCTATGGCTCATTTTTACCCTAGGTGCTTAAATACATTGAACTTCATCAAAAAATCCCGGGAAAGCAAAAAAGAATTAATCTTCTTTACCAGTTATGGAAGCAGTGACAGCTAAATATTCAGAATATTAAAAACATGACATATGATGTTTGTGGAAGGTGTGATTACAGGTCATTATTTCCATAGTTTCAGAATACCCAAAGAGAAATTTCACAATGGTCTAATCAGTGGAGATGTGTAATTTAACAAAAGAATCAACACCATACCAGAGAGGTTTTCAGAATGTGGACTGGGGGAGCTGGGGACCAGTTATATAAAACAAAGTACAAAGTGTCACATTGTCGCCAAGTCGTCACTGGAGATATGAGCTACCCTTTTTCGCATAAGTGCTAAAAGTTTTGTAACCCAGTGCTACTTTATTTTGACATTCCCCTCTTCTGGCACATGGTCCAACCCATGCGGCAATCCAGCAAAAATGTTTGAAAAAAATGTTGCAGTAACCAGGATCACATTACATAGAAACAAAGAAATTTCTGACATAACTATGTGTTACTATGAAATGTACCGAAAGCGACATAAAGAAAATCCAGTTGTTAACTGCAATTCAGTTACATTAACAACAAAAAAAAACACAAACTTCTGTTGTTGTGCATTTCATCAATGTCTTGCTTAGAAATAAGTCACATATCATCCTGATTTTTCTGGTATAAAGATGAGTTTTATATTAATGGAAATCGAATGCAATTTTGATGCATAAACCCTACAAATTGAATCTAATTGTTAATTCCCACCAAGTATGAAGTCATGACTCAGATTCTTTATCAAAAATATATTCCTTACTTTGGGCATACCTTGAACTGACAGCTAGCTTAATGGCACCAGGGATAATCACCTATGATTATGTATGAAAAACTAATTCTTTCAAGAGGTTTAAACAATTTCATTAACCTTTTAATAGTAAAACACAGAAATCTAAATGTCATGCTTCATCCTTACTTAATTACTATATAAATATGCTTTTAGCGCAGCAATCACTTTTGATTCTATTGTCTCATAAACAGTGTTAAGACTCAGGAAGGGAGGTGCTGAGCGTTTCCATGAAAGCAAAGGCGTGTACAAACATGGTATGTAGGCAGAGTCAGGCAGAACTAACCTATGATGGGCAGCCCAGGGGCGGGCCCCACAGTTTCTTCATTCCAACCCATCTTACTTTAAACTGCAAAACTGTTAACATGCACCTACCTCAAAAACAAGCAGCTTCTTAACTCTCCTGAAAACTCAAGGTTTTAATCAATCTGGGATTTAGAAACATTATTCTAAACATGGATTATTGTGTCATGCGACAAATAAACAAACATTCATTCCAACAAAACAAAGACAAAACATCAAAGACATCCTGGGAATGTTATGATTTGGGGTTGTTTGGTTTTTGGTTTCTGGGTTTTTCTTATATTTCTCTCACAGTTTTTGAATCATGCTTCTGTTATTGTTCTGGTCATGTTTTAGTCTTGTTCATGTTTTGTCAAGTTTGGTTTTTGGTTCTGGTCATGCTTTAGTTTTTGTTTTTATTCAAGAGTCTCTGTTCTTGCTCCAGCCACGTTCTGTCTGTCAATTATCGTTATTCGGGTCACCTGCTCTAAGCTAATCTGTCTCCTTGCTCCACCTGGTTTTCTCTCCATATATACACGCCTGTTCAGTTAGTCATGGCGGAGTCATTTTCAAACCATGTTTTGTCTTCTGGATCATGCTCATGTGTTTCATGCCAAGCCAATCTTGCCACTCTGCCCATGTCTGCTTTTGCCTGTCTTGCCTGCCCGTTTATTGTTTCTATTTTGTTCCTGCCTCCTCCGTGAGTGAGTTTTTGTTTTTTATTCATTAAACCTTTTTTTTGCACTTATCATTACGCTTCCTGCTCGTCTGCATTCTGGGGTCCCGCATTACGCAAGTCCTAACAGAATGACTCTGACAAACAAGGACCTCGCGGACAGTAGGCGGATGAGCGCCAGGGATCGGTGGGTTCAACGTCAGGTGGAGGAGGCGATGAAAAATCTCCCGTCTGATCTGGAGGTTGTGCCCTCTCCACTTCTGCTGGAGGAGATGGAGCTTGCACCTGCTGGTCCTGGGTCTGGCCGCGGTGCGGTGGAGCTCTTTACCTTCCTGTCTCGGGAGGCAGAGAAGACGCTGCGCCGTTCTGCAGGACTGTCTGTGCCGCAGTCGGCTTTTGAAGGATCCGGGTTGGCGATTCCATGTCCGGGGACAGGTCCCCTTCGTCACTGTTCTTCTTCTACTCCCCTACATACGGCAGTGAAGCCCTCGCCCTCCTCCCGCTGCAAGAAACGTCGGTGCGGAGCACCTTCCTGCGGTTCGGCTGGCGAGGAGGTGGTTTCCCTGCCAGCCAACGTGAGGGCTGCGACAAGTAAGCCCGCATCTTCATCTGCCACAGCACTGTCTGCCAGGCTCGCTGCAGCTCCGCCCATGCCGTCTTCAGCCTGGTGTTCTGAGGCAACACCAGAGGAGCTGGAGGAGCGATTAAGGTTTTTTGCCCGCCAAATAAAGACCTTTAGAAAGACCAGTCTCCTGTATTCCTCTTCTGAGCTGATGGAGAGAATCAAGCAGATGGAGGAGGATTATGGGACGGCAGTAAGGTAGTTTTACTGCTGCCCACCTTCACTCACACCAGGTCTTCAGAGCGCTGCTTCTGAGCAGCCCACGCCAGGACTCCAGGGAGTTGCTTCTGAGCAGCCCACGCCAGGAATCCAGGGAGCTGCTGCTGAGCAGCCCACGCCAGGACTCCAGGGAGCTGCTGCTGAGCAGCCCACGCCAGGACTCCAGGGAGCTGCTGCTGACCAGCCCACGCCAGTACTCCAAGGAGCTGCTGCTGAGCAGCCCACGTCAGGTCTCCAGAGCGCTGCTGCTGAGCCGCCCACGTCAGGTCTCCAGAGCGCTGCTGCAGAGCAGCCCACGTCAGGTCCTCAGCCCTGACACTCCACAGCCTGGCACACCTCAGCAAGATACACCTCAGCCTGACACACCTCAGCCTGGGATGACGCCTGATCCTAAGTCTGCCTCAACCTCCTCCACACGCCGCAGAGGACGTAGTAAGAGGGGCGCCTCGGCTCAAGTCATCGGGGGTCCCGGCGACGTCTCAGCCTCTGCTCACGCCACTGAGGGTCTCGGCGACGCCTCAGCCCCTGCACACGCCACTGAGGGTCTCGGTGACGCCTCAGCCTCTGCTCACGCCACTGAGGGTCTCGGCGACACCTCAGCCTCTGCGCACGCCACTGAGGGTCTCGGCGACACCTCAGCCTCTGCTCACACCACTGAGGGTCTCGGCGACACCTAAGCCTCTGCGCACGCCACTGAGGGTCTCGGCGACGCCTCAGCTCCTGCGCACGCCACTGAGGGTCTCGGCGACGCCTCAGCTCCTGCGCACGCCACTGAGGGTCTCGGCGACGCCTCAGCTCCTGCGCACGCCACTGAGGGTCTCGGCAACACCTCAGCCTCTGCGCACGCCACTGAGGGTCTCGGCGACACCTCAGCCTCTGCTCACACCACTGAGGGTCTCGGCGACACCTAAGCCTCTGCGCACGCCACTGAGGGTCTCGGCAACACCTCAGCCTCTGCTGACGCCACTGAGGGTCTCGGCGACGCCTCAGGTCCTGTGCACGCCACTGAGGGTCTCGGCGACGCCTCAGCCCCTGCGCACGCCTTCCAGGGGTTCAGTGAGGAACTGGTCCTTGTTCTGGCCTCTGAACCCAGAGACGAGGGGTTCGAGGAGGAAGCGCCGCCGGACCCTGTTCCTGAGGGGTTCAAGGAACAGTTTGTCCTCGTTCTGGTCTCTGAATCCAGATCTGAGGGTTCGCCAGGCTCTGCTTCAGCCTCTGAGGGTTCGCCAGGCTCTACTTCAGCCTCTGAGGGTTCGCCAGGCTCTGCTTCAGCCTCTGAAGGTGTGCCAGGCTCTGCTTCAGCCTCTGAGGCACCTGGCTCCACGCCTCCGGAGTTCCACAGAGTTTATGGGGGGTCCTCAACTCTGCTCAGTCGGCCTCCTGACCAACCTGCAGGTTCCCGTCGCAGGCCGCCACGGTCTTTACGCTTCTGTCGGCCGGTCTAGGCCAGGACTCTGTGTTGCAGGTCTGGGCGCCCGCCTGAACTCTGTGCCTGCTCGAGACGACCTCCTGGTCGCCCGCCTGAACTCTGTGCCTGCGCGGGACGACCCCCTGGTCGCCCGCCTGAACTCTGTGCCTGCTCGGGACGACCTCCTGGTCGCCCGCCTGAACTCTGTGCCTGCTCAGGAAGACCTCCTGGTCGCCCACCTGAACTTTGTTTCTGTGTCTGCTTTTGCCTGTCTTGCCTGCCCGTTTATTGTTTCTATTTTGTGCCTGCCTCCTCCGTGAGTGAGTTTTTGTTTTTTATTCATTAAACCTTTTTTTTTTGCACTTACCATCACGCTGCCTGCTCGTTGCATTCTAGGGTCCCGCATTACGCAAGTCCTAACACAAATGGCCAAATGTGAAGTCTCAAGAATTCAAAGAAATTTTTAACAATCTCTTTTCAAAATGTTTTCTCAGCCATATCTCTTAAAGCTGTACTTGATAATTTTTGTTATGACAATCATCAGGATCCTGTTTAAGATGAGTGCACATAGTCCAAAGAGATCTCAAACAATTTAGAAGTACAGCAACAGTTTTCTCGTGCATGAATCCAAATTTACTGATGCTGAAACCCTTTGACAATTCTTAGTACTGTAACTCTGTAATAATAGCAATTACATTCCTGAGAGTTACTGTTAGAGTTCTCTTGTTTGGCTCAATTTGATCACAGCTGTATTCAAAAATTTCTCTGCTCAGGTTAAATGCAGAGAAGTATTTTAAGCCGGCGTTGACATTTTATGACTCCAAACTAGATTTTGTTCCCACATAGCGTTTCAAAAGGAGGACAGACGTAATTTTTTTTAAATTTGGCCTTTTTAATTTTGAGAATTGGGGAGAAAATTATTACTAGAACCACTCTTTTACAATCTAAATGATGATAAATGTTCCAATATTTTATTTCTTAGTAATCTGAAATTACCTTGTGTACCTTTGTACTCCTAGTTATTCTTTTAATCTTTAAACACTAATAAATCAAACAAGGAGAGTGGAGTTTGAGCCTCCCGTCCTCTTTAGTGTTAAGTGGGCCTTTATTTCTTTTCTTCTTTTTTTTTAAATAAAGGACTTTACTTGTCTTTATTCCATTATAAAGAATCCTAGCCCTGGCTCCAAAACAAAACTTTTCAGCCCCAATCTGTAGTAGAAATTTTAGGTATTAATGGATTTCAAAGGGTATCAAAATGACTGGAACTAATAATTGGCTTAGACCTTTTTTAAGAGGTAATAGGTCTACCTTTAATTAAGTATTATAATTTTATGGACCCAAAATCTATGGCTCACAGGCGTCAGGAGTCCAGGAACCACAGGTTGAGGACTGCTGAATTGAACAATGATGCCAGCTTTCTGTAGAGATTGAAAGATTGGCTAAATATCTCCAGACCTAAGAGTGTATTATTTCTGGCTTGGACATTAATCAGATTTAGGTATTGCAATCACTAATTCACAGCTCCTAATTTGGCCCACATTATATTTGCTCCTAACCCATTTCATAAGAAGCTTCAGACAAACATTATGCTAAAAAAAAACACAGATCAGTTATAAAATAAATTAAAAACATGCTTAAATAATTTGGTACTGTGGTGGGAAATAATTACACAATTCTGGACGATGGCCTTTTCTATGCAGAGTCTTTTAGAGAACATGAGATTAGTGTAATTTTGTGGTACCACTGTCCAGTCAGATTCTTTCTTACCTTCAGAAACAAAACTAACCCGTCTTTTCAATCAAATTAATTTTTTTTTTTGCCAAGGAAAATGTTTAACAGAACCAACATTTAATTTTGCTTTCACAATAGCTTAATGGCTTGTGAACATTTTAAAAGTTGAATGGTGTTTCTAGCTGAAAGTATGTAGGCTGTGAAAGAACAAAAGCTGAATTTTGCAGAATTTTTAAGATTTTCCATTCATTTCAGTGGGCAGAAATCAGCATAAAAAGCTGAATATTTTGAAAAGTATAAAAAATATTAATACCAAAAGTCATAGCCGTAATGTCCTAAATGTCCTGAATGCTTTCAGCATTCACACAACTAGAAAAATTGCATTTCCTGTGAAAATGCTGTGTGAATGCTGAAAGCTGAATTCTCTAGCTGAAAGCTTGCAGAAACAAGCTGAGGCTGACTGCAGAAAATCTGCTGAAATGTAATGAATTAGCAGAAAAAAGAAATGCTAAACTTCTTTGCTGAAACCTGGCAGAAAGAAGCTAAGATTGACAGCAGAAATAGAGGAAACATTAGCAAAGAAAAACTGTCATCTGATCTATTTAAATTAAAAATCTATCAGCTAAAAAACAGCTAAACAAGGTGAAGTTACCTCAAAACTACCTGGTATTGAAATAGTATTATAACAGCGGTGTATGATCTAAAATTAGCTACAAAGCTAATGCTAGCTAAAATGCTAGCATTAGCATTTTGGCTATAATGAACTTACTCCATTCAAAATGTTCAATTAGGCCTATAAGTGAAAATTAGCCTAAATGCTAATGTTAGCTTAAATGCTAACATTAGTATGTGGGCTAACAGTAGCATGTTGGTTAACATTAATGTAGTCCATCTATAATGCTTTTAACAGCCTTATGCAAAAGTCTAGGAAATTGCCCTTTAGGGTTAATCACTGTTGTCTAGCTGTTGGAACAGCACCACATGCTGTTTAAGTACTCAACACAAAATGGCCGCAATGTAGTTGCTCTCTATGAACATTGTCAAAGGGTTAGGGATAGGGTCAGGGTTAGGCCATATAAATGAATGGAAGTCAATGCAAACTCCTCAAAAGACAGTAAAACAGGGATGTGTGTGTCCAAGTGTGAGACAAGGAGAGAATAGAAGCAGAAAGAAAGGCAGAATCACAGACAGACATATACAGTGGGAGATACACAGAGATATAAATAGAACAAATCAGCAAAGAGTGTCAGTGTAACTTGACATGTGCTGGTCCTCACTCATGCAGCACGACACTGTCTCCTCCTGGCCTAGCTTTTTAACATGGAGGCACATGCTCCCGAACTACTGCCCATAACTCTGAAACCGTTAGAGCTATCGACGTCATTCTTGGACCGTTTTTTCAGAACGGACAGAGGAATGATATTATCAATCTTTTTTTGTTTACAATATAATATTAAAGGCACAACACTAGGTGAAAAGAAAGGGAAAAAAAGGAGAAAAAAGACAAAACTGCCTGAACATGCTCTCGTACAATGTCTAGTAATTCAGAAACTATGAGGGCTATCGATTTGATTCATGCACCGTACGAATCAGCAGGCCTTGCTGAACAATCATGGAGCTTTTCAAGTTTCTACAAAAATCTGTCTGGGATGTGTGACGCTGTGAAAAAGTGGATCATTTTGACTATTTTTAACCTGAGTGAAGGCGGTTTTTTCAATCTCAAACAAACGTTCTTCACAACAAAATGGTAAAAGGTATCCAAACATTTTTTGGACTGTAGGTATCAGCAGGGAATCGGTGAACAATCTTAGAGATTTGTCTACAATAATCTCTGTAGATGTGACAGTGTGGAACCGTTGATAATTTTGAAATCTTTCAATTTTAAGCGTTTTTGGGAAGGAAACATTTAGTACTCCTAAACAATTTAAACAATTTGAAAACATTCCATTTTAAGGATTTTCTGCTTTGATCTTTCCTCAAATTCCTATAGGTGGCCCATTCAAGGTGTGTTAAATTTGTGTTGCTTTGGGGCATGTTGCCAGAAATCTGTTGGTCCCACGTCAATGAGGGTAACATTTTCTGAACCGCGAAAGAGAATCCTACGTTTTGATGTATAATTTCTATAGGTAGTGTGAAAATTGAGCGAGTGATGACAGTTTGTTCGTCCTTTCTCTATGGAAGTAAAATAGTCTCATAAGAATCAGAAATTTTTTAGACATTGAATTTATAACACAGAATTTTTATGCTGTGCAATTATGTATGTGAATTTTTTATTCACAAAAAACCTGATCACAGCTAGTGCCCCAACCCTGTCCGCAGATACTCTTGTTTTGAAGTGACCGGAAGAAGCGGCAACACATTTGCAGGCGAATTTTTGCAGGTGAATTTTTGTAGGTGAATTTCTGCAGGTGAATTTTTTCAGGCGAATTCTTGCAGGTGAATTTTTGCTGGCAAATTTTAAGTACAAAAAAAATTCACATACATAATTGCACAGGATAAAAATTCAGTGCTATAAATTCAATGTCTAAAAAATGTCTGATTCTAATGAGACTATTTTACTTCCATATTTCTCAGGTTATTAAAAAAATTAGAGAGTGCACTCTAGCAGCACAAACATTCTGTCATTGGATTACATTATAAAACTGAAAATCTGAAAAAGTTGTAAACAAGTTTAGAAAAACTGTAAAAGATATCAAAAAGTTAAATAAAACAATAATAGCAGAAGGTTGTGAAAGCATTTTAAAAGTTGAATGGAGTTTCTAGCTGTATGCAGAATATTGTGAAATTTGAACGGTTGAAATTGCACAACGTATGCAGAAGTAGAAGCGATTCAAAAAATGGAGCAACTAGAAGAATAATAAAGAAAAATGCCTACAGCATTCACACAATAAAGAAAAACAGGATCTAATTGTACACACCATTACTATTTCTAATTTAGGGTTTGTGTGAATGCTTTACAGCAACTACACAAAACCCTTTAAAACCTTCATACCTGTTTAATAACTAACCTGTTGGTGAAAAGCAAGTCATTTGACAGGTAACTTAAGAATGTCAGAGTCACATTTTAACAGGAACTCAATTCGTCCCACTTTACTGAATACCAAAGTGAGGAGAACAAACCAAATCTCATGGGTGCTTTTAAGAAAAGATTGAAGGCATTTAATTTTTAAAGCACCATTCATTATTTTAAAATCTCTTGCCTTTATTCCTCCTTCTTCATAATTTTAACTGTATCTTCTATATTGATCTAATGATGTTTATTTGTCCAAAGTTACATTTTGATTTGATAAATACCTTAAAAATGTTTGTAGGTATAGGTACGGAATATGCAAGTTAAAAAAATCTTGAAAAAAGTCTTCTTGGTGAAATTCACCTTTACTTACTAAAAGAGAAAGGACAACTGTTGACTTCTTGGAATACAGACAGGCCATTTTACTTGTGCAAGGAGAAGGAGTTCAACACATAGCATGTACAGTCTCGCCATCACCCCATTTGAAGTAACTAATGCAGAGAATGTGTCTATTTATCTTCAAGTCTCCCCCCTGCGAGTGCACCCAATATCTATTTTCCCTTGAGTGAGAAAACATTAAGCAGATAACACTTTGCAGAGACTGGATCCTTTGGATACAGTCTCTTGAAGGCCACACGCTTCTGCAAGCTCCTCCATATAAGGTCATATTAGGTACAGCTCGTACACAGAGGACTGCAACTCCTGCATAATCCTGTATAATTACAGTATATAGAATAAAGTATGAAAGAATAAAAGATCTTAACATCCTAACAATCACATTTTTCCAACAAGTCTCCATTAATGTCCTTCCTAAGAGACTTTGGTCTCTCTTTAGCCAGTTTAACATTAATTTGCATTAATTAATGTTATTTTCATTACTTACTTTAACACTACTGCTTGCAGTTTTTGTAACACAAATTCCTATACCAAACGTCCAATTTAACCGGTATGTTTTATGATTGAGAACAATCATGGATGCTCATTATTGTACGCCTCTCAACATTGATATGTAAACCTGAAGCTTTATTAAATATTTTCACTGTTTGGCTTGCCAGTGTGATCTGGTCTGGCTTTTTTTAAACATTTTAGGCTGCTAGACTTCTAACGATATTTTCATTGCAAACCAAGTCTACAATTCTGGCATGCCAAGAGCTTAGTAACTGGGATCAACAGGGTGAGTGAAGCACTACTTTTTTGCCTCATCCCACTTTTTTTGTACATCTGGGGTATCCTCTACCGAAACACAACTGTGTCTTTAAGAAGCACTTTGTTATATCCAAACATTTCTAGCCAAAATGTTTTAATGTTTCAAAAAAGAACATATGTTCCACCAAATCAAAGTCTTTTTGATCAGTCTTTAAATTTTTAGTTTTTGCCTTTAATGATTTAGATATCAATATACCCTGATACTCTGCTTCATTGTTGTCTGAGGCAGGGGCTCTATTATTATATCTTTACAGAATGTAGGCGGGTACAAGGTGTTCGTCTCAAGAGGGTAGTAATGCAGCAGAGTGGATCCAAACCGCCGTGAAATGCCAAAGAAGAAGATTTACCTTGAGAAAAAAATAAACAAAAAACAACTTGAATTAAATAAATGCCAGGGGTTCAAATGCTTAAAGATAAAAAAAAAGTATCAATGCTTTTTGTTTGCTGTTAATACATGTTTCAAGTTTCTTTATTATTTTCAGAACAAAAGTTAAGTTTAATACAGTAGACACAAACAATTGATTTAATAAAATCGAATGAAAACAGTCCTCTCTAAGACATCCTGAAAAGCAATAATATGATTTGCAGTGCCTGCTAATTGAAAATTAAGAGACAAGGTCTCAAACTGGGTGCTTAAATCCTCTTAGGAGCCAAATTCAGATCTGATCTTTTTTCTCCCACAGTGGGAAAATTCAGGTGTATCAGGTCTTTATCATTTGATTTATTTAAATTTTATTTAGTAAAACATCCTTATTTGGTTGGGGGCACTTTCATTCGGTCTTCCCATGCATTCAGTTGGTCTCGTGCTCACTTTCGTTTGGTTGCACCGACTCTTAGTTGGTCTAGCACGCACTTTCATTCAGATGTGTGTACAGCTCATTTGGTTGCATGCACTCTCACTTGGTCTCGCTCACTGTTTCCTCTGATCAGTCTTGCAAATTTCGGCCAACTTTTTGTGGCTTTCACGCTTCATTGTCCCATTCAATTGCTCACATGCTCGCGCGCGAGGAGAGAGGTCCTGCACGCTTGTTCGCTCGAAGAAAGAAGACCTGTTTGCTTGTGTGCGAAAAGGGAATGGAACAAACTCAGAAACTGAACGCAAGGGAATAACTGATGAGAAAAGAATGTAGACTATAATGTACAACAGGATATAGATGAGAACAAGCAAATGAGAACCAGTCTGTTGAGTGGGCAGTCTCTGTGTGTCCTTGTACCTGTTTTTGAGAATGAACGACAGGTTCTTCTCTGTGCAAATAAGCGTGCAATAATTATAACAGTGCAGCATTAACTATGGGATTTACTTTATTGGCCCCAAACAAAGAATATTTTCCAAGCATATTTCAATGCCATTTAAACCTAACAGTACTCTCAGGCAGACTGGTTCATCCCAAGGAAAAAACACCCAAACGCAGGCTCAGTGCTGTGGTACATGGAACCCAGTGCAGCAAGGAAAGTTCAGACCTCTACAATGGAGAAACTAAACAGCAGGTATGCAAACAGTGTCTGGGAGGTGCAAACCAACATTACAAAATCTGAAACACTTTTACAAAGCTTGAGACAAATTCACATTTCAGAAAACACTTTAACAAGATGTGAAGCTTTTTTACAAGTCCTGAAACAAATTTACATTTCAGAAAACAAATATCAGTACTCAAGAGGAAGAGGAAGAGCCATTCCACAAACAGTTGGTTCTAAGATGCTGCCTTGGCATCTGCCACTGTTCTACTGCGGTCAAGCCAGTGTGGGAGAAGAAAGTTAACCTAATATAAAAAATTATGAAAAGACAAATGGTTTCCTCTCAAGGCCGATGCGGGGGACTTTTTACTCAGAACACGTTTCTGAATACATCTTCATAATACAAAATCCCAAAGAATCCCAAATCCCTGACATGAGTCAGGGTGTATATATACAAAAGTCATATCATTGTTGTGTATGTGAAACCCTTGACCAATCCGATGTATCCTTCCATTTACGCACATGTTCTGGCACACTGAACTCTAATGTCAATGTGACCTGGCAGGATTCAAGATATAATAATAATTATTTCCAGCTGGACTGTTTCTATACGGCCTACAAGCTCGCTTCTACAATAACAAGTCTATTAGTCTTTCCTCACGCCAAGAATCTTTCCTTATCTAAACTTGTTCCCGGACAGGCCTTGCATGCTGCTAGGAGTGACTGTTTTCTTGTGCTGAATACATCTAAACAGAATTTATTTTCACATATGGTAAACAACAATAACCCTTTTAATCTACCAACTAAGTTTAAATCTACCACACCAGAGATTTTAGTAAAAGCAGTATTTTTTACATGAACTGACTCGAGGTGGTTGATGTCATTCTTGCTGTTATTTATATTAGATAGTTAAAGTCCACACGTGAATAAATACATATGACATTTTTATTTTTGTCACTGTTTTATGTGTTCATTTGTGTGTTTATTAGTTGAGAATGTCTATTAATGGGCGCGGCGCTCGTGGTGTAGGGGTTAAGCGCGCGACCATGTGCAGAGGCTATAGTCCTCGGTGTGGCTGTTCGAGTCCCGGAACTGTAGCTGGATTGACCAATCTTCTAGAGACTCTAGGAACTACCAGTAAACCTGCAGTCTGAGAACGAAGTGCTCTGTTAGGAACATATGGAACAATCAGATCTTTGATGTATGATGGAGCTAGATCATTAAGGGCTTTATATGTGAGGAGGAGAATTTTAAATTCTATTCTGGATTTAACAGGGAGCCAATGAAGGGAAGCTAAAGTAGGGGAAATATGATCTCTCTTTTTAATTCTCATCAGAACTCTTGCTGCCGCATTTTGAATCAGGTGAAGGCTTTTAACTGCATTTTGTGGACATCCTGATAGTAAAGAATTACAGTAGTCCAGCCTTGAAGTAACAAATGCATGGACTAGTTTCTCAGTGTCACTCCTGGATAGGATATTTCTAATTTTGGCAACGTTCCTGAGGTGCAAGAAGGAAATCCTAGAAACCTTTTTAATATGGGATTTAAATGACATGTCCTGGTCAAAAGTAACACCAAGGTTTTTTACTTTATTACCAGAGGTCAATTTAATGCCATCCAGGTTAAGTGATTGACTAAGCAGTTTCTTTTTTAAAGACTCCGGTCCAAAGACGACAACGTCTGTCTTGTCTGAATTCAGAAGCAAAAAATTTAAAGTCATCCAAGTTTTTATGTCTTCAAGACATGCTTGTAGTCTATCTAACTGGTTGGGCTCATCAGGATTCATGGATAAGTAAAGCTGAGTGTCATCAGGGTAACAGTGAAAGTTTATCCTATGCTGCCTGATAATTTGACCTATTGGAAGCATATATATAGTAAAGAGAATTGGCCCAAGTACTGAACCCTGTGGTACTCCACAGTTAACCCTGGAGTTTAAAGATGATTTATCATTTACATGAACAAACTGGAATCTGTCAGACAGATAAGATTTAAACCAGCCTAGTGCTGTTCCCCTGATCCCTACAGCATATTCCAGCCTTTCTAAGAGAATATTGTGATCGACTGTATCAAATGCAGCACTGAGATCTAACAGAACCAGTACAGACACAAGTCCATTATCTGAGGCAATAAGAATATCATTAGTGACTTTCAGCAGAGCTGTTTCAGTGCTATGATGAGCTCTGAAACCTGACTGAAACTCTTCAAACAGGTCATTGCTGTGTAAATGCTCACACATTTGATTACCAACTATTTTCTCAAGAATTTTAGATAAGAATGGAAGATTGGATATCGGTCTGTAATTTATTAAGTCATCTCGATCAAGCGAAGGTTTCTTAAGCAAAGGTTTAATTACAGCTACCTTGAAAGCTTGTGGTACATACCCATTTACTAAAGATAAATTAATCATATCTAAAATGGGGCTGGTAATCAGAGGGAACACTTCCTTAAATAATTTGGTTGGGATTGGGTCTAACATACAAGTTGAAGGTTTAGATGAAGATAATATTTCTGATAACTCAGGAAGCTCCACAGGATCAAAACAGTCCAAACACAGATCACGTTCTACAGTTATTTCCAATGTTGTCTCACTTGCTGAGGATGAAGTAATCATCTTCGGGAGCATGTCAAAGATTTTATTTTTAATAGAATCAATTTTATTTTGGAAGAATCCCATAAAGTCATGACTGCTAAGAGCTAAGGGAATAGATGACTCAACAGAGCTATGACTCTGTGTAAGTTTAGCAACTGTACTAAAGAGAAACCTAGGATTATTCTTGTTCTCTTCTATTAAGGATGAGAAGTAAGCTGTTCTGGCTTGGTGAAGTCTCTTTTTATACAGCAGTAGGCTATTTTTCCAGATTTGGTAGGAATCCTCTAGGTGTGTAGAGCGCCATTTTCTCTCCAATTTTCTCACATTGTGCTTTAAAGTACGCAGATCAAAATTAAACCAAGGAGCCTGCCTCCTATGAATGATTACCTTCTTTTTCAAGGGGGCTGCATTGTCTAATGCACCACGCAATAATGAAGTAACACTATGAACAAGAGAATCAATTTATGAAGGGGCAGAAACAGAATTATTGCCCTCCACTGTGCTTTTCAGTGATAATGAGGAGATTAAAAGTGGAACAGATTCTTTAAAGGTTGTTACAGCATCGTCTGATAATGATCTATTATAATGACATTTTCTTTCAGGTGTAGAGTACTCAATTCAATTCAGTTCAATTCAATTCAGTTTATTCATATAGCGCCAATTCACAACACATGTTGTCTCAAGGCACTTCACAAAAGTCAGGTACATACATTACAATTAATCCTAATCATTGAACAGTGCAGTCAGATTCAGTTATTTATTCAAATTGGATAAAAAGTTTTTCTGTCTAAGGAAAGGAAACCTAGCAGATTGCATCCAGTCAGTGACTTGCAGCATTCACTCCTCCCGGATGAGCATGTAGAGACAGTGGACAGTCACTGGCGTTGACTTTGCAGCAATCCCTCATACTGAGCATGCATGTAGTGACAGTGGAGAGGAAAAACTCCCTTTTAACAGGAAGAAACCTCCAGCAGAACCAGGCTCAGTGTGAGCGGCCATCTGCCACGACCGACTGGGGGTTAGAGAGAACAGAGCAGAGACACAAAGAGAACAAAGAAGCACTGATCCAGGAGTACTTTCTATGGGAAGGAAAAGTAAATGTTAATGGATGTAGCTCCTTTAGTCGTTAAGGTTAGAGTCTGAAAGAGTTAGTCACAATAAAAGCTCAGCCAGTAGCCATGTCTAGGAGAGAGAAAGGGTTAAACACTAAAAGACGGCCATGTGGATCATCGGTAGAGGGTGAGCATTAAGTTGTTGCCAGCAGAAGCTCGGACGATTCCCCTCTCCAGAAAGGTGTCACAGGTAGACACAGAGCCCTCAATGCCATATGTCAGCACAAGGTCCAGAGAATGAAGACAAAGGTGGGTAGGTTTGTTAATGTTTTGAGCAAAGCCAATTGAGTCTAAGATAGCATTGAAGGCTATATTTAGGCTATCACTTTCAGTGTCAACATGAATGTTAAAATCCCCCAGTATAACTTTATCTGTATTTAACACTAAATCAGATAAAAGGTCTGAAAACTGATCTAAAAATTGAGAGTAAGGGCCTGGTGGACGATACAAAACAACAAACAGAAGTGGTTTTAGTGCTTTGCAATTTGGATGAGGAAAACTAAGGATTAAATATTCAAAAGAGTTGTAGCAATGGATTGGTCTGGGACTAATCAATAAATCGGACTGAAAGATGGTTGCTACTCCTCCTCCTCGCCCAGTATTTCGAGGAATGTGAAAATTGAAATAATTAGTAGGAGTTGACTCATTTATAGCAACATAATCCTCTTGCTGCAGCCAGGTTTCTGTGAGGCAAAATAAATCAATCTGATTGTCACCAATCAGGTAACTAACTAACAATGTCTTTGAAGAGAGAGATCTTATGTTCAGTAAGCCACATTTAATTGTTTTATTTTTATTTTTAGTCTGAGTTGTGTTTATTTTTATTAGATTTTCCTGATTTCCTTCTTTGAGATTGTTTTTTAATCTAGTTTGACCGTGGGCGAGACACTGTCTTAAAAGGGTAATGGGTAAACCTATATGTGTAACCTATATACATACATATTCCGACTGTCATCCACACATGCCATTTGTTTGTGTGATAAAGATATTAAAGGCAAGAAATGCATGAATATTGAACATAAAATCAGTCTTTATGCGAATGATGTATCACTTTTTCTCCGGCATTAACAAACGTCTCTCTCTCAGGTAATTGGATTGATAAATTCTTTCTCAAGAGTTTCAGATTATTCTATAAATTGGTTATAATCAACAGTTCTTCCAATTATTTTTTCTTTCCACAATTCCCTTCGGAAAACAACTGCAGACAGGGAATTTTACATATTTGGGTGTCAATATTTCTCCTAGATTGGCAGATTTAACAAAACTAAGCAAAACTAAATTTCTTTGGACAGAGAAACCCCCAGTATTAGCTTAAAAACGCTACAGAAGACCAAAGATAAAGCAGGACTAGATCTGCCTAACTTTCATCATTACTTCTTAGCCAATAGGCTACAATACATCTCGAACTTAGACGTAAAACAGACAGTATGCAATAATATTAAGATTTCAGACCTACCATTTATTAGCTCAAACATAAAACAACATGGTGGAAGGGTTAGGGTGGAAGTATCTAAAAATGACAGGCACTTCACTAATCACATGCATACGTACACCTATCTGGAAAAACCCTGACGTCCTACAAAAAAATACTATGATAAACTTTCCAGATTGGAGGAGTAAAGGAATTGAATACCTGTATTCCTATTTGAAGGAATTCAGTTCATCCTATTTAACAGATTAATCATACAATATGGAATAGACAAGAATACATTTTTAGAATATCAACAAATCAAGTCTATAATAAAAAAGAAATTTAGGCTCAATAGCATTGGGATACAAAAGCACCCCCCACACCCCCAAAAAAAAAACACAGGACAGTCTAAAATAGACAAATCAATATCCCTTCCTAAAATCATAATCCCTTCCTACTACGAAATGGGAGGGGGATTTATCAGCCGGCTTTGACCAAACATACTGAAACTTTTGAAATGACTAGTAACCTCAGTTTAAAGGTAATACTGTCAGGATCTGTCTCTGTTAGGTTTTTGTGTTGTTTAGTTTTTGCTCAGCCAGATGCTTTTCTCTTTAGGTTTATTTAAATTCCTTCTGGTTAATTTTGTCATTCCTGGGTTCCGGTGTTGTTATAGACCTTGTTTCCCCTTGGTTGTGTCCCCTAGTTTAGTTTCATTGTTTACTTACTTTGTTCTCTGGACATGTCCCTGTTTTCTTCCTGCACTCTCTGCTCAATCAGGTGAATAAGACTCTCCCTCAGTTCTCCTTTATCCCTGGTCACCAGCTGCTTCTTATCCCATCTTATTAGTTCCTCTCTCAGTTCATTGGTTCATACTCCACTCAGCATTTAAGCTCCCTGGGTTTCATTGTTTGCTACTGGTTCCTCTTGTTTTTCACCCTGTTTGTCATCCTGTTAGTTACTTTGACTGCTACCTGAGTCCATGCTCCTGTCCTGTTTTTGCTATTCACCTGCCGGAGTTCCTGAACCTGGTCAGTTTGTAAGTTTGTCATTTAATATGGGTCCTACCTTACCACACATCATGACAAATACAATATAAAATCCTTCATAGAGTACACTAAACAGGTCAATGGATGTTCATGATGGGTTTTGCGCCATCTAATACTTTTTTACAGTGCGCAGGCAATATACCTGACAATTACATTCTTGCACTATGGTTATGCACACCTGTTCAGAGGTTCTTGTGCCAGATATCTGATGACTTATCAAAGTATCTGAGATGTAATATTTCACCTTTGACCTCAGTCACCAAGGAGTTAAATTCAGTTCACATGGTTTTCACTGCCTTATGTATCCCTAAGAAAACTGTCCTCATGAATTAGAAAAATGAAAATGTTCTTAATATTGACCAGTATAGAGACCTATTGTTGGATTACATAAGTCTGGAGACAGCCTTTGTCTCCACATCAGATCAATCTCTTTGGGCGCAGCCTCTTTGCGGTGCGGGCTGTGGCCTTTCTGTTGTGCCCTTCGGCATGCTTGGCCAGCATCTTCCCTTGGGCTTGGTAGTGGGTGGGGTGGTGCTCCGCGTGATCTGCTTGACTGCCTGGCTGGTGCTGTTTTGGTTTCTTTGTCTATATAGGGGTGCAAGTGTCTATGCTGGCTAGGGGGTTGCCTTTGGGTGGGCCTGCCGTTTTGGGTCGGGTCTTGGCCTTGGTGTTGGTGTGGGGTGTGTTTTGTTGCTCTGGTGGCCTGGTTTTAGCTGTGATCCGGTGCCAGGCTAGGGGGCATCAGAGACTAGGTGCCCTGTTGGCTCTGCCCCGTGGGGTCGGGAGTGGTTGGACATGTGCCCTTCTTTTGTGTTGCATATTCTTGTTGCACTGGGCCGGCTGATCTGCTCTTTTTTTTTTTGGAGTGGGGCCACACTCTTCGATGCTGTGCACTTCCAGCTGGCTCCGTTTTGTTGTGGGTCGGTGGCTTCTTTGGGCAGGGGACTGGGTGTTGGGGCTTGGGATCGGGGTTTGAGGGTTTGGGCAGTTCAGGGGGGACTGGGGGTGTTGGTCTCGATTTTCAGTCGGCTCTCCGGGCCTGGTGCCTGTCTCTGGCATGTGCTCGTGCCTCCCTCCTTTGTTGAAACTCGATGAACGGGGGTGCCTATTGGGTTTATCGTAAAATAATAAAAGTGATAAAATGATACTAATCTGAGAACATGAAAAACAAAAATAAATCTGAAACAAAAGCAGAAATACATCTGAAATATAAACAGTGATGATTATAAGGTAGTTCACACTCAATCATCATCTCCCAGACCCTCCTCTGTGTCTGTTTCCTCAAGAATGTCAGGGAATTTATCAGTGGTAACAGGAAGATCTAGGTCATCATCATCATTACCTGTATCTGAATCTTGACTTTGTTGCTTCTAACATTGGCATCTGGCTTGTGGAATGTTCCTTGAGAAACCTCCCCACATAAACACATAAACATTGCATTTATGTCAGTGAGGAAAACAACATGCCTTCAGAACACAGGTCCTAAACTGATTTGAAATTCTTATACTTTGTTTTAGTTTTAAGTATTAAGTTACTTTAAATATTTTGATTTTGTAATGTTGGTTTGCACCTCCCCGCCACTGTACCCAAGACTGAAGGGCAAACTCATTGTGTCAAAAATCTGTGATACATTTATATCTCAAGGACAAGGGACCACTCCTTTGAAGACAGAGTTGTGGACATTTTGGACAGGCAAGACAGGTGGTTTGAGAGAAGAGTGAAAGAAGCCATCAATGTGAAACATGAAAAACAACACTAAACGAAGGAGGGGGCTCAGATTTCATCTTTCTAACACCTACTCTGCAGCCCTGACTCATCTCCCCTTGCGGTTTTACAGCAGTTTACACTTTGGGACATGTGACTAAAACAACTCAACATGGCATTGTTAGGGACAACCGAAACACTGAGCTGAATGTAGCTGAATGGAGGGTGGGATTAGTGAGTCATGTTACCTCATTATAAACATTAATGGCCCTAATAGTTTGATGGTTCTGAAAATAATGTATAAGCCTGTTACTTGGTTACATGTTTAGGACTGAAAAATCCTTTTGGAGGGGAGGTGAAGTGTCTTAAAGAAACATGGGACGTCTAGTTGCCTGCTATTTAAGCAGTTAGGATGGAAAGAACATTCTTCTTCTTTCTCCTGAAATCTATAATCATCTAATTTGTTTTGTTCCCAGTCAAGATAATGTGCTTGTTCTCACACCATGCCATGATGTAGTAACGCTCTTTTGCAAAACTGTAGACCATTATACTGTAGACCATTATAGCTTTGAATCCCAGGTTATTGTGAGTTGTTTTAAACTGGAACCTCACCTTAAAAAATCTGAACTAACCCAGTAAGACCAAGGGAATTGAAACTTATGTTTTATGTAATTCTGTTTTTAACAGAAAGATTTTTTTACTTTGGTCCAGCATGATGTATCAAGCTAATATTATGCTATTGAATAAAGTCATACTGCACTGAATTAGCAAAACAATAAAAGGTTTGGGTGTAGTTTTCATTTGTTTGTTTGTACTACAGGTTTTAACGGTTTTGCTTTTTATGTATAGCTCCAGTAGTTACAGGAGTGGGACCTGGTTTCTCTATTGGGGATCTTCAAGGTCATCTGGCCTACGACCTCAACCAGTCAATCAACCAACCAGTCAGTCTGCGACGATCACTGGCCAGCACGTCCTCCAGCGGGTATGCACGCACAAAACATCTGAGTTGACTGTTTTGTCTTTAGCTATGTTAGGAGTGCAAAGGCTGCTTTTTAGAATTAATTTTCATCTTCTTTCAATAGTTAACAATTTATTATATTTTAAAGTAAAAAATCAGTTATCACGGAAATCGTCTAGCAAGTTCATTAGATTGTGGTTAATGTTGGAAGAAAAAAAAACAGAAGAAGAAAGCTGATTTAAAGCTGGATGTATTGTTAGATCAGACATTTTGAAAATAGGAGACACTAGATCTTGAAGGGAAAATTTCAGGAGCAGTTGACATAATACCACAGATGTAGTTGTGTTGCTAGAACTTTTTGCGCCTGCATGCCGTTGAAAATTAAAATTTGTTATCACTGATCTAAGTTTTTTTTTTTCCAGAAAGGTTAGTAATGCCCAGGTAACTTGAGTTTGAGATTTCAACTTAGGTCGCTCTTAAGTCGCAAAAATAAAAGACTTTAAACTCGACTTAGACTTGTGCCCTAAGGAGTTGAGACTTGACTTGAACTCCTGGTCTGAGACTCGAATCTTAATAACAGTTTTTATCTCATGGAATGACAACTGAAAGAAGGCCAGTATATGAGCTGCAGACTGCAGGTGCTGCAAATGTTTTACTATTGAAGGATGAGCTTGATTATTAGAAAGTGACGTTGATGGATGATTATGGGATGTGAATGGCTCATAACAGTCTGTTCATGTTATCTGTACCTTAATAATAATGACCACATGAATGTGTCTCCAAATAAATGCTATATTTAATTACTTTGGATCTTTATAGCACAAAATAAACTTTACTTACCTCCGACCTTCTTTCACTCTTAGTCTAACTGTAGAGTTACAGAACAAATGTTTTAAATTTGAGTTTAGAAAATGGTTTACCCATATTATCAAAAATTCTCCTGCTCACCGGAAAATATTGTAAATAGTGAAATACCGTAATTTTTTTTTCTCAATATTTCTGATGGTCTCTCTTAGAAAGCTGCTAACTAATCACAAAAGAGTAAATTCATTTTATTTCCACAATTCATCCATTTTATTTCTTAAACCACATAAGACAGCAACTTATTTCTATAGAAGACACATGTGAAGCTCACATCACAGTGTTTGACCAAGCCAAGCCAGCTTTATTTATAAAGCAATTAAAAAAAAAAGCAGGTACTAAAGAAAGTACTAAAAATAGAGAATCAATAAAATAAATAAATAAAACATTAGACTTTAAACAAAATAAACATATTGAAATTAGAAATAAATTAAAATACTATACAATAATATACAAGTAAAAGTAGCAACATTAAAGCAACTGTATGATTCGACTGAATTGACTTTGTAAAGTGCATTTAGATGACATGTTGTGAATTGAATCTACGGAATTGAGTTGAACATAGACATCAAGAAAATCAAAGTTAAATTCACAACTTATAACAGATCAAAAGCCAAAGAGAAAAGGTGGGTCTTAAGAGCAGATTCTTTTTCAAATTTGCACCTAAGCATTAAATAACTTGAGAGCTGCAAAGGCAAAACCCGTCTCCCCTGAGCTAGCAACAGATGGTCAGCTGATCTGAGTGACCAAGAGGGGGAGTACAGATGCAGTAGCTCAGACAGGTAGGGAGGGACAAGACCATTTAAAGACTAAAAACAACTGAAAGAGTTTGAAACTCTAAAATGGACAGGCAACCAGTTTAGAGGAGACAAAACAGGAGTAATATGTTCTTTATTCTATGTTCCAGTTAAAAGCCAATGAATTACTAACCCCAAGGTACAAAGAATTACCGTAATCCAGCTGAGTTGTAACAAAGGCATGTATGAATGTTTTGAAGTCATCTTTCGACAAGATGCTTTTTATTTTATCCCTGTTGCCTCACATTAAAAAACTAGATTCCTCTACTTCACTGATCTCCCCATCAAGTCTTAAATTAGCATCCATTTTAAGATCAGAATTGGAATTAACTTGATTGGCCAAGTTTGTGTGCAACATAAAGGAATTTGACTCCAAACTATCACTCACATATATAAAAACCAAGGTTTGTGACTGTCCGAGCTACTGCATCCTGTTGGCGGTCAGACGTCTAGGAGTTCCTCCGGTCCTAGGTCCCCAGAAGCGATCACACACTCTATCCAACACTGACTCTTAAATGAACGACTCTCAAACAGTTTCTAATTTTCAGCTCCTTTAATCTAAATTACGCAGAGGAATGATTACAGAGAACAGTCCCTTCTCGGACCGTCGGAAGAGATGAAAAGATGAGGAAAGAGCCTCGAAAGAAGGTTGCCTGTAGTTTTATATCTGGCACTCCAATGCAATGGATGTGCTCTCCCTCAGTGATTATCAGTAAACTATGTGTCACCATTGTGTTGTCTATCTGGTAGGTTGTGTAGTAGCGGGTGTCCATCCTTAATCTAAGTGTGCCGTGGCATTCTAATCAAACCAGTTACCGGCTGCTCCACTGTAAAACCCAGTGCCCCAGCCTCAGGTCGTTCATGACAACCCTTGGGCCATTTATCCTTGTACTGTGTGTCGATGAGCGTTCTTATCCTATTCTAACAAAAGGGAAACATTAGAACTTATGCTTTATATCACTATGGTATAAATGGGTAAAAACAGCTATGAGTCATATTAATAAAGCTTATTCCTAACATGACAATAGGCTTTCTGTAATCTGCCAGACAGCCAACGTCTACACGGGAAGAAGACCCACAAGGCGGACTAAAAATTATGACCTCAGTCTTACTTTTATTGAAATTTTAAAAGTTAAAAGACATCTAAGGTTTTATTTCCTTGAGACATTCTTTTTAACCTTGCATACAGTAGTCATCTTCCTATTTTTAGGGGCACATAAGCCTAAGTATCATCTGTATAACAATAAAAAGCTATCTTATGCTTTCTGAAAATTGAGCTAAAGGGCAGGAAGTATAGGAAAAATAGCAGATGTCCAAGAATCAAGCCCTGTGATACCACACATGACAATAGAACAGAGGAGGAAATTAAATCATATAGTCCAATGCAAAAAGTTCTCTCAGCCACGTACAATCTGAACAAGTCTAGTGCAGTACCCCACATGCCTACACAATGCTCTAAGCGTGATATCAGGATGTTATGGTCCACTGTGTCGAAGACAACTGTTAAAACTAAGAGAACTAAGACAGCATGGTTACCTGAATCTGTAGTTGGGGGGATGTCGTTAGTAACCCTTAATAATACAGATGGGCTATGAAGAAATTAAAAGCCAGACAAAAAAACTTCAAGCACCTCATTTTCCTCTAAAAAGGCTTCTAGTTGGTCGAGGACTATAGTCTCTGCACATGGTGTGTCTGCTCTACCAACTGAGTCACCAAGCGGCTGTCAGTTGTTTTTTTTTTTTTTGGAGCCACTGCATCTAATACAGTTTGGCAGCTAGAGGTAAACCATGAGCTAAGCCCCTCTGTGTCCGATGACAGAGACTCATTATTGACATGTTTGTGATCAAACAAAGCTAAAAACTGCATAGGAGTTGGGCGGATTGATAACACTCTGCTGCCACACAAGGTACACAGCTGCTGGAAAAAAAGGATGTCACATAGAGGCTTAGAATCAGAAAATTCAGTGTGAGAAATCAGTAAGTATGAAACAGACAAGCCAGGTAAAAAGACAGGGTCCAATGTGTGGCCACATGGTTGTGTAGGTCCACATACCCACTGTGTGATATTAGCAGTCAGTTAAACTTAAAAATACCGTTAACCATCGGTTTATGAGAACAACGCACTTGCATGTGAAAATATCAAACAACAAAGACTCAATAATTTTTTATCATGATTTCTGCCAAAAATTCTAAAATGTAATTTTGGAAGTCCTTATTGTGTTTAGAGATCCTGAAATTTCAGCCGGATACAACAGGTAAGATTGAAAAAGTTTATTAAAAGCTTCTGGATCTTGTTAGGCAGTAAATTCCCAGCAGCAGACTCAGGAACCTCTGAAGGCAGACAGATTAGTGGCTGAGCAGGAAACTGAGAATAGCCACTAACCTTCTCAGAATCCGTAAGGGAACCAGGAAGCTGATTTGCGGATCCTCAGTGTTGACAGGGCAACAGCTGGGAAGCGTCCCACAGATTCTTGGGTTTATATACCCAGTGACGTAGCAGATTGCGGTGGTCTGGAAAAAGAAACTGGGTCAGAGACGTGAGAGCAGATAAGAGCAACAGGATATGAGGGAGAAGCTTAAATCTGGGTCCAGAGTACAGAAACGAAGTCATCCACGGTAAGGCAGATTCAGACTGACAGATCTAGGGGTAAGGCAGGGAGGGTTGGTCAGGAGGCAGAAGCAAGGTCGTGTCCAGAAAGCAGGAGCCAGTGAGGTATCCGATGTGGGCAAGGCAAGGCAGGAAAATCCATGAGGCAAAAACGAGATCAGATCAGGCAGGCAGACAAGAAAGGAACGCTGGACACTACTCACACAAAGGATTTCGAAAATCTGGCCCTTGTGTAGGCTTATAAAGCCAGAAGCGCAGGTGAAGCAAGTGAGGTCTGATTGGGAGCAGACTGAGAAGGAGCAGGTGAAAGCAATCACCGTGGCCAGAGCAGCAGACAGGGATGACACAGACAGACAGCCTTTTACTTAAGAAACCTTCGCTTGATCGAGATGACTTGAAAAATTATAGACCTATATCCAATCTTCCATTCTTATCTAAAATTCTTGAGAAAATAGTTGCTAATCAAATGTGTGAGCATTTACACAGCAATGATCTTTTTGAAGAGTTTCAGTCAGGCTTCAGAGCTCATCATAGCACTGAAACAGCTCTGCTGAAAGTCACTAATGATATTCTTATTGCCTCAGATAATGGACTTGTGTCTGTACTGGTTCTGTTAGATCTCAGTGCTGCATTTGATACAGTCGATCACAATATTCTCTTAGAAAGGCTGGAATATGCTGTAGGGATCAGGGGAACAGCACTAGGCTGGTTTAAATCTTATCTGTCTGACAGATTCCAGTTTGTTCATGTAAATGATAAATCATCTTTAAACTCCAGGGTTAACTGTGGAGTACCACAGGGTTCAGTACTTGGGCCAATTCTCTTTACTATATATATGCTTCCAATAGGTCAAATTATCAGGCAGCATAGGATAAACTTTCACTGTTACCCTGATGACACTCAGCTTTACTTATCCATGAATCCTGATGAGCCCAACCAGTTAGATAGACTACAAGCATGTCTTGAAGACATAAAAACTTGGATGACTTTAAATTTTTTGCTTCTGAATTCAGACAAGACAGACGTTGTCGTCTTTGGACCGGAGTCTTTAAAAAAGAAACTGCTTAGTCAATCACTTAACATGGATGAGATTAAATTGACCTCTGGTAATTAAGTAAAAAACCTTGGTTTTTTTTTTTTTGACCCGGGCCATGTCTTTAAATCCCATATTAAACATTTCCAGGTTTTTCCTTTTTTTCATCTCCGGAACATTGCCAAAATTAAAATTATCCTATCCAGGAGTGATGCTGAAAAACTAGTCCAGGCATTTTTTTCTTCAAGGGCTGGACTATTGAAAATTCTTTACTATCAGGATGTCCACAAAATGCAGTTAAAAGCCTTCAGCTGATTCAAAAATCTGCAGCAAGAGTTCTGATAAAAATTAAAAAGAGGGCCCCTATTTCTCCTATTTTATTTCCCCTTCATTGGCTCCCTTTTAAAATCCAAAAATAAATTTAAAATTCTCCTCCTCACATATAAACCCTTAATGATCTAGCTCCCATCATACATCAGCGATCTGATTGTTCCATATGTTCCCAAAACAGGGCATTTCTTTTCTCAGACTGGGGTTTTTACTGGTAGTTCCTGGGCCCCTCTAGAAGTAGAATGGAGGCAGATCCTTTAGTTATCAGGCTCCTCTCCTGGGGGAACCAGCTCATAGTTTTAGTCCGTGGGGCGGACACCCTGTCTACTTTTAAGGCTAGGTTTTTAAACTTTCCTTTTTGATAATTGCTTATAGTTTAAGGGGCTTTTTTTATCAGGGGGGGACCTTCCCCCCTCTCTGGGGAGGGGTAAGGGGGGGATCAGGTTTTTAGCCTAAACCGGCTCAGTTATGGTTGAGGTGCAAAACAACCCCTCCATTTCTGCTACCTGTATAACCCCTTCTCTTTTCCAATGGTTCAGTCTCAATCAGTCTGACAGAGAGAGGTATCCCAATCCTTTTGTTTTTTAGTATAACAATGACCATAGTTGGACCCTTTGTGGGGTGCCTTGAGACGACATTGTTGAAAATAAGCACCGTTTAACGAAATAATCTGAACTGAAACTTTCTGTGTAGTTATGCTGCTATAGGCTTAGGCTGCTGGAGGACATAATGACCACTTTAACCCTCTTCGCTACATTCTCACACTACTCTCCAATTTTGCATTATTTGCTGTTATTTCAGCTTTTAACTTGTGTCAAAATAAGGTGAGATCATTCCATGTAATCCATGCAGCATTCATGAAGTTCTCACAGTTAAATCCATAAAAATTACAATGGATATATTTCTGGGTAATCATGCAACAATTATTAAAATATACAGTTGAAACAGTGCAGTGTGAAACAGGCATGTTCTCATATTCTGGAGCTGAGAGGACTGGAGAGTCCTGTGTGGAGATAAATATTACCTGTCTTATCTTTTGCAGAACTGTAAACAAGTGTATCCAACGAAATAATGTATGATGATTTTCCATTCTTTTACAAGTAATAAATGAAACGAGTATTCTTTGATTTTCAAGTTAGAACACAAATGATTGAAATATGATTGAGAACTGATAATAAATACAAAACATTAAGGTTTAAAATCTCAATCAACCATATATGAAAGCTATAATGTTGATTATTAGTGATGGATAAAAAGAATGAAAATTGATTTTTTAACTGTGTCTTAAAGTAAATTATAAAGCTGAGAAAGGAATGTGTGATACTGTGTAAAGTTTAAGACTGAGCAGATTAGGGAGAGAAGTGCAGGATGACTAAGAGTTACAAGAGCCAGCTGTATGCTGACAGAGAACCTTTAAAGGACAATGGGGGGAAAGGGGGGATGCGACTACAGCAAGCTGCGTGGCTCCAACCGAGAAAGCAGGACCAGTAGGTCACAATGACCAAAAAAGTATTGGCAAAAACCAGAAGTTGAGCTGAATAGATTGATAAAACTGGAAAGCCTAATAAGGAGCTGACTGGTGAAAGCATCAAGCACTATAAAGGCAAAGCTGAAGAAGGAACGGGTTTTTTTCCTCGCTGAATACCAGTGAAAAAATCGGACGGAGAAAAAAAACTTGATGGAAGAAGTACCAGAGACACAGCCCTGCTGATCGACTGCATTAAAAAAAGGATCAACCCGGGGCCCTGAAAAGGGCTGTGCCTCAAAAATTAAGAATCTGATTTCATCTACAGCCTTTTTATCCAGACAACAGAAGTGAACTTGATCGGTGAAAAGCTGATTGCTCTAAGTTTCAGGCTCCTGGAAGTCCTAAATCAACCTCAATTATGTCCCCGGGTTTCCTTCAACTCTTCAGCCACTGGAAGCTCTTGTCCTCTGAGACATGTGACAGCAAATTTTCTGTTTAACCATCGAAGCCTGGAGCATCAGTGCCTGCCACTTAAAGGAGGAAAACTGAAGATCAAGTCGTATCCCCCTCAAGAAACCACTCGTTGTTACCCCGAAGGAACAGCTTCCATCGGCTGCATGGACGAGCCTCCGTCTTCAAAGCCTCTCCAAACTCACTAGTTTCAGCATCAGGGAAAGACAGGTTGAGTTGATTGATTTATTTCTATTATTGAATTTATTGTGTTGCTGAATTTAAGCTGTTACTGACCCCTGCAAAAGCGTTACTAATTAAAGAAAGCATATAAAATTCTAGTTAAATCGTGGACATTCAATTATTTGAGTCACCGTATTTTTGGTTTTTCATTGGTGGAAAAAGTCTTGTTGCCTGGTTCTAAGAAATTATAGGAGGTTTTTATAGGTTGCCTTAGCCAAGTTTGTTAAAAACAACGCCCTTGGGGCTCATGCCGAGTCACTAAAATTGACCTAGCCCATATACCAAGTGCCAGTTGTAATATTAGGGAATGAGCAGCCGTTAACAGAAGTGACTGTCGGACTGTGAACGACTGCGTTGGCTACTCAGTCGTCCAGACCTCCGGTTGAAGAAGGGCGAGACTTCTGGATGTAGGCTGTCAGAGGCTAGGCGAGTCATTTCCCGACATCTGCTTAAACAGCACTTTCAGTGAACCTGCTTAGTAAGACTTTTCAGGTTTAGGGATGTCCGGACCCGTTGGATGGAGAGCTGGATTGAGCAATCCCCTTAGACATAGGAAAGTAGGTGGGAGGGGTTAGCTCATCGGACAACGAAACTTTGTTCTCTCTTTTCTCTTCCTAGAAGCTACACCTGGCCAGGCTCTGTGTCTACCTGTGACACCTTTCTGGAGAGGGGAATCGTCCGAGCTTCTGATGGCAACAACTTAATGCTCACCCTCTACCAATGATCCACATGGCCATGTCTTTTAGTGTTTAACCCTTTCTCTCTCCTAGACATGGCAATTGACTGAGCTTTTACTGTAACTAACTCTATGTGCTCTCTTCAGACTCTAACATTGAAAACTGGCTCAGAGTTTATATGTTCTTTCTTTCAAGGTGAAATGACTAAATGAGCTACATCCATTAACATTTACTTTTCCTTCCCATAGAAAGTACTCCTGGATCAGTGCTTCTTTGTTCTCTTTGTGTCTCTGCTCTGTTCTCTCAAACCCCCAGTCGGTTGTGGCAGATGGCCCGCTCACACTGAGCCTGGTTCTGGTTCTGCTGGAGGTTTCTTCCTGTTAAAGGGAGTTTTTCCTCTCCACTGTCCGCTACATGCATGCTCAGTATGAGGGATTGCTGCAAAGTCAACGCCAGTGACTGTCCACTGTCTCTACATGCTCATCCAGGAGGAGTGAATGCTGCAAGTCACTGACTGGATGCAATCTGCTAGGTTTCCTTAGACAGAAAAACTATTTATCCAATTTGAATGAATAACTAACTCTGACTGCATTGATTAATGGTTAGGATTAATTGGAATGTATGAACCTGACTGTTGTGAAGTGCCTTGAGACAACACGTGTTGTGAATTGGCGCTATATAAATAAAATTGAATTGAATTGAATGAGATTTAGGTAAAAATGGCAAGTTGCTAAATTGAAGGGGTTGATCATGTTTAGACTGTCAGCCTTGCTAAATAAATGTTTTGCCTTTTAAACAATGTAAGAGTAACTCAAGCACTCAAAATTAGCTCTTTCAACGTCTCTGTATGTTTATGAGCTTGCACCATGAGTTAGATCTAAATACTTTTAGAATTTGTTACTGTCATGGTTTAATTGACAAGCTAAAGTCCTAAATGTGTATGTACTCATTTGTCTGTAGGAGTAAACGTCTTAAGTCTGCCTCCATTGAAGAGGATGCTGACAGTCCAGGTGGGGAGTATTACCACTCACCTGCATCTCCTGCAAGCAACTCCAGGAACTGGAACGATGACTTGGAAGGAGGTAACAGAATAAGCAACATGTTATCATACCATTAGGTCAAAAGCATTTCTAACTGTCTTGTATGTGCCATTTAGCCTGAGAGACAGAGGCTGAAGTTATCTTATTAGCTGATGTCATTTGAGATAAGGAACTTTTTAGGAAAACTATTAATCTAACAGCTGCTTTCATCAAAATCATTCTTGCCTATTAAGCCTTCCAAAGTATACAGTATATGCATGGTATACTGTACATAAAGTCAGTGTTTAAACTATGAGATGTATCAGTGAAGTGGAATTTTTTTATACATCTTTAATTTTTAAATGAAACTTTTATATTTGTAAATGACAGTATGTCCAGAAGTAGTCAGCAAAATTATCTTAAAACTGACCAGGTTAAGAACCATAAGGTGAGCTACTAATCAATGCCGTACATCAGAAAGATGCTTAACACCATTTCAACAATCTTCTTTTTCAATTGAAGATTTTCTAATTTGAGGTTTAAAGAAGTGAACTGATTTCAGTTTAAATTTTCAGGTAAAAGAATTTCTGAAACAAGGTCAAATCTGGCTCCTTTCCTTCAAACCAATTTCAGATTTCAGAGCCAGTTCTTAACTGGGCCTGTAAAATAACCAGTTTGCTTTTCCACCAACGAAGAGCCAAGTCAATAATCAGTCAGTCAAAGTTAACAATTCATCCTCCTCCTGTTTTATTCAGTGTTTTTGGGTAGGATCATAGTCCACAGAGACAGTTTAACAACATAAATAATTTGTATCCCAGGATCTCTGTAAATGGATGCCCCAATATCACCTCCTTAATCGATCATTTCTACTTTTTTTTTTTTTAAGCACTAGAGGCCTTCATTTTTTCATTTTCTGACAGTAGGTAGCCAAAAAAGAGGGCAAAGAGAGGGGGAGACGTTCGGCAAAGGTCGCCGGGTCCGGGACTCGAACCCGGGACAGCCGCATCAAGGACTATAGCCTCTCCAAATAGTCGCGCACCAGCGCCGCTCCCAGTAATCGAGCATGTCTGTCTTAAACAACGGGTGTTGCCTGGTAATGCTTCACAGTCCCGATCAGCTTTCTCTGATCAGCACCAGTAGCTGGAAAACAGGAATTCAACTACTTTTAGAAGCAGATTTATTAAAACCACCTGATATTAAAAGATCAACGGTCTGTAATAATGTTAAAAGATTTGACAGAATAAAATCACATTCAGTAAACTCACTAAACTCTGTGATGGGCGATATAAAAATAATGACATGAAATAATCAGCTTCAGTTGTTCTGATGCTAATCCGACATTTTATTGTTGATGAAGCAATAAACTTGACTTATGCATAATTAGTAATGCACTAATTGAACGCCTACACTAATAGAGACACCTAAAACACTATCCTAGTTTTCCACTATTGCCTTTATCATGCAGCTTGGTATATGTGTGCTTTACCATTACCATGCACGATGAGTAAATGGAGTGAAAACAAATACTTTCTAGGCTAGCTCAATTTCCCCTATGTGTTTGGCTTACACTAAGATTTGTTATGCAGTTAGATAGTGTATAAAAATGCAAAAGAAAATGGTTAAGTTGTTAAAAAAGAAGTTAATACATGATTTTTGTCATCAATGTATTTTATGTACAGTGTTATATTTTAAATGGCAGATCAATGAATGGGAATAAAAGGAAAAGCTAATAAAACAAGAAAAAATGTTTTTCTCGTCTCGTCCGGGGATTGGGCCCCTGAGGTCTCCACCTTCGTCCGCCACCCAATCCTCTTTGCACCGGTCCCTCACGGTTCCCCCTGCAGGTGGTGGGCCCACTGGGGGATGGCCTCGCGTCTCTCGTTCGGGCTTGGCCCGGCCGAGTCCCGCGAGGAGCAACCCGGCCACCAGGCGCTCTCCGACGAGTCCCGACCCCAGGCCTGGCTCCAGGGTGGGACCCCGGCTCCGCCGTATCGGGCGACGTCACATGCCTCGATATATTTGTCCTCATGAAGGATTCTTGAACCGCTCTTTGTCTGACCCATCACCTAGAGCCTGTTTGCAATGGGAGACCCTACCAGGGGCATTTAAGCCCCAGACAACATAGCCTCTAGGATCATTTGAACACTCAAACCCCTCCACCACGTTAAGGTGGCGGTTCAAGGTTTCTCTTTCTCTCTTTTTTTTTATCGTGTCCTGTCTGGCAGAGTAATTGTTGTGCCAAGAAAATGCATTACAGCTAACTCTTTAAAGCTCTGCTTGATATTCATAAAAAGAAACTTTATTAGAAACAGCTTTGGGATTATTTCAGTTGTTACGGACACGGAGACAGAAATGAAAAGGAAAAAAAAAAGAAGCACGAAAGAGACAAAGGATGAAGAGAATACAAGATAACACCTTGCTTGCTTCTACACCTGCAGAAACGTTCATATTACCAGCTTTTTTACTGAAAACTGCATGGTACTTATCAATACAAGATGTATTTAGTGGTAAATGCGGCAAAATATGCAATAGAAAGTGTGAGGAGCCACAGACCTGTCCCCCTGGACCTGGGACAGATACGTAGGAGATCCGAGCCATCCAAAGGCCCCCCAGAGCACAACAACCCCAGGAGAACCACCACCAGTCATTTCATTTGTGATGTCAGGGAGCTTGAAACGATCCAAATACCATCCATCCATCCATTGTCTTCCGCTTATCCAGGGTCGGGTCGCGTGGGCGGCAGCCTAAGCAGAGAGACCCAGACTTCCCTCTCCCCAGCCACTTGGGCCAGCTCGTCTGGGGGAATCCCAAGGCGTTCCCAGGCCAGCCGAGAAAAATAGTCCCTCCGGAGTGTCCTGGGTCTTCCTCTGGGCCTCCTCCCGGTGGGACGTGGCTGGAACACCTCACCAGGGAGGATTCCAGGAGGCATCCTACCAGATGCCCGAGCCATCTCAACTGGCTCCTCACGACGTGGAGAAGCAGCAGCAGTACTCTGAGTCCCTCCCGGATGACCGAGCTTCTCTGGTAAATCTGGTAAATCGAGAGCTCATCTCTGCGACAGACCGGTACAGCGCCTGCATTATTGCTGATGCAGCACCAATCCGTCTATCGATCTTCCGCTCCATTTTTCCCTAATTCGTGAACAAGACCCCAAGATACTTGAATTCCTCCACTTGAGGCAGGACCTCCCCCCGACCCGGAGAAGGACCTCTACCCTTTTCCAGGTCAAGACCATGGCCTCGGACTTGGAGGCACTGATTCTCATCCCCGCCGCTTCACACTCGGCTGCGAACTGCTCCAGTGAGAACTGTAGGTCATGAGCTGATGAAGCCAATAGGACCACATCATCCTGTGATGTCTATAAAATTCTGTTCATAAAAGTCATAAACAGAATCGGTGACAAAGGGCAACCTTGGCGGAGTCCAACCCTCACCGGAAACGAGTCCGACTTACTGCCGGCAATGCGGACCAAGCTTTGACACCAGTCATACTGGGACCTAACAGCCCGTATCAAAGGGCCTGGTACCCCATAGTCCGGGAGTACCCCCCACCGGATTCCCTGAGAAACACGGTTGAACGCCTCCTCAAAGTCCACAAAGCACATGTAGACTGGTTGGGCATACTCCCATGCACCCTGCAGGACCCTGCTGAGGGTGTAGAGCTGGTCCAGTGTTACACGGCCAGGACGGAAATTACAGGCTCTTCCTAAATCTGAGGTTTGACTATCCGACTGACCCTCCTCTCCATAGCCCCCGAATAGACCTTACCAGGGAGGCTTAAGAGTGTGACTCACCTATAGTTGGAACACACTCTACGGTCCTCCTTTTTGAATAGGGGGACCACCACCCCAGTCTGCCAATCCAGTGGAACTGCCCCCGATGTCCACGCGATGCTGCAGAGTTGCATTAACCAACACAAACCTACATCATCCAGAGCTTAAAGTAACTCCGGGCGAATCTCATCCACCCATGGGGCCTTACCACCAAGGAGCTTTTTAATGACCTTGGTGACCTCAGCACCAGGGATTGGAGAGCCCGCCCCAAGGTCTCCAGGCTCCGCTTCCTCAGTGGAAGACGTGCTGGTGGGATAGAGGAGGTCTTTGAAGTACTCTGCCCACCGACACTGAACGTCCCGAGTTGAGGTCAACAGCACAGTGCTGGGTGCTGCGTGGGGAGGGTGCGGTGGTGTACCTCTTCCCCCCCGAGACGCCAGATGGTGGACCATAATTGCCTCAAAGTTTTATCCCCAGCGACCACCCGAGCCGCATGCCGCTTGGACTGCCGGTACCCATCAGCTGCGGGCCAAAAAGACCTGGTAGGACTCCTTCAGCCTGACAGCATCCCTCACCGCCGGTGTGCACCAGCGGGTTCGAGGATTGCCGCCGTGACAGGCACCAACAACCTTGCGACCACAGCTCCGGTAAGCCGCCTCGACAATGGAGGCAAGGAACATGACCCACTTGGACCCAAAGTCCCCCACCTCCCCCAGAATGTGTTTGAAGCTCTCCCTTGAGGTTGGAGTTGAAGCTCAACCTCACAGGAGAGTTCGCCAGGCGTTCCCAGCAGACGCTCAAGCTTTGTTTGGGTCTGCTAGGTCTGACTGACATCCTCCCCATCGGAGCCAACTCACCACCAGGTAGTGGTCAGTGGAAAGCTCGAGGATCAAACCGCCATGGTCTCCGCCTTGGGTCGCCACCCATACCACATTGCACCCGACCCCTTTGGCCCCTCTCACGGGTGATGAGCCCATCGGAAGGGGGACCCACGTTTCCTCTTTGTGCCCAGCTGGGCTCCATCGGTGAAAGCCTGGCCACCAGGCGCTTAATGGCATTCATCAATACCAAATACCACAAATGTGTAAATTCACCTGTACTTGATTTATGTTTATTAAGGTTTGTAAGATGTGAGATAACATGTTCTGTAACCTCCATCCTTCCTCCTACTCATTGACAATCACCTTACAATAAATGCAAATTACTGCTACTGTATAGATTTTATGTGGTCTCAAATATTGCTGTTAGAAATGATTGGTAGATCAAGTTTACTTCAAAACTATGAGAAGCCATGTCAGATGGGCTTTAAGCAATCATTGATGGCCCACAGACTAGGAACATCTAAAAATTCTATATTTATTTAGTGCGGTGTATTTCTGTTAATATTTTCATTAAGTGTTTTGAAGCATTCTTTAATCAGCTTGCAAACAATTACAATCAAATATGCAAATTTTAAATATTGAAAATAAAGAAATATTGGTGTCATTTGTTGTAATAACTGGATGAAAGCATAAAAAGAACACATTTTGTACGTTAATACAGTTTTAGAATCACAGTGTAACTGCGGGACAGAATCCCTCACTGCCTCTCAACATCTTCAGCAAAGAAAGATGGGCATAAGGGGCATCTGCTGTAGCCATGGTGAGTGAAACATTTCCTGAAATTCCGAAGAGCTTCAGTCTTTTTCATCAGTTTACTGCCTAGGGAAATGACAAGTTATTGAAATCCTTCATAATTCCCTCACTTTTTCTGGTTCCTAAAACAAATTTCCGTTTTGTCATATAGCACATCAGCTTTCCAGTTTCATGAAGTAGGAAACACAAAATCAGCACACTTGCCCATTTTAGTTTGGAGTTGATGCCTCCATCTAGCTGCAGATATATTTTAGATTGCAGCTCTTGTAAGATCAGAATCAACTCGGACCCCTCACAGCCCTGCCCTCCCTCCATACTGAGGTGATGAGTAGTGCCATGGAACTTGTTGTGACTATGAATCTGAAAATATTATTTAATATTTAATATTAATATTTTAATATTTTATCAAATAATATTTCAGTCTGTTAAGGGTTGTCCTGTGAATACCAGCCCAGTAAGGCGATGGTATTAGGACAAAATCAAAAGGGTGAGCCAAGCTCTGACATTATTGAACAGCAAAACTCTGCACACACATGGAATGAATTCACACAATTTTTTTAAATACAAGAATTTATTAACAAAAACAAAGTCAAACATATTTCAATCAACAAACTCTTTACTGTGCTAAAACAATCCAACTAAACTACCAAGCAGAATTAAAGAATAACGAAGACTAATGGGCTATGTACAATATAAACAAGTTGATTAAAGATAATTGAAACTCATGACCGAAGGAGTGATGCAACATTACCATAAAAGGGTTAAAATGCATAAGCGTGGACAGCGCGTTATGATCAATCTTGTGTTTAAAATCACCGTTCAAGTAAAGTTTGTCTTAACTTTAAAAGCGCACAACACAGAACACAAAACTGAGTACGTGTGCAGATAGCCTGCTAGCACTAAGATAGCTGAGTTTCACAAACAAAACCAAACTTCATAAAATGAAAAACGTTTAGATCGTTTCATCCCAAATCTTTCTCTGTCCCAAACACCTCACCTCGTTTGAAATGTGTTTAGGAGGAGTTGTCCGGTCAACAACGACGTTAGAAGAAAGCTCTGTGAACAAAGGTTAGCTTCCAGCTAACCTCCGGAGCAGTGACTGGGGGGGCCGCTCTGTCAGGCGACCAAACTGCACGTTACCACGGTGATGCGGCTACTGTTGTCCTTGTTTCAGACTGGAAAAACTGCTTCACTCGGCTTCGTAGAGACCGCGTCTCTGCAGGGAATTCTCTGGAACACAGTTTGCTTCTTGCAGGCTTCAGAGAGAAAGTAAAGCAATGTTTATACCTTAATTTCCCCTTTTTATGAATGAATACCGGGAACACAAACAGTGATTCATTCGTACTTAACTTGTGCATATGATCGCGTGATCTTATGACACCCTTGGATCCAGTTTGAAGAGTTTATGTCTGTTTGCCAGCAAAGAGAAATTAGCGCGCTGTCTCGCAGCCTCGCAGCCTCGAGTCCAGGTGGAAGAGATTGGACCATTGGGAAGGTGGGGGTTTTATACGGGGCAGTGGCATCATGGGAAGTCTGCTGTTACCCCCCTTCCCCTTCTGAAGTTGTGCTGGAAGTCGGTTAAATGAAATTTATTTTGAAAGTTCCAGAAAAGTTTGTACCCGAGTTTTAATGTTGAAATCCATGGCTGTGGGTCCCAACATTGTGTTAGAACTTATTTGCTGCTATCAAGACATCTTTAATGTAGAGGTGTTGTTGTCGTCCACCCAGTTCTTCCACCCCTGTGTGCCACTCTCGATAGAATAGTAATCAGCCCGAATGAAGGAAAGGCAAGTGACAATAAACAACAAAGACAGGGTCATTTGATCATAACAGTCTTATCCTTGTGTGATCCCAAGACACAAAAATTTAACAGTAATGTGGTTTTAAAGAGGCGGAGAACTTATCAAAAATGTCTAAGCAGAGAAAGAATCAAGAAAACAAAAGAAGAAAAAAAATGGAAACAAATCTTTATTCATTAATTACCATCTGCATGTTTAGTCACAGAAGGGGGAAGCCTGCACCGTCGTGACTGTGCAAGGGTTTGCCACCCTTTTATCATTTAATGTGAGTGTTCTGCTGCAAGAGGCATTGATGCACTTCACCTAATCTATGGCAAGATCAGAAAGAAAACAATTTTGGCAACTGTGATTGAGGTCTATAGCCTATTTTTTACTGCAAAATACAAGCACAAAGACAAAATGTTTTAACTGTGCACAACCAGAAAAAATAAAAATGGAGTAAATTATCTATAATTTGATTTTTTTATCTGGAGTTACACGTGTATAAAAAAATTAGAGGGATAGACAGAAAGATAATGAGCATGACAGGTTGTATAGCAAACTTGCGCTAACCTGTGTGTGTAGATACATTGTTTTTTGTCCTGAGGTCATAGAAAGACATCAGGATATGGTTGGTTGATGACATCTGGACAACCCTTTTATCAATTTGAAAGTAATTAACAGTCACTATAACACATTTAGATTCCTTAAAGCTGAAAAAGGCCACAAAGAAGCCACACAACTCAAGAAACTACTGATGAATAAAATGACTGAAGTCTCACATACAGGGAGCTGAGACTAGAGGCCAGCAATTGGTGGAGGAATGAGAGTGGAAGCACAAACTCCTGTTTGATCAGACAGTAATCAGCATTAACCCTAGAACACACCAAAACTGTTGGGAGTTGCATTTTTTAACTGATTCTGAAACAAGCTTTTGAATAAAACTTTGGAAGAGAGTTGTCTTTTTTTCCATTGGCTACCTATAGCAAATCATGCAATCTTTACATAAAATGTGATTGATCCTAGTCCAGTCCCCAACAGAGATCTGATGACATATTTGTTGGGCGTGACTTAATTTGTCCACAGCTCCCCCTAGAAAATAAAAAAAACAGCCCCAAGCCATTCTTTGACCGAGGAATCTGAAATTTGGTACACATATGTAACTTGTCAAGACCTACAAAAAAGTCTCTTGGAGCAATCGTCCAAACCCAACAGGAAGTCGGTCATTTTGGATTGAAGTTGCCATTTTGACCCCATTTTTGCTGTTTCCAGCCCACGTATCTGAGCGAACTCCTCCTACAGCTTTTGACTTACAGACTTCGAAATCAATGAGTGTAGTCTTAAGGCATTGGGGATTAAAAGTTATCAAAAGCTTTTTGCTACATGAAAGTATGTGGGCGTGGCTAAGCCTCAAAATCTGACTTCTTGCCATAAAAGATAAAATTGATATAGCTCCTACAAGGAAAGTCACAGAGACCTAAAACCTTCTGAAATTGATCTGCCTCTGGCCCTGAACAATATCCACTGATCAGATGCTGATATCATCGAAGCCCCGCCCCCTCAGAACAGGACGTGTCATGTTTTCCTTTAGAGAATCAATTTTTGATGTTCTTCACCTAATCAATGTGAAATTGTCCCAAGTAACAGATAACATGATGGTCTAAGACAGTCGCCAGTACTGACTGCTTTAGCTGGAGGGTGTGGCTATGACGGCGTGACGAATTCTGATATCACACCACCCCCATACGTTTGGCTCTAAATTACACATGCATGTTACGATTTATTCCAAACTTAGTATGGTTGATCTTTGACAACCCCAAACAGCTCTATTGGATTACATTGGAATTTGGATCAACAGCGCCCCCTAGGACACTTCAAGGGCTATATCTCCCTCATACATCATCGGATCCACTTGAAATGTAGTATACATGGTCATGAGTTAATGATGGACATCTTGACACAGTCAATAGATTACATCACTTTACCCCCACCCACTAAGAAACAAATGAGTGTAGCTTCCAAATGGAAGGTCCGATTTACTCCAAACTGAATATGGTTGATGTTTCTCAGACCCCAAACAGCTCTATTGGATTACATTGAAATTTGGATCAATAGCTCCCCCTAGGACACTTCAAGGGCTATATCTCCCTCATACATCATCGGATTCACTTGAAATTTAGTATACATCATGACTGATCAATGCTGAACATGTTACCACAGTCAGTTCATGACATCATTTAGGCTCCACCCACTAATAAACAACTGAGTGCAGGTTCTCTCTGGAAGGTCAGATTTCCTCCAAATTTTAAATGCTTCTCACCAGACCAGAATTCTGCATGAGTGAAGATCATGACATGACAGTCACAGAGCCATCTAGAGGCGACATTTGGAATTGAACGACGGCCTCATTGGTGGCCTGCAGCCGGCGATGCCAGGCTCCCGAGTTGCGCTGAGGCGTGAGGGCCTTCAATGCTGCTTGCAGCTTTAATTATGTTTGTGGTTGTAATGTGACAATATGTGGAGAGGTTCAAGGGGTATGAATACTTTTACCAGCCACTGTACCTTGATACTCTGTCGATGAACACCACAAACAGGATCGGTGACAAGGGGCAGCTGTGGCTGAGTCCAACCCGCCCTGGGAACAAGAATGCAGAGAATGCAGACACAGCTCTTGCTCTGGGCATACAAGGATCAGATAGCTTTTTAAAGCCACTGGGATGCAGCACCCATTGCCCCCATTTCTCCAGTGTTGTCCCAGTCCTCCTTGCGACATAGAAGAGTTATGTCAACCACAGCAGCCCCACAATGTCCAGAGTTTTCAGCATCTCTGGCAGAACCTCATCCATACCGGGTGTCCTACCACCGAGGAACTTTTTTACTACCTCTGACATTTAACACAGCAATATAATTGTCTTATCATAAATCTGCAGGCTCTGCCTCCTCCATGGGGGAACATGGTAACCAGATTGCGGAGATCTGAACCACAAAGCCTTTATCCAGAACTTCCTTGAGATCTGTCAGCTGCTTGAGAGTCCCCAAGAACAACTAAGCCCTTAAGGCCTCCTTCTTCAGCCTGGCAGCTTTAATTGCCACTAGAGTATACCAGCAGGTCCTGTTTTCACCTGAATATCCAAGATGTTATGCTATAGGTCTGATGATACGATTACAAAACTAATCAATTACCTGCGGCCACCTAACATTTGAAGCACCTTGTGCTCGAACATAGTGTTTGTTATGGGCATCCCATGCCTTGCACAAAAATGCAATAAAGAAACAGCAGATTCAGATCTCATAAGGCTAGGTAATCTGGACTGCTGTTCGGTGAAGTTGGAACCTTTCCTTTAGCAACCTAAAATCTCAGTGCTGACTCTCTTGCTCACCAAGAACTTTCAACGTAGAGGGACTCATCCTTGGGCTTCTGCATATCCCTGTGTCTGCCCAATGGCTCTCTCTCTGGGAAACTCCAAAGTAGGAGAGGGTCTAGTCCCTCTCCATGAGTTAGGTTTCTTGGCCCAGGTATAGAATAGAATAGAAATGTTCTTGATTGTCCAACAGTGAGGAAATTCAGTTGTATCAGCAGCAATGTAAGCATGCAGAATCAGACAAAGGTAGCAAATATAAAAACCAAAAAATTTGAAAAATGTACAACATAAGAGAAAATACTGTACAGTCATTAAAAAATAGCCTACTCTTGAAAATGAAATGTGGGACTGAGTAGGGTGATTTTGAAAATGTACAAAATGTGTATGTATAATTGTGCATAAAAAAACAACAGACTTTTTGCAAGAAATGTAAAAACTGAGCAAAAACGGCAGGGATGTTAACACTTGTTGAGTTTGCTGGGAGCAGTGATGGTTATAAAGTCTAACAGCTGCTGGGAGGAAGGATTTGCGATGATGCTGCTTTGTGCACCTAGGGTGCAGCAGTCTGTCACTGAAGGAGCTCTCCAGTTCTGCAGTAGATTCATGCATAGGGTAGGAGACATTGTCCAACAGTGATTTTATTTTTGCTAGAGTCCTTCTGTCTCCCACCACCTGCATGGGTCGAGGGGGCATCCTAGCACAGAGCTGGCCTTCCTAATGAGGTTATCCAACTGCTTCCTTTTAGCTTTAGCTTTACACCTTTGCTCCAATATACTAAACCCTGGAAGATGGCTGATGCCACCACAGAGTCAAAACAAGTCTTAAGATGCACCCTCTGCACTCCAAACGATCTCGACATTTTTAACAGGTAGAATCTTCTCTGACCGGTCCTGTAAAGAGCATCAGTGTTGTGGCTCTAATCCAGTTTATTGTTCAGATGAACACCCAGGTATTCACCTGTACACTATCTAGATAGTCCACTATCTCAATGTCAGTTCCCTGGTCATCACCAGTGAGGTGGGTCTGTGCCTGTGGAAATCCACCTCCAGCTCCTTACCCCTGCGTTGATCAGGAGGTGGTTCAACTGGAACCTGACCACAAAGTCTTGTGTCCACTGTGTGCTCTGAGTCATCCTCACCTGTGATGAGGCCAGCTATGGCAGTCATCGGAGAACTTCTGAAGATGGCAACCAGGGAGAGTTGATGGAGAAGTCTGCACCCACTTTCTGCAGGTGGGTCGGAGCTTGGTGCAGGAAGTAGATAATCATCATCTACCCTAATGCCAGGCTGGTAGGCGAACTGCATCGTATACAACAAAGGCCTCACCAGGGGGCAAAGATGCTTGAGGACCAACCTCTTGAGGATCTTCATTAGATGTGAAATTAGTACTACCGACCTGTAGCTGCTGAGGTCCTTTGGATGTGCGGTCTTAGGCATTGGTACCACACAGGAGGACTTCTATAGCTGTAGTACCTTCCTCAGCTTCAGGCTTATGTTGATTGTGTCTCCCATGATGGCAGACCATTCATCTGCACCCATCCAAACCTGCAGCCTTCTGCACTTTGAACTTTAACAGCTCGTCCCTCACCTGAAGGTTTAAAAAGAACAGGATGTAGGGGAGGGGGGCTTTGGGTTGTAGTCCTCTCAAGCCAAGGGGGTGGGTGATGGACGGGTAGGACGTTCTGGAAAGAAAAGCAGGCTGGTGTCGACGATAAGGGGGGTTACAGCAGGGAAAACTGGGAAGAGGGAGAGGTGCGTGTCTTATCAAAAGTGTTTAAGAATTTGTTTAGCTTATTCATTAATCTTAAACTCCTATAGCCTGAGAGTTTGGTTTGTGACCTGAAATAGTTTTCTGGCCCTTTCAGCGCTGGACAGGGAGACATGATTACAATCCCTGTATATCAGAAAACGTGCCTGGAGATGCTGTGATTAGTTTTTTCTGGTGACAGTGTGGATTATATCGCAGGGTGTTGCAGCAGCGGGGGGGGACATAGACGGTTATCATGAAAACATTTGTAAACTCCCAAACCCAATAAAATGGCTTCCTGCTAACAACCAGCAGCTCAGTATCCTTGATAGTTAAATGCCCAGAGCTGTACCATCTGTCATTGACAATCACAGGAAGACCCCTTCCCCTCTCCTTTCCACTCTTCTTGATTCTATCAGCCCGTAGTAATTGAAAACCGTCCATGTTCCATCTGTGTGTCTGGAGGTAGTGCGGTTAGCCATGTCTCAGTCAGGAAAATTAGCTGCTCTCTCTCTGTGGCCTCTCTGTAGCCCGGTTAGCGCAGCCAGTTTATCAACTTTGTTGGTAAGGGACCTCACATTTCCCATCACAATGGACAGGATGACGGATCTGTACCTTCTTGTCTGGTTGTGTCGCACAATGCTGGAAGGGGGCTTGCCCAAGACCCAGGAGCCAAGGCTTGATTACCAGGCACTCGCTGCTGAGCTCCTTCTCCAGGCCTGGCTTCCGGAGGGTGCCCCAGTTGTTGTTGTTGGCGAGGTTCGCCTCTTTTTGTGTTCTGCCATTTATCGGGATTACTGAGTCACTCTTAATTTGACCCACATTGTAAAATGGATTAGCGCCAAAATCACACTGCACTATAATATAGTAGGAAAATCAGCCTCATATTTCAACAATATTATTGTCAATCTGATGTGAATTATTTTTCTTTCCCATTTATCAGTGAAATTATATACATTTAAAAAGCCCAGGAGTCAGTATATTTCTCAGCACTTCAGCCTGTCTTTATCAGAGATAAGGACCCGTCACCCAGCCTCTCAAAGGAAACCCCCTTGAAGTGACTGCTCGAATCAAAGTGTAAATGTATCATTTATTAGACTAAGTTACAGGTTTTTACTGACAACAAACTAAAGTAACAAATTGAACTAACTAAACACATAATCTGCTTCTACTGATCAGAATTCAAAGGGGCGTTAGAATAGAATAGCTAGAATAATTAGTGAACCTTCGGCCACTTATTGTACAACCAGTTCTAGCTCTAAGGGTGCATTCACACTCCAGGTGCAGTCCAGAGAACGGCCCAGGGACTGGTAAAAGTGAGAAAATTCACACATTCAGTTGGCTCAGTTTGCTTTCACACATAGATTTTTGGACTGGATCAAACATAGTCAGCTGCAACTGATTGTTTTGCGGGGCAGATCAGGGCGCTGATCGAGAAGAAAAAAAGAAAATCTGCCTAATCTGGGTTTCTGTTGCTACACTGATGTTCAATATGTAGTTGTGCGCCTGCACCTCTTCACTACTCATCGTAGCCCCACAAGTCATTTTCAAACTCTTTTGTTTTCAGATTCGTGCTCCCACTTGGTTTTTCCTCTACTACTTCTACTCAAATGCTCTGATTTTACATTACATCCTCTCTTCCAGCTTTTGATATGCTGTCCCAGCAAGCATTCACACTGCAAGCAAGCCGCTCCAGGGTACGGAAAAACCATGTCAAGACCGGCAGTTGTAACCATAACAGGGTACGGTTCTTTAGTCCATTTTAGGGTCCATGACGGATTCACACCGGTTTGATCCGTTACTGAAACTGGACTCTGGCACGGTATAAAGCGTTCCAAATGTTTGGCGTGAAAATACTGTATAACGCCCATACAGATTTCTTCTTTTGACGTGTCTCTGGCTTGTCAAATCTCTTTGTCTACAGCAAGTCCACGTCAGCAGCCAGCACACTCAGTTCCGGATGGTGTCATAGTGGGTTGGAGTTCTCAAACAGCCCCATCTATCCTTCTGAGCTCGAAGGCGTGTCTCACACAGAATAAAATAAAAACCCTCTGAAATCCTTGAACATTAAACAGTTTCACATTCAAGCAAGAAAACTGTTGTAGCAAAGGAATGTGATGGTATGAGGATTTAGTTAAAAATCACATGATTAAATAAAACATTACCATAGTTTAATGTGTAATTTAAGCTTTAAGTTGTCAGAAAAGTAGGGGAGAAGAGGGTTGTTTGTCACACTTTTACTTTAGTTTGAAGGGGTCATATAATGCAAAGTCCACTTTTTTAGCCTTTAAATAAATATTTTTGTGTACTTGCAGTCTGTAGGAGTGCTGAAAAGTTGAATTTAGATTATCCAGGTGTTGCGGAGATATCTTTATATTTTGTGTGGGTCATATTTTTCAATCTGTTCAGTTTTCTCTATCTGTTAAGTTTTCTGAACTGTTATGTCACTGTATTTGCTGTGCAACAGCTAAATAAGATCATGGACTTCCGACTGTTCAACAAGTATCCACCATATTTATTTCCCGTGTGATTTTGTAGTCCAAGCATGCTGAAGCTGCAAGAGGATTAAGTTTGGTTCGGTTGTTGGGTGTATTAACCCACACAATTCAAGACACCGTGCCCCAGCATCAGAAACTTTTCGAGGTGCCTGGTTAAATTTTATTTTTCATGGTAATGTCCCCACATTGGTGGGGAAAATTCTCTTCTTCTGCATGAAGCACTTTAAGGAGGAGTGCCTTCAGCAACCTCCACCAGTATCAAGAAGGATTTGCTGAAAGATGATGATTTTATTTGTACAGGGACAGTGCACAACAATACATTGACCTAAAAACAGGAAATATACATGGTGCCAGGTTACAGCAAAGGATACTAATTTCCACCTGTAGTCCCTTGACAGGTTGATGTTAATCAGAACAGTTTTCCATGTAAAAGTATGAGAGAAAAGAACCAGTGAGCACATAAACTTATACAACACACACATAAAAAATCTGCACACATCATAACGTACCTTGCCCCTCAGACACGATAATTATTAAAGACTTTTATAGATTCACAATTTCTCTGTCACTCACTTGCACCTAACAATAAACACACCTATTTGTTCACACACACATGTACTTACGCACTCACACACATATTTCCAAATAAACCAACTATATTTTCATTTACACACATTCATCACTAATGAGTGCAAACATGCTTTGATAAAAGCCATTTCTTTCTCAAATGTGCGAACATTGAGAAACTTGTACATGTTATAATCTGAAGTAAGCAAAGGTTTGCTTGCATGATAAGGTTATTAAAATTTAAGAAAGAAAGAATATGAAAATGGTGATACTTTCTGGATTTCTTGTCATGAATTTTTATTGCGCTTTTGAAGGTTGATTCATGAGGCTTTAAGACTGTTTTGTATGCCTGCGACCAGCTAGTCACGCAATACAGAGTAAGGGAAAAAATCATGGAATTTAAGTACATCTGTGATGCCTCAGTGGTAAGAGATCCTCGAATTAACCTATAATTTGCCAGAATAAATCTTAAAGAGTTGCATACTTTTTTTACATTATTTTTTAAATGTCAAGGTTAGGTCTAGAGTAACACCTAAATAGGTGAAGCTGTTAACATTTATTTTTTCCCCATTTATATGGATGTCTGGATAATCTAAAGATTTATGTCTGTTTGCTTATATTCAGGTATAACAATGCCAGTTTTAATGCATCAGAAAATATACCATATCTAATCTAAAGACTTCATCTGATTAAGGGGTCAGTTCTTTCTGTCTATGGAAATGACGGACACAGCAAAGCGGTAAGCTGCAAATAACGCTTACGCTAAAAAAAGCCAGCTAAAAACAGCTTATAAAGAGACCACACCAAAACGAGTTGCAGTTCCACTTTATATAGACCACAACTGAATTATTTAAGTGTGAAAAAGTAGTATTTAAAAGCATGATATGTCCCCTTTAATATTTTTGAGTTGAATTTATTTTGATGTGTAATGGAAGCCTCAAGCATCAGTTGGAAATGAAGTGACCTCACACTCCTCTAGATAAATTGGTTCAAAAGCAAGGCACTCCCAAACACAAGCTGTGCATTTACCACCTAAAAAGAATTTAGAAAAAAATATTTACGAAGAAAATCTTTTATCTTTCAAGGTTTTTTTTAGATTTTTATTGAATCAACAACCTTGAACCCGCCTAAAACATACACCTAAAAACAATCAGTATAACAAACAGTTTTGAAGAACAATACTCCAAAACCACCAGACTGGTACACAGCTTTGTGCCTTAACCTTTTAAAATGCTGAACTGTGAATAAAGGTTACTCAGTTTCTAATATTGCTCTTTTTAATGTTTGTATTAACTTTGTGTTTTTATTGATTGAATGGATTTACAGCAATCTGTTTAAGTTATATTCTACAATTAAATGAGGATAAATAAATTGGTTTGGTTGAGCTCACATTAAATATTTATCCTTGTCTGACTTTTGAAACAGCCCACACCTGATTAAAAAATCTATATTTCCAACTGGTCATACATTTCAGAGAGTCAGCCAAATGCATTTTGTGCGAATGCTGGCCTAAATACCAAGTTGTCTTTTAAAAATCTTTATCCAATGCACAATACATTTAACAATTCCTCCCATTCTCCCAGTTGATTGTTACTGTTTCAACAATTTAGATGAATAAATGCAACCATTGAATTGGTCATTGTGACTGCTGAGCAGCTGAAGGGAAAGGCACAGCATATGTAGAACTGACTTCAGAAGAGAGGGGGCATACTAAGAGGGTACCAAGGTCAGTCACGTCTCAGGACTCAGATAACCTACTGGCTCTACTAGTATATGTCTAATAATGTCATTATGTGTTTTATTAATTATACCAGTAGAAATGATCTCTGGTTTTATGATCCAGTGCATAGGAATCAATAAACCAGTGTAATACCTCTCAGCAGATGAAGGTAGGAAAAGTGTCTCATCCAGGCTGCAAAAATCTTAAGTGAGATGTGGAGGGGCTAAATAAAAAAATGCTTCCTTGTTGTAGTTTCCTTTTTTGCAACAGCAGCTTGATAGCATGTCTTTTTATGAAATGTGGGAGGGTCTCAGGGGCAAGGTTTAGAGGTCAATTCAGTACTGACATCAGCCATAGGGAATGGAGAAAACAGACCTTGCTCATTTCACATGATTGGTTTCTCTGTTTTACAACCTAATCATTTAGTCTTAAAAAATGTTTTGCCCTTGGTGATAAAACAGACACTGAGCTTTTTTCCCCCCAAAAAATGAAGGATCGGATAGTGATGGACTCCCTTGTTTAACCAGCTATTAATGTACCCTTTTTATTGACCTGCAGGGATCAGTTAAGGGGTTATCAAAAATCACAATAAAATTATATATTTATTACTTATGTAAAAGTACATTGTTGACACAAATAAATGCTCAGTTACTTTTGCAAGTAATGGTATTAAAGTCTGATAATATTCCTTGTGGAATGGGGACAATTTAGGTCAGTTAAAGGTAATTTGGAAAGCATTAACGCCTGTGCATAATCTGAATAAACAGAGCCATTGCTTAAAACAAAATCTCTGCTGGCTTTTCATCAGGATAACATGATAGATTTACTGCTTAAACATTACAGGACATAAACAAATGCTCGGAAAAATTGCACCTAAACGGATCAAAATTTTAATTTAGGCAGTTGTGGGCACAGACCCGCTAATCCACTCAAAGTAGCGGAACTAGTCTTTCTTTTAACAGATTAGTGTTTTGCTAACTTTGGAAACTGTTAGCGAACCATTTGGCTTCTGTTGAATGGGGTTTCGCCAACTGCAAGTCCGCTAACAGAATTTACAAGTTTGTTCCTTTCTGTTGTGGGCATGTCTCCAAGAATCTGTTAAGCACACTATTAGCTAATGTTATGTGCCTGCATCTCCTACAGCTACTCTTTGTCTGACTGGGTCAGGGAGTAGGGCAGTAACAATAAGTGTGACGGAACACACACTGAGGTAGGGGCCTACCTTTATCGTCACAATCCCTGAGAAAGTGGTGATCCGACAAAAAATGGACAGTCCGCAGAGTCAATCAACTTCAGACGTCAATTAGATTTTTTTTTATAGTTTTTTTTCCTTATAATAACAAATAAATATAATAACATAAAAATATGTAATACAGTTGGCTGGTTATTATTAAAACATATTTTCGGAAAGGCAGTAAAAATTATCGTCATGTAAAAATCCATTCCAGAGGGAAAAAAAGAGCAACTTGAGTGAGATTATTTAGTTATCACTCTGCTGATTGGCGAAAAGTAATATATGAGCAAATGAGTTACCAAATCGGCTCCATAGCACTACCCCTGCTGTTTAACTTGTAAAGCATACATTCATAAGAAGTTCTAACTATTATGTGGACCCATTCTTTTACCTTCGGACTTTTAGGAGACTTCCAGTGCTGAACAAGCTGCTATGACATCCCTATCATGATAAAAGAATATTTTGCTCCCGATATAATAGGCATGCGTTCTTTATCCCCATGTAAGCACAATCGTGGACAGAGTGGTGCCATTCTTCCCAACCAATCACTAAGAACATACAATAACTCAATAACACAATAAGGGCTCGGAGTAGAGCCGCTGCTCCTCCACATTGAGAGGAGGCAGTTGAGGTGGCTCGGGCATCTATACTGGATGCCTCCTGGACGCCTTCCTCGGTAGGTGTTTCAGGCACGTCCCACCGGCCCAGGACACGCTGGAGAGACTATGTCTCTCGGCTGGCCTGGGATCGCCTTGGGCTCCCCCCGGAGGATGTGTCTGGGGAGAGGGACGTCTGGGTATCTCTGCTGAGTTTGCTGCCCCCGCGACCCGGTCCCGGATAAGCGGAAGGCGACGAGTACTTATGTCTGATGATATCATATGTGTCATAAACAGTCATTTAAAGTCATAAATCACTTCATAACAGAACATTGAGGATCATTCTTTAACAATAATAATAGTAATTCCTTTTTATTTTTAAGTGCCTTTCAAGACTCTCAAGGTCGCTTTCAATCAATAATATAAAAACAATATATTGAAATCACATGTGTCTTCAATTGTGTATCTAATTTTTATATTTATTTGATGGTTTATCATTGTTTTGGTTAATTAATATATTATTATTGTATTATAATGTTCTTGTATTATGGGCTACATGGTGGTGCAGTTGGTAGCTCTGTTGCCTTGCAGCAAGAATGTCCTGAGTTCAACTCCTGGCGGGGTCTTCCTGCATGGAGTTTGCATGTTCTCCCAGTGAATGCGTGGGTTCTCTCCGGGTTACTCCAGCTTCCTCCCACAGTCCAAAAACATGACTGTTAGGTGTTTTGGATGTATGTGGCCTTTTCCTCTCTTCTAGAATACGTCACACATGCATACACTCAGGGATTCCGATGTACTGAAACCACTGAGATCATCATAGATGGAAGGAGGGGGATAAGCACCAGCTCCCCCGCGACCCGTACGGTAGAAGCATACGGTATAGAAAATGGATGGATTGATATTATATTATATTTAAACTGACAAGGTAATACCTTGAGTTGAGGGGGGTGGGATTTAATAATTGGCTGCTTCGTACCACTCCTTTTTGAATATGTAAATAATAACTGCATAATTGTTATTCTTAAGTAATATTAATCTTTCTGTGACTAGTTAAAAACATTTCTATGATATTTTCTAAATGGACATGTTTGAAATAAACTAAACTGAATTAAATGCTAAACAAAGCACTCGGGCCCCGGCCACCAGTTGCACCAGAGCAAACCTCCATCCAAGTCTAGTCACTCTCTTCACACCAACACCATAGAGCCAAGGAGACGTCAGAGCACTAACACCATGGCACCACCCTTGAGCCAGCATCACTCACTATGCACAAAAGTCTAGCTACAGCTGCAACTAACATACGTGCACAAATCAATGACAAACCGACCTAAGTATGAGGCACACCACACCTGGCCCTTGATATCCCTAGCACACAATACAAACACACACACACAGACCCACACCCCCTGCCCCACCCCCACCACACTCACCATTGAGACCCCCCTCACATGAAGCTGTTATGATTCTGGCACGTCTGCTCTAGCCTGTCTCCATGGCTGCAATCAGCAGATGAGATGCACTTGGTGACTGCTGCAGTGCAGTGCAATCTGTGGCATTCCAAGCACCTGTGTCTTCCCTGATATATACTGACTCTGACAAGCAGACGGTCCCAGATTTTTGAAAGCCATCGTGTGAGTAGATATCCAGCGTTCCTTCCTGACTGATCGTTGTTTTGACCTTGCCTTACCTCTTGGATTTTTGCCTCTGCCTGCCCCTTGTCAGACTGTTTGGATTTTGGTTTTGACCCTGTTTCCTGCATCTGATTTACGCCTCTGCCTGCCCCTTGCCTGACATCTCTTGTTTCGATCATTGTCCCTGTTTCTGTCCCTGGATTATTGAATCAGCCTAGCCCTTGGATTATTCAGCCAAAAGTCACCTTTCTCTCTCACCTGCGCTGTGGAGATCCCTGCCTTCTACCCACTGAGGTTTCCCCTCTGGGTTTCAAGTTTAACCCAAGACAAGAACAGTGATTCCTGGAAGCTGTGTGGAGTTTAACCTGAGTGACGTTTTCCTGTGGCTGAATAAACTTTTTAATCTTTCAGTTCTGTGTCTGGCTGAATCATGGGTCCACCTTTTTCTAATTCGTAATAGAAGCAAGATGGAAGGGCGCTGACCCACCTCACCACACAGGGCAGGGGAGACACCCAAGAAGACAGGTAATCCCAGGGGCCAAGTGCCACGGGCAGACTAGGACATATGGCTTAAGGCCAACATCTACAGCCCCACAAGATCCACCCCCACCGCACCCCACTCCAAGACCACAGAGCAGCACCCCTAGAGCCACAAGCCACCACCTACAAACTCCCCCAAGAGAATCCCACAGCCAACCACACCAACTACTTGTTCGAGCTGGTCAATGGGGCGCACAGACAGTCAAAACAAACAAATTGTTTTTTTTTTTGTTGTGACAGTTTTCTATTTAAACTAATGTTTTCTCACAGTAAATATTGCGTAATGCGGATAATTTTCATGATGTTTTCATACAATGTAAGAGATGGGTTATCTGACTCTCTGACGTTCAGTGCCATGCTATGCTTATGTGACTGCTGTCTTAGAATAATGGGTGCAATGGCAAAAGCCACGAACAGTATTGCTGTTAAGTTAATCTTTCAATAACAGATTAACTAAGCAAACTGAGTTGATAGTTTTATTAAAAAAACGTTTTATTAAAAAACAGTATGTTTATGCATTTGTGATCCAGGTTTGTCTCCCCCAGTGAAGAAGGGAGAGATCGACAGCCCCTCTCCACAGGAGGGCTCACCAAGAATGGGATCCTTCACTCAGCACCACCGTCCGGTTATAGCCGTGCACAGTGGTTTGTAGCACTCAGTGTCCCTTACCCTCATTCTCTCTACCATACACACACACACACACAAACGCACTTGGTCTTAAACAACCATACTGTATAATACATTTATTATCCACTTTCTTCAGGATTCTGCCAAAATACTATTTTATGTTCTTGTCAGGTCTCGCTCGGTGTCCTCATCCCTCCTCATCTATTCACTTTCCTTCTTCTTCCTACTTCGCCCATGGAGCAATCCGCTACCCTCCTCATCTGACCCAAGACCCCCTGAAGGATCTAGTCTCATTGGCCTGTGACCCTGCAAATCAGTCCTCCAACTCTGTAAGTACTTTTATTCATCTGTTTCTATTCTGTAGAATAGAATAGAAATAAAGTTTCTATTCTATTAAATCCAAATACTGCTTCCATAATTTACTGTTTTAACTAGCTATCAGTCTATTAGGTAACTGAGTGATTTATTACAAAGTGCAATGACATAGAGAAAAATAAAGCCTACTTATGAGGTAAAATGCATTTCAAATAAACAGAGGTTACATTTTTAATTTAAGACCAGGATTTCCTATTTTGTCCCTCAAACACTCGAAAGACCTCCGCTTCCTTAGAAATGTTCGGTTCTCCTTCAAATTCTTGTTTCTGTGCTCAGATTTAATGCTTCCCAAACAGATTCTTTCCTCCTGCTTGTCTCCTCTTCGCGCCCAAACTTGCGGTCTTCTGAGCCGGTCTGTCTCTGCTCATGGCTTATGATTGCTAGCTCGCAGATTGAAGAGGTATCATTGCCTAGTAATCGGTACAGCCTTTAGAATGACAATGTGCAACTGCGATGTCACTGGTCACAGACTTCTTTGAGGTGCGCTTGTGTTTCCTGTCTTGCCTTTCAACAACAAGACAATTCAGAGTGCTTTACATAATGAAAACATAAGAAAAGGAAAAACATTATTTTCAATTCAGTTTATTTATATAGCGCCAATTCACAAAACATATCATGTCCAGGCACTTTACAAAAAAAGTAAATTCAGTCAAATCATACAGATTCCAAGTCAAGTACATACAGTCTAGTTGATCCTAGTTATCAAACAATGCAGTCAAGTTCAGTTTATGTGAGTAAATGCTGCAAGTCACAGACTTGCATGACCATGTAGTGACAGGGGACAGTTGCTTGCATTGTGTTGACTTTTCAGCACTCCCTCAATCTGAGCATGCTGCAGGAAGAGCAGAAAGATAAACTCTTTTTTAATAGGAAGAAATCTCCAACCGAAAAGACCTAGACTCAGTTTGAACAGCCGTCTGCCCCAACTGATAGGTTGTTTGAGAAGACAGAAAATATACACAAAAAAGAAACAGAAGCAGTGATCCAAGAGTACTTTTTATGATGAAGAAAAGTAAAAAGTTAGTGACAGTAGTGAGCTTCTTTAGTGGCTTCATCTTAGAGAGAAACACAGCTTAACAGAAAACCTCTGAGCCCATTTTTAAGTCTATTGGATAACAGAAAGCACAGTACAGTCACATTACAAGCTCAACCAATAGCTTTGTGTAGGCGAAAGACAGGATTAAATACTGAAATACAGGGCCAGGTGGATCATCTGTAGAAGTTGTTGCCAGCAGTAGCTCAGCCGATGCCCTCCTCCAGGAAGGTGTTGCAGCCAAAAAGAATTCCAAGCCAGATGTAGCTTATACGAAGAGAAAAAGCAATGGGAAAATAATAAAGTTAAATAATGCATAATTAGTGTAATAGGGCTGCACGGTGACGCAGTTGGTAGCACTGTTGCCTTGCAGCAAGAAGGTCCTGGGTTCGATTCCCGGCCGGGGGTCTTTCTGCATGGAGTTTGCATGTTCTCCCCGTGCATGCGTGGGTTCTCACCGGGTACTCCGGCTTCCTCCCACAGTTCAAAGACATGCCTGTTAGGTTAATTGGTCACTCTAAATTGCCCTTAGGTGTATGAATGAGTGTGTGCATGGTTGTTTGTGTGTACCCTGCGATGGACTGGCGACCTGTCCAGGGTGTACCCCGCCTCTCGACCATAGACTGCTGGAGATAGGCACCAGCTCCCCCGCGACCCACTATGGAATAAGCGGTAGAAACTGACTGACTGACTGACTGACTGACTAGTGTAATAAAGGTATCAGAGTGATGGAAAGTGGTCATTATGTCCTCCAGCAGCTTAAGCATTTAGCAGCATAACTACAAAATTAGCTCAAGGAAACTTAAGCCTCTCTAACTATAAGCTTTTTCAAAAGGAAAGTTTTAAGCCTAGCCTTAAGAGTAGACTGGTGTCTTCCTCACGGACTAAAACTGGAAGCTGGTTCCACTGGAAGGGAGTATAATAACACATAAATGGTGCTGGTTCTGGGGATGAGGAGTAGACTTGAGCCAGAAGACCTGAGTGATCTGGAAGATTGATACAACAAGTTTTTTGTTGCTAATCCTGATTTATGAACTAACAAGTATTTTAAAGTCTATACTCTGAGATACAGAGAGCCAGTGTAAGGACTTCAGAACTGGGGTGAGGTTCTCTACTCTCTTAGTTTTATTGAGGACCCGGAAAGCAGCGTTCTGGATCAGCTGCAGCTATCTGATCAACTTTTTAGGCTGACCTGAGCAGACAATGTTGCAGTAATCAATTCGACTACAGGTAAATGTTGGGTGTGTTTTTCGAAAACCTGCTTGGACATTAGTCCTTTAATCCTGGAAGTGATCCAACATTTTAGAAGGTCAACTTAGTAATTTTCTTTATTTGCCTCTAAAGGGGCAGGTCTGAGTCCATCACTACACCCAGATTTTGGGCCTGATCAGTGGTTTCTAGCTAAAATAACTGAAGCTGTGTGCTGACTTTTGGTTGCTGTTCCTTTGGTCCAAAAATAATTACTTCGGCTTTGTTTTTATTGAACTGAAGAAAATTATGAAACATCCACGCATTGATTTGTTCTATGCATCTACCCAAGACTTGAATGGGTTCATACTAACCTGTTGACATTGTAATGTAGAGCTAGGTGTCATCAAAAGTGCCTGTCCTTAAAGTAAAACTCAAACCAGTCAAGTGCTGTACCAGAAAGACCAGTTCTCCAGTCTCTCCAGTAGTATATAATGGTCAATGGTGTCAAATGCTGTGCTGAGGTCCAATAATACGGGCATTGTTGCTCTTGCACAGCCTGCATTGATGCGGATTTTATTGAACACCTTGATAAGGGCAGTCTCTCAACTGTGGTGAGCATAGAAACCTGAGAGGAAGACATCAAAGAGCAGCTGGTCATTGATGAGCCCATAATATTGCAATAGCAACGTGTCTAGATTATACTTGATTATTCTGTGTTTTGATAATGGCTATGTTTAAGGCCTAGGGAAAACACCTGACAAAATGAATTAGTTATTATTTAAAACAAATCAAACACTATGACATACAACTTTCCTAACCCTCCGGAAGTCCTAGAGGGGTCGCACAGACCCTGTGTGCGCTACTCAAGTTTTCCTGTTTCTTTTGTAGTTTTCCCACACAACGGGCTGCAGGGAGCCCTCCACATCATATTTCCAACCACTGCCCTAGATTTTTGGTTCTGCTGGGGTCTGAGCACCCCGTGAGCAGTTCTTTCTGGCGCCTCCTGTGACATCTGCCTCGCTCTGTACTAGCGCTTTGCCAGGACTGTGGGAGGGGAAGAAAGCTGTGGGTATACTATCAAGACGGAGGAGCTTAGCTGAATTATAATGCAAAAGTATTCACCCTTTTTACCTATTTTGTTACTTTCCAACCTATAATTTAAATGTTTTTATTCTTTTTTTTAACATTCTTTTTATTGAACATTTTCAATACTTAAACCAAACACGGAAGCACAAAAGTTACAGCACAACAGAAAAATTGGCAAATCTACTTGACCTGTGGACAACATGTAGTATACAATAAAAAGTATGTAAAGGCTTTTGGCTGTACATTCCGAGTTTGTGTTCATGACCTTTTAATCTTCAGTTGCTTCGAAACATTCTCCCATTTTTCAAACAAGTTTGATTTAACACTAATATAATATCTTAATCTCTCTAGAGTTACAACTTCAGAAATGAAAGATCTTCACATTTGAACAGAAGGGTGATCGCTTTCAACCTATTTGGACATTATAATCTTAAATGGTGGCATCAGAAGTTACTGAACATAGTTGCTTCAGATCCCCAGGTTTGTTCCCCAGCAGGCATACGAGTGGGCTTACTGTCCACAGCTGAACTGATTTCACTGCATACTGCCTGCCAGAGCACCTGAACATTCCTACACTCCCAAAGACGATGACTAGTTCCTTTATCCGAGCTGCATTTGAGGCTATTTGAAAAAAACATTTGGAGTGTACTTACTACATATAGAAGAAGATATATAAACATTATGTAGAATATTGTGCATCATTACTTGTATTCCATTACAAAGTGATAATTCTAGAGGGCATCAGCAAGATTTTCTTGCATCACTCAGAATTAATAGTTATTTTAAGCAGTGCCTTCCAAGTTGTCATCAAGTGTTCCAGTTTGTCTACTTTCAGAGACTGCAACCCAGAACACATATTCAGTTCAATTCAATTCAATTCAGTTCAATTTAAAAATACTTTATTTATCCCAAAGTGAAATATAATGTTGTTGTAGCTCAATATTATACAGGTTTCTGACCTGTACAATAGTAGATGCTGATGGCCGTGGGCAGGAAGGATCTCCTGTAGCGGTCTTACAGTAGATCTGAAGAAGCCTCTGACTGAAGACACTCCGTTGTTGTACGACAGTTTCATGAGGAGGATGCTCAGGGTTCTCCATAATGTTCTTCATTTTACGAGGAGTCCCTCTTTGCACAATGATTTCCAAAGGTTTCAGGGGAGTCACTGGCTCTGATGCTGCTACCTCAGTAGATGATCACATAAGAGATTACATTCTCCACCAGAAACTTATAGAAGATATGCAACATCTAGCTGCATACAATAAAGGTCCTGAGCTTTCTCAAGAAGTACAGTCTACTCTGTACCTTTTTGTAGACAGCTTTACAGATGCATCTCCAAGCCAGCCTGTTGTCTAGGTGAACACCGAGATATTTATACTCCTCCACGACCTACACTTCTTCTCCCACGATGGATATAGTTTTTGACCTATTCCTGTTTTACTCAAAATCTACAATAATCTCCTTTGTTTTATTCACATTCAAGATGAACATTTCTACACCATGCTACAAAGCGGTCCACCAGCTCCCTGTTCTCAGCTTCTTGTCCATTTCTGATACACACTACGACTGCAGAATAAACCGAGTATTCCAATTCGATTCAATTCAGTTTTATTTAGATAGCGCCAATTCACAACACATGTCATCTTAAGGCACTTAAAGTCAATTCAATCGACTCATACAGATTTCAAGTCAGGTACGTACAGTCCAATTAATCTTAACTCTTATCTTATCTCTTAATCTTATTAAAAACAGCGCAGTCGGATTCAGTTTATTATTCAAGTTGGTTAAAAGGTTTTCTATCATAGGAAACTCAAGATATTTGTTTGTTTATTTGTTTGTTTAATTGTTTATTTCCACTGTTGTGATTATTAATCTGACAATATTATTTAATATTTAATATTAATATTTTAATATTTTATCAAATAATATTTCGGTCTGTTAAGGGTTGTCCTGTGAATACCAGCCCAGTAAGGCAATGGTATTAGGACAAAGTTGAAAGGTGTGAGCCAAGCTCTGACATTATTGAACAGCATAAACTCTGCACACACATGGAATGAATTCACACAATTTCTTAAAATACAAGAATTTATTAACAAAAATAAGTCAACTCAAAGTCAAACATATTTCAATCAATAAACTCTTTACCATGCTAAAACAATCCAACTAAACTACCAAGCAGAATTAAAGAATAAGGAAGACTAATGGGCTATGTACAATATAAACAAGTTGATTGAAGATGATTGAAAATCATGACCAGAAGCGTGATGGAACATTACCATGCAATGTTATTTATGTTTGAGAACCAACGATTATCTTGAAGAATCTGGAAATGAAGTTAAGTTAGTCTTGGAACCAACTTAGACAATATTTAGCAAATGTTTAGACAACCATTCACAATGCAAGATCAGATAAAATATTATTTTATCAAAATAATCTTTTCAAGAATGATCTGCTGAATAAAACCAACCTTCTGGTTGAATAATTTCTCAATGGTGTCTAATTAGTTGCCTTTATTTATTAAAATAATATTTGAAGAAATATTATTAAGGGGATATTTGGAAAAGAGCCCAATCTTTCTGGAGAAATGGGGCTTAATGGTGTTTACTTAGTTATCAGATTTAGTAAAATAATGTTTAGAGACTATTATTCACTAACTTGAAAACTAACAACCTTCCTGTTAAATATTCTGTAGCGAACACGTGTTCTAAAGCTGATAGCAGTTAAGCTAACAAAGGAGGCCGATAGCTTAGCTTAGCACCAGAACCAAACACATACCTTTAAAATACCAGGGTCAATAAAAGGGTTAAAATGCATAAGCGCGGACGGCGTGTTATGAGCAACCTTCTGTGTTTGAAATCACCCTTTAACTAAAGTTTGTCTTAACTTTAAAAACACAAACACAGAACACAAAGCTGATCACGTGTGCTTCAGATAGCCTGCTAGCACTAAGATAGCAGTTTCACACAAGCAAAACCTCATAAAACAAAAACTTCATAAAATGAAAAACGTTTAGATCATTTCATCCTAACTGTTATTCTGCCCAAACCTAACCTCTGACCATGTTGAGGAAAAGATGTCCGGGGCGGCGAAGTTTGAAGAAACGTCCACAGTCAACAAGCGGTTAGCCTTCAGCTAACCTAACAAAGCTGTGGGTGGGGGCCGTTCTGTCGGCCGGACAAAACTGCACGTTACCGGTGATGCGGCGTCGTCCTTCTCTCAGGCAAGGAAAACCGCTTCACTCGGGTTGTAGAGACCGCGTCTCTGCTGGGGACTTTTCTCGAACACCGTGTGCGTCTGCAGGGCTCGGAGAGAAAGTCAACAATGCCGGTGCCTCAATTCCCCGTTCGTGAATGAATACCGGATACACAAACGGCAATTAATTCCATACACAACTTTTGCATATGATCGGTGATCATATGAGACTCTTGGATCCAGTTTGAAGAGTTAAGTCTTTTTGCCAGCAAAAAGACTTCAGCGCGCTGTGTCTGCTCCTTGTCCGATGGTTAGGCGGCTTGGAGAGGTCAGCTTGTGGGAGAGGGGGTGCTTTTATACAGCCAGTGGCATCATGGGAAGTCTGCTGCTACCCCCCTTTTTCAGTTGCTGGAAGTCAGTTAAATGCAATTTATTTTGAAAACTCCAGAAGAGTTTGTACCGGAGTTTTAATGTTAAAATCCATGGTCCCAACACCACAAACCATATATTTCCATCATTTTGGAAAACTTATGATTAGTTGTGAAAAAAGGACTCCCAGAAGCTAAATAGCTTATCAAGTAGGGATCCAAAACACCACCATCACATACATCATTGCCCATCCCAATAAACAGACCTAAGGTATCTTCTGCTCCAAAACAATAAATCAAAATTTGACATAAAAGCTCATCAACAAAATCAGCACTGGAGCTACAATTTGATGGGTCAACATCAGACCAAGTTATGCGGGTCATGTCCAACCAAGTCCACCACCGTGCTCCCCTTTCAATAATAGAAATAAAAAGCAGTAATAATAATAATAATAATTAAAGCTGCAAGCAGCATTGAAGGCCCTCGCACCTCAGTGCAACTCGGCCTGTGCAGTGACCGCGGGAGCCTGGCATTGCCGGCTGCACCCCACCTACGAGGCTGCTGTTCAATTCCAAATGTCACCTCTAGGTGGCGCTGTGAGCATCATGTCATGATCTTCACTCTTGCAGAATTGTGGTCTGGCGAGAAGTATTCAAAATTTGGGGGAAATCTGACCTTCCAGATGGAAGCTGCACTCACTTATTTATTAGTGGGTGGTCCTGAAATGATGTCATAAACTGACTGTGGCAACATGTTCAGCATTGATCCCTGATGATGTATACTACATTTGAAGTGGATCCGATGATGTATGAGGGAGATATAGCCCTTGAAGTGTCCTAGGGGGCGCTATTGATCCAAATTTCAATGTAATCCAATAGAGCTGTTTGGGGGCTGACAAAGATCAACCATATTCAGTTTGGAGTAAATCGGACCTTCCTGATGGAAGCTACACTCATTTGTTTCTTAGTGGGTGGGGCTAAAGTGATGTCATCAGTTGACTGTGCCAAGATGTCCATCATTAACTCATGATACTGTATACTACATTTCAAGTGGATCCGATGATGTATGAGGGAGATATAGTCCTTGAAGTGTCCTAGGGGACGCTATTGATCCAAATTTCAATGTAATCCAATAGAGGTGTTTTGGGGCTAAAAAGATCAACCATATTCAGTTTGGAGTGAATTGGACCTTCCATATGGAAGCTACAGTCATTTGTTTATTAGTGGGCGGGACTACAGTGATTTCATCTATTGACTGTGTCAACATGTCCATCATGAACTCATGATCAGTTATACTACATTTCAAGTGGATCTGATGATGTATGAGGGAGATATAGCCCTTGAAGGGTCCTAGGGGGCACTATTGATCCAAATTTCAATGTAATCCAATAGAGGTGTTTGGGGGGCTGACAAAGATCAACCATATTTATTTTGGAGTGAATCGAACCCTGCATGTGTAATTTAGAGCCAAACGTATGGCCGTGGCGTGACATCAGAATTTGTCACACCGCCACAGCCAAACCCTCCAGCCAAACCAGTCAGTACTGGAGACTGTCTAAGACCATCATGTTATCTGTCAGTTGGGACAGTTTCGCATTGATTAGGTGAAGGTTATCAAGAATGGACTATCTAAAAAAAAAAAGCCACTTCCTGTTCTCTGGGGGCAGGGTTTCGATGATGTCAGCATCTGATCAGTGAATATTGTTCAGGGCCAGAGGCAGATCAATCTTAGAAGGTTTCAGGTCTCTGTGACTTTGCTTATAGAAGCTATATCAATTTCGTCTTTTAAAGCGAGAAGTCATATTATGAGGCTTGGCCACGCCCTCTTGCTTTCATGCAGCAAAAAGCTTTTGATATCTTTTGATCCCCAATGCCTTAGGAGTATACTGAGGGATTTTGAACTCTCTAAGTCAAAAGCTGTAGGAGGAGTTCACTCAGATATGCGGGCTAGAAACGGCAAAACTGGGGTCAAAATTGCAACTTTAATCCAAAATTGCTGACTTCCTGTGGGTTTTGGACCAGTGCTCCAAGAGACTTTTTTGTTGGTCCTGAGAAGTTACATATAAATACCCAATTTCATAATCTTTGGTCAAAGCATGGCTTGGGGCTAATCTTTTTTTTATTTTCTAGGGGGCACTCTGGAAGAATTAGGCCACGCCAAATATCTCATCAGATCTCTTTTGGGGACTGGACTAGGATCAATCATATTGAACTTGGTCAAGATCAGAAGATCTATGTGGAATCGGAGCCAAACATAAGGCCATGGCGTGACTTTAAACTTCGCCGCGCCACCGCGGCCACGCCCTTTTATGAAAAGTCACTGCTTCAAATTAAGTTAGACCCACTAGTTATCAGTCACCTGACACAGTTTGAAACGGATTGAGTTTAGACAGCCAGATAGCGACCTTTCCCAGTAAAAAAAGGGACTTCCTGTTCTCAATGGGCGTGGCTTTGATGATGTCATCATATGACCTCATAGGATCGTTGGGAACCCAAAGGTCCTCCTTCATGCCAACTTTGGTGTGATGTGGTGTTTCTTTGGGAAGGTTATTATGTTTTTTAACTTTTGGCAAGTTCGTGCCCTGGCCACGCCCCCTAAACATGGCCGAAACCTCACGATTTCGATAACTTTTAATCCCCCGTGCCTTAACTGCATATTGGCTCAAAACCCCCGGTAGTTTGTTAAAGTTTGAGGCGAGTAAAAGTGAAAAACGGGCAAAAATTTGCCTTTGATCAAAAATGGCCGACTTCCTGTTCATTTTAGGGCATACCCCCAAGAGACTTTTTTTTTTGGTTTGAGGAGCTACACCAGTGTGCCAAATTTCAGATCTCTACGACTTAAGGTTCGGCCTATCTCACGTTTGGGGGCGTGCCTAATAGGTATGGCCAAGCCCACTGACAGCATCATTAAAGAACTAAAATTTCACGCGGGGGACAATTTTGGGTAAAATCCTACGCATCTAGGGGCTTGGCATAGTCCCCAAACTGCCCCGCAAAGAGGCAAAGGTATAATAAACAAACAAGAAACACTATGGTTACGATAAGAACATCAATAAAAACAATATGGTCATAATGCAACATCAATTTCCCATTTAATGAGTGCATTAGCCTTTACCTCATACCGTATTACATGTGCAGGAAAATAAATTAAACCCAGGCTGAAGACATAGCCACAAGTCAGCCAGATGCATTAGTGTCCAGAAGATGGTCCTTTAGCTGCTGCTTAAAAATTGCTAATGTAGCAGTATACACAGATGATATCACATTATGATAAAAATCAAGCTTCAGAAGACCGTATTTATGGAAGAGAACATTTGTAGGAGAATTTTGCGTGACCCATGATATTGCTCTTATAGCGTTCTTTTGTAAAATTAGTAGTTTTGTAGTGTGAGTGGGGTATGTGTTATTACATATTATGTTACGATAATTTAGAGGAGGCTCAAACTGTGATCTGTACAGTGACAACAATGCTTCTAATGGGAGGAATTGTCTGACCTTAAAAAATAAGCCCATAATGTTTTTTTTTATTAATTCATATATTTTTTTAAATTAGCAAATTGGTCTACCTGGATCCCTAAAAACTTTATGGATTCAACTTTCCTTATGATTCTGCCATCCAAAATTATAATGAGGTCTTAGTCACTGAACGTATGACTACCAGAGCGGAACACAATATAAAATGTTTTACCAATTTTTAACGATAATTCGTTACACTTAAACTTATTATTAACCTTCACCAATTGTTCATTTAGTGTTTTACGAGCTGATTCGTGTCTTTAATTCAATTCAATTCAGTTTTATTTATATAGCGCCAATTCGCAACACGTGTTGTCTCAAGGCACTTCACAAAAGTCAGGTATATACATTCCAATTAGTCCTAACCATTGAACAGTGCAGTCAGAGTTAGTTATTTATTCAAATTGGATAAAAAGTTTTTCTATCTAAGGAAACCCAGCATATTGCATCCAGTCAGTGACTTGCAGCATTCCCTCCTCCTGGATGAGCATGTAGACACAGTGGACAGTCACTGGCGTTGACTTTGCAGCAATCCCTCATACTGAGCATGCATGTAGCGACAGTGGAGAGGAAAAACTCCCTTTTAACAGGAAGAAACCTCCAGCAGAACCAGAACCAGGCTCAGTGTGAGCGGCCGTCTGCCACAACCGACTGGGGGTTAGAGAGAACAGAGCAGAGACACAAAGAGAACAAAGAAGCACTGATCCAGGAGTACTTTCTATGGGAAGGAAAAGGTAAATGTTAATGGATGTAGCTCCTTTAGTCGTTTCACCAAGAAAGAAAGAACATGTAAACTCTGAGCCAGTTTTCAAGGTTAGAGTCTGAAAGAGAGCACATATAATTATTCACAGCAAAAGCTCAGTCAATCGCCATGTCTAGGAGAGAGAAAGGTTTAAACACTAAAAGACATGGCCATGTGGATCATCGGAAGAGGTTGAGCATTAAGTTGTTGCCGGCAGAAGCTCGGACGATGCCCCTCTCCAGAAAGGTAGGCACAGAGTCAGGCCAGGTGTAGCTTCTAGGAAGAGAAAAGAGAGAGAACAAAGTTAAAAGCTGAAATGACAGCAAATAATACAAAATTGGAGAGTAGTGTGAGAATTTAGCGAAGAGGGTTAAAGTGGTCATTATGTCCTCCAGCAGCCTAAGCCTATAGCATCATAACTACACAGAAAGTTTCAGTTCAGATTATTTAGTTAAACGGCGCTTATTTTCAACAATGTCGTTTCAAGGCACCCCACAAAAGGTCCCACTGATGGTCATTGTTATACTAAAAACCACATGGATTGGGATACCTCTCTCTGTCAGACTGATTATAACCATTGGAAAAGAGAAGGGGTTATACAGGTAGCAGAAATGGAGGGTGTGTTTGCACCTCAACCATAACTGAGCCGGTTTAGGCTAAACCTGACTCCCCCTTACTCCATCCAACAGGGAGGGAGGAAGGCTCCCTCCCTGTTCAAGGCTGGACTATTGTAATTCTTTACTATCAGGATGTCCACAAAATGCAGTTAAAAGCCTTCAGCTGATTCAAAATGCTGCAGCAAGAGTTCTGATGAAAATTAAAAAGAGAGATCATATTTCCCCTACTTTAGCTTCCCTTCATTGGCTCCCTGTTAAATCCAGAATAGAATTTAAAATTCTCCTCCTCACATATAAAGCCCTTAATGATTTAGCTCCATCATACATCAGAGATCTGATTGTTCCATATGTTCCTAACAGAGCACTTCGTTCTCAGACTGCAGGTTTACTGGTGGTTCCTAGAGTCTCTAGAAGTAGAATGGGAGGCAGATCCTTTAGTTATCAGGCTCCTCTCCTGTGGAACCAGCTCCCAGTTTTAATCCGTGAGGCGGACACCCTGTCTACTTTTAAGGCTAGGCTTAAAACTTTCCTTTTTGATAAAGCTTATAGTTAGAGTGGCTTAGGTTATCCTGAGCTATCTCTGTAGTTATGCTGCTATAGGCTTAGGCTGCTGGAGGACATAATGACCACTTTCACCCTCTTCGCTACTTTCTCACACTACTCTTCAATTTTGTATTATTTGCTGTTATTTCAGCTTTTAACTTTGTTCTCTCTCTTTTCTCTTCCTAGAAGCTACACCTGGCCTGACTCTGTGTCTACCTGTGACAACTTTCTGGAGAGGGGCATCGTCCGAGCTTCTGCTGGCAACAACTTAATGCTCACCCTCTACCGATAATCCACATGGCCCTGTCTTTCAGTGTTTAACCCTTTCTCTCTCCTAGACATAGCTACTGACGGAGCTTTTACGGTAACTAACTCTATGTGCTCTCTTCAGACTTTAATATTGAAAACTGGCTCAGAGTTTATCTGTTCTTTCTTTCTAGGTGAAACGACTAAAGGAGCTACATCCATTAACATTTACCTTTTCCTTCCCATAGAAAGTACTCCTGGATCAGTGCTTCTTTGTTCTTTTTGTGTCTCTGCTCTGTTCTCTCTAACCCCCAGTCGATCGTGGCAGATGGCCGCTCACACTGAGCCTGGTTCTGCTGGAGGTTTCTTCCTGTTAAAAGGGAGTTTTTCCTCTCCACTGTCTCTGCATGCTCATCCGGGAGGAGTGAATGCTGCAAGTCACTGACTGGATGCAATCTGCTGGGTTTCCTTAGATAGACCAACTTTTTATCCAATCTGAATAAATAACTGAATCTGACTGCACTGTTCAATGATTCGGATTAATTGTAATGCATGTACCTGACTTTTGTGAAGTGCCTTGAGACGACATGTGTTGTGAATTGGCGCTATATAAATAAACTGAATTGAAAACTGAATTGAATTATTTGTGTACCATATATGAAGTCAATATGAAAAGTTTGTTAAAAACTAAGTACACCCTAAACAACCTGGATATGAACAAAATAGGTTACACCTTAAAACGTAAAGATGGTGAACTTCATGTGCCTCTGTGATCCAATTACCAAGTATGCAAGTCATGCGAGTCTTAAAGTTTTTTATACTAAACTGTTAAAGATCCATTTGTATCAAAACCCCTCTAAAATGTCTTAAATTACACTTTTTGTTTTGGCAAGAAAACCTTTAATGGATTTTCTTAAAGAGAATGTATTCTTCTAGAATTGCATATGTGTTTAATGAATGTTTTTGACATTACGTGAAAATAAGAACATGATTCAGTTCAAGTTTTATTCACATTTGTACAAGTAACAATCAGACATCATTACTGCAGTGAAATGGTTTGACTCAAAGCCTCTCAATATGCCACAGACCTATTTCAATCTCGGTATATTTTGTCTTGGTACGATTTTCGTTCTGTATAGCACCTTGAAGAATCCTGTGTGTAAATTATACAACACAAATAGACTTGCTTTGCATTAAATATAGAATACGTTAATATGCAACCAGTAAAAGTATGTTTTACATGCTTACATATTTATTTATGCAAGTATGTCCAATTCTAAGATTTGATATAATTGTCTCGTCTCTCCTGTTTCTTTCTGTTCTCCTCATTTCTCCAATTTTCCTCGTACTCGTCGTCTTCCGCTTATCTGGGACCGGGTTGCGGGGGCAGCAGACACTCCTCCAGCTCCTACGGGGGGAGCCCAAGGCGTTGCCAGGCCAGCCAAGAGACATAGTCCCTCCAGCGTGTCCTTGGCCGTCCCCTGGGCCTCCTCCTGGTGGGACGTTCCTGGAATACCTCCCGAGGAAGGCGTCCAGTATAGATCCGGTATAGATGCCCGAGCCACCTCAAGAGGCTCCTCTCGATGTGGAGGAGGAACGGCTCTACTCTGAGCCCCTCCCAGATCTCTAAGGGAGTGCCCGGCCACCCAACGGAGGAAGCTCATTTCAGCCGCTTGTATCTGGGATCTCGTTCTTTCAGTCATGACATGAAGTTCATGGCCATAGGTGAGGGTAGGAACGTAGACTGACCGGTAAATCGAGAGCTTTGCTTTTCGGCTCAGCTCTCTCTTCACCACAACGGACCGGCACAGTGCCCCCATTACTGCGGCAGCCGCACCGATCCGTCTGTTGATCTCCTGCTCCATTCTTCCCTCACTCGTGAACAAGACCCCGATATACCTTAACTCCTCCACTTGACGCAGGAACTCCCCTCCAACCTGAAGAGGACAAGCCACCCTTTTCCGGTTTGAGTACCATGGCCTCTGACTTGGAGGAGATGATCTTCATCCCAGCCGCTTCACACTCGGCTAAGAACTGCCCAGCGCATGCTGTAGGTCTTGGCTAGAGGGGGCCAGCAGGACCATGTCATCTGCAAAAAGAAGAGACGAAATCCACTGGTCCCCAAACCAGACCCCCTCCAGCCCTTGGCTGCGTCTAAAAATCCTGTCCATAAAATTTATGAACAGGACCAGTGTCCTGGGCAGTCCTACCGTAGTCCAACATGCACCGGGAACAGGTCCGACTTAGTGCCAGCAATGCGGACCAAACTCCTGCTTCGCTTGTATAGGGACCGGATGGCCCCTAATAGAGTGCCCCCAATTCCATAATCCTGGAGCACCCCCCACAGGCCATCACGGGGGACACAGTCGAATGCTTTCTCCAGGTCCACAAAATACATGTGAATCGGTTGGGCAAACTCCTATGAACCCTCAAGTAGAGGGTATAGAGCTGGTCCAGTGTTCCACGGCCAGGACGAAAACCACACTGCTCCTCCTGAAGCCGAAGTTCGACTATCGGCCGGACTCTCCTCTCCAATACCCTGGCATAAGCCTTACCAGGGAGGCTGAGGAGTGTGATCCTCCTGTAGTTGGAACACACCCTCCGGTCATCCTTCTTATGAAGGGGGACCACCACCCCAGTCTGCCAGTCCAGAGGCACTATCCCTGACCGCCACGCAATGTTGAAGAGGCGTGTCAACCATGACAGCCCCACAACATCCAGAGATTTGAGGTACTCAGGGCGGATCTCATCCACCCCCGAAGCCCTGCCACCGTGGAGCTTTTTAACCTCCTCAGTGACTTCAGCTTGGGTGATGAAAGAGTCCAACCCCGAGTCCCCAGCCTCTGTTTCCACCAGGGAATGCGTGATGGCAGGATTGAGGAGATCTTCGAAGTACTCCTTCCACCGCCCGATAATGTCCCCAGTCGAGGTCAGCAGCCTCCCACCCCCACTATAAACAGTGTTGGCGAAGCACTGCTTCCCCTCCTGAGGCGCCGGACGGTTTGTCAGAATCACTTCGAGGCCAACCGGTAGTCTTCCTCCATGGCCTCACCGAACTCCTCCCAGACCCAAGTTTTTGCCTCTGCCACAGCCCGGGCCGGGGCACGCTTGGCCTCATGGTACCCGTCAGGAGTCCCACAAGCCAACCACAGTCGATTGGACTCCTTCTTCAGCTTGACAGCGTCCCTTACTCCCGGTGTCCACCACCAGGTTCTGGGATTGCCGCCGCGACAGGCACCGCAGACCTTACGGCCGCAGCTATGGGCAGCAGCATCAACAATAGATGCGGAGAACATGATCCGCTCGGACTCTAAGTCTCCAACATCCCCCGGAATCGGGTCAAAGCTCTCCCGGAGGTGGGAGTTGAATACATTCCTGGCCGAGGGCTCCGCCAGACGTTCCCAGCAGACCCTCACTATGCGATTGGGCCTGCCAAGTCTGTCCGGTTTTCTCCTCCTCCAGCGGATCCAACTCACAACCAGGTGGTGATCAGTGGAAAGCTCAGCCCCTCTCTTCACCCGAGTGTCCAAAACATGTGACCGAAGGTCTGATGATACGACAACAAAGTTGATCATTGACTTCCTGCCTAGGGTGTCCTGGTGCCAAGTGCACTGATGGACACCCTTATGTTTGAACATGGTGTTCATTATGGACAATCCGTGACTAGCACAGAACTCCAATAACAAATCACCACTTGGATTCAGATCGGGGAGGCAATTCCTCCCGATCACTCCTCTCAAAGTATCACTGTCGTTTTCCACGTGGGCGTTGAAGTCTCCCAGCAGAATAATGGAGACCCCGGGAGGGGCACTATCCAGCATCCCCGACAGGGATGCCAAGAAGGCCGGGTACTCAGCACTACTGCTTGGCCCGTAGGCCGAAACGACAGTCAGAGACCTGTCCCCAACCCGAAGGCGCAGGGATGCGACCGTCTCATCCACTCAGGCTCAGGCTCCTTCCCCCCCAGCGAGGTGACATTCCACGTCCCTAGAGCCAGCCTAAGCATCCGGGTATCAGGCCACTGAGGTCTCCACCTTCGTCCGCCGCCCAATCCTCTTTGCACCAGCTGCTGGAAGTCAGTTTACTGCAATTTATTTTGAAAGTTCCAGAAAAGTCCGTACCGGAGTTTTAATGTTGTTTCCATGGCTGGGTCCCAACATCCCCCCTTTTAGTTCCAAAGAATGGGATAAAGTCCACAGTCTTTGGGGCTAACAATCAGTCCTCGGCCATGTGAAAAGAGTCACTGGGGTCCTGTAGGTAGGCAGAGTTCAACAGTTCATTTTTGGTTCAGAGGTTAGTGTTTGGACAGGAGTGAGGCAGGCTTGGGCAGAGACTAACACTAATTAAATGTTTTGAAGAAGAAACAAAAACAAAAACAAAAGTCGTGATAATTTTCACACCATAATAATACTGCTTTTAAACCTTAATTTCTCAAGTTCAAAACCATAAGAAAGGAAAAGATTAAAACAGAATACAGGGTGTTGGAAATTATTTAGCATCTTCATACCTTGTATGATAGATTTACAGGGTTGATTCTGGACTGCAAAGGCTTGCCATGTCTTTTAGGAACGCTGTTACCTCAGTAATAACGCACCTGCAGATCATCTCAAACTCCTCATTTGTGATGACTTCTTTGGAGTGGCTCCACTCTTTACCACCAGCCTTACAGTTCGATGTTGCACTGTGACAAGGTGTTTGTCTTTTAACTGGTGGCTTGGGTTTTGGCTGGCGCCAGTGACTACCCCCCTGGTTCTGTTGCATCACTTGGGGACTTACTTTGCGCTTCTTATTAGGCCTGTTGTCAGTTTGAATGTTTAACACTCTAACTTTGCCTTTTCCTGCTCTGTCTGAACGGACACGTGTTTCCCACACAAGCTGAGCATATCTGCGAGTCTCCTGTTATGCAATGCATGGTCACATCATACTGCATGCTGGCACGCTGGAGGTTGTGAAGAAACAAGGACTTAAAAGTGTGGTCTTCTTCAAGACTTGGAGCATAACATCCCTGAAAATAAGCTGTCTTTAAACGGTGGAAATATTCTCTGGGAGGTTCATACTGTCTTTGCAAAACTGTCAAAGCATTAATAGTGGCAGCTGCTTCATCTGTAAACATGGTACTCTTCTCTAAGAGCCTGGCAGAGAGCTGGATAACTGTCACTAATTTTGGGAGGAAGAGTTTTTATGAACACATGAACACTCTTAGCTGTTGTTTTCCAAATAAGCCTCAGCTTTTCACGATCAGAAGGAAAACGCAAATCAAGAAGACAATCTTTTTTAATTCTCTCGACAGAGCTAACAGACTTTGTTGAATACCTTCATCCTCCTTCCTTAACTTTATGATAATTTTGGACCAACCCTCTTACAAACCGCAATATTTTCATCTGAACGATTTTCTTCTAGGGGCTGTTTACTACTTTGCATCCCTCTCAAAGTCTCTTCCTTTTTACTTCTCTCTTTTCCCGACCCTCTGATACCACCCACTGGAGTCGATTCCCCAAACTCCATCTCATCATCTCCCTCATCCTCAACCTGAGACGCCATAGCAGTCCAGTCACAAACTAGTTTTATATCAACTGCCCTGACGCAAGATCTGCTATCCATGCTTTGTGTCGGTCACAGCCTTGTTCTCAAGACCCAACTGGACCCGTAGCAAAGCATCCTCCTAAAATATTAATCCGGCGTTTTGTTTTTATCTTTATCTGGTAACTACATCTCCCAGTGTGCTTTTCAAACAGAACTAGTACATTTCCTGCTTCCTGTTCCATAGAACTTGTTGATTCGATGAAAGGACACACAGGTCTTTGTCTTTTTAGAGCTGGTGATTGGTGGGACTGATGTCAGTCAGTTTGGTTTAGTCTGATTCTATTGGCTCTACGGATTGAAAGGAGGGGTCGTTTGTTAAATTCGGACCAACCAAACTGGAGTGATTGCCCTGCATAAAGCTGCCTGTCGATTAATGTGAATGCTGTTGGACCAGTATCGGCAATTTAAAAAACTAAACTAAACTAAACGCCTAGGTATGTCTTTACTAAAAGCCTTGTAACTTTTAGAGATAGCTGTAGTTATCTTTGCAGTGAGATAACATGCTCAATTAAATTTGGGAATGTTATTTTGAGCTCAAACTTAGATTTGAAGTTAACTTTTTTGAAGCACACTGAGTTAAAGACTGTCCTATTAAATGAGCTGTACGGGTAAAGTTGACTGCATTAAATATTAAACTAAAATATTACACTAAAAATCCTCAAATGTTAGCCAAAAATATCGTACTCGTACTCGTCGTCTTCTGCTTATCTGGGACCGGGTCGCGGTGGCAGCAGACTGAGCAGAGACAACCAGACGTCCCTTACCCCAGACACCTCCTCCAGCTCCTCCGGGGGGAGCCCAAAGTGTTCCCAGGCCAGCCGAGAGACATAGTCCCTCCAGCGTGTCCTTGGCCGTCCCCTGGGCCTCCTCCCGGTGGGACGTTCCTGGAACACCTCCCGAGGAACCGCCACCTTAACGTGGTGGAGGGGTTTGAATGCTCAAATGATCCTAGAGGCTATGTTGTCTGGGGCTTAAATGCCCCTGGTAGGGTCTCCCATGGCAAACAGGCTCTAGGTGACGGGTCAGACAAAGAGCGGTTCAAGAATCCTTCATGAGGACAAATATATAGAGGCACGTGACACGACAGTGACACCTGGAGAGGCGTGATCAGGAGGAATGGCCTCCCCGATCTGAATCCGAGTGGTGCTTTGTTATTGGACTTCTGTGCTAGTCACAGATTGTCCATAATGAACACCATGTTCAGACATAAGGGTGTCCATCAGTGCACTTGGCACCAGGACACCCTAGGCAGGAGGTCAATGATTGACTTTGTTTTCGTATCATCAGACCTTCGGCCGCATGTTTTGGACACTCGGGTGAAGAGAGGGGCTGAGCTGTCCACTGATCACCACCTGGTGGTGAGTTAGATCCGCTGGAGGAGGAGAAAGCCGGACAGACTTGGCAGGCCCAAGTGCATAGTGAGGGTCTGCTGGGAACGTCTGGCGGAGCCCTCGGCCAGGGATGTATTCAACTCCCACCTCCGGGAGAGCTTTGACCAGATTCCGGGGGATGTTGGAGACATAGAGTCCGAGTGGACCATGTTCTCCACATCTATTGTCGATGCTGCTGCCCGTAGCTGCGGCCGTAAGGTCTGCGGTGCCTGTCGCGGCGGCAATCCCACAACCTGGTGGTGGACACCGACAGTAAGGGATGCTGTCAAGGTGATGAAGGAGTCCTATCGACTGTGGTTGGCTTGTGGGACTCCTGAGGCGGCTGACGGGTACCGTGAGACCAAGCGTGCTGCGGCCCGGGCTGTGGCAGAGGCGAAAACTCGGGCCTGGGAGGAGTTCGGTGAGGCCATGGAGGAAGACTACCGGTTGGCCTCGAAGCGATTCTGGCAAACCGTCCGGTGCCTCAGGAGGGGGAAGCAGTGCTTCGCCAACACTGTTTACAGTGGGGGTGGGGAGCTGGTGACCTCGACTGGGGACATTATCGGGCGGTGGAAGGAGTACTTCGAGGAGCTCCTCAATCCTGCCATCACGCATTCCCTGGTGGAAACAGAGGCTGGGGATTCGGGGTTGGACTCTTTCATCACCCAGGCTGAAGTCACAGAGGTGGTTAAAAAGCTCCGCGGTGGCAAGGCTTCGGGGGTGGATGAGATCCGCCCTGAGTACCTCAAATCTCTGAATGTTGTGGGGCTGTCATGGTTGACACGCCTCTTCAACATTGCGTGGCGGTCGGGGACAGTGCCTCTGGACTGGCGGACTGGGGTGGTGGTCCGCCTTCATAAGAAGGGTGACCGGAGGGTGTGTTCCAACTACAGGGGGATCACACTCCTCAGCCTCCCTGGTAAGGCCCATGCCAGGGTATTGGAGAGGAGAGTCCGGCCGATAGTTGACCCTCAGCTTCAGGAGGAGCAGTGTGGTTTTCGTCCCGGCCGTGGAACACTGGACCAGCTCTATACCCTCTACAGGGTACTTGAGGGTTCATCAGAGTTTGCCCAACCGGTCCACATGTGTTTTGTGGACCTGGAGAGAGCATTCGACTGTGTCCCTCATGATGCCCTGTGGGGGGTGCTCCAGGAGTATGGAATCGGGGGCCCTTTATTAGGGGCCATCCGGTCCCTGTACGAGCGGAGCAGGAGTTTGATCCGCATTGCTGGCACTAAGTCGGATCTGTTCCCGGTGCATGTTGGACTCCGGCAGGGCTGCCCTTTGTCACCGGTCCTGTTCATAACTTTTATGGACAGGATTTCTAGACGCAGCCAAGGGCCGGAGGGGGTCTGGTTTGGGGACCAGTGGATTTCGTCTCTTCTTTTTGCAGATGACGTGGTCCTGCTGGCCCCCTCTAGCCAAGACCTACAGCATGCGCTGAGGCAGTTCGCAGCCGAGTGTAAAGCGGCTGGGATGAAGATCAGCTCCTCCAAGTCAGAGGCCATGGTACTCCACCGGAAAAGGGTGGCTTGTCCTCTTCAGGTTGGAGGAGAGTTCCTGCCTCAAGTGGAGGAGTTCAAGAATCTCGGGATCTTATTCACGAGTGAGGGAAGAATGGAGCGGGAGATCGACAGACGGATCAGTGTGGCTGCCACAGTAATGGGGGCACTGTGGGGGTCCGTTGTACTGAAGAGAGAGCTGAGCCGAAAAGCGAAGCTCTCGATTTACCAGTCGGTCTACGTTCCTACCCTCACCTATGGCCATGAACTTTGTGTCATGACCGAAAGAACGAGATCCCAGATAAAAGCGGCTGGAATGAGCTTCCTCCGTTAGAGATAGGGTGAGGAGCTCGGCCATCTGGGAGGGGCTCGGAGTAGAGCCGCTGCTCCTCCACATCGAGAGGAGCCAGTTGAGGTGGCTCGGGCATCTATACAGGATGACTCCTGGACATCTTCCTCGGGAATTAAAAAATGTTAATTAAGCAGTTCATCTTGAATTCATTGTTTTACTGAACATATAGTTAAAATACTGCTTACCTTTTTACTTGACTCCTAATATTTTTGGAACAAGTGTTTGACTGTCTCTTCAGAAAACTATAATTATGCTACTGATCAATTTTGCAGCTGAATGGCAGCGCTCAGGTTAAAGTGCCCAGCCATTACATCTCCTCTCAGATTTTAGCGCCCCCTGGACCAGCATCATCCCTCTCCAGACCAGCAGTTCCCACAGAGTCAAAAGCTTCTACCTCCTCCTCTGATGGGGGGCCAAATTCCCCTACATCACCCAGTAAGTTTCCTCAAAACTCATTATTTATATACTACAAGTATACACAGAATGCATATGTTTTCATGCTTTGTTTTAATCTTTACAAGCTTAATGGTTCAGGTGCAGAAGTGACACAGCTTGATGGTTGTAATCTGACCTTAAGGAGCTCTGCTTGTTTTCTGTCTTTTGTGCTGTCTAAAGCTGTCAAAGATATGAAAAAACAAGATTAGCTAATTAGCTATTATTAACAATAGCAATCACGACATTTAGAAGAATAAATGAATTTATTGCTGTCTTTTTTTACATTTCACTGTGGTGATTTTAGGTGAATACCAAATACTTTTCACTGGATTATTCCTTCAGTAATTTCACTCTATTTCTAAACATTTTGTCTAAAGCATAATTTTTACAGCAGTTTAGCAGAGGTCGAAAACGTATCAGAGATTCTATGTGTTGAAGGGTGCTATTAATCCATCCATAAAATGGAGTGTAAATGTTCTAGGGGTTCCTTCTAAAGACTTGCCCAACAACAAATAATGAAGGAATGTTATGTTCTGATGCCTAAACTTCAGTAATTGAGGAGACCCTACCTGTAGGATAGAGGGGCCTCCCAATCTGGAAAATAAAAACAACCACAGACTTAGTTTGTCATTCAGTTTTATTTAAAATAATGCTAAATTTATGGTGCTTTACACTTTTAAAAAATATGTTTTCCTTGCCTTCCTTTATGCTAGAGAAGGATTTTTTTGATAATACTGCTTTAAGTGACCTTGGATATTTGGATATTTTTTAGCATACTCCGCTCCTGGGACCCCCCCGGCCACTCGATCTTCCTTTGTGGCAGTCAACCCTCGAGACCCAGGGGGATTGTACCAAGCCCAGGTTAGTAAAGATATTTCATCAATTCTGGGATCGGGTTATGACGCTGTTGATTGGTATGAATACTTAGTATATATCAATAACAACTTTGAGACTTAAATAAAAAATATAATAATTTCTCAGTTTGAAATGCTGACATTTAATCCTGTTGCCTAAGAATTAGGCAGTTTTTACATATGTAACAAAGAGTGCATTAATATGAAGAGAAAGATGCACTGCTGCAAGGTGTTTACTACCCGGTCATGTCTATCTGTGCACTGTGCGAATAGTTTTGAGCCCACTAAGTAGTGAAAGTAAATTGTTCTTTACTCATAGAGGCTTCAAAACAACTGGAAGGATCAGTTAAAAGGTAACTAAAGGTTGAAGAAGGTATGTGAGGCACAAATTCACCCCATTACCTTGATTGACCATGCACCATAAACTATGATGGTGATGGAACAAACAATAACTCCACCTGTAAAACTCCAAAAGTATTAAAATTTCATTACAAAATATGAAGATCTTTCCGGGTGTCCTCTAAGAGCAGTAAAAACTGTCTTGCTTGATAAAATAATTTCTTATTCTTCGTATAAGATAAAAAAGAAAAACGACCTCAATTCAAAATAGAACAGAAAATAAAGGCTTAGCCCCAAAAAGAAAATCTTTTAAATGAAATAAGAAAACTAAAGTTAAAGCTAAATTAAATACTGGAAGAAGACCACCATACAGAGGTTCCAGCATCTCTCTGCCGGGCTTTTTAACCATACGAGCAGACAGAGATTTAAAGAGGAGCGGCAAATGTAAAGGAGGACTGGCATAACTTGTGAACGACAGATGGTGTCATCCAGGACATGTTACTGTGAAGTGTCATCTCTTCAGTCCAGATATTGAACTGTTAGCAGTATGTTTTCGTTCATATTATTTACCCAGAGAGTTCACCAGTGTTATTTTGGCAACAGTATACATTCCACCTTCCACTTTTGCCGACACTGCATGTGATGCCATCAGCTCAGTTGTTGCTAAGCTACAGACACAACAACCCAATGCGTTTGTGGCAATTTCTAATGATTTTAACCATGCTTCACTCTCTGCTACACTTCCAACGTTTCAATAGTTTGTCAGCTGCTCTACCAGAAAAAAACTAAACGTTGGATTTGTTTTATGCAAATGTCAAGGACTCATACATCTCTACAGCAAGACCTCCTCTAGGCAAATCAGATAATAATCTTGTTTTTCTCTGCTCGAAATATAAGCCCCTTGTTCAGAGACAACCTGTAATAAAGAGGACTGTGAGAAAATGGTCACAGGAAGCTGAAGAAGCCCTGCAAGGTTGCTTTGAGGCTACAGACTGGGACGCACTGTGCCAGCCACATGGAGAGGACATCAATCCCATGACTGAGTGTGTAACCGACTATATAAACTTCTGTATGGATAACAGCATCCCCACCAGAACCTTCCACCAGAACTTTCCATTCCATTGAGATGCTTCCCTAATAACAAACCATGGATCACCAGTGACTTGAAGGACCTGCTTAACTTGAAAAAAAAGAGCCTTCAGAGAGGGAGACAGAGAATTGTTAAGGAGTATACAGAAGCAACTTAAAATCAAGATAAGAGACAGCAAGGAGGTGTACAAGAAGAAGCTGGAGAGCAAGCTCCAGCAAAACAATATCAGAGATGTGTGGTCAGGGATGAAGATCTGTTTCAGTTTATTTATATAGCACCAATTCACAACACATGTCATCTCAAGGCACTTCACAAAAGTCAGGTACATACATTACAATTAATCCTAATCATTGAACAGTGCAGTCAGATTGAGTTATTTATTCAAATTGGATAAAAAGTTTTTCTCTCTAAGGAAAGGAAACCCAGCAGATTGCATCCAGTCAGTGAGTTGCAGCATTCCCTCCTCCCGGATGAACATGTAGAGACAGTGGACAGTCACTGGCGTTGACTTTGCAGCAATCCCTCATATTGAGAATGCATGTAGCGACAGTGGAGAGGAAAAACTCCCTTTTAACAGGAAGAAACCTCCAGCAGAACCAGAACCAGGCTCAGTGTGAGCGGCCATCTGCCACGACCGACTGGAGGTTAGAGAGAACAGAGCAGAGACACAAAGAGAACAAAGAAGCACTGATCCAGGAGTACTTTCTATGGGAAGGAAAAGTAAATGTTAATGGATGTAGCTCCTTTAGTCGTTTCACCTAGAAAGAAAAGAACAGATAAACTGAGCCAGTTTTCAAGGTTAGAGTCTGAAGAGAGCAGATAGAGTTAGTCACAGTAAAAGCTCAGCCAGTTGTAAGATCTCAGGCTTCAAGCAGAAGGATGATCAGACCGATGGAGGTCTGGACAGAGCCAATGAACTGAACACATTCTTCAATAGGTTCAGTTCAGAAACAGGCTCAGCATCCTCCTATCCTGCTCAGAGCCAAACAGACATTCCACCCTCCTTTGACCCGCAGCACCTACAGCTGTCCAGTAACACCTCAAATGTTTTATCTTCCACCTCAGCCATAGACCCTTCTGCTTCTACATGTTTGCTTTCAACCATATCAGAAGATGTTGATGCTCCCTTTGCCTTCCCCTTCCACCTGTGTGTCTCAAGACGTCAGGTGAAGATGGAATTGGAGAGACTGTCAGCCTTAGAGTCCTGAAGGGCTGTGGGTCAGTAAAAAATTACAATAGTCCAGCCTTGAAGTAACAAATGCATGGACTAGTTTTTCAGCGTCACTCCTAAATAGGATGTTTCTAATTTTGGAAAGGTTCCGGAGGTGACAGAATGAAATCATAGAAACCTGTTTAATATGGGATTTAAATGACATGTCTTGGTCAAATTACCGGAGGTCAATTTAATGTGGTTAAGTGATTGACTAAGCAGTTTCTTTTTCAATGACTCCGGTCCAAAGACAAAAACTTCTGTCTTGTCTGAATTTAGAAGCAGAAAGTTTAAAGTCATCTAAGTTTTTATGTCTTTAAGACATACTTGTAGTCTATCTAACTAGGTGGGCTCATCAGGATTTATGGATAAGTAAAGCTGAGTCATCAGCGTAACAGTGAAAATGTATCCTATGCTGGCTGATAATTTTACCTATTGGTAGCATATATACTGCTCAAAAAAATAAAGGAAACACTCAAATAACACATCCTAGATCTGAATGAATGAAATATTCTCATTGAATACTTTGTTCTGTAGAAAGTTGAATGTGCTGACAACAAAATCACACAAAAATCATCAATGGAAATCAGATTTATTAACCAATGGAGGCCTGGATTTGGAGTCACACACAAAATTAAAGTGGAAAAACACACTACAGGCTGATCCAACTTTGATGAAATGTCCTTAAAACAAGTCAAAATGAGGCTCAGTATTGTGTGTGGCCTCCATGTGCCTGTATGACCTCCCTACAACGCCTGGGCATGCTCCTGATGAGACGGCTGATGGTCTCCTGAGGGATCTGCTCCCAGACCTGGACTAAAGCATCCGCCAACTCCTGGATAGTCTGTGGTGCAACGTGACGTTGGTGGATGGAGCGAGACATGATGTCCCAGATGTGCTCAATCGGATTCAGGTCTGGGGAATGGGCGGGCCAGTCCATAGCTTCAATGTCTTCATCTTGCAGGAACTGCTGACACACTCCAGCCACGTGAGGTCTAGCATTGTCCTGCATTAGGAGGAACCCAGGGCCAACGCACCAGAATATGGTCTCACAAGGGGTCTGAGGATCTCATCTCTGTACCTAATGGCAGTCAGGCTACCTCTGGCAAGCACATGGAGGGCCATGCGGCCCTCCAAAGAAATGCCACCCAAAACCATTACTGACCCACTGCCAAACCGGTCATGTTGAAGGATGTTGCAGGCAGCAGATCGCTCTCCACAGTGTCTCCAGACTGTCACTTCTGTCACGTGCCCAGTGTGAACCTGCTTTCATCTGTGAAGAGCACAGGGCGCCAGTGGCGAATTTGCCAATCCTGGTGTTCTCTGGCAAATGCCAAGTGTCCTGCACGGTGTTGGGCTGTGAGCACAACCCCCATTTGTGGACGTCGGGCCCTCATACCATCCTCATGGAGTCGGTTTCTAACTGTTTGTGCAGACACATGCACATTTGTGGCCTGCTGGAGGTCATTTTGTAGGGCTCTGACAGTGCTCCTCCTGTTCCTCCTTGCACAAAGGTGGAGGTAGCGGTCCTGCTGCTGGGTTGTTGCCCTCCTACGGCCTCCTCCACGTCTCCTGGTGTACTGGCCTGTCTCCTGGTAGCGCCTCCAGGCTCTGGACACTACGCTGACAGAAACAGCAAACCTTCTTGCCACAGCTCGCATTGATGTGCCATCCTGGATGTGCTGCACTACCTGAGCCACTTGTGTGGGTTGTAGAGTCCGTCTCATGCTACCACGAGTGTGAAAGCACACCAACATTCAAAAAGTGACCAAAACATCAGCCAGAAAGCATAGGTACTGAGAAGTGGTCTGTGGTCCCCACCAGCAGAACCACTCCTTTATTGAGTGTGTCTTGCTAATCGCCAAAGATTTCCCCTGTTGTCTTTTCCATTTGCACAACAGCATGTGATATTGATTGTCAATCAGTGTTGCTTCCTAAGTGGACAGTTTGATTTCACAGAAGTTTGATGTACTTGGAGTTATATTGTGTTGTTTAAGTGTTCCCTTTATTTTTTGAGCAGTGTATATAGTGAAGACAATTGGCCCAAGCACTGAACCCTGTGGTGCTCCACAATTAACCCTGGAGTTTAAAGATGATTCATCGTTTACATGAACAAACTGGAATCTGTCAGACAAATAAGATTTAAATCAGCCTAGGGCTGTTCCCCTGATCCCTACAGCATATTGCTCTGAAACCTGACTGAAACTCTTCAAACAGGCCATTGCTGTGTAAATTTGATTAGCAACTATTTTCTCAAGAATTTTAGATAAGAACGGAAGATTGGATATAGGTCTGTAATTTTTCAAGTCATCTCGATAAAGTGAAGGTTTCGTTAGTAAAGGTTTAATTACAGCTACATTAAAAGCTTGTGGTACATATCCATTTACTAAGGATAGATTAATCATATCTAAAATGGGGCTGGTAATCAGAGGGAACACTTCCTTAAATAATTTGGTTGGGATTAGGTCTAACATACAAGTTAAAGATTTAGATGTATATATACAGTATATACTTCTAATGCAGCTAGTCATTATTTTTTAGAATGGGTAGCTGGTTTTCATTAGTTGCTATTATTTTAATGTCTTTTATATCTCAATTAGTCTATTTTCTAGGTGCAGGATTCAAAAAGGGTCAGAGAATTGTATTAATTAAATTGTGAACGTGAGTATGAAATCTCAACCATTTCAAAATCTGATTAAATTACAGCTGACTGTAACTAGGTCCTGTGGGGAAAAAAACACTCCACATCAATTTACAAGGCTTAATAAAATTGATAAACACAAAAATGAAGGGTATATATCTTATTATCTTAGTTTGTCTTAGTCAGTTTTATAAACCCACACATACAACTTTAAAAATAACTTTATTATGGTACTGTTGAGGATCAGACCTGTTTTTGTAGTCTCTAATTGTTATTGTGAGAACCCTTAGTTGGCATAAAGAAAATTCCTTATTTAATAAATAATGCTGGACGTCAGACAGTTTAAAATGTTTTGCCCTTGAAGCAGGTGGTTCATGGGCTGGCCAGGACCCCGTTTACCTCTTTCCAACTGCTCCCCAGACCTAAAAAACTCAAAATCCCAAGTAGTCTCAGACCAGGAAACAATGTAAATTAAATTTATCATGCCACATATACCCTAATTTTTAATTAGTGTGAAACAGTCATTCATTTTCACAAAAACAGACAGACGGAATGGACAGACATTGGCCACATAAAAGTTCGATTAAACCGTAAATACCAAATTTGAAAAAAAAAAATCTCTTCTCCACCACATTTTGTGTCAGCGGTGCTGTATTCGACCTTATCTTGTTTTAACTTGCCAACCAGGCGGTACAACACCATTTTCTGGTCCAAATCAGAGCTTACTGCTTTATCTCTCAGACACCAAAGTTTATTCACAGTATAGTTTATTCAGTGAGCTAGCGTTGTTAGCTTAGCGTCTGTCAGTCAAGGTTCGTCAGTGTAACCTGTCCCCCAAATGCTCTTCCGCTAGCTCACTGTTTTTGACTCACACACATGTACAGTACATTGGCCAGTTAATTATACACTTTTATATTCTCACAGCTGTCTACTCACAAGGAAGTGGGCAGCTTTTAAATCTTTTATGAAGATTACAGAGGTTTAAACTCAAAAACTTCCCCTTGGAATTATTTTTCGAACTTTTTAAGAAAGTTTCAGGAGCAGACAAACCTTTCAGGATGGTTGCTTTTATATTGCATGCGAGGGAAAGACTATTTTCCCCCACATGCACTTAAGGAACTTCAAACCTACTCCCTTAGACTGTAGTATCTTTAGAGGGTCGTACCTCTCCCTCTCGGACTGTCACGGTTACTGTAACCGTGACAGTCCGAGAGGGAGAGGTACGACCCTCTGAGTTTTTGAGAATGGAATAAGATGTGTGGAGCGACAGTCGCTCCACACATCTTATTCCATTCTCAAAAACTCACTAAAACCATTCTGAACCATTTCTCTGCCTCCAAGGGTATAAAAACCAGCTAACTCAGAACCAACCACCCAGCCAAAGTGAACACTGGAGATTTAAAAAGGAATGTCCTCACCTGTTAGTTTGCTGCCGCAGGCTGTTATATCCTGTTCCTTTGTGGCCCCTAGCCTAGAAGTGGTATTTCGCTTCCGGGGTGCGGGAGGAAACACCCTAACCCTAACCCTAACCCTAACACTGTGATGGCAGTTAGACGCCTCGGAGTTCCTCCGGGTCTTTTTCCTCAGAGGCGACCCCTCTGTCTATAAAACTTTCTCTCAAAGGAACTACTCCCAAGCAGAACTAAACTTTTAACACTTTTATTTTAAATAAGACAGAGGAATGGTTACATAGATCAGCACTGAGGCTCCCGTCCTGGATCGTCTCAGAGATCAAAGTGACGAAGCACCCCCAAAAGGTTACATGTCCCTTGCACTCCCGTGACTTACACTCTCTCAGTGTTTATTAGTAGACTATGTGTCACCGCTGTGGTGCCTATCTGATAGGGTGTGTAATAGCAGGTGTCCCATCCTTAATTTAAGTTTTGCTGCAGCGTTCTAATATACCTGGTTACAGTGTTCCACAATCAATCCCAATGCACTTAACCCTATGTCATCAAACCGTAGGTCATTTGTCCTTGTAATGTACCTCAATAAGTATTCTTATCCATATCCTAACAAAAGTGAAATATTATAATTTATACTTTAACATTATGGTGTGTGTGAGTGTATTTGTGTGAAAACTCATCTATAAGTAATAATATTGCTAACACCACCTTTTTTTGTAGTGTTATAGTATATAAAATGAAAATGAACTCTGAGGTATCAATAAATAAAAAATCTAAATGTATGCTTGGATACAATTTTCTGAAATCTGAAAGCTTTCTGCAAGGCATTTATAGAGTTGTGTCCTACTTTACTCACAATAAATTTAAATACAGCTTGAACGTAAATCATCTTAAATGTGTGTATAGGCATGTTATTTTAGTTTTTTCTAATAGGCATACAATAATGGTTATCAGAAATTCGAGTTGGCTAAAAAAATAAATCTCAATTGAAGAGAAACATTTGAAATTTTATCATGAAAACATCACAAATTCATGAACAGTTTTGCACAAATGATTATGCATATTAGTAATTTCTTTTAAAACTTCATCCATTTTAAACCACTGGCGTGTCCATATTGCAGTGGGGGATCTAGAAAATTTACATGTGGGGGCAAAGGAGGCACAAAAGGTCTAGGCAGGGTGGCAATACTGGACCTCTTCATTGAAGTTCATTGATCTAAAAAATATCAGTTTTCACTGCCTTTCTGCGTTGTAGGATTTGCTTTTATTATGACATAAAATTATGACGTATATTGACTACATCTATTAAGCCTGGACTGTCTAACCTCTTAGCATACATGTAGACGTGCAGACATGTTATTTATTAAAACATCTAATTTCTCTGCACTGGCATTTATACAGAGAATAAGCACATACCAATGGTCCAGCTGGATAGGCTGGATTCCCTGACTCTGTGCCTTCCTTCTCTCCTTTATCAGTTTTCTCTGGACCATCTTCCTTCCTTCTCTCTCTCTGAATCTGAAGTATTCTCATCTTTACCGCTTACGCTAACATCATTTTCCTCATCTTTACTCATTTCTTCACCTGTTGCACTTTCATTGGCCACCTTGACCTATGATCCCCCTGGTCTCTCTATCATTCTATCTTTCTACCTCAAATCTCACAGTCTCTTCTCTTTTTTCTGATCCCTTACTTTTTTGCCAAAGTACTTTTAAATGTCCTTTTCATTGTGTTCTGCAATGTGCAAGCATCAAGATTTGGAAAAATTAGCCCATTTTTTACCACAAGAAGTCTCTAACAAAATATAAAAACAGAAATTATCACTTTGATACAGGTCACACAAGCACTTATAGTTAGAAATCTTATTGTCATGTCAGCCAGTTTATTATTTTCCCGATCAGACCGATAGGGAAAATGTATCCAGGGGCGGACTGGCCATCGGGAGCACCGGGACATATCCTGGTGGCCTAGCTGCTGGCCTGGCCCACTCTGTGTTTGCTAAGAGATGGGACCAATGGTTTGGTTCGGGTCGAGCTTAAAAGGCAATCCATGTCGTTCATGCGGCTCACAATCTGCCTGGCTGAAACTCTCAGACTGTAGTAGAGATAGGGAAAGACAGACATGCCCCCTTCTTTCTTCTTTCAAAAGCTATCTGACACAGCAGTGCAGAGACACACAGCAGGCTGCGCGCCGGACAACTAGACTATTTAAATGGAGCGAGAGCGACAGTTAAAGGAGGGCAGCTCCACTATGAGGAACCAAGGGGGTCAAAACTGTACAAATAAATATGAATAAAATATGAAATATAATAATAAAATGAAATATAATATATACATATATAATATATAAATATGTTAAGGCACTTCAAATCTTAAAATTGGTTTATTGGTAAGGATCTGGAAAAAATATTTGTTTAATAATAAAATGTCCAGGAATTCAGCTTTAGTGTTTCTTTCATGGACTCCACTAATAAATTACATAAATATTGAAATATTTTGTTTAATCTTTATTTAACCAGGTACTTGTTGAAATTAAGAAAATAATATATATGTCAGTACAGTGAGCAGCAGTAGTGCTGCAAGAGCTCCTGTTGTCATGGAGGTGGTGGACAGCAGCAGTAAGGAGTGGTAACCTCCAGGTACAATCTGAGCACAAAACACACCTGCAGGCTATGCTTAGATTACTTTGTGCCTCGCTCGTGATGATCTATATACAACTAACTTTACAAGAATTAATTATTTACAATTTTAATTTCATTTCGCAAAACAGCCAGAAGTACTGAGTGAGACAGAGAGAGAGAAATTTTGAAAGGCAAGTACAGCAATAGACATGAAAGTCAAGGGAAGCCATTTGATTATTTTTCCCGCCCTCACTGCACGGATTTGGATATATTTTTCAATACCACCAAAATCAGAGTCAGCGAATAATTCCAAATCATTTGTTGTATGATACTATGATTGATTGTCATATTAGTGAGTTTAAAAGGGGTTGTACATAGCATAATGTAGGTGAACATAATTTCTGTTTATGTGATTTGAGTGCATAATATTGCACCACAGCAGAAACCTTTATTTTGTAGACAAATATCCCTATTTGCGGAAGAGAGATTTCATATTATATGTGAATACAATATGTGAATATATGTGATTTATTTGAGTGAGTAAAGTGCAATAAAAAAAGTAAAGTGAATACAAATGTAAATGATTATAAGGAGTAAAAAAATAATTTAGAAATATATTTACAAAATTGACTAAATGTATTTAAATAACTTACAAAAATTCAGCAACCCAAGAGGATTGCTCTTATTTTGGTTTGAAATTTCAGGTTCAACTAATCAATTAAGATCTTATTTTAGGTTTCTGTGTGCACATTATTTTAACTGTATTAAACCTTTTCCTTCCCATAGAAAGTACTCCTGGATCAGTGCTTCTTTGTTCTCTTTGTGTCTCTGCTCTGTTCTCTCTAACCCCCAGTCGGTCGTGGCAGATGGCCGCTCACGCTAAGCCTGGTTCTGCTGGAGGTTTCTTCCTGTTAAAAGGGAGTTTTTCCTCTCCACTGTTGCTACATGCATGCTCAGTATGAGGGATTGCTGCAAAGTCAACGCCAGTGACTGTCCACTGTCTCTACATGCTCATCCAGGAGGAGTGAATGCTGCAAGTCACTGACTGGATGCAATCTGCTGGGTTTCCTTAGATAGACAAACTTTTTATCCAATTTGAATAAATAACAGAATCTGACTGCACTGTTCAATGATTCGGATTAATTGTAATGCATGTACCTGACTTTTGTGAAGTGCCTTGAGACGACATGTGTTGTGAATTGGCGCTATATAAATAAACTGAATTGAATTAAAACTGAACTGAACTGTATTAAGACTAGGTAACCTAAGCCTATTCACTAATAAGACCAAATCCAACTACTCTGTAGCTCTTCCCAAAAGTCTCCTTCAAGAACAAAGCTTATCACAAACATCTATGTTCGTCAAACCCACAAAGTCTGTGTCGATGATTATCATCTATTTTAAGGACCTTTAATGCCAATCAGGTCCTAATCCATCATTGCTATTCACCACTATATATGTAACAAAGAGCATTGATAATGATGAAACTCTAGAGCTGAATATCAAAAGAATGGAGGCTCCCATTCTATTGTGGTCCATAAACATCTTAAAACAATGTAAAACATTAAAACAAAATAAAGACAAAACTTGAATATATAACAGGAGATAGAAAAACGTCAGTTAAATTCTGAGCAGCAAGTCAGTGTATTTTAGTCTGTCCGTAGTCTTCCTGGAACAGTTTGTAGTCTCCTGGATTAGTTCTTTTCAATTTTATTATTCGTCCTGGTTCAAGGTCCCATAACGTCTTCATGTGTCCATAGGTCTCAGAGTCCAACGCTCAAAAAAGGGGTCCTTGAACTTTTTGATATCTTTTACAGTTTTTCTACAATTTTTGTTTAAACTTTAATACAATTTTTTCAGATTTTCAGTAATGTAATCCAATGACAGAATTCGTCAGTTGCTAGAGAGTACACTCTAACTTTGTGAATAACCTGAGAAAGGACGAAGAAACTCTCCTCACTCGCTCAATTGGCATTCTACCTATACAAATTATACATCAAAACATAGGATTCTCTTTAGTGATTAAGAAAATGTCACCCTCATTGATGTGAGACTAACAGTTATCCAGCGACACCCCCGACAAGTCACCTTGAATGGGAAACCTATAGGAATTTGAGAAGAAATCAGAGCAAAAAATCCTTAAACTCACATGTTTTCGAATCACCGCCTCTCGTAAACTGTTTGAGGTAGAGACATGAGCCTTGTGCAAATTTATTTTCAGACTTTGCTGGCGCTCACAGTTAAGGAATTATTTTGATACCTTTTATCGTTTTGTCATAAAAAAGGTTTGTTTAGGAGTAACAAATCTGTCCTTCCCAAAATCGCTTGAAATTGAAAAATGTCAAAATTATCGACGTTTCTACACTGTCACATCTCCTACACGGATTTATGTAGACACATGTTGTTCACCGATGCCTGTTGATACCTACAGGCCAAAAAATGTTTGGATACCTTTTATCGTTTACTCGTGAAGTAGGTTTGTATGAGAGTGAAAAATTCGCCTTCACTCAGGTTAAAAATTGTCAAAATTATCCACTTTTTCACAGGGTTTCACCTACCAGACAGATTTTTGTAGAAACCTGAAAAGCTCCATGATTGTTCAGCAAGGCCTGCTGATTCATACGGTGCATGAATAAAATCGATAGCCCTTATAGTTTCTGAGTTATTAGACGTTGTTCGAGAGCATGTTCAGGCAGTTTTTGTCTTTTTCTCCATTTTTCCCTTTGTTTTCACCTAGTGTTGTGCCTTGATTATATTTTCAGCAAAAAAGTGTTAATATTCTCGTTCCCCTGTCTGTTCTGAGAGAAAAGGTCCAAAAATGACGTCGATAGCCCTTACGGTTTCCGAGATATGGGCGGTAGTTCGGGAGCATGCACCTCCATGTTAAAAACCCAGGCCAGGGGGATACAGAGTGTCGCGCTGCGTGAGTGAGAAACGGCAGGCTAACCCTGACCCTATCCCTAAGCTTTTGACCATCTTCATAGAGAGCAACTACATGGCGGGCATTTGTCTGGAGTACTTAAACAGCATGTACTGATGTTCCAACAGCTAGATAACAGTGATTAATTAAAGTGCTAATGTTAGTATTTAAGCTAACATTAGCATTTAGGGTTATTTTCACTTATAGGGCTAAATGAACATATTGAATGAAGCAAGTTAATGTTACCCAACATGCTAGTGTTGGCCCACATGCTAATCTTACTATTTAAGCTAACGTTACCATTTTAGCCAATTTTCAGCCAATTTTATAGTACCCTGTTTCAACAACAATTCGTTTTCAAGTAACCTGAACCACCTCAACTGGCTCCTCTCAACGTGGAGAAGCAGTGGCTCTGCGTGAGTCCAGAGTTGAGGTCAACAGCACACCCTCCCCACTGTATCCAGTGTTGGTTGTGTACCTCGTCCCCCCCGAGGTGCTGGATGGTGGACCAGAATCACCATGAAGCCGTATAATAGTCGTTTTCCATGGCCTCTCCGAACTCCTCACACGCCTGAGTTTGTGCCTCAGCAACCACCCAAGCCACATTCCGCTTGGACTGCCAGTACCCATCAGCTGCTTCCGGAGTCCCACAGGCCAAAAGGGCCCGATAGGACTCCTTCTTCAGCCTGACAGCATTCCTCACAGCTGGTGTCCACCAGCGGGTTCGAGGATTGCCGCCGCGACAGGCACCAACAACCTTGCGACCAAGCCGCCTCGGCAATGGAGGTGGGGAACATGGCCCACTCTGCCTCAATGTCCACCACCTCCTCCTGAACTTGTCTGAAGCTTTCCCGGAGGTTGGAGTTGAAGCTCCACTTCTGTCACTGCCAACGTGAGTGTTGAAGTCCCCCAGCAGACCACGGGAGTCTCCCGGAGGGGCGCCCTCCTACACTCCCTCCAAGGACTCTAAAAAGGGTGGGTAGTCTGAACTGCTGTTCGGTGCAAAAGCACAAACAACAGTCAGAACCCATCCCCCCCACCTGTAGGCAGAGGGAGGCTACCCTCTCGTTCACTGGGGTGAACCCCAACGTGCAGGCGCCAAGATGGGGGGCAACAAGTATGCCCACACCAGCTCGGCGCCTCTCACCAAGGGTGTCCAACCCTTCTCAAGGAGACTGGTTCCAGAGCCAGAGCCGTGCGTCGAGGTGAGCCCGACTATATCTAGCCGGAACCTCTCTGCCTCGCACACCAACTCAGGTTCCTTCCCATCTGAGAGGTGACATTCTACGTCCCAAGAGCCAGCTTCTGCAGCCGAGGATTAGACCGCCAAGGTCTCCGCCTTCAGTCACCACCCACAACACATTGCACTCGACCCCCCTTTGGCCCCTCCCACGGGTGTTGAGCCCATCGAAAGGGGGACCCACGTTTCCTCTTTGGGCTGTGCCCGGCCGGTCACCAGCTTGCCCCACCTCCAGGCCGGGCTTCAGAGTGGGGCCCCTGTGACCTCCGTCCTGGCGTGGGAACACTGTTTCCATTTGTGGCAATCATCATAAGGGGTCTGTGGGCTGCACTTTGTCTGATCCCTCACCTAGGCCCTGTTTGCCTTGGGTGACCTGTTGAAGCTTAAAGCTTTGTTTGGTAGATTAAAAGTGCTACTATTGTCTTTACTCTATGTGAAGGTGAATTCTGCATAAACTGCTATAGGCATAAGAGAGTCATTCTTAGCAGGCCTGTTTTGAGTCTTGTCAAAAAAGGGAAAAGCAGCGGTCCAGTTCAGCTTTGGAATGAGGAGTCGATAAGAGCTAATGAAATTGTTATGATGCAACTGTCACGTAGTCTGGTCTTGATATCTTCCAGATGTGAGTCTATTCTCATTTATTTCCGTAAGTACTGCCAAGAGTCTAGTGTCCTTGCTGCCAAACATGTGCGTAAATGGAAAGGGTACACCTGTTTGGTCAAAAGTTTTATGTACACCACAATGACATGACTTGTACATATATTCTGACTCGTGTCAGGGATTTTGGGGATTCTTTGGGATTTTGTATTATGAAGATATAGTCACTGTGTGACTTGATTTCATTGTATCATTGAGACATTAATGAACCACATAATAATGAAAATAAACAATAATAGTTCTGGGCCCAGGAAACAGCTTGATTCAGACTTTCACATGAGTGCAAAAGTTAATTCAGTACCCATTTCAGAATTGTTCTTCAGTTAACCATGATAAAACCCATACAGACTTAAATATACAGTTTGTCTTTTGATGTTCAAGAAAATATAAACACCTTACTTTGCATTTACATAAAAGTCTGCCTGCTTAAGGCAGTTATATGGCGTCACATTCCTGCCAAAAATCAGAGGAGCGCATTAGGCAATCACAACAGCGCATCTTTTAATTGAGAGAGCGCATAGCTCTGATCGCGGGCATGCACCTTTATTCGAGAGCCTTTGAACGCAGCACGGCGAGCAGTAAAACACGCCCCCTGTACCCATCTGTTCGCTCTCGCAGAAAAATTACGCTCTCTTGCTCTGTTTAGTGGGCGTATTTGTCAGTTGGGGGCAGAAACTCTTCTGATTGATCTGATTGGCCGGATTTTCACCTCATATGCGGTCGCAGCCAGCACAGGACACTGCCTTAAAAAGCAATTCATCAGAAACCCATATTCAATTTGGAATTTCATACCAAACCTTATTTTCTCTAAATTTAGAGGACTTAACTTCCTCGTATTTTGCAACTATAATGTTGAAAAAATCCCCGCAAAATTATCTGGTTTCCATAAGCAGATGCTTACCCCAGATTCGTAAGAGAGAAGTGTAAAGAGAAGTGTAATGGCTTCGAGTGCGTAAATACGCAGTCAGAGGCACCCTCCGCAAATGAACAGGGAGGATAAATCAGGGCGGAGGCTGACATGACATTCATTCAAAATTATTCACAGAATTTACCCATCCACTCTTTTTTTTACAGCACTTTAACAAAAATATAGACATTTGCTCATTCTATGAAGAAAACCCAGAAGACATATATCATTTATTCTGGTCTTGCCCCATCTCTACTCAATTTTGGAAACAAATTTGCACTTTGTTTGGATTCACTGACTTTTCAATAGACATAAAACCCCAATTCTATATTATCAACCTTATTATATACTTAGCTAAATGGCATATTCATAAATGTTGTTATACCAACCAAAAATGAGTTCAAGCAATACATTGAAACTATCAGAAATTCCTCCAATGTTAAAGCGATTAGAACTTGCACCTTATGTACTATTTTCAATATATTTGTGTAATATGCGACTATAACACATTTTCTCCATCTGTAATCCCCTGGCGGCTGTTAGTATGTATAATGTACTCCTGTACTGTTTTGCATGATATACTTCAATAAAGTTGAAAAAAAAACAAAAAAAAACATTGCCTTTTAGGAGAAGAAGACGACCAGGGAACGTGACGTGGATTCAATGTTATGATTCTGGCCCGTCTGCCTGCTCTGCTCTCACTCATGCAATTAACTCATCTGCTTCACCTGTCTGCTGCTGCGCTGCTGCGCAATCACCGTCATGCCACACACCTGTGGAGCTGCAATTATATACAGCCCTCTGACCGGCAGACGGTGCCAGATTTTCGAAAACATTTGTGAGTAGTTATCCAGCGTACCTACCTGACTGATCTCGTTCCATGACCTTGCCTTGCCTTACGGATTATTCCCTCTTGCTTGCTCCTTGTCTGACGGATTGGATTTTGGATTTCGACTCTGTTTTCTGCCTCTGGTTTATGTCTCTGCCTGCCCCTTGTCTGCTGCCTCTAAGCCCTGGAATTCGACCCTGTTTCTGTCCCTGGATTTACATCTCAGCCTAGCCACTGGTTTATTCAGCCTGAGTCCGCCTGGCTCTCTAGTCTGCCTGGACTTATTGTCAAGAGGACAATCACAGCTCTCTGTGTTCCTGTCACAGCGTCAGCTGGTTCCCCGGAGGATTTGGATCAGTCGGCAATCCGACTTCAGTCTGTTGGACGCTTCCTCATTAACTGTCTGGATCTCTTCCTCCTCTGGATTCTGTGCCTCATCACCAGACTGAGAAGGTTAGTGGCTTTATCTAACTCCTTGCAGATCCTGAGTTTTATTCAGCCACTAACTAGTCTCTCTGTTCTCAGTGGTTCCTGCAAGCTGACTGCTGTTCTTCTGCTCTCTGATCCTGGGTTTCTGAATAAACCTTTTTACTTATCACTTTGTGTTTGGCTGAATTTGGGTTCTCTGTCTCTGGTCGTGATATTCAAAGCGTTGAAGAAAACGAGGAATAAATAAGAAGGTAAGGAAAGGAAAAGCTGGTTGTTGATTGCAACACTTTTTTTTACCGGTGACATTTATTTTATTTATATTTTTCAAGGGTGTCCTCTGAGGATGCTCATTTTTCTTTTTCTATGTGTTTTCTAAGTGTTTTAAATTTCTGACTGTATCCTATGTTGCATTCTGAGCTGGATGTCTCAACAAAATTTTATTATGGTCTCATAATGACAGTAAAGACTTTTGAATGATTATTGATTACTTTATTAGCAATCGGTTAGCTGTGGATATGTTAAATTAATTAGCCTGAGACAATTTCTAGATGTCAACACTAACAGTATGTCTCTGAGAGGAAGTTTCCTCTAAACTCTGGATGCTGATTATAATAACCGTTTTATTGACATTGTCTTTTGATACAGTTGAGGACAGCATTGAAGAGTTCATTTTGTGAGATGTGAGAGGAAGTGAGTCTCACACCACTCTTAACATCTGTAAGAATCTTGATTTCTTTTTGGAAAAATGTCACCAGTAAAAAAAAGTGTTGCAATTAACAACCAGCTTTTCCTTTCCTTACCCCCCTAGGGAACTCCCAGCCATTTGGCCTACATCGCATTAACGAGCTCAAACATTAACGAACGCATTAACAAACTCAAACGGCGGATTTCTGGATTTTTTTCCCGCTCCCCCTTCGGCCCGGGGATGCCCGAAACCCCCGCGCTTCGGGCAGGCCCCGGAGATCTCCGCACGGGCCCGGGCGCGGCCCTCCCGGATCTTCGGGCTTCGCGTGGCGAAATTCCAAAGTTTTCGAGGTTTGTTTCCAAATGGCCCATTACCGAAAACCGCCACCAGAGGGAGCAAGGAGCATATCCCAAATGGCCAGAATTTTCCCAAACAGTCAGCCGGCCATTTGCCCGACATGTATGCCCAAATGGCCCGATTGTTCCCAAAGGGACGACCCTATTGGCCCGAATGTTCCCGAACGGCCGGCAGGACCGATGTAACCCAAACGGCCGGCCGTTTCTCAGACGCCGCCATCTGACAAACAACCCAGAACAAGGTTAGGGAGCGAGCTGGGACTTTTGCCCTACATTTAAAGGAGGTCAGATTTATGAGAAATGGCCCAAAACTAGAGGCCTCCGGGGACTTTTGCCCTACGTTTAAAGGAGATCAAATTTATGAGGAATGGCCCAAAGCTAGAGGCCTCCGGGGACTTTTGCCCTGCGTTTAAATGAGCTCAGATTTATGAGGAATGGCCCAAAACTAGAGGCCTCTGGGGACTTGTGCCCTACGTTTCAAAGGAGGTCAAAGGAGGAATGGCCCAAAACTAGAGGCCTCTGGGGACTTGTGCCCTGCGTTTAAATGAGCTCAAATTTATGAGGAATGGCCCAAAACTAGAGGCCTCTGGGGACTTGTGCCCTACGTTTCAAAGGAGGTCAAATTTATGAGGAATGGTCCAAAACTAGAGGCCTCTGGGGACTTTTGCCCTGCGTTTAAATGAGCTCAAATTTATGAGGAATGGCCCAAAACTAGAGGCCTCTGGGGACTTGTGCCCTACGTTTCAAAGGAGGTCAAATTTATGAGGAATGGCCCAAAACTAGAGGCCTCTGGGGACTTTTGCCCTACGTTTAAAGGGGGTCAAAACGGCCCAAAACCGGAGAGTGCTATGGGGACTTTAGCCTTACGTTTGAGGGAGGTCAAATGTATGAAGAATGGCACAAAAGCTTGGTGTTTTGGGACACTTGGCACATATTGTCATTGAGGAAAGTTGAATGTAAAAGCCATTAGAGCAGAGTGGGCCAAATCATCAAGAAAGGATGCTTTTCAAATGCCCTAGCCTTTCTGCTATTTTATTTCTACTTACACCATTATGTGTATGACACAAAAAGATAGCTGAGAAGGGATTGCAGGAATAAAGTTCCATGAAACGGCTCAGAAACATAACTGCAGGCTCCCCAAAACTTAAGCAATGTTTAATTGTGGACATTTGATGAAATTAACCAAATCTCAACCAACTCTGCAGCACATGTGCTGAAAACAACCACATCTCAACATGAGTTTTGGGACATTTGGCATGCATTATCATTGGTCAAAGTGTCAGGCAAAAGTCAATGGGACACTTGTCAACAATTGTTCAAAGTGCTCCATTGACTTTTGCCTGTATGATAATGTGTGCCAAGTGTCCCAAACCACCCTAATTGTGGGACATTTGGCATACATTAACATTATGGAAGGTGTCAGGCAAATGGCCCGAGTCTACCCAGGGGCAGGTGCCTGAAACCTGGGTACACTTGGCCAGACAACCCCTTGGGCACGTCCAAACCACCCTAATTGTGGGACATTTGGCATACATTAACATTATGGAAGGTGTCAGGCGTGTGAGTTTACCCCAGGGCAGGTGCCTGAAACCTGGGTACACTTGCTTTAATGATAATCATCATCTTTATTGGTCATTGCACATGGACATTACAACGAAATTTGTCCTCTGCATTTAACCCATCCCTTATAGGGGAGCAGTGGGCTGCCATTGTGCGGCGCCCGGGGAGCATTCTGGGGCTAAGGGTCTTGCTCAGGGACCAGGGTGGCAATCTGTGGGATACGAACCCGGCCCCTTGTGTCCCCTCCGGAACACAAACCTCCTGCTCTAACCACTAGGCTCACCACTCCCACATAACGTATGCCAAGTGTCCCAAATCACCCTAATTGTGAAACATTTGGCATACATTAACATTATGGAAGGTGTCAGGCAAATGGCCCGAATTTACCCAGGGGCAGGTGACTGAAACCTGGCTACACTTGGCCAGACAACCCTATGTTTCCAAGTGCTCCATTGACTTTTGCCTTACACTTTCCCCAATGATAATGTATGCCAAGTTTCCCATTTTGGGAAGTAACTCTTGTGACCTGAATTGAGTGATTGCTTTTTGAAAAAATCAAACACTTTCCATGGACCGATCAGTTTGGTTTTTGGACAGCTTTCCTTATACGACGTGCCAAATCAAATTCTTTTAACCCATCGCTTCTACGTGGCTTCTAAGAGGAGTTTGGATTGGAAGAGGTGTTGAAAGACAGTTTACATCAACATTTATCCACTTTTCGGAGCTCTGATCCTTTCATATGTCGTTCAAGGGAGCGGAAGGCCTTGTTCTGACTTGATTCCGGCGTCTAAGCCCCCTCCCAGACATCCCAGACGATCTCCAATGGCCGTCCCCGAATGGCCAGAATCTTCCCGAATGGCCGTCCCCAATGGCCATCCCCAAATGGCCAGAATCTTTCCCAATGGCCGTCGGAACGGCCAGAATCAGCCCTTGCTTCCCCCCATACGGCGTCTGACAAACAGCCAGAATGTTCCCAAAACACCCAGGCGCGGCGACGTCGCCCCCCCCAGCATCGGTTACGTCAGCGCGCCACGTTCCCGAAAGGCCGGAACATTATCGAAGGGACGCATGGGGTGTAGGGCAAATGGCCGGCACGCGGCCACCGTGTCACGTTTTGGCCAATGTCCTGACATTTGCATTGAAAACCCCGGCCATTTGCCCGACATTCCCTTTATTTATTCCTCGTTTTCTTCAACGCTTTGAATCCACGTCACGTTCCCTGCTCCTTATCTTCTCCTATAAGGCAATGTCCTGTGCTGGCTGCGACCGGATATGAGGTGAAAATCCAGCTAAAAAGAGTAAGAGAGCGTTAGTTTTCTGCGAGAGCGAACAGATGGGTGCAGGGGGAGTGTTTTACTGCTCGCCCTGCTGCGTTCAAAGGCTCTCGAATAAAGGTGCACGCCCGCGATCAGAGCTATGCGCTCTCTCGATTAAAAGATGCGCTGTTGTGATTGCTTAATACGCTCCTCGGATTTTTGGCAGGAATGTGACGCCATACATTTAACACTAAGTTCCGACAAGTACGAAAAAAACTTGAATTCCCCATGTAAAGTAACAGGTCTTCTGCTAACCTTTTAAATCATAATCCGGACTTTGTGAGCACCAAGAGGTCTACACCTTCCAAGAAGTTAGAAAAAATGTATCATCCTTTCATAAAACTGCTTCTTCTAACCCCCCAAAAAATAACGGATTAAAAATTTAGACAACACTCAAACGAACTTATGGGCAGACATTTATTGAACATTTGGACAATATATGCCGGCATTTGACCTTCATACTATTCATTTTTTCTAACTTACAATGCAGAGCTCGACTGTTTCAAACTTAAATGATTCAGTCAAGGTTTTATTCTTGAGTGTCAGGTTTTACCAGAAAATTCGCCGACTGTTTAAAGGACACTTTTATTCTAATCAAAGTGTATACGGAGTTTTACGTCTATCCCTTCAAGACTGAAAAAACTCAAGCGATAATTTTAACCAGTAACACAGCTATACCTATATTTGACTTGAGCATAGCTCAACATTTAAATACTTGTAGGAACCATAAAATAATTTAAAGCAAAACTTCTGGTGCGCACCACAAATCTTGCCTGTTGTTTTATCACAGCAAATGAAACCTAGAAAGCAATTAAGGTTATCAAAATCAGAACATGCAGTTTTAGTGTTCCATCCCATGCAACTCAAATGCCACACTCATACAGATTTCAGTCTGTCATAGCGTACAGCTCACATGAATGCAAAACGCCACCGTTCATACGTCATTCAGATATTCACCCATTCATCTATCTCCCATATGCTGCGGATCCAGGTATTTTCATTCATACATCTCATCCACACTTTTTCATACTTTTTCAGCCTTTTTCATGCCCCCAGGGGTCCACTGACCTAATTAATAGTTCGTTGATGGTCTAGCAAGTGAATTTCAAAATTTCATGTGTGCACACATTTTTATTATATTATTGACCCCAATCCCTTCAACAGGATCAATTTAACATTTCTGCAAAACAACAAACTTTTTTTTGGCAGTCCTCCTGCATGCAGGAAGTCGTGGAGAGTGTGAGGAGAAAAAGAGGAAAAGAGAGAGCAGAGCCTCTATCTATTTCCCTCCAAATCGAGAGCTGGGCAGCTATTCTTTCAAAGTTTAACAGGAAAAGAGATAAGAAACATACCTCCTTTTATTTCTGTGGGCCCAAAATTTCACCCTGGCTCCGTTCTCTGGAGGGGGCCACAAATCTCTCCATGTAGACTGAACAGATCACGTCGGAGTAACCAATTTTTCTCCTTCCAGTCTCCACAGGGGAACTTTATTTGCTCACAGTGCACCAAAACATCTTCATCAAAATTCCCAAAAATTCCTTACCTTCATCTCTTACAAGGAGTATTTATTGAGATTCATAATATTGGTTTGTGTGAAACTCTTGACCAATCTAATTTACCATTTCCATTTATGTATATGGTCTGGCACACAAAACATTGGACTCTGAGCATGTTCTTTATATAAAGTAAAGTCTGGTGGCCACTACAACAAATGAGCTGCTACCAGGCGTTGATGCAGTCTAGCGCCTTTCTACCCTAACACTGAGGCAGTCCTACGAATAAGCTAGTCACGTCAGAATTGAATTTTTACCTGCACATGATCATGAAAACATGATCCGATACAAAATGCAACGTTTGTCGCTAAATACACATGCTGTCAGTGTCAGTACTGTTGGGGGTCACATCTGCCATTTTGGTCTGATGGCCGACTGGGCTGCACAGCTCGACATGCGCCGCAGTGATGGGCGTCGGAGCTCTGACGTCATCAGAACTTATAAAAAGCTGAGGAAACAAACTTTTAGACCCACGACCCATCCTCAAGCCGACAGAAATCGACGTCAAAGTAATTTTGTTGTTTTTATATAAAATCAGATCTGGGTAGCGTGATGCATAGTTTAGGTGAATTATGATCACCACTGGTTAATCCAAGGTATTAACTTGTTGCATGCAATATTGATTGAATTATTTTATGCTGAACTGTTTTGATTTACTGTTTAAATACTGTGGAAGTGCAACGAGCGGTTGGATGTGTTCGTTATGCTGACTGCCAATCAGCCTGGAGTAAAAGCTGAACTTTGGAAGTTTTTCATTCGAAACAGACTGCAGTCTGGACGTCGTGGCCAGGCCACTCCTTTGTTCATTCTATTATTCTATTGCCCTTGGGGTTTTTCCTCCGAGCTACCGCCTTAGAGTTTTATGACCCTTTGTTCAAGATTTCGGCCATTAGCTGCTAGTTGCTAAGGGGCGTGGCCTCACCATTCTACCAGCTGATAGCTGCTGTCGAGACGCACACACAGAGTAAGGTTTCGCAGCGTAGTGGTTTTGATCTTCTTTCCAAGATAATCCAAATTGTTGTTATTCTCATTTCTCCATAAACTGCTGGTTTGATCTCCATCTACCCTCCAACACATATCCGTATTTTTGATTATTAGTGTACACCTTTTTGTAGAATAGTGCATGCTTAGTGAGGTGAACGTTGTCTGACCAGAATAGTTTGATTGTAAGAGGGACTATTGGTTTAATACATTTTCACATAGTTAAAGAGACAGCAATTGTGTTTCTTTGTGTAAGAGTGATGATCTGTCAAGATAAGGTTAGAATTCCACCATTCAGTGAAGCGGTTGATAACACAGTGACATTTGGCATTGTTATGGTTAATAATTCTCAGTTATTAATGTTAATTAACTAAGTGTCATTATTAATTGCTGTAAGCCCAATAATCACACCACCAGAGTGTATAAATAATAAATAACAGAATCTGACTGCACTGTTCAATGATTCGGATTAATTGTAATGTATGTACCTGACTTTTGTGAAGTGCCTTGAGACGACATGTGTTGTGAATTGGCGCTATATAAATAAACTGAATTGAATTGAATTGAATTGAATCTCTGGTCTTTCTTCATAAGAAGTGATTTTTGGTTGGAATTTATTTATTTTAAATTCGTCGTCATTGTTTTCTGCTTTATCCGGAACTGGGTTGCAGGGGCAGCAGACTCAGTAGAGACACACAGACTTCCCTCTCCCCAGACACCTCCTCCAGCTCCTCCGGGGGGAGCCCAAGGAGTTCTCAGACCAGCCGAGAGACATAGTCCTCTCCAGCGTGTCCTGGGCCGTCCCCTGGGCCTCCTCCCGGTGGGACGTGCCTGGAACACCTCCTGAGGGAGGCATCCAGTAGGTAGCTCATATAGATGCCCCAGCCACCTAAACTGGCTCCTCTCGATGTGGAGGAGCAGCAATTCTACTCCGAGCCTCTCCCGGATGGCCGAGCTTCTCACCTTATTTCTTAAGGAGTGCCCAGCCACGCTACAGAGGAAGCTCATTTCAGCCGCTTGTATCTGGGATCTTGTTCTTTCGGTCATGACGCAAAGTTCATGGCCGTAGGTGAGGGTAGGAACGTAGACTGACCGGTAAATGGAGAGCTTCGCTTTTCGGCTCAGCTCTCTCTTCACCACGACAGACCGGTACAGCGCCCGCATCACTGCTGCTGCAGCACCAATCCGTCCATCGATCTCCCACTCCATTTTTTCCCTAATTCATGAACAAGACCCTAAAATATCCACCGGTCCCCAAACGGATTCCCCTCCAGCTCTTGGCTGCGCCTAAAAATCCTGTCCATAAAAGTTATGAACAAAACCAGTGACAAAGGGCAGCCCTGCTGGAGTCCAATATGCACCGGGAACATGTCTGACTTAGTGCAGGCAATGCAGACCAAACTCCTGCCCTGGGGCCCCCGGGGCCCCCTGGGCCCCCGACTCCATACTGCTGGAGCACCCTCCACAGAGCACCATGAGGGACAGAGTTGAATGCCTTCTCCAGGTTTACAAAACACATGTGGACCGGTTGGGCAAACTACCATGAACCCTCGAGTACCCTGTAGAGGGTGTAGAGCTGGTCCAGCGTTCCACGGCCAGGGCAAAAGTAAAAAGTTACTTTTAGATGAAATTCTGTGACTTTTGAATAATTTTTTCAATTCAGTTTTATTTTTATAGCGCCAGTGAAACATTAATGGTTATAGCTCCTTTAGCGTCTTCATCTAGGAGAGAGAGACAGCCATGCAGATGAACTCTGAGCCAGTTTTCAAGTCTAGAGTGTGAAAGAGAGCACATGCAGTTAGTCACATTAGAAGCTCAGCCAGTAGCTATATCTAGGAGAGACAAGGTTAAACACCGTAAGATACGGCCAAGTGTATCATATGTATATGGTGAGCATTAAGTTGTTGGCAGCAGCAGCTTGGCCGATGTCCCCCTTCAGGAAGGTGCAACAACTAAGAACAGAGCCAGGTCAGATGTAGTTTCTAGAAAGAGAAAAAACAGCAAAATTGGAGAGTAGTATGATAATGAAGCAGAGTGTGAAAGTGGTCATTATGTCCTCCAGCCGTCTAAGCCTATAGCAGCATTACTACAGAGATAGCTCAGGATAACCCAAGCCACTCTAACTACAAGCTTTATCAAAAAAGGAAGTTTTTAATCTAACCTTAAAAGTAAAAAGGTTTCTGCCTCACAAACTAAAACTGGGAGCTGGTTCCACAGAAGAGGAGCCTGATAACTAAAGGATCTGCTTCCCATTCTACCACCAGTAAACCTGCAGTCTAAGAACAAAGAGCTCTGTTAGGAATATATGGAACAATCAGATCTCTGATGTATGATGGAGCTAGATCATTAAGGCTTTATATATGAGGAGGAGGAATTTTAAATTCTATTCTGGATTTAACAGGGAGCCAGTGAATGGAAGTTAAAATGGGAGAAATTATCTCTCTTTTTAATTTTCATCAGAGCTCTTGCTCTGGCATTTTGGATCAGCTGAAGGCTTTTAACAGCATTTTGTGGACTTTCTGATAGTAGAGAATTACAATAGTCCAGCCTTGAAGTACCAAATGCATGGACTAGTTTTTCAGCATCACTCCAGGATATTTTTAATTTTGTCAGTATTCTGGAGGTGAAAGAAGGGAATCCTAGAAACTTGTTTAATATGGGATTTAAATGACATACCCTGGTCAAAAATAACACCAAGGTTTTTTACTTTATTACCGGAGGTCAGTTTAACGCCGTCCACATTAATTATTCAATCTTTTTCAAAAATTCTGGTCCAAAGAATGCAGATGCAGAGAAAAGCAGAGAATTTAAAGTCATCCAAGTTTTTATGTTTTCAAGACATGCCTGTAGTCTATCTAACTGGTTGGACTCATCAGGATTTATAAATAAATAAAGCGGAGTATCATCAGCATAACAGTGAAAATGTATCCCATGCTGCCTGATAATTTTACCTATCAGAAGCATATAAATCGTAAAAAGCATAGGCCCAAGCACTGAACCCTGTGGTACTCCACAATTAACCCTGGAGTAAATCCCTACAGGATGTTTCAACCTTTCTAAGAGAATATTGTGATCGACTGTATCAAATGCAGCACTGAGATCTAATAGAACAAGTACAGACCCAAGTCCATTATCTGAGGCCATAAGAATATCATTAGTGACTTTCACTAGTGCTTTTTCTGTGCCATGGTGAGCTGACTGGAACTTTTTAAACAGATCATTAATGTGTAAATGCTCACACGCTTGATTAGCAACCCTTTTCAGGGGCAATGGATGGCTCTGAAAAGGGTTGCTTTTGCTTTAGCAACTGGACCAAAAAAAAACATAGGAATATTTTTTTACTCTTCTATTATTACTGAGAAAGAAGCTCTTCTAGCTTGGTGAAACGTATTTTTATACAACAGTGGACTATTTTTCCAGATTAAGTAGGAGTCCTTTAGGTGTGTAGAGTGCCATTTTCTCTCCAGTTTTCTAACATTGTGCTTTAAAGTACGCAGCTGTTAATGGAAAAAACAAAATGCACATTAATAAATTCACTTAGCAAGGAGAACTATTAGAATCAAAGTGGCACTTTGATTATTTCTTGGAAGAATTAAGAACCGACAGAGGATACAACCAAACTACTTTCTCAGTCTGCTCCCCCCGCTGCAGATAGGAGCGCACAGACCTTATATTGTTCTTTAAAGGCTGAGAATGTACACTCATCAGCCACTTTATTAGGTACACCTTGCTAGTACCGGGTTGGACCCCCTTTTGCCTTTAGAACTGCCTTAATCCTTCCTGGCGTAGATTCAACAAGGTACTGGAAACATTCCTCAGAGAGTTTGGTCCATATTGACATGAGAGCATCACACAGATGCTACAGACTTGTCCACTGCACATCCATGATGCGAATCTCCCGTTCCACCTCATCCCAAAGGTGCTCTATTGGATTGAGATCTGGTGACTGTGGAGACCATTTGAGTACAGTGAACTCATTGTTATGTTCAAGAAACCAGTCTGAGATGATTCGTGCTTTATGACATGGCGTGTTATCCTGCTGGAAGTAACCATCGGAAGATGGGTACACTGTGGTCATAAAGGGGTGGACATGGTCAGCAACGATACTCAGGTAGGCTGTGGCGCTGACACAATGCTTGATTGGTACTAAGGGGTCCAAAATGTGCCAAGAAAATATCCCCCAAACCATTACACCACCACCACCAGCCTGAACCATTGATACAAGGCGGGATAAATCCATGCTTTCATGTTGTTGACGCCAAATTCTGACCCTACCATCCGAATGTCGCAGCAGAAATCGAGACTCATCAGACCAGGCAACATTTTTCCAATCTTCTATTGTCCAGTTTTGGTGAGTCTGTGCGAATTGTCGCCTCAGTTTCCTGTTCTTAGCTGACAGGAGTGGCAGCTGGTGTGGTCTTCTGCTGCTGTTGTCCATCCGTCTCAAGGTTAAACGTGTTGTGCGTTCAGAGATACTCTTCTGCATGCCTTGGTTGTAACGAGTGGTTATTTGAGTTACTGTTGCCTTTCTATCAGGTCGAACCAGTCTGACCATTCTCCTCTGACCTCTGGCATCAACAAGGCATTTGCGCCCACAGAACTGCCGCTCACTGGATATTTTCACTTTTTTGGACCATTCTCTGTAAACCCTACAGATGGTAGTATGTGAAAATCCCAGTAGATCAGCCATTTCTGAAATACTCAGACCAGCCCGTCTGGCACCAACGACCATGCCACGTTTAATGTTCGGTGTGAACTGCAGCAGATCGTCTACATGTCTAAATGCGTTGAGTTGCGGCTATGTGATTGGCTGATTAGACATTTGCGTTAACGAGCAACTGGACAGGTGTACCTAATAAAGTGGCCGGTGAGTGTAGTTTGCAATACAGAGGAGACAGGGAGATAAAACAGTCCTTAAACCTCAGATATCTAAAAGAGGTCAGCATGCTGTGAAGCCCTGGAGAGAAGAGAGGTATCTTCTCTTGGGTAAGCAATCATATCAGAGGAAGGCCCTGCATTCCAAGCATCTCTATGTGTGTCATGCTGAGCTGGCAAGAGCAAGTCTGAACTGGAAATTTCATAGACAACAAGCTGATTTTGGGAACACATAGTAAAACAGATGCTAAACAGGATGACATATTTGAATTTTTCCTCTATCAGCAGCCCTGAATTAAACCTTTTTTTTCAAGGGAACTACATTGTCTAATCCACCACGCAGTGAGTAAGTAACACAATAAACAAGAGAATAAAATTGTGAAAGGGAAGGAACAAATTTATTGCTCTCCACTGTGTTTTTCTGTGATAATGGGGAAATTAAAAATGGAACAGATTCTTTAAAGGTTGTGATAGCATTGTCTGATAATGATCTACTATAATGAAATTTTCTTTCAGGTGTGGCAAACTCAGTTAAATTAAACTCAAAGGTTGTTATAAAATGGTCGGACAGGACAGGGTTATGACGAAATATTGTTAATTCTTTACACTCAATGCCATGTGTCAGCACAGGGTCCAGAGAATGAAGACAAAGGTGGGTAGGTTAGCTAATGTTTTGAGCAAAGCCAAACTGAGTCCAAGATAGCATTAAAGGCCATATTAAGGCTATCACTTTCAGTGTCAACATGATTGCTAAAATCTCCCACTATAATGACCCAATCTGTATTTAACACTCAATTCAATTAAATTCAGTTTTTTATATTTTTTATATTGCGCCAATTCACAACACGTTGTCTCAAGGCACTTCACAAAGTCAGTTCAGTCTAATCATGCAGATTTCAAGTCAGGTACTTGCATTCTACTTAATCCTAAGTATCGAAGAGTGCAGTCAGATTCAGTTATTTATTCAAAGTGGTTAAAAAGTTTTTCTGTCTAGGGAAACCCAGCAGATTGCATCGAGCCAGTGACTTGTAGCATTCACTCCTCCTGGTTGCGTAGAGATCGCTACATGCTCCATCCAGCATGGATCCGCTACGATCCAGCAAAATCAGATGAGAAGTCTAAGAACTGATCTAAAAATTGAGAATAAGGGCCTGGTACAAAACAAACAGAAGTGGTTTTAGTGCTTTGCAATTTGGATGAGGAAAACTAAGGATTAAATATTTAAAAGAGTTGGAGCTATTAATTGTCCTGGGACTAATCAATTAATCGGACTGAAAGATGGTTGCTACTCCTCCTCGCCCAGTATTTGGAGGTATGTGAAAATTTAAATAATTAGGAGTCATTTATAGTAACATAATCCTCCACACCAAAACAACACTAACTTTGGTGACATAACCAGCCTTTGGCAAACATTTGACTATGGTCGCTGGTGTCTCTAGTGCCACGTTTCTGACTATGGAGCTGCCAATTACCTGTGTCAGCTTCTCAGCAGGTGTGTTGCTTAGCATGGAAAATCTGTTAGAAACGCAGATGGGTTGGTGGTGACCCGTGGACTGGGATCTAGGTCTATGCTTTCTACATACCGTCACCCAACCGGCCTGAGATCCCAGCTGCAGGGGCTCTGCTGAAGGAATGCAATGGGGAGCTACCCTCGGTGGCTGAGGGCTGGCTAGGGGCCTCGGCTATCTGCTGTTTTTTTTTTTAACAGCGCAAAGCCGGGCTTCCAAAGCTTCAAAAATGCTACATTTATTACACCTCCCATTGTCACCAAAGGAGGCAGAGGAGTAACTGAACATTTGACACAGGACAGGAAAGAGGAGACCCAGAGAGAGAGATGGAGAAACAACAAGATGGGTAGCCATGGTGGAGCTAAAGCTGTCACTAAGCTAGCAACCTCTTACCACTACGAGAGAAACCGTCTAATACACGGAGGGTCCCCAAACGTTAAGTGCAGCAACAGAAAATCCGTGTTTTTGTAACAGGTAGTACAGAAGACCCGATATTCCAGCCAGACACAACAAATAAGATTGAAAGATTTATTGATCTCTGGGTGACTTTCGACAGGAAACCACCAGCGGCAGGCTCAGGAACCTCCGAGGTAAGACATACAGGTTAGTGGCTGAGCTGAGAACTGAGAATAAACTCAGAAATAAAGCCACTAACCTTTTCAGAATCCGTGGGAGAATAAGGAAACTGAATCTCGGCTCCTCAGGGTGATGGACTGCAGACAGCAGGATAACATCACATGGGTTCTCTAGTTTGCAACCCCAGTGAATAGGCAGAGTGCAGTGGTCAGGGAACAGAAACTGGGTCTAAGCCAGGGAAGCAGAATCTGGCAACAGGATTCGAGGGTTAGGCAGAGAGCCGTAGTCAGGCGGCAGAAGCAAGGTCGATGTCCAGAATTCAGAAGCCAGAGAGACATCTGACGTGGGCAAGGCAGAGCAGAGAAATTGGGGGGGCAAAAACGAAATCATGATCAGGCAGGCAGGCACGTAAGGAACACCGGACATTTACTCACACAAAGACTTTTGATAATCTGGTGCTGTTTGTCAGCGTGCTGCTTATAAAGTCAGGTGCAGCAGGTGAGGCGTAATTAGGGAGCTGGCTGGGAAGGAGCAGGTAAAAGCAATCTTCCTAATAGCTGCAGCACAGAGATGATCAGCAGGCAGACAGAGTGGGTGCAGACAAACAGTCCAGAATCATAACAGTTTTTGTGATGATCATGCTTATGTGTTAGAATAAGTCAGAGATGTCACAGCAAATAAAAATCAGATCAAATCGAGAGAGCCTTCACATACCAAACAATCCACCGAGTGCAACCCATAAACATAAGTTGTCATCACTAAACCAAGAGAATTAAGTGAGATAAATCTAAATAAGTCTTTTTAAAGTGAAGCCTCTGATTAATAGAATTTTTTATCATGCCCCACCACTAGTACAGTGTGACTCAGCTATTTACACTTTGTCGTTGACTTTGCAGCCGCCTCTCCCTCTGATATAGCATGTGGTGGCAGTGAAGCGTAAGCACTTCCTATGCTGGAACATCTAATAACATGCACTGCTCTCACTGTCATTAGACTCAAAGACAGAAGTGCAATGTTCTACTTATGAAGGAAATTCAGGCTGAGGTCTCATAGTTCTGATCCAACTCCTTTCTATTTGTATTCTGACTGTTCTTTTGTTTCTCTTCCAGTCTTGGTATCTGGGCAACTAAGTGAACTTTGGCAGAAAGCTCATCATCCTGACAACGCACTCTTGGAGGAAAGGAAACCGTCCCATCAAGACATTATCAGAGGAAAAATATATTCAGTTTTATAGAAACACAACACTTGATCACATACATACATAAATATATATGATTATGTATTCATGTATGTTTATCACAGGAGAGGACCACACGGATGGAAGGTGAATGCTGCTCAGCCATTTAAAGCCGCCTGAATGAACTCTGCTTTATAATACTACATAGTTGTCACAATTGACAGCTTCTGGGATTTTCCCATTAAGGCTGTGGCTTAGTGCAGAGGTCTGATTGGTAAACTAAGAAAAGAACTACACATCAACACTGCAGTTCCTGAGAAGCTTGCAACCCCTGTTGTCCCAGGATATATGTCAGTCTTTACTCCAAGCTGTCCACTATAAGTCCTGTTAGAGGCCCGTATACATCCCATCTTCAACAACCCAAATCATTCCCCTCATCAAAGCAGGTGCTGCTTTTAATATATGCAAGCAAGCCTCCAGTAGTTCCCAGACTGACTAGAATGTTTCTATCTATGTTTTTTTGCACTTTTTAGCCACTTTTGAGACGAGCTGAAACAGCATATTTTGCTCTTTGTTCCCATCCACCCAGACACAAGCTTTGTCCTTTTTGACAATCATCAAGCTCAAACTTTTAAGTTGCTTTTCTGAATGTTTGTTGTGCTTTTGAGCAAAAAACAAGTAATGAAATGGGATTTTTAGTCTTGCCCATCACAAGCACTTTTAGAGATTGACAGAAAAATACCTCAAAAAATCTACTTGTTTGAGGTCTATTGTTTGTAAAATCTCTTCTTCATGGAGACACCAGTTCCTGCTCATGAATCAGAAACTGTTGAGATACAGCCATATTTCTGGATAACAGGAAGGATTAGTGTGTAGTAACCAATGCTCATTAATGTAACGTCCAACGGATGCATATCTGTGTGTGTTTGTTTGTTCACTTCCCTGCATTTCCCGCACTCTATTCTGAGGAGATGTTATGTCCATTTGTTTGTTTTGGAGCAGAAAGCCAACGGTGCACTAAGGTCATATTGACTTCCATTTTTGAAAAAGATTTGATATTGTGGGGTGTGGCCAAGCCAGCCTTTGTGCAGTAAAGTGTGCATGTTGTTGTGCAGGAGCTCTGCATACTGGCCTAAAGAGAGAGCAGTACGGTGTTTCTCTGAGTTCTAGAAACAGTGGTAGGCTCTGACAGGTTCTGTAACGTGTGGGACAACCTTAATTCTCTGTACACTGCATCTAGACCTGCTGGACTATAGGCTGAGATCCAGGCCATGGATGACATGGATGAACAGAAGAAAGAGTCAGCAGCGGTGTGAGGGGACAAGCCAGGACCAGAATTTAAAGACAGATGTCGTTTTTTTATGATGGTAACTGTGTGGGCTCAGCTGTAAAACATTGCTTTAACCCTTTATTTATTATTATTTCAGTCAGGCTGTATAGAACAGATTAAATATGATCAGAATTTAATTTCATCCAGATAATAATCCCAGACTGTCTCTATGTAAAGGAGACTCAAATCCACTTTCTTTTAACAAAATTGAACTAAAGCAATAGTTTCACATTTCTAAGTACAATTTGTATATGCAACACTCTTAATACACTCTTAATACATGAGTCATCATCACACCGGTTCATTTGTTGTTCTGGATGCAGAAGCACTAAGCATAAGTGAACAAAGAAATGCCTATTCAGGACAGATGGTACATGAGCAGAAAAAAGTGAATCAGCATCAGTACAGAATGGCTGTAGCAACAACAATCACCACTTGTGATTAAAAAGTTTGTAAAATGAATGCACGTAAAACCCAACAGTTATGTAGCATTTATAACAATGTGTCAATTAGGAAATATGTGTCAGTTTAATGGACTGATAGGAGACGGCTCAAATCAAGGAAAGATGGGTGAAAAAGGCTAGAAGCTGAAGCATGCTGCCTGTCAGAAATCTCCAGTTTCTGATCAAACACATTGTTCTAGAAAAACTGAAAAGCACATCAAACTTTATATCTAAGAGTTTGTTGAATTAAATTTTAGCCCACTGACATTAAACTTCCCTAATCATAAAAGCCTCCTTTAACTTCAGGCTTGTTGCTGAATGTTTTTTTCTTCATGTGTATCAAATAGAATGTGCTGCAGTTCATGGTCTGAAGACCAGGCATCATGTAACTTGTGTTGTCCAAAAGTATGTAGCACTGAACTAGAACATTTGCCAAAGCAGAGAGATAGTAGCGTCGTCTGCAGTGCACATTCTATTCTTGGCTGTTCTATGCTCTCTGATGCAACAGTTTTATTTTCCACATTCTACCTTAAACATACTAACTGTTTTGTGGCAAGAGGCGACTGTGGCTCAGTAGTAAGAGTAGTCATCTTGCAATCAGAAGGTTGTGGGTTTGATTCCAGCTTCCTCCTGCCATATGTCGATGTGCCCCTGGGCAAGGCACTTAACCTCAAGTTGCCTACCGATCTGCGTATCGGTGTATGAATGTGTGAGCGTTAGTGAGTGCGACTGGGTGAATGTGGCTCTAGTGTAAAGCGCTTTGAGCGGTCTGTATGACTAGAAAAGCGCTATGTAAGTGCAGTCAGTCCATTTATCTGGTTGTTGCTGTTTAATCTTTTCATTTAGCAGAAGAGGTGCAGCTCATTTAACCCCATCACTTTTTGTATGAGCTGCTTAAACTGGGGGGCTTTTTGTCCAAACCTTGCATGTTTTCATGCGTGCCATTTTGTACCTGCTTTGACAGCCTACATTTTCAAATATTTTTATTTAATAGGGGTGTCCAACACCTCAAGTATGCATGTTTTAGATGTTTACACCAATGAATTAAATGAATGAGTGGGTCTCTGCAGAGCTGAGGAAGTGATTCAGCCATTCATTAAGGTGTGTTAGAGCAAGGACACACCTAAAGCATGCAGGACAACAGTTTTCCAACAGTAGAGTTGGACATCCATGTCTTAAAGTACACTCTATGTCTATTACAGGGGTGTCCAAATTGTGGCCCACAGGCCATTTGCAGTTGATTTGTATTTAATACAGAACAGTTTTAGAGAAGCAAGGCCTTTCAAAGCAAATGCATACTATTTAAATTTTTAAAATAGAAAAATTAGATAAACCAAAAAGTATTCGTCTTTTATTAACCATGATTTTGCTTTCTTTGGAGCAGTGCATCTTGGAGATGGATGCACCCATTAAACTTGTCGAAATACAGCAAAGGTTGTCAACGAAAGAGTGGCCCATACCCAGGTCTTGTAGCTGAGAAAATAGAAAAGGCTTGGCCCAAAAAATCTAGAATATTGAATCCTTTCCTTCAATAAGGCAAACAGGAGGAAACCCTTTAATGTTTGGGATATTCAGTGATTAACAGATCCCTTTTCTAGAAACGTCAGACTAGTCTGTTAATTTCATTTAAATATTGAGTGTTTTGTTTATTGTTGTACAGGTAAAATAAAAAAATATATACAGTTAAAATATGAGAATATGATTTTGCGAAGGAGTGAATTGACCCAGAGCTGAAATATTTTGAGTTAGGCTAAACATTTCAGGTGTCGTGTACTTCAAGTCATAGGTATGTACCTATTTAATATCATTTGCACTTTATGCATGTTGGCAACATTGTACAACCTGATCCAGATCTACCCAGAAACGGTTCTTTGCCCTATATGCTCTGTTTGCTGTTTTTCTTGATGGTCTATGTTTTTACATAGGGAAACTGAGATAAAATTGCAGCTGTTATTTTAATGTAAAAAATGGGAATACAGTAGTTTTGTTATATTGCCCAGCTCTTGTCTCAAACTTTAGCAAGCAGCAGTAAAACTGAGTTTTCTGTAGAGCTTTGCTTTTACTAATATAAGTGTTTGAAGCAACTGTGTATACAGATGCAGGACAGAATCCACCACTTATCTCTTCTCCATATAATTATGTACCATGTTAGGCCCTACAGTGAGCTTGTTTCGCCTGATTCCTACAGACATGTCTATGTGGTGAAAACCAGGAGTGAAAAGAGAAAATACTTCTAATTTAGTCTGACAAATATTATCCCCTCCGCTGTCATGTTTGGACATTCTAACAACTTCATGCTCAGGAGCTGTGAAAGAAGGGAGGTGTCACTTCCTTTTCCTTCAGGGGGTTTCAAGCCATGATCATGTCTACAAGGCTTCATGCTTGCTGTATAAACTGTTAACAAATGTCCTGATTAAAGGTTTAGTTGACCAGCTAGGAGCTTTGTCCTGCATGGTGCTGCCATTGTTCCTGTGCAAACCAGAGGAATGCATGACGTTGCCTAATAAATACCAACTTCTATCCCGCTTTTTCCTTCCTCGTCCTTTCTCCTTTGCATTGCATTGAGGAGCAACTGGTGGAGGGGCTGTCTGTGTCTTTCTATTTTTACAACAGCACTGCTCTTTTGCACGATAGTTCAGAAAACATATTGTGTGCCTTGCCTGTAGTTAGAAAGCAGTGAAACTTTAAGTAAATCTAATCATACTTTGTACAATGCAGCAGGCAGCACTTACAAAGGTGCATATGTGAATTCTTGTCATAATGTAAGGGTAGCAGGCAACATTTTAGGTTGACCAGTTTTCAGTTTCCATATTTAGGTTTGGACTGCAAGAGCTGGGATGATTTAGTGACTGAAGTGATTGTATTAATGTTTCTGTATGTTTCACTAAGGTGGGGAGAAGGGTTTGATTTAAAGGAAAGGCTGTTCCAGATGCTATTACCTTATGATTCCTGCAGATTTGAATTCTGCTTTCTGAGGCTTCAGCGCTGACTGGTCATAATTTCTGCCTTCATATCCAGTTAGTCATACTGTGTTAGACCAGGGAACATGTTTCTCAGTGGTGTGAACTTGTATTATTAGAATTCCAGCCAAGTGACCAAGGCATGGGATGAAAGCATTTCAATCACACTATTGCATATTTGTTTTAGGAGCGTATGGAGTTGACCGATGTGAAGGAAATAACTCCCCAGGATTGCCCCAATACATCTGACACTTTAGTGGAGATTATTTGAACTCCAGCTAAAACTGGATCCACAAATATATGTCTAAAACTAGCATAGAGCGAGCACTGCAATTTAGAAACGCAATTTACACCACTGAAACTACTCACATATCTCAGCAATGAACTGATAATTATGAATTTATACTATGTTATGTAGACACTCCATCTGCACTGATGAAGATTGTCTCACCATACATTACACAGAAACAGTTTGACACCCGCTGTAGGCTGCAAACCTTTGCACCTCTATGATGGAACACCAGAACACTGTCATGTAACTAAATCTGAAGAAACGTTGCAAAACATTTAACACCGTTACATGTTTTATTTGAATTGACGTTATTACTCTTCCTGTTTGGCTTCATGGCTGTAAACACATCAGAATGTATAAAACATTTACAGTATTGTGAAATGGATAGAATGTTTAAGTGTCTTGTATTCATGTATTTAGGTGTGTGTCTCAGCACACAGTGGGTGAACCAATGAAATGGGGAGAATAGTGACAGTGGTAGAGTATAGCTGTATAAGAGATGAGGAGGAAGTGTTACAGATGTGATCTTAGAGAAAGAGTTTGGTTCTGATTAAATGCTGTCTGAATAATTTATAAATTATTCATGGCATACATTTACCAAAATAAAGACTGATTAAATGTTTGGATATACATATAGTCAGAGGAAGAGGGTCAGGCAGACTTCTGCTTCATTTCTGTCATAATTACAAAACTGTAATTGGTTAACTAATAATAGCTAATCCATAGATGGAACCTTATGCTAGAATTATTAACAAAATAAGAATATTGACACTAGGCAGATTGAAAAATAAGATACCCTTTTGTTGTATGACTCAATAAATGAAGTATGTTTTTTACTGAGCTCAAAATGTGTGTGAAATAACTTTAGCCATGATAATCCTGTTGTAAAAATCATTGTTTTCATAAGCAATCTAACAAGCCAACAGCAATTCAAAAAAATCTAGTAAAAATCATCTCAGCATGCAGTGCCTATGAGTTTCTTTACAACATATGTACACTCATTTCTACCCTCTGCTTCTCAGTTCAGTACAGTATGCAAACACCCAGTGCAGGTCTGAAGGTGACAAGCCATAAAACTACCCAAAGAGACTGACTGACACTGAGCTTCTTACACTGAGTGGCTTACTGGTTTTTCCTTTTACTCTGGATTATGCCCAGGGACTAAAGCTGTTGGATTAAAAAACTTCATAAGAGAAGGCAAGACAACAATTTAAAGCAGCTTCTTCATTTATGGCTGTTTCTTTTTATTGACCCATGTAAGGCCGTACTCTGAATGACATACTGCCATGTTGATAAATTTAGCCGGAAAAAGGTCAGATTTAAAGTAAGGACATTACCCTGTTTTATTGAGAGGACATGTTTAAATCTTACAGCTCAGTGTAATGTCTTACGTCTACAGGAGCCTTCTTTGCTTTCAGCTCCAGCTGAGTCTGAGCACAACAAAGGTTCTGTGTTCTGATGGATATCAGTGGAATCAGGAATCACTGTGGTAAACGCCCACGAAATGTGGATGCAAGTCACTAACAAACTTTAGTGTTAGTTAGTGTTTACACCGGGGGGGTGGGGGGGGGGGGGGGGGGTGCTCACAGAGGCTGCATGAATCATGCTGTTCTTCCAGCACAGACAACACCGATTTGCGGATCAGTTCGCTGTTTGGCAGCTGATTAGAAAGTAGTCAGGTTGTCTAATAAATCTTATTCAGTTCATTGTGTCTTTGTAGTGTGTGAGCTGAGCGGCAAAGGTGGTTCAAAGGAAGGCAGTGAGCTCTGATTGCTGCTTTAGGGAAACATCTTTGATCATATCTTTCAATATGTTGAGAAGAAATGTTTTTTTTTACCAAAGATTTAGACCATTTACAACATTATTAGAGGGCACAAAAGAAGCATTGGTGAAAATTAATAAAGAAACACATGTACTGCATAACAAAGATTTATTTAGGCTTTGATCAACAAGTGTTAAATATTTATTTACACTGTGTTCTCTAATTTTTAGTTATCACTTTTGATATATTGACTTTGCTATTTCACCTTTTCTGGCTGATGAAAAAAGTCAGGACTTCATGTGAGAAAATGTGGCCAGGAAGGAAACTTCCTTTATGTGATGGAGTCATGTATAGACTATGTATGCTATGTCAAGCTTCTGTAGGAGGGATTCTTGTTCTGTTCTTGCATACTGCAGCTAAAACCAGATCCTTTTTGGATCACTGCTTTATTTTGAACTTTTGCATGAACCATCCATCTTAATTTTAAGCTTAACAAAACCTCCAGCCACAGTTTGGACATAAGTTTTAATTTGGTTTGATATCTGTATGCATTACTTAAATTTAAATTTCAGCTGTCGGTTTTGTTCTTCATTGTCACTGAAATCCTGCTTTCATACAGACATGGAGCAGATGTTCAAAATCAGCCCGCAGATCTGCAGGTTTTCCTGGAATTAGGGTGCCAGTCTGCTGGTTAATAGCTGTTCTGCTCTTTACTCTGTTTTCTGTTGACACTTTGTAAAGAATGAGACACTTTCTTGTCAAAGATCACTTTGCTGGATTTTTTTCAACCGAATTATTCTGATATTATAAAATATCTGAATTATGACTGCTTTGCTCGTTTCCAGATACATATATATAAAAAATAAATCCCTCTTCACAAAGTTTTGCGCATGTAAAGGCTTTATATTGAATTGCATGTTTATCCTGCCACACCCTTTCAAAATAGGTCTTCAGATGTGAAGAAAAGAAAAACGAAACAATAGAATGAGAGATTTTGCACTTGTTGGTACATCTCAGAGCTAATGGTCATTCCTCCTCGTTACACTTTGAGCATTTTCTAAAAACGGCTCTCTGAACTTTCTGTTTTAACATGCCTGCTGCAATCTAGGGTTACTCTCATTAACCATCCGATTGCAGTGTGTGTAACACAACCAATCACAAACAATGCTGTGCACTTCCATTTGTGTTGGGAAGTGCAGGACTGCTGAGGTCAGCTTTGAACTAGAATTTTCACTGTGGAAAGGGCTACTGCTTTAGACTAGAGCAGTTTTAATAACACATGTGACAGCTTTATTGTTGTTATATTTGCATGTTAAAACAAATATCAAACTTTTTAACACAAAGTAACATTTTTGGACAGTATGTGAAAGTTTCTGTTCATTTTTAAATGTCTATGGTTTGACAACTTTTCTTGGGCATGTGCATCTTTCATTGTTATTCATCTGCTTTGGGGGAAACCAACACATTTGATAATGTGTCTTTAATATTTTCATATTTACCATTCTTATCAGCAGATTTTAGTCATTACTGGAACTGAGTATGTTTTCCTATGCAAAATATACCATTAATAAACAAACTATACTGATACCTAGAACTTTGTGTGGGTGTGATTTAATTCTTTGTACAGTGGGTTTCTGAGTTAGCACTGAGTTTGTAAAGGCCAGTCCTAAAGCAGTGGCACATCATTCAGCCACTCTGCTGATGTCTCAGTAAGATCATGAATACAGAGACCTCTAGAGGCAGATTTGAAAGCCGTTTAGTTGAAAGTCAGTAAAAGAAGAAACTAAACAGTTGCCTTTGTGCCTTCATAATGCTACAGCAGGTTACAGTTTCCACTGAGGTTTAGCCTATGTAGGAGTTGCAACATCATTCCTCAGACATTTATAAGAGCACAAGCAATTCCTGCTCATACCAATACACTCAACCAATCACAGCTTCCCCTGTTTCTGATCTGTATACAGATGTTAAAAAACCCCTACAAGAGAAGAGTAGAGGGTAAGCGTAGGGAAAGTTTGATATTATGCACAAAAATCCAAAAATCTCTGTAAATTTAAACTGAGAAAAAAATTGATTTTTGTCCAGTGTGGCCCAGTATTGTTTCAATTATGATGAGATTTTATTTAAGTATGTTATATCTGCTGCTGCTACATCTTGTTTTGTTCAAATTATACAAGCCATAACTAGTATTGGTAGAATAGTAGAAGTAGTCAGTGTGTTATGCTTTATTGTTATCTTTCTATGTAAAGGCCTCAGAGTTGCTTTTATTTATTTATTATGTTATTCACTCATTCATTCATTCATCCATTGATTTATTGTTTGTTAAGACACCCAACCCTGAGAAAAAAAAACCCATTCGGCATAAAAACGGAAAGGTAGAAAATTTGAATTTTCTAAAAGCCCTGGGGTTGGTTTTGGGGGAATGTTCCTTTTTAAGGGAAATTTTTTTTTTTGCCGGTCCTTTTTCTGTCTGGGGGAGGGGGTTCGGAGGGGTCCAAAAGGGTTTCAGGTGGGGCGGGGGGGCCCGGGGGTTTGGTTTCCCCGGGGGGGGCCCGGGTTTTGGGCTTCCGGAGGGGTTTTTTGGTTTTGGTCTGTGGGCCTCTTGCCTTTTTTTGGGCCTCGGGTGGGCCCCCCTTTGGGGGGCCCTGCTTTTTTTGGGGGGGGGGAAAGGGGTTTTTGGGGCCTATTGGGGGAAAACCGGGAAATTGCTGGCGGATTTCTTTTGTGGGGTGCGTTTTTAAGGGGGGAAAATTTTGTTTTGGGGGGCCCTTGGTGGGGGTGCACTTGGAAATTTGGTGGGGTTTTGTGTCCCGGGTTTTTTTTTTGCTCTGGGTGCTCTTTGCTGCATTCCGTCCCCAATTTGTATTGTGGGGTGTGGGTGTTGGGGGGGGTTTGGCCCTTTGGCTGGCGGCTCTGACCCCCGGGGCGTGGGGGCGGCCCAGGGCGGGGCGTCGCGGGGGCTCTGCCCCTTGCGTCGGGCTTTTTGGGCCTTGTACTGGGGTGGGTTTGCCGTTTGCGGGAAAGTTTCCTGGTGGGTTCTGTGTCCCTCGGGGTTTACCCGGTCTTCCCCCATCCTATGATGCACAGAAGGATTTTGGGGGGTTGGGTTTGCTGTGGCGGGGGCTTGGGGGGATCGCGGTCCGGCTGGGTCTTTTTTTTTTGTTTTGGTTTGCCCTGGATGTGGGGGGGGTCGGGGTCTCTGGATGGGAGGGTTTTCCCCCCCCTTGCGGGGCCATTTGTTTTTTCCCTTGGGAAAGGGTAGTGGGTAGTGGGGGGGGTGGTCCATGGGGGGTTGCTTGCCCGGGGGGCTGGCCGGGGGTCTCTTTTCTTTTTGACTATGGGGGGGGGGAGTGCTTTTACCTATCCGGGCCCTTTGGATTTGCTTTTGGGTGGGGGCGGGCGGGTTTTGGATCGGGCGGGGCTTGGGGGGCAGCCCCCTGTGTTGGAGGGGGAAATGTGTTTTGTTCCCCTGCTTCCCTGGTTCTGGCTGGGGTTTTTCTGGTGCCCGGTCCGGGAGGGGGCCACTCTGTTGGCTGTCCCCCTTTGGGGTTTTCGGGGGGTGGCTAGGGGGGCGGTCATTCAGGGGCCCTTTCCCTTTTGCTTTGGGTATTTGGGTTCGCTTGGCGGGATGGCGGGTCCCCTTTGTTTGGATGGGGCCGCATTTTTTTGGCCGCTTGGGCGTTTTGGGTGGCCCCTTTTCCCGGTTGGATCGGTGGCAAACCTTGGGGCGGGGGGGAGGGGGTTAACCGGGGGGGGGGATGGGGGGTCTAAAGGGTCGGGGTTTTGGTTCCGGGGGGGGGGGGGGGGGGGGGGGGGGGGGGGGGGGGTGTTTGGGGGACGTTGACCCCGGGTTTTTCCCCATTTGGTTCCGGGGGCTGTAACCGCCCCTAGTCTTTTGCCCGGTGGATGCCGAATGCCTCCGTCCTTTTTTTGGGAAAAACTTGGAAAAGGGGGGTGCCTATTGGGGTCAGCCGGGGACTGGGCTCCCGGGGAGACTTTTCCCCCCCCAGTCCTTCCCTCCCCGACCCCGGCCCATCCCCCCCCCGCCCATCACATTAAAAACCCCTGGGGGGCCTTTGGGGGTTTGCAGGGCCCCCTTTGGGAAATCCCGAAAGGGGTTTTTTCCATCTCTGCGCCCCATGGCAGCCTGTCCCCCCAATTTTACTGTAAAAAATTTTAGACACTCTCACTTAAAAACATTTTCCCCGGACATTCACATGTAGGGCCTTGGGGGTTGGCCGAAAACTCCTTTGGCATCAAGAGGGGGGAATATCCTGTATCCTAACCTCTGGTGCCTGCTTTCCACCTCAAAGGGGTTTGAAAAATTGCTTTAGACATTGAGGGTTTCAGAGGGGGGGGGGGGGGGGGGAAAGACCCTTTTCCCCAACCGTTCTTTTTAAAAGGGCACACTAAAAAAAACACGAAACCCAACACCACATTTAAGCTCGCGGAGGCAGGTTTGGGGGTCTTTTTCACACCCCCCCCGTTCGCTACTTCCCTCTGGGTCGGAGGCCGGGAGGGGGGAAAGGGGCCCTCTGGGCGGGTTCTGGGCTGGGTTTGGGGGTCAGGTTTTGGGGGACTTCTCTGCGGGGGGCGGGCTTTTCGGCTCTCTTTTCTCGGATCATTTGGGGGTTCCCCCTTTGGATCTCGGGCCCCCTTGGCTTTGGGGCCCCCCTTTGGCCTGCCGGTTGGGGGGGTTTTGCCGGGCCCCGGTAGGGGGGAATTAGCCGGCTTTGATTGGGATGTGGCCCCGCTCGGGGGGGAGGGGCGGGCCGGCTGGACTATTTTGGGGGGGCCTTTGGGGCGCCATGCGGGGGGTCGGGGGGGCCGGGCGGGTTTGGGGCACCCCCGGGGGTTTGGGGGGGGTGGGGGTTTGGCCGGGTTGGCCCAAAAAACTGGTCCCGGCCGGGGCCCTTTTTCCCCCTTTGCTTCTGGGGTTTCTGGCCCAGGGTTTTGGGGCGCCGGGCCCCATTTTTCCCCGGTTTGGGGGGGGGTGGGGCGGGGGGAGCGTGTCTTGTGCCTGCAGGGGGGGCGGCCGGGTTTGGGCTGTGCTTGGTTTGGAGGGGTTTTCCCCCTGCATGGCCCAGGTTTCCCGGTTTAGTGAAATTGTTTCCCCTCTTTAAATCGGGGGTTTGGGCCCTTTGGCGTTTCCCCTTTGGGGAAATTGGGGCCCGGGCTTGGGGTGGGATCTTTTGCGGCTGCCCATGTGGGGGGGGGGGGGCTCGGGGGCGGTGGGTGGGGGGGTGTTTGGGGAGGGGCCGTTTGGGGGGGGTTGGGGGGGTTTGTACCCCATTTTCTGGGATATGGAGTCCCCCGGCGTTTGGATGGGGCGGGGTGGGGATGGGGGGCGGGAACCCTGGATAGTTTTTTTTCCCCGGGGCATTTTGCAGGGGCCCAAAAAAATGTTTTTTTTTTTTTTTTTGTGGCTGAGTGGGGGCATTTTTGGGGGGGCCGTGGGGGGGACACTGCCCCGGGGGATCGGGTGGGGGGTTTCCTGTCCCGCATGCTGCGGGGCCGGGGGGGGCTGTTTTTGGGTGGGGGTGCTCGGGGGGGTCTGCCCGGTTGCGCCAGGGGGGCGGGGGGGGTTTTTGGGGGCGGGGGGGCCCTTCCCCTTGTTTTTGGGGCGGCGCACTGTGTGGGGGGGGGAAGGGGGGTGCGGGGGGGGTTGCCAGGGGCGGGGCTGTATGTAAGCTTGTGCGGGGGTGGGTGTGACCTCATCGGCCTCCAGCTATAGAGTTCACCTGTGGGGGGGTGCCCCTGTGGGGGGGGGGGAAATTGGGGGGGCCCTTTGGTTCGGGGGCATTTGTTCCCCATATCGATGTCCCTGTTGGGGGGGGCCCTGTGGGGAGGTTCATGTTGGGGTTTTTTACTGGGGGTGGGGACTCATGGGGGCGGGGAAAACGGAGCTCGTTGGGGGGGGCGGGGACTGCTTTCCGGGCCTGGGGGGGCTTTTGGTTGGCGGGCTGGTTTTGGGGCCCTGTGGACCCCTCCTTTTTTCCCTAGCCCCCCCTCCGGAGGGTGGATGGGGGTTTGGGGGGGACTGGGTTTTTGGGGGGGGCCGGGCCCAACCCCCCGGGGCTGGGCCTTTTGCCCCGGTCTCTGCCCGGGGGGGAAAGGGGAAAAACCCCCTCCTTTGGTTTCCCCCGGGGTGGTTGCACCCAGGGGGGGTCCGGCGGCCCCCGGGCCTTTGGGGGGTTTTGAGTAAACATGGGGAGTGTGATGAGTGTAGGTATCCCTTGTTGTTTTTCTTTTTTTGTTGGGGGGCGAGTGATTTTTTTGTGGTGGATGAGGGTGGGAGTGGGGACTGTGGGCTGTGAATTTCCTGTTTTTTTTGTGACAGGTTGGGTCTTGGACTTTTTCCCCCCCTCCTGGATCAGCTTAGGCCCCCCCCTTTATGGGGGGCCTATTTTTCCCCCCCGGGCCCCCCGGCCCGCCGGGGTTTGGGTCCCCTGGGCCCTGGTGACTTGTGGTTCTCTGTTTTCCCCCCGGCTGGAGCTTTGGTGGGGTGCTGGCTCCCCTCCCGGGGCTGCCTGCCGGGGCCTGGGGCCCCCGGGCCTGTGGGCCTCTGTTTGGGGGTGGCGTTTTTTTCCCGGGGGCTTGGGTCTAAAGGGTCCCTTTGGTGGAAACTGCTCGGGAAGTGGACGGCTGCCGGCAGGGGGCCCGTGGGCTCGTCACTGGGGGGTTCCCCGGGGGGTTTTTGCATTTTCGGGGCTTGGGGGGCTCCCCCGGGAAAATCTCCAATGCCTTTTTTCTTGGGGGGGTTTTTCGGGGAGTTCCCCGGGGGTGTTCTCCTGGGGGCCCGTTTTTTCCCTTGGGGGGGCCCTTTTGGGTGTCTGTTGGGTCGGAATTTTCCTCAGTGTCCGCCCAGGGACCACGGGGAGCGTCCCTTTGGGGTTTTAAAATTTTGTATTGCATATTTTTTGTGGAGGGAAAACCCTTTTAACAAAGCGCACCCCAAAAAGTGTTGATAAAACAAGATGATCTAAAATTGGGCTTTCATTCTCACTAAGGACATTTTTTCATTTTATAAATACCGTGTGTTATTTTTTGTATAGCAAGCAGGGTGTAATCTTTTATTTAATTCTTTCCCTTTTTCTCTCCTCCACTTCTCCCCCCCTTTTTTTTCCCTTTTTTTCCCTTTTTGCCCCCTCTTCTCTCTTTTTCAAAACTTCTGGGTTTTTCCCTTTTTATTTCAGTCTCCTGTCCGTTTAAAAATTGAAATATTCCCAAAAAAAGTTTTAAAAAATAAAGTTTATTTTTAAATATCAAGCAGGGGCCTTAAAGCCAAAAGCTGTGATTTCTCTGCTTGTGAAAGTAAAAACTGTTGGGGGAATTTTTGGCCTTTTTTAAACAATTAATTCTAAAAACGGGGTACCCCTGCCCGGGCAAGACCCGGTAAAAAAAAAAAAAAAAAGGTTTTAGAAATTTTTTTACTCTTATTTAACGGAGCTGAACATACAGAGGAGGACTGGAAAGACAGAGAAAATGAATAACACATTCACTTTAAACAGCTGCAAATATTGTCAAATTTAAAATTTTCATTTTTAATAACACAGCTAAAATAAAAAAAAAAAAAACCCTTTTTAATCCAAAATATTTAAAAATTTAAGTTGATTAAAACCCCTGGGGGAAAATTTTATTGGCCCCCCGGCCCACTTGGCCCCGTCTTTTTAGGTTTAAAACCATTTCCCTCCTAGGGCAAAGCTTTCCCAGCCCCATTCTAATGAGACAACTGTAGGCTCTCTTTCAAACTTTTGACTTGAAAACTGGCTCAGAGTTCCTCTGCTTAGCTGTCTTTCTCTCCTAGAGGAAACCAATAAAGGAGATCCAGCAATTAACATTTTACTTTTCTTTCCCATAGAAAGTACTCCTGGATCAGTGCTTCTGTGTTCTTTTTGTGTCTCTGCTCTGTTTTCTCAAACTCCCAGTCGGTCGTGGCTAGGAATGGGCACCTTTCACATTTGTACCAATACCGTACCGATACCCAGTACTTGGAAATCGATACCAGTACTCAACAGTACCAGTTTTCTGTACTTTTGTGTTTATGAGGTAATAAGTGTTAATTTACTTCCACCTCTTAGCCTGCTCAGACGCTTTTCTTCCCTGCTCTCTGCTTGCTTGCATTGTTTTACTCTTAACTTTTTATCTCTTTGCCAAAATTATGGAAAAGTAGAACTAAAACTACTTCATACCAGTGCCTTTTTATTTTTTCTAATGGTGCCGGAGAAAGAGCGTCCCACCGGGCAAAAGACCCTAATAATGGGCAACACAGCTGTGAATGGGATTAAAAAAAATTCTGTAGCAAGAAAAACACAGAAGTTATGATTGGTAACAGTAACTTGGCGTCCAAAATCTCTGAACAATTCTGGCAATCACAGAAGAGCACCCGACCCTAGAAAACCTTATCATACACTTTGGAGCCATGGATGACATAGCTAAGAAAAAATCAGAAGTATTAAAGGAGGATTTCATGCGTCTGCTGAATAACCTTGGAGGTCTCAATATCAAGGTGTTTCTCAGCAGACCCTTTGCACCGATTTTCTGTAGAGATGAGATTTTTCGAGACTTCTGATGATTAATATATGGTTTAAAAAAAAGCATGTGCTACAACATCTATAAACTTCATTGACAACTTTAATACTTTTGGGGAAAAAGACACCTTTTCAAGCAAGATGGTTTCTGTTTGAACAAGCCTGGAGCCAGACATTTCACATCTAATCTCTTCTACTCAGTAAATAACCTGCCAGCAGCCTGTTGTTCATACTCCATGTTCTCTCCTGAAGGTCAACTTCAGGAGAGAACATGGAGTATGAACAGCAATGATAACACTGCCACAACCAGCTCCAGCTGAGATAGAACCGTTGGCTGAGAGAGAGAGTTCATCACAAAAGGTCTCCCCACCAAATTCCACAGGAGACGTGGACCCCCCCCCCCCACACACACACACACACACACACTCTTTTTTGGGTTATTTTTAAAACAAAAAACAGGGTTTTAAATTAAATTTAAAATAAAGCTCCCATTCTGTTTTTAAATCGAAGCCCCCCGAACTAAAAATTCCTTTGTGAGAGCAGACAGCAAAGAAAAAAAATTTACTAAAGTGAAAAAAAAAGGTTGGGCGGGCAAATTTGACTCTTTTAAAATTTTTGGCTCCCCAAAGGTAAGGAGCCGGGTCCAAAACCATGTTCTTAAAATTTTTACACCCCTTTCTTAATTTCCAAAAAAAAAACTTTTTCCCAGGTTTGTAAATGAGTTTTTAAGAAAGTTTTTGGGGTGTGTTGATTAGAACGGGTTTAAAAACTAATTGTGGGAGACTTTCAACATTATTTTGGGGAAAAATCCGGGAAGACACAAGTGAAAATAGGCTGTAACACATTTTTAAAAACTCTTAGAATTTTTTTTTTAAAAACCAACAGTTTAAACGGGCAAACGCACAAACAGGGAAAATTTTTTTGAACTTTATCTTTCCCCTGGGGAAAATCTAAACTTTTCCCAAGGTGCCCTGTAACTGATTTTAGAATTTTTCTTCTCTGAGACCCATCAGAAAAAAACATTAACAATTTTTGGGGCCAAATTTGCCACTGTCGACGGGTTTAAAAAACCCCTCCTGAAACCCTTAGCATCTGAATTTCCCCCGCTACCAGGGGAAAGCTTTTGTTTAGTTTTTTTTCCTACTTAAAGGGACAGGGATTTTTTTTGGGGTCTGTGGGTTTTAACCCCTTTACATTGCTTTCGCTAAAGCGGCTTTTCTCCTGACGCCTGTTGTTGTTGCATTCTTTTACCCCAAAATTTTTTTATTTTTAAACCCAAAAATTCCCGGAAAATTTTGGGGAATAAAAATCCCTTCTTCCCCAGGGACTCCCAAAGGTTATTTATTATTTTTAAATTTTTTTTTAATTTTTTTCCCTTAAACGATTTTGTTGTTTTTATAATCGAATCGAAAAAAAAGGACAATTTGAACACCGCTAAAAAAGGCACAAAAAAAAGGGCCCCCCCTTTAACCACAGGGGATTTGGGGACAAAAATTTTTACAGAAATTTTGGCTTTTTTGGAAAAAAAACCATCGACAGAAGTGAAGGGGGAGGTAAAATATGGGGTACAGCGATGATTAAAATCTGCCTGTGACCCAAAAAAAAGTGAAAAGCCAGCTAAAGGGGACTCACCCGGCAACAGAACCACTGAGAATAAACCTCCCGGAGACCCCCCGGCATTTTTTGGCCCCATCCCCCAAAAAAAATCAAATTTGTGGCCGGACTCTCTGGAAGATTCACAAAAAAAAAAATTTAATTAAATTGGCCAGAATTAAAAAGAGAAATCCCCCCGTTCCCCTGGGAAAAAAGGGAGACTTCGACACCCGAGCTGCGGGCCTTTAACAAGGGATAGGAGTGGGACAGGGGAAAAATTAAGGGAAAGTTCCCCCCAAAAAACAGATTTTGCCCCCCCTACAGAATAAAAAACCGGGAAAAAATATCCATCTTGTGAGAACAAAAAAAAGGTTTGAGAACAATCTTCTTTGTAAAGTTTCCCCTTTCCCAAAAATTTCCAGGGAAAAAGCGCCCACGGACCAAGAACCCAATTGTTTGGGGAAAAACAAATGTGGATGGGGTTAAAAAACTTTTGCCCCAAAAAGAAGAAAAACAGAAATTATTATTGGTTTCCCAAATAAAAAAGGTGTCCCATATCTAGAGAATATTCTTTGCAATCACAGAAAAAACGCCCGTCTTTTAGAAAAACCCCTTTTTATACACCGGGGGGAAACCATGGATGAGTGGCTAAGAAAAAATCAGAAGGGCTGAAGGAGGGTTTTACCCGTCCTTCTGAAATTGTTAGAGGTCTCAATATCAAGGGGTTTCCCCAAACGGAAACCCTTTTCCCCCGATTTTTGGCGGAGGGTTCGATTTTTTTTGGGGAGTCGATGGGGTTATTAAGTGGGTTTAAAAAAACGTGCTAAACCCCTTGTGAACCCTTTACGACAACTTTAATATTTTTTGGGAAAAAAAGAAAAAACTCTTCAAACTTTGATGGTTTTTGTTTGAACAAGCCAGGAGCCAGACGTTTTCAATCTAAACTTTCTATTTTAGTAAATAAACCGCCAGCGGCTTTGGGCCTTCAGCTGAAAAAACATGGAGAATCAAAAAACCCAAAGACCAAAAAGCTGCCTTTAACAGCCCAGCAGAAACAAAAAAGGCCAGTTGGCTGAGAAAGGGGAGGTTTACCCCAAAAAAACCTTTCAAATCCTTCTCTGTATGCAGTTCCCGGGTTTCCAGTTTTTGGGGGCTCTATCAGAAATCAAACATGTCCCCGGGGAAAAAATTGGGCCTTTAAAAGGAGAAGTGTAAAATCTCAGTGTTATACGTGAAAAGAAAGGGAACCCAAAACCAAAAGGATAAGAGGGCAGTAATTTTCACAATCCAAACTTAAAAAGCCATTAAAAAAAGTCAGGTAACCAAACCCAAAACACAAAAGTTAATCCCGCAACTAAAGTCATAAAAAAACGGCCGTTAAAAAAACCAAAAAATCTCGTAGGGAAAAAAACATTTTTTAAAATCAATGACTTAAATTTTTTTACCCTTGATCTTGATTTTAGGTTTTTTAAGAAAAAACATGGTTTACTTTAAATTTTAAAGAAGCTCCCCCTTTTTGATAGAGTCAAAAATCCTCCCAAAAAATACAATTTTCTTTGTGGAGCAGAAAGCAAAAAAAAAGGGGTTTAGGGTTGGCCTCTTTGTTTAAAAAATTTATTAGAGTGTAAAAAAGATTTTTGGGGCAAAATTTGGACTCTTTTGAATATTTGGCTCTCCAGGTAAAAAGAGCCCCGGTCCCCCCCAAAAAATGTTCTTTGAATATTTAAAAGGCCTCCTAAGTCCCAAAAAAAACTTTTTTTGTGATTTTGATGACTTTTATCTGTGATATGTGTTGATTTGACTGTTTTAATTATTGTGGGAGACTTCAGCATTCACATGGACAATCCTGAAGACAGAAGTGCCAATAGATCTACAGGGGTTGGACAATGAAAATGAAACACTGTCATTTTAGTGTGGGGGGTTTCATGGGTAAATTGGGCCAGCCCTGGTAGGCCAGTCTTCATTGTTTTCACATTGCCCCAGTAAGAGCAGGGTGTGAAGGTTCAATTAGCAGGGGGAAGAGCACGTTTTTGGCTCAAAATATTGAAATGCACACAAACATTATGGGGGACATACAAGGGTTTAAAGAGAACAATTTGTTGGTGCACGTCTTGCTGGCGCATCTGTGACCAAGACAGCAAGTCTTTGTGATGTATCAAGAGCCACGGTATCCAGGGTAATTTTCGCATACCACTAAAAGGACGAACCACATCCAACAGGATTAATGTGGATGCAAGAGGAAGCTGTCTGAAGGGATGTTCGGGTGCTAAACCCGGGGTTTTTATCCAAAAAACGTAAAAACCACGGCTGCCAAAATCACGGCAGAATTAAATGTGCACCTCAACTCTCCTGTTTCCCAACAAAACTGTCCGTTCGGGGTCCAAGGGTCAATATACATGGCCGGGCTGCTATAGCCAACCTTTTGGTCACTCATGCCAATGCCAAAAAAGTCAGTTTTCAATGGTGCAAGGAGCGCAAATCTTGGCCTTTGGGACAAAAGTAAATGTATTGTTCTCTGATGAGTCCCCCTTTACTGTTTTCCCCACATCCGGGAGAGTTACGGTGTGGAGAAGCCCAAGAAGCGTTACCACCCAGACTGTTGCTGTCCCAGAGTGAAGCATGGGGGATGGATCAGTGATGGTTTGGGCTGCCATATCATGGCATTCCTTGGCCCAATACTTGTGCTAGATGGGCTCTTCACTGCCAAAGACTACCGAAGCATTCTTGAGGACCATGTGCATCCAATGTTTCAAACGTTGTAATCCTGAAGGCCTTGTGCAGTGTTTCAGGATGACAATGCACCAATACACACAGCAAGACTATGAAAGATTGTTTTGATGACATGAAAGGGTGAAGTTGAACATCTCCCATGGCCTGCACAGTCACCATGATCTAAATATTATTGAGCCACTTTGGGGTGTTTGAAGAAGCGAGTCAGGAAACGTTTTCCTCCACCAGTATCCACGTAGTGACCTGGCCATATCGTTCAAAAGAATGGCTTAAAATCCCTCTGACCACTGTGCAGGAATTGGTATATGTCATTCCCAAGGACGAATTGACGCTGTGTTTGCCAAAAGGAGGCCCTACACCATACTAAATAATTATATTGTGTGTCTAAAACCAGGTGTGTTTAGTTTCATTGTCCTAACCCTGTATGTGACACTCTTAGAAATTATTTGGTTTGACTCAACATGTTACACGCAAATGCACAAAAGAGGTACATATTTTGGACTTCCTCATCACCAAGGGTCCCTAAACATTTTCCAAGGTGTTCTGTAACTGATGTTGCCCTATCTGACCACTTTTGTGTTATTTTTGAAGCATCATCTGCAATGACTCAGTTTGTCAAGAGACATGATAGAAACGCATCTTTAAGGACGATGCTGCTGGAAAACTTAACCAGATTTACTCTTCTACCTCCACTTTTGCCCTTGAACACTGTAGATAAGTTGGTAGAAAACTTTCATTCTAAATCTCGGACATCATTGATTTTAATTGCTCCAATTAAAGTGAAAGTTGTTCCTGGGAAGAAAATGTTTCCGTGGAGATAGTGCTTCACCAGTCAGAAGTGAAAAACATAGTGTCGAAAAGCTGAACTCAGGTGGCGAAAGACTGGACCCCAGGTTCACTATATTGTCTATAAAGAGAGACTATAAAACAGATATAACCTACAACTAAAAATGCAAGGAATTCTTTCTTTTCTGAGATTATCAGCAAAAACATAACAATGCTCGTGCATTAATTTGCCACGGTCGACAGGTAACAAACCCTCCTGTAACTGTAGCATCTGAACTCCACTCTACCAGGGCCTGGCAATGATTTTGCTAAAGTCTTTACTGACAAAACCGAAAAGATCAGAGGGGCAGTCAGCACATCCACATCTACTCCGGTACCAAAGTTGTCTCCAACTAGAACTGATTTCGACGAATTTCCCAATTTCACCAAAGAAACTACAAAAACTACAGAAATCATACACCACTAAGCTCTTTCTTCCTGCTGTCTCGATGTTTTAAAGACCCCAGCTTTTCGTTTAAGAAAGCTTTGCCTGTAATAACATCTGATTTAACACAAATAATAAACACGTCCCGCTTTTGTCAGGTGCTTATCCCCAGGTCCTGAAAACAGCAATTATCAAACCTCTATTGAAAAGAGCAACTTGGACCAAGCTGCTACTACAGAACTATAGGCCTATATCAAACCTCCCCTCATCAGTAAGATTATTGAAAAAGCTGTGTTTCAACAGTTAAACAACTTCCTAACAATGACCAATCCACTTCGAATTCTTCCAGTCAGGCTTCCATGCTTCACCATAGTACAGAGACTGCTTCTTGTCAAGGTGTTTACATGACATCCGTATAAAATGCAGATTGTGGAAGATCCACAGTGCTGGTATTATTGACCTTAGTGCAGCATTCGACAACTGTTGATCACGTCCATTTTATATCAGAGCGCCTGAAAAACTGGGGTCGGGCCTTTCTGGTACAGGCACCTCATTGTTTTAAATCCTACTTGGAGGACAGGGACTTTTTTGTGTCAGTAGGTAACTGTACATTAGAGACCTTACAAACAATCCCATGTGGCGTTCCCCAGGATCCATCTTATGGCCCCCTTCTACTCAATATCTACATGCTCCCCCCTAACTCAGTTTTTAACAAACACACGTGAGGTTTATCATAACTATGCAGACGACAGACAGCTATACGTACGATGTCACCAGGTGACTATGAACCCATTCAGCCTGGTAAATGCTTAGAAGAAAATCAATGCATGGATGTGCAAAATTTTCTTCAGCTTAATTCAAACAAAACTGATGTAATAATCTTTGGGACCAAAGGGGAAAAAGAGCGGTTAAATGTTAGCACACAGCTTCCGTTAATACATGCGAGAAAACCAAAAGTCAGGCTCGAAAACCCGGGGGGGGTTGATGGACTCAGACATGAAACCCTTCAGAGGCACATAGACCTGTCGATCAACAGCTGGCAGGCGATCCAGAAAACGCTGCTACCCCCTTCCTCACTAAAACTAAAAAAGTGGAGTACAAAAACCCCAACCCGCTTTCATAAATCCCTACACTGGTTCCCTCTAGCTCAGGGGAATAGACTTTAAAAAAACCCTTTTGTTAGTCTATAAATCACTGAAGGGTTCCACACCAAAAAACATTATAGACTTGGCGTCAGTTGTATCAAACCCAAACCAGAATCTCTCAGGTCTTTTGGCTCAAATTCTACTCTGCATACCCAGAAAACAGAACCAAAAATGGAGAAGCAGCTTTTAGTTCTTATGCTCCACAAATCTTGGGAAAAAACTCCAAGAAAACTGTAAAACCCAAACCCTAAGGGTTTTTTTTAAATCAAGTTTAAAAAAGTATTTGTTTTAGAGGTTTCCTTTGACTGTGCCAAACTAAACATTATTAGTTTTCGTTTACAGTCCAAATTTTTCCCTTTCATTTTCTTTATCCATCATTCTATTTCTCTTTATTTTTTTTTAAAGACCTCTGTTGTTTGATTTTTCTGTATCATTGTAATTTTTTTCCTTATGTACAGCGCCTTGAGTGCTTTGTTGCTGAAAAACGCTAAAATAAAAAACTTGACTTGACTTGACTTGACATCAGAGCCCACCAAAAAACACAAATTTTGGTTTTTTCCCCAGGGGCGGCCTCTTAGGGCCCCTTTTTAATTCACTATCTACATGCTCCCCCTAACTCAGATTATATTTAAAAAACAAAAATAAGTTTTATCATAAACTAAAAAAAGGAAAACGACCCCCAGCCATACATTGTGATGTCACCAGATGACTATTAACCCATTCAAGCACTTGGTAAATGCATTAAAGAAATCAGTGCATGGATGTGCCAAAATTTTCTTTAGCTGAATCAAAACAAATAACAAATTTTCTACCGAAGGAAGAGCGTTTAAAAGTTATCGCACAGCTGCTGGAGCTGGCTGGATGGTTGGACGGGCTTGGTGGGTTGCTGCTCTGCTGGCTGTCGTGTCGGGGGTGGGGAATCGGGGCAGCGGGTTAGAGGGTGCGTGGACTGGCTGCAGCGTGTGCGGTGGGGGGGTTGTGTCCTCTTCTTGGATGTGGGGTCACCGGCATTTGGAACGGCTGAGCTACGATAGTAGAGCTGAGTTAGATAATGTTTCTCCCTGGGCTATTGTCGCAGTGGCAGTGATGTGGTGTGTTTGTGTGGTTGCGGGGGGGGTGGTAGGGGACACCGGGCCTGGGTGCTTGCCGCTGGCTGGGGACCTCTTGCCGGATGAGTTTGTCCCATCTTGGGGTGGGTTCCTTTGTGGGCGTAGTGCTCGGTGGTGTCTGCCCTGTTGCGCCTGTGGGTGCAGGCTGGAGTGGCATTGCGCAGGGCCCTTGCCTTGTTATCCCGGCGCGCTGAGTGGTGGGGGGCAGGATGCGGTGGGGGTGCTGGGAGCAGGGCTGTGTGTGGAGCTAGCGCTGTGTAGGTGTGGCATCGTCGGCTTTTTGGGGATGGAGCTCACCTGTGGGGGTGTGCACCTGTGGGAAGGGGATTCATGGTGTTTGGGTTCAGGGGCATGTGTTCAATATCTGTTTCCTGGTTGGGGGAAATTCATGTTGGGGTTGATTGGGGCTGGGGGGTGGGGGGTGGGGTCGCTCAGGTTCAGGCACCACCGGGTACCCCGCCCAGGTTCAGGTGCTGGGGCGGTCTGCCTGTCTCCACCCCTGGAGGGAAGGGGACCACCTCCTGGGTCCTGGGGCTGTTTCCCCTATGGGGTATCGGCACCTGGACCTGGGAGTATAGAGTATGTAAGGAGGACATTTATTTTTTTTTTCTTTCTTTTGGGTGCGTGGGTGTGGAGTGTTTTTTGTGTAGCATGAGGGGGGGGAAGTGTGATTTTTGACTGTGATGCCTGTTTTTTTTATTCAGGCTGGGTCTTGGACTGCCCCTCTATGGGTCATTTAGGCCCCCCCCTCAAATTTGGGGCCTTTTTTCCCCCCACCACACTGCCTCCGGGGGTTGGTGCTCTGCCCGGGTGTCCTTTTGGGGGTTTGTGGTTCTTCTGTTGACGGCTCACTCCCGGGGCCCCTGGGCTCTGCCGGGCCTCTGCTTTTGGGAGAAATTTATGTCCCCAGGGCCCGGGTCCGGGGCCCCTGCTGGATCTGCGGGGGCATTGAGGGCTCCAACGGGGCCTGTGGGCTCGTTGCTGCAGCTCCCGGGGGCTTCCCGCATGGGACTGGGTGTCGGGGGCAGACTAGAGAAGGGGCCGGGAGGCACTGGGACCCCCCCGGGAATGGGGTTTGCCCCCCGGGTCCCCCCCCAATGATTCCATGTCAGACACCAGATCTTTCCCCTCCACGTATTAAGGGCCCTTTAAACTTCCACCTTTTTCCCACGTGTAACAAGGAAGGCCCAGCTGGAGGGGGCAATGCGAAATTTTCAGGTTTTGCCAACCACCAAAAAAACCAAGAAGAAGAAGACCACTAAAAAAATGAGACGCGGGGGAGATGCTGAGTATCACCGAAGGGGCACTGTACAACCTTTTTTGACCCCAAAGTAACATCCAGATAAGACATCTAAAGTAGTTTAACGGTGGTTCCCTGAAAAGGCAGTTTAAGATTTTGTGTTACTTGGGAGATCTTTTTGGGGGAAGTTCGCAAAAAACTACAAGCCCCCGGGGTCATAAAAAACCTTTTACGGCGTCTACAGACAGCCGCTCCACATTTATGTCTTCATTTAAAACGGTTGTCGCAATAATGTGTTTCTCTAATGATTTAAGGCAAAAGAAACTACTGCAATCACCTGTTAGCGGGTTGTTTCTTGATGGGTTTGGTGAAATGTAAAGGGGGCAATCTACCCTTCAAGAAGCTGACAAGTTTTGTTAAAGGTCAGAAATTTCTAGGTTTCCCCCCCCAAATCAATACTAACAGTAGAGTACTCAATTTATAGCTACAATTTTGTTTACCATGCTTTTTGACGATATGTTTAGAATGAAAGGCAGGGGGAACGGAACACCTTCTTTTAAAAAGGTTTCAAAACAGACCAAATCAAATAGAGTTCTGGTGCTTGGGATCACCCCCTGATGGCCCCTCCTGGGACCAGGTAGGAAGGGAATGTAGCAAACCAGCCAAACCCTCCCAGGTCAAGTATCTACAGAAACAGTCACTCCCAGTTCAAAATTTCCCTTTAGGTTTCCCAAATTTTGAAATGTTTTTTTGCCTGTGTGTTACTGGTGTGTTATGATTTGGGGTTTTTGGGTGTTTCTTTCTTGTTTTTTTCTAAGTTCTCACATTTTTTGTTTTATGCTTTTTTATTATTTTCCGGTATGTTTTTAGTTTTGTTTTGTATTCAAGATTTTTCTGTTTTTGCTCCACCATGTTTTGTTCTGTAAATTAACCTATCCGGTTCACCTCCCAACTAATTGTTCCTTGCTCCCCTTTTCACCCCAAAATCCACACCTTTTTCAGTCTCAATCGGGGAAAATTTTCTCAAATCAGTCTTTTTTTACTGATCTGCTTTTCTTTTTTTTGGACCATCCTGTCTAGCCACCGCTTTTGTTTTGTTCCTGCCTATCTGTGATAATTTTTAGTTGATAAATCTCTTTTTTACTTACCTTCACGCTGCCGCTCGCTGCTTTTTGGGGTTCTATCTCGAAAACCGTAAAATGTGTTGTTTTTGTTTAAAAATTTTGGGTTGTGTTTTTATTTTGAAAATACTCATATGTAGTTCTATGAAGGGAGGATCTTAGTCACAAGGGCCCCTTTACCAGGTGTGGGGGCCAAAACCAGTCCCATTTTACCCTTACCTTCCCAGCTTTTCCATACTGCTTTTGTCCTCCGAAGGACCCAATGGAATTCTACTTTAAATGAAACCTGCTAGTTAGCAACCCTATCTTTTTTTTACATTTTTTTTTTATTTATATTTTTTATTTTTTAATAAATCCATCCGGCTATGTTTATTCCTACTTCTTTCCGTTGGTTCCCTTTGAAAAAATAATTGCAGATACAGTGTTAAAAAAAAACGAAGGGGAAAAAGACATAAAAAAAAAAACCTCCTACAATTACACAATTTTTGGGGTTTAGGGGCGAGAGAATTAGAGTTTGGGAAGTTCAAACCGTTTTTTTACCGCTCTGTTGATCATTTAGTCTATAACTTCACACTTTCCACGTATTCATCTGCCGCTATTCCCAAACCCTCCTTTTTTTGAATTTTCATCTATTTTTAAAAACTGTTTAATAAATGGAGCACCCCCCCACTTATTTCCCGCTGGGTTGTTTGTAAGCGTGTAGGACCGGATCCGTCCAAAACAGAAATGACAAAGAGATGGAACCTATGGTCCTACAAAACATATAATTGACTAATACTGGTTATTAGGTAATGTGTTACAACTCAATTTTTTTTCGATATTATTGATATATTTAAAATAATATATTATCATTCTATTTACAAAAAACCAATATTTCTACCATAAAAAGGGGGGAAAAAAACAAATTAATAACAGTTACAATAGTTTAATGGATATTCTTTTTTGCCCTTTTTATATTTTTAAGGTTGGACATTGCTTGAGCTCAAATTTTGGGGTTTTCCAAAACTTCATCACAATTGTGTCATTTTTTAAAAGTTGATGCCAAGTGTTTTTTTACATTTTGTTAATTTTTTTGTGTTCTTTTAATAAACTAAAAATTGGTATAAAAATCTCATCTCCTGTGTACTTAGTATTACCAAAATATAGGAAAATTTTTAGAACTGATTGTTGAGAAACAAATTCATTCTATAGTCTTGGACCCTCAGATAACCTTTGGCCCCCCCTCTAGCCCCCGCTTTTTCCACAAAATACTTTTTGCTTCATAATTACCATGATTTTTTTAAAAAAACAGTTTTTAAAATATGAATGTTTCTGCAGGGGAAAGAAAGCAGGTTTATCTTGTTTTTTTCACCCTTCTTCTCTCCTCCTTCTTATTCCTTCCTCCCTTTTTTTTTTACCCCACCTCTCTTCTTTCGTGCTCTTAAATTTTTTTTTTTTTTCGTTTCATCTCCATGTCTAAAAATAAAATAAAGCCAAAGCGTTTTTTTAAATGGGTTCTTTTTAAAAGCTTTAAAGCATTAGCTGAAATGTCCCTTGTAAAGGTAAATTCTTGGGCTTTTTTTGACACTCGACAACAATTCTGAGTGGTACCTCAGAACAAAACCCGTATAAAAAAAAAAAGAGTTGCACACAGTTCGGGTAATACACTAGAAACCACCAAAGGCTAAAATCTGGGTGATGATGGATCAGCCCTGAACTTCGAGGCACGGACAGAGTAACAAGGTCGGGCCTTCTATCACCTAAAAAAAACATCTCCTTGGGGTTTTTAAAGGGCTTGTTGTCAGTGATCAAACCCCCCAGATCTTTTAGATCTTCTGGCTCAAATCTACTCTGCAGCCCAACCAAACCAAACTGGAGAAAACAGCTTTTTGTTCTTATCTCTTTAATCTGGAAAACACTCCCAGAAAACTGTAAAAAACACTGAAACCCTAATTTGCTTTTTAAAACAAAGAATAAAAAAATTATTTGTTTAAAAGGCCTTTTACTGGGTATCTAAACTTGGGAGGAAGTTTTCAGCCAACATTCCTTTTATTTTTTTTATCGATCATTTTAGCTTAATTTTTTTAATTTTTTTTATTTTTAATCATTTTTTAAATTTTTTTTATTCTCTTAAATTATTTAATTATCTTTTGTCCTTTTTTCTGTTTCTTTTTTTTTATGTACAGCCCTTTGAATTTTCCCTTCTACTGAAATGTGCTATAAAAATAAAACTTGCCTTGCCTAATTTTTTTAATCATAAAATCTCAAAATGTATTTTATACATATTTATTTCTCAATATATAAACTTCAACAAAGGTATAAAAAACACATCCAGCGTTTGTTTTGTTAATCGCGTTGTTAAACTTTCTTCAGCTAAAAAACCTATAATTTTACTAAGCAGCAAAAACATGTACCATTTGATTTTACGTGAATAGGTACTCAGTAGCACTGATGGAATTTGGTCGGTACTTATAAAAGTACAGAATTCGGTACCCATCCCTAGTCATGGCAGATGGCCGCTCACACAGAGCCTGGTTCTGCTGGAGGTTTCTTACTGTTAAAAGGGAGTGTTCCTCTCCACTGTTGCTACATGCATGCTCAGTATGAGGCCACAGCAGTGACCTACAGCATCGCTTTCCTTGCCTTCGCCATTTTGAGAAGGCTCGAGAATTGGATCTCTCGCTGGAAAACACAGAGAACGCTAGTAACTTTGCAGACACCATCCTGAACATCTGTGCGGAATCAACTGTGTGCTCCTCCGACATCACTGCTTGGCAGAACCTGCTGCAGCGTCAAATGTGGCTCCATCAGGTTTTACACAAAAAGAGCTGCTGGAAGGTCCAATCAGTCCGGATGGACTGTTTGGCAGTGGAGCAGCTGCAGATGTCTCATGTCAAGCTGGAGCGATTCAGGGGGCATGGGGCTCCATTTCAGCCTGGCGCCTGCTCCTCCACACCACCAGTCACTGGCTGGACCGTCGGGTTTAGCGGCATCAGTGTAGGCGATCCACTGCCACTGTTGCTCCCCAAGGCCCCTCTGCCCACTGTGTCTTCCACCCAACCAAAGCCTGATCTCTCAAATCCGGAGCAGATTTGACAGAGCAGAAGTGGATCTGCTCGTGACACAGGAGAATACACAGTGCCAACTGTGGTTCTCACTGAGCCAACGGGAGGATCCACTTTTGGGGTGGACACCTTTACTCACAGTCTGTGGCCACAGATGCTCCTTTGTGTTTTTCCCCGGTCGCGCGGATCCTGGTTCAGGTGTGAGAGAGCAATAATTCTTCTAACTCCAAGCGCACAGGCACTCTGTGGTCCCGAATCTGCAGTAGCTGCTGTCAGGTCACCCATGGCAGCTTCTGTGGAGAGAGGATGCACTCCTCCATGCGGGAGGGTGATCAGGAGCTACCCAGAAATAGGCTTGCATCTCTTGGACTGACCGCTGAATGGGAGCACTTAGAGAAGCTCGGTCTCCTGCGGGAAGTTGTGTGCACAATTCAGGGCGCATGTGTTGCTTCTACCTTCAGTTACAATTCTGTCATTTAAAACAGCTCTGCTATCACTCCACATCTCATTCAGGTCTTGAGTGATAACTCAGAATGACGTCTTTCCCGCTCTTCAGGGGTGCAACTACTTACTTTCTGAGGGGTATGCGAAAGCATTACTGCTACCCCCCTTTCAAAGCGCTGACCTCTGTAATCATTCCTCTGCCTAATTTAGATTAAAGGAACTGAAAGTTAGAAACTGTTTGAGAGTTGTTCCTTTAAGAGTCGGTGTTAGATAGAGTGTGTGATTGCTTCTGGGGACCAAGGACCGGGGGAACTCCGAGACGTCTGACCGCCAACAGGGTGCGGTAGCTTGGACAACTGCTTGTAGTGCCTTGGTTGCAAAGTTGGTCTCTGACAATAAGTCATACCAAACTAAGAGGTATACAAGGAACTTGATAGTTACAATCTCGTCAGATAGTGACTTTGCCTCTGAGACAATTTTGCTGTCTCCTGCCACTTCTTCAAGCTTTTCCAGTGTATCTAGAATCCCCCCTAACTGAAAACGCACAGCTTTGACAGAATCTACCTTTGCTTCCCACCTGGTGTCACTCAGAAGCTTCAGTGGGATGTTAAATTCTGTGAGAATATTCCACCTCTTCACAGAAGACAAAAATATGGTATGCAATTTCTGAAGAGTGCCAAGAAAGGTAAGACACCCTCTGTTGTATGAGGCTGTATTACATAATAAAAGGTTCAGGCTGTGACTACAGCAAGGGATGAACAGAGCCTCTGGACATCTCTATTGTATTGAAGCTTGGACCCTCCTCTCTTGTTAGAACTATTGTCATAACTTTGACCCCTACAATTAGCCTCCTCCTTGCCCCACCCCTCTCCTCTACATATCTGTGTTCCTCTTCATCGTCATCTGGACCTCTCTGTTCCTCTTCCTCTTCATCGTCACTTCCTGTTTTCCTGTCACTTCCTGTTTTCGCTGTTGCACTCAGTGGATTGTTTGGTGTGTGAAGGCTCTCTACTGTGATATATCTTACATGTTCTAATACATAAGCATGTTAAAACACATACTTTCTGTTGCTGCATTTAACGTTTGGGGACTCTGTGTCTTACACAGTTTTTCTAGTAGTGGTAAGGGGTTGCTAGCTTAGCGTTAGCATTAGCTCCACCATGGCTACCCGTTCTGCTGTTTCTCTCTCTGAGTCTCCTCCTCTCTCCTGCTCTCTTTCTCAAATGTTCAGTTACTCCTCTGCCTCCTTTAGTGATAATGGTACGTGTAATAAATGTATAATTTTTGTAGCTTTGGAGGCGAGGGTGTCAGAATTGAAGGCCCAGCTACGGGGAGCCACCGAGGGTAGCTCCCCATAGCAGTCCTCCAGCAGACCCCGTGCAGCGGGGTTCAGGGCCGCTGGGTGACGGTACGCAGGAAGCATAGTTCTAGATCTCAGCCCAAGGTCACCCCCAAAAACCCGTCTGCGTTTCTAACAGATTTTTCCCACCCGACACACCGCTGAGAAGCCAACTCTGGTAATTGGGACTCCATAGTCAGAAACGTGGCACTAGAGACACCAGCGACCATAGTCAATGTCTGCCCCAGGGGCCAGAACGGGCGACATCAAATCAACCTGAAACTGCTGGCTAAATATAAGGTAAATACAGTGAGAAAAATTTTTATTCACCGCTGGCGGTAATGACACCGGTTACGTCAATCGGGGTCACTAAAGTTAGTGTTGCTTCGGTGTGTAAGTTTGCCAAAACAAATTTGGACTCTGTAAAAATTTTTCGGTTTTCCCCCCCCGATCTGACCAGTGACGACATGTTTAGCCGCATGCTGTCATTCAACTGCTGGGTTTCTAGGTGGTGTCCAAAAACGATGTGGGCTACATTGATAATTGGCAAACATTTTGGGGAAAAACCTGGTCTGATCCGGAGAAAAGGGGATCCATCCCACTTTGGATGGAGCAGCTCTTCTTTCTAGGAATCTGGCCGAATTTATTAGTTCTCCAAAAAACCTGAAACCCCGGTTCAGACAGGGAAACGGGTCGTAGTTTAAAATCCTTCTGCTTCTGTCCTGCTACCCACCATTACCCTATTTAAAAGGGTCTCGCCGCCAAAAAATTTTAATAGATTAAAAAATAATCTAAAAGGGGGAAAATCGGAAAAAATAAAAAAATTTAAAGTGGGGTTACTGAACGAAAATTTTTCCCTCAAAGGCTTTGCTGGTTAGTGGGCGAGGAGGAGGATTAGCAACCATCTTTAAAGTCCGATTTTATTGATTAGTCCCCAGACCCAACAATAGCTACAACTCTTTTGAATATTTAATCCTTAGTTTTCCTCATCCAATTGCAAAGCACTAAAAAATTTTTGTTTGTTGTTTTTTACCGTCCACCAGGCCCCTTTAACGCTCAATTTTTTTAGATTAGTTTTCAGACCTTTTATCTGATTTAGTGTTAAATACAGATCAGGTTATTAAAGTGGGGGATTTTAACATTCATGTTGACACTGAAAGTGATAGCTTAAATATAGCCTTTAATGCAATCTTAGACTCAATTGGCTTCACATGCCAGAGAACACTAGTTGTCCTTGGTCCCCTTAATTTTTTGTTTTATCTGGACAGCTGTGTCAGTAAGGGTTTACACGTTATCCCTCAGTTATTGGTTCTTAGCTGTGAGCGAACCTAGTAGTTTCTGGCTGAAGTCCAGGGACTCCCAGAGATTCCCAGTGAAAAACCTCCACCAGGGCAAGACAAGCATCCCGGCTGGTTAGCTTCTTATCGATAGAGTCCAGGACATCATCGCAGTTTTTCTCTGCAGATCTAGTGGAAGTGCTGACTTTGAAACTTTTGACTCAAACTTGTATAAAGTATCAAAACTGTATTTTCTTGAATTAATCGGCCAAACAACAACACTTTTTTAGGATGTCCATATATTAGAAAGGTGTTAATATTATGAATATGTTACCTATGTACCTATGTGGGTCATATTTCAATCTGTTTACTTCTTCGATTTACTACTGAGAGATGCGCGCTTCCGCAACAGGACAAGCAAATTTTGGCAGGTGTGAGCCTAACCCTAACTCCCACCTGTTCGAAAGCAGATCTTGTGCTGAGCCGCCTGCTATAATTAGAAGAATAAATTTTATTTTTTTATTTTTTCACTGTAATGCACTACATAGCTATTTGCCAACCAACAATAAGCACAAAAATGAGAGGTTATCACAGAAGATGGGTTTTACAATAGTACATTTTTGGTACCAGCGTATTGCTATAAAAGAAAATTAGATGGACAGATAAGAGGCCAAAGAAAGCAACTCAAAATCATATAAACTTTACGGTACAAACAAGTAAAGCAGAAGCAATGAGTATCATCTAACAAAAATTGAAAAAAGAATGGCAGAAACGGTGAGATAGGGAAAGAAAAGGAAAATGGTTTTATAGGATCAAAAAGGAAGTAGGACAAATGAGAACTGGAAGGAGGAGAAAGGAAAGATTAATAACAAGACTAATATCTGAATATAGAGGTCTTAATTGTACACTTTGAAAATACAAAAGCATACAGGAAAATGTGACCACTGTGGGGAGGATGGCACAAAATAAGATTTATGATGACATAATTTGAAAGCATTAAAGAAAAGTTTGATATTGTAAACATATTGCAAATTATCTTAGGGAGCAAACATATAAATTATTATTTTTTTTAAGAAAACAAAACTGATTAATAGAATTTCATGATATAGTATGCACAAACACAAGAGTGAGAAATTAAACCACGATGAACCACGCTCCATACCAGTTGGTGGCGGTAAAGAACACCTTAACGTTTTGCCAACCGCCAATAAACTCCAGAAGAAGGAAAAGGATAAGAAGAAGAAAAAACGTTATATGGAATATTATTGATTTTCTCTTGCTGCTACTCGTTTTTGAATATAGTTTGAGATGGATTTCTACAGGAAACATGTCAAATCAGACTGTGAGTCATTACTAGGTCGTTTCCAACAAACACAGTCTGTCCGCTTTGAGGTTTTCTCCAACATTTGGAAGGAGATGAAGTTCGTTCAGATCTTTAGGTAATTCTACGGCAAACACTTGCATACCTATGTTAAACTCACTAACTTACAGCGCGTTACGGATCCTGACGTAGTGAAAAACGTTTATATTAGTTAGGAAAAGTAGTTGTTTCCCGAATATTTCGTCGTTTTAGACTTTTTGTAAACGAAGGTATGGTTAATCTCTTGTTCGGTGGGCAGGCCGTCTGTGTATGTTTTCGCATTTTATTCAGTAGCATGATTTAAATTGACAAAGATTAAATGATTTGACGGAAAGCTTCTCTTTCCCATTTTCTGGCTTTGGTGGCACACGTTGGTTTGTATTTTTTATTGTTTATACATTTTTTGTCACAGTGGCAAACCGACCCACAAGAAGCGAGCGTTCTGTCGTCTGGTTCTGGACGTAGCATACTGCTATTTCCTGCCACCGTTCAGTTTTCAGATCCGTGTTGGTGGACTTTACCTGCTGTACAGCTTTTACCATTGCCAGACTGCCTCAACTTCAGAACAGGTCAGGATCGGAGTACACATCCCATGTGTTTAGAGGGAAACGTCAGGTAAATTATTATTTTTTTGTCTCCAGCTGCAGATCCGTGTAGCCTTGAAGGACTGGAAGGATGTGAAAAACTTTGAGAAAGATGCAATGGATGCTCAGCACCTCGATGTTGTCTACATCTTAAAACAGCTTATGATTTGCAAAGCTTTCCAGTTCACTGCTATGCCAACTCCGGTGAGCCATCTTACTCAAACCCTTGTTGTGGTGGTTAAAGTGGTCGAATTTGTATACACACCACAGTGTTCAGTTTTTTCTTTGTCACTTCTCATTTTCTCCATTCAGCTTCTTTATAGGACAAAGAGGAATGAGGAGAAGCCAATGCTGTGCGAGCAGTTCATAGAACGAGCATCTTGTCCACAGGAACTAATAAATACCCAGCTGCTTGAGGTGAGTACAGAGTAACAAGTCATTCCTTCTCTACATAGATTAACTTTTCTGAAATAATATATTTTGTCACTCCTGCAGGAAATGTCAAATATCTATGAGCTGTACAAAAATATGAAGACATCCATCATTTCTCAGATCACAGCACCAACAAATACTTCTGTTAACCTGATCCGTAAAGACATTGTCTCTCAGCTCTGCAGCACTGTGATGGAATTCTACAACTGGCAACAAGGGAGGGTGAGATATTGACATGTAATGTTTTATGACGTAACAATCGGAGAACATTTCCTTTTTTCCATTTTCCACTTGTACATCTTTTAGCAATTAATTGTACCCAAAACGTAATTTTTAATACATTGTCTATTTTTCATGTTCCATCCTTTTTATTTCTTTGCGTATTGCAGTCAAACTGACATCCAGTAAAGTACTTTGTGGAGAAAATGAGGTAGATTCCTTCAGCAACAGTTTTTTTTTTCCCAAAAGAGTTTGTTCTGGAACAAACTATCATTATTAGAGACAATATTTGTTTGTTAATATGCTGTTTTAACAAAGACTTCAAAATTCAGAATAGCACTATCTAGTCTTTTCCCTATATTTACTTCATGTAGCACATTGAATGTTTACACAGCAACAAAAGAGACAAAGTATAACTTTATCAATAAGTTTGTTGTTAAAAGAAGAGGGATTGAATGCAGCGATAACCATGTTAACAGTACTCATGACATGTTTCCTCACATAAGACAAAAGCAGATAAAACACAACCTTTTAAATTTAGATGCTTGAGTGTACTACCAAAAGTTGAACAAGACATTTTTCTCAAGTGCTGAATCAAATATTTGTTGCCTTTTTGTCTTGAAAGGACATTTTTGATGAACACAAAAACATCTATGAGAGGACTTCATCTCAGGAGGAGGTATGTTCCTCATGTACATTTTTTAAAAACTGTTTATTCTTATTCTTAAAAAAAAAGTACTCCATGAAAGGGCAAAACTCTACACTCATAGGTTTTAGAACCTTTTGATTTTAAAACCAATCAGTGTGTCCTATTATGTCACCTTATGGACCAGAGAAACTGCTTCTACAAAATCAGACCCATTTGAAGGACATCTGGCTCAGGGAGAGTGAATGACACGCATGTTGTGGAATATGCATATATAATCAGAGGGGCACATAAGTGGTGCGCAGGTGCTCATGCGCTGTCAAAATAAAAAGCCAGCGTACCTTACGAAATGTCATAACGCTCATTTGCGTACGTAAGATTTGGGGAGGGATGGGCTCTGTGAGTCATTGTTTTAGAACGTCATCAAAATGTCAAAGGAGCAAGCTCCATTAAGCAATTACTTTGGTGTTCCTCCACCTCCAAAGAAATCCCAGACTGAGTCTGAACCACAAAAGAAGCGTGTGTTTTCAGAAAAGTGGTTGCAGGAGGTGAGCTGGCTTCAAACGAATGATGAACGCAGACCATGCAGTGAAAATCCAACTCTGGCGAACAAAAACAGCGCCTTTTATACAGGGACTAAAAACTTCAGTCATCCAGCTTTTGATAAGCATGCCAATAGCAGAGAAATCCAGAAGGGAGTTCAAGCTATTAATAATGAAAACAGACGCAGCAAGGACCAGAGGCCCAGTGTTCCACTCAACAAATGGAAACACAAACTGAAGAACAGCATCAAGCACTGAGTAATATTTTCCTTTTGGCTTTTCACAAAACGAATCATGGACGTCCTATGCATTCATATGACAAAGATATTCCTCTTCTGAGGAGGCTTGGAGTTACCGTCGTGAAGCGTATCATTCTCGAGAAGGGGGAAGCCGTATCATCCAGTGCATCGCTCAGAAAAAACCTTCAGATTTGAAAGAAAAACTTTCAACAACAGGGTTGTTCCCATATTACGTCAGATCTTGGGCATCAGGGATTCCCTTGTGCATATTCTGTGCACCGCCAATCCCTGGAGAACTGCGCCAAATCAGCTGGTCGCACAGTCCCTTACTGTGAGTTATTTAATCAATCCATTGTCAACTTGCTCAGATTTTACTCAGATGGTCTGCATGGAGACAGGAGACGCTGCTGAAAATATGAAGAATGTTACCAGCCATCCAGATTCAAGTGGTAACTAGTGATGACCTGAGCCTGAAACACATCTACACAGAGTGTTTTCGTTGTTTCCTAGCCAGAAGTCTTGATATTGCATACATTTTACAACTCACCTCCCTCAGGTTTCAGCAAGATAATCTAACTATTGGTGAATGCAAAGATGAGGTCATGGTTGCAGTTGGACAGTTGACTCTACTGATAAGAGAATGAGGACAAGTACAGAAAAGAGACTGGGTCACATCCTGATGCTGACAAGGTTGATGTATTGAGAGCGCTTGGCCTCTTGAAATGAAAGATCTCCATAGTTTTGGCAACACAACTTGTGAAATATGAGACCAACATGGATGTTGACAGAGACTCCACTTTAAGAGAGTGGATGCGTTTATGAAGCAAGCTGGAAAACGTTTGGTAGCTTCCTGTGCATGATCTAGTGAATGTAGTGAAGACAAGCGCCTTGAGTGCCTTGTTCCTGAAAAGCGCTATATAAATAAACTTGACTTGACAAGCAATCCTGACAGTTACTCCAACATTCAGAAGGTCCTTATCTTGTCCCTGACTCTGCCCTTGAGCAGTGCTGCATGTGAAGGAGGATTTTCACATTAGAATTTCATAAAAACAATTACAGATCTTCCCTGTCTGACTTTCGCCTCTCATCTCTAATGCACATCCTTTTTTTTCAAGTTTACCACAGAGACCTTTGACCCAAATCCAGCTGTTGACTTGTGGATGCAAACAGCTGAGCACAGGCTAAACCAGGGAGAAAGGAGTTACCCTTGTACATCCACATCCTCTGCTCCTCTGCTGTGTGTGTGCAATAGTTGAAAACGGTCATAAAGAGAGTGAGGATGATGTTGAGATTCTGTAAGACAACAGTAGCTTCAGTGCTTTTTGGAAGTACTTAAAAAGCTGCCAGCTTAAAATGCAGTCATGTTATAGGAAAGTCACAAGGCTTTACATTTCAGACATTTTGTGGTGCTGCATCACTTAATTTTCAGTTAAAATTAAAGTACATGCCACATCATCCACGCATCCCTCTATTTCGTTCCTTCTGTGAGGTGGGTTAAGGAGGTGTTTCAGGCAAATCACACAGATTCCAAGTCAAGTACATACATTCCAGCTGATCGTAGTTGTCAAACAATGGAGTCAAATTCAGTTAATTTAAAATTGGTTAAATAGTTTTCCATCTTAAGAAACCCAGCAGATTGCATTGAGTCATTGACTTCTGGATGAACATGTAGCGACAGTGAACAGTCGCTTGCATTGTGCTGTTGACTTTGCAGCAATCCCTCATACTGAGCATGCACGTAGTGATAGTAGAAAGGAAAACCTCTCTTTAAAAGAAGGACACCTCTTGAAGAACCAGGCTCAGTGTGAGTGGCCATCTGCCACGACCAACTGGGGGTTTGAGAGAACAGAGTATACACACAGAAAACATTGTAGCACTGATCCAGGATTACCTTCTATGTGAAAGTAAAGTAAAATGTTAATGGCAGTAGTAGCTCCTTTTAGTGGCTCCAACTAGGAGAGAAATAGTTTAACAGGTAAACTCTAAGCCGGTTTTCAAGTCTATAGGATGAAAGAAAGCACATGGAGTTAGTTGCAGTGAAAGCTTGGTCAATAGCTACGTCTAGGAGAGAGACAGGGTTAAACACTTAAAGACAGGGCTAAGTGTATCATCTATAGGAGAAGAACATAAAGTTGTTGGCAGCAGAAGCTGATGGCCCCTCTAGGACAGCGTCTCAGATACCTGGCCAGATGTAGATCTTAGTGTAATTAAAGTGGAGCTGAGAACTAAATTACAGTTGTGCTGCTGACTGACTGCCTGCTTTGTCTACTTTTAAGGCTAGGCTTAAAACTTTCCTTTTTGATAAAGCTTATAGTTAGAGTGGCTTAGGTTATCCTGAGCTATCTCTGTAGTTATGCTGCTATAGGCTTAGGCTGCTGGAGGACATAATGACCACTTTCACCCTCTTCGCTACTTTCTCACACTACTCTTCAATTTTGTATTATTTGCTGTTATTTCAGCTTTTAACTTTGTTCTCTCTCTTTTCTCTTCCTAGAAGCTACACCTGGCCTGACTCTGGGGGTCTACCTGTGGAACCCTTTCTGGAGGGGAAATCCTCCAAGCTTCTGCTGGCAACAACTTAAAATGCTCCCCCCTCTACCGATGATCCACATGGCCCTGTCTTTCAGTGTTTAAACCCCCTTTTTCCTCTCTCCTAGACATAGCTACTGACTGAGCTTTACTTTTTAACTAACTCTCTGTGCTCCCTTCAGACTCTAAATTTAAAAAACTGGCTCAGAGTTTATCTGGTTCCTTCTTTCTAGGTGAAATGAAAAAGGAGCTACATCCATTAACATTTTACTTTTCCTTCCCTAAAAAGTACCCCTGGATCAGTGTTTTTGGTTTTTCTTTTGTGTCTTTTCTTTTTCCTCTCTAACCCCAGCCCGGCGTGGCAGATGGCCGCTCCCCACTGAGCCTGGTTCTGGTTCGCTGGGGGGTTTCTTCCTTTTAAAAAGGGGAGTTTTTCCCTCTCCACTTTCGTCTACATGCATGCTCAGTATGGGGGATTGCTGCAAAAGTCAACCCCAGTGACTGTCCACTGTCTCTACATGCTCATCCGGGGAGGAGTGAATGCTGCCAAAGTCACTGACGGGATGCAATCTGCGGGGTTTCCTTAGATAACAAATTCTTTTTATCCAATTTGAATAAATAACAGAATCTGACTGCACTGTTCAATGATTCGGATTAATTGGAATGTATGAACCTGACTTTTGTGAAGTGCCTTGAGACGGCATGTGTTGTGAATTGGTGCTATATAAATAAAATGAATTGAATTGTGTCTTTAGTGTTCCAACAGAGCCAGGCTCCTAGCATCCATAAAATCTAAGGCTTATGGAGAAGATGGGAAGGTTTGGGGTACGTACAATATTTTTTGGGTTTTTATTAAAATATTTTTAATTACTTTAGGGTTTTTGGAAAACCCTTTTTTTGGGCCTCACAAAAATCAATGCATGCAGCAATTGAGTGTTGAGTGTTCTGAGTATCGTTTCAGTTTTTGTAGCCTTTTTTTATTTGAAAGTATTTATTTGAAGACTTAAAACTCCAGCCATAAAAGAATAATAAAAAAAAACGCTTTCTTTTCAGGCTTCAAAGTCGCGCCGCCATCGGCAGGTGGAGACAAATTTCACTACTCAAGAAGATGGATCCTTTTTGAAGGAACGTCATTCCAGAGTAATGAAACCGTCACTCAGAAACAGGACCAATAAGCAGATCCATATGTTAGGTAAATTCCTCCAGTGATTTCCCAAAAATAAACAAAACGTTAAATTTTTTTGGAATAAAATTTTTTAAACAATCTTGTTAAAAATGGGGGCCCTTTGTTTTGGCTTTTTTTAACCTGTTGAATCGGGCTTTTTTAAAAAATGAAATTTTGAAATCATGCCTAAATTTTAAAAGGGGGATAGTCAAAACAAAACTTTTTCCCTTACCCGACACCAGGGGCCCTACCGTTTTTTTCGGGGCCAAAAGGAATTTTTAAAACCCAAACTAAAAAAAAAATGCATTTCCGGGGGAAAAAGGGCAGTGTAAATTTGGGGTGAAAGTGAATTTTTTAGCAAACCCTTGGCAGAAACAGCGGAATTTTGTTTGCGGGAAAATCGGCTAAATGTAATGAATTACAGAAAACAAAAAAATTGCTACACAATAAAGGGCTAAGGGACAGCAGAGTGCAAAAATTTCCAAAAAACGGCATAAAAAAAGGGGAAAGATTTAAAGGGGAAAAACCCAAATTTTTGGACAGCAGAAAATCGGGCTGAAATCTGAAAAATTAGGAAAAAAATAACAAACATAGCAAGAAAACCCGGGTTTCCATTGAGCCATTCAAGTAGGAAGACTATGAGCTAAGAAACAGCTTAACAAGCTAAACTAGTTGTTGTTGAAACAGTATTATACAATCAGTGAATAAGCTAAAAGTAGCTAAAAAGCTAACAGAAGCATGCTGGCTAACACCAGCATTTTGTCTAACACTACCTCTCTCCATTCGATTTGGTAATTTAGCCTTATAATTAAAAATTGGAAAAAATGCTAATGGTGGCTTAAATGCCTAAATAGGCAAAGTTTTGGGTAACGCTAGGATGTTTTAATATAAATTTATTCAATTTAAAGTCATTTTTGCCAAATTTTGGTTTTTTAAAAATTTTTAGACTAAATGCTAATGTTTAGCTTAAATGCCGTAATTAGCGTGTGGGCTAACTCCAGCAAGTTGGCTACATTTAGTCCATCTATAATGCTTACAACGACCTATATGCAAAGGTCTATGAAATTGCCCTTTAAGATTAATAACTGTTGTCTAGGTGTTGGAATAGCAGTACAAGCTGTTTAAGTACCAAACACAAAATGGCCGCCATCATGTTGCCTGCTATGAAGATGGTCAAAGGGGTAGGGTCAAGTTTAATGAAAATGAATGGAAGTCAATGCAAAGTCCTCAAAAAGATAGTAATCCATAAATGCGTGTGTGTCCGAGTGGGAGACAGGAAGAGAAAAGAGGCAGAAAGAAAGATAAAAATAGCTGGACATACAGAGTAGGGGATACAGGGAGATGAGAAGGAAGCAGTAAGGAATGATTAAGCCAGTCGGCAACGACTGTCCGTGTAACCCGACACCTGCGACATTTCTAACGCATCATCTAGGCCAGCCTTTTTAACATGGTTGTGCATGCTGCTACTTAACAACCTAACAAACTTGGTCTGCTACACCAAAACTCAGTGATATGTAACAGATATTAGAAATAGAAATTTCCATTTAGTGTCAGAAATGTACCTGGTTTTGTGGTAGAGGGAAAACCAGGTCAAAGTTTAGGTTCTTTGCCAGGTTACTGCTTCAACTGTCCCTGTTGCTGTCCCTCTTTAAGTTTTTTTTTTCCAACAAGAAAAAAAAGAGAAACTGTCACTCCTACAGCTGTTATGGAAAAAAATTATATTTACTAAAGAAGGAAATCGATGGTCATCACTGTCAGCTTTATTAATTTACCCTTAGGAGAGACAGTTTCCAGAATCAGCCATGTGCTACTAAGCTGAGCCAAACGGTTATAACCAGCACAAAGGACACCACTTCCCTATATCAGCATTGCAAAAACCCCATGGGGCCTGGCACCCCCTCTAGGAAGAACAGAGGTGAAAATTAAGTTAATTCTCACCCAGACGTCTCGACTCCTCTGCAATGAATGTTCCCTATTATCTTGTATTATACAGCGGGGGTTCCATAGAAGGAAGGGAAGTGAAGCACCTTTTGTCAGGACAGGCAGTGTCTCGCCTCAATTAGGACAAAAGGCACTTAATACATTTCCATCACGTTCCATCCTTTTGATTATAAATGAAACTTGTTTCATATGTGATCGACACTGATAAAAAAGAAAGGCAAGCAATTGTGACAGTGAAAAAATATATATTAAAAAATTAAATATAGTGGTCATCCCCCTATGCAAGTGAAAAACCTGACAGAAGGAAATTAAAAGACATCTGTGCATGAACAAATAATCAGGCAGGAAAATACTCACACGACCCTTTCGTCAAAGTGGTCACCTACATGGTAGAGGAATGACCAGAAATAAAAGAAAAACCGATAAAACAGAAATGAAATAAGAAATAAAACAAAAGAACATGATTCCCAAATCATCAACACTGTGTGTGTTCATTACTCATTTGCAGAAGCATCATTAGAATCAAGAAACATTAAATGAATAAATGATGAATACAATATTTTTTAAACAATAGGAAATCAACTTTTGAATCAATAAAGATTAAATGGGTAAAATCATTAGAATCATCATCATTATGAGAGTCTGTGTCGTCAAAGTGGGAGCCCAAAAGCAACAGCATCTGATGAGGTGGAGGATTCTTTTCTTTTGATAGATATAAACACCATAGGAGGACAATCCTCTTGATGAACTACCACACTTCACAACATCACATAAATCAAATTCAGCGGATTCAGTTGTATTTATTTCTAACTATTGTCATTGCCGGGATGAACACACTCCTTAGGTCCTATCGCATAAGGGGTTACATAAAGGGTCAAAGATACAGACTGCAACTTGTAGATGTCTAAAATGTATATTTATGATGCTGTAAAAGATTAAAGAACTCCTGGGTGGTACATCTGTGCTCTTATTTCCTGTGCAGCATCTGACGAAACCTGGTGGAGCTCTGCCTCCTAGTTTTTCTTGCTGCTTACAGAGTCAAATCAGGGCACTGGATTCTTCACTGCCATTAATTTTCATTCACCACAGTGTTCTCTGAACACCATAAGAGTCAGTAAAAGTGGGCTTAGCTTCTTCAAGCAAGTCCAAATCTGACATTTGAACCCTTTCCTGACTGCTTGTAGATCTAGTTAACTCAAAATAAAAATGTTAATAAAAATATGCCCTATTGGAACTTTTCCACATTAGTTGGGACTGTTGTTTAAAACACTACGCTCTGGCTGTTTCCTAGGTGGTCTGGGTAAGGAAGCCATAAGAACCACTCTGATAAGTCATCTTGTTACTCTGGACCCTGCCTTGGAAGGTGAACATTTTGAATTTCGTATCTAACAACTGTGTTTTTATACAATGTGTCTGTCTAAATTGTTTTCTTTTTATCTCATTCCAGAAAAAATAAAAAATGAGAGAAGATTCAAGTGTTGATGTACTTTTGGAGAAGCAAAATATTTCAAAGTCTTACTGACATTTGTTGTGGTACAATTCATTATTTTTCATATAAAAGTAATAAATTATTACACAGACCTTTGCAGTTTGTAGCTCTTCACTAAAACCATGTATTTTTTTTCTTGATTTAAAAGGACCATCCAGAATGGGATTCTTTAATTATACAATGTGAAATGGAAAAACAAATGTGAAAACACTTGATACCTGAGAGGTGCATCATTGTTCTGCTATATGTTGAGTTTTAGCTTTAGGAGTTAAAATGATATCTTCCAAAATGTTACATTTGGCATTTCCTAAAGACACAAACAGTGGTCAAATTTTTAAAAGTAGGGGCATCTGTGATGGGAAAGGGAAATTCCTCTCTAAATAATCACAGTGTAATTAGGGCCGAGCAGTGAAAGCGCTGCGAAGGCCTATTGTAATCGCAGGATTTTGTATTATTCTTTTGCCCCCTTACGTGGCTTTTTGGAGGCCTAAACATCTATGAAAACTCACAAAACTTTGTACAAAATTTTCCCCTAATGGAAATGTTGGGATTTTAAAAGAATTGAAGATTGGTGTGGCCAAACTGCCCTATGGCGCCCCTTAAAGTGAGATAAGCCAACTGGTAAGTTGCAGAGATTTGAAATTTTGGTACACAGGTTGAACTCTCCAAATCAAGAAAAAAGTCATTTGGAGGTATTTCCTATAACCAGCAAGAAGTCAGCCAATTTGGGCCAAAGGGTAATTTTGTTTTTCACTTTTCTACATGTTAGACTGTGACCAATTCCCCCTATGGATTTTGAGCTATCGACTTCAAATTTGGTCAGTGTGCCCTTAAAGCATGGAGTATTAAAAATTAACAAACTCCTGAGTTTTTGAGCATATTTAGGGGGCATGGCCAGATCACGAACTTTACCTACTTTCCAAAAGGGTTGCAACTTTCACATGGAAAGGCTGAATGGGACCAAACCTGGTATGATTGACCCTCATTGGGTGCCTGACAGTCCTATGTGGTCATATGCTGACATCATCAAAAAACCGCACCCCCCTGAGAACAGAAAGTCTCTTTTTTTCCCTTGGAAAGTTTCCTCTCTGACCCTCTTGACCTAATCAACTTGAAATTATGTCAAAAGACTAAGGATGGGTACCTTTCACATTTGAACAGATACCGTACCGATACTCGGTACCTGGGAATCGAAACTGGTACTCAACGGTACCAGTTTCCCGGAACTTTTGTGTTTATATGGTAATAAATGTTAATTTGTTTGATAATAAAATCAAAAAAAAATTTCTATGAATGCAGGCGTGCTAACGGTACCGAATGCAGGAGCTGTAGCCGTAGATCTGAGGCTGACGACAATTGTCTCTTCAGCCTTGACAAAAATCTTGTGCTTAACCAGGTCAGTGTATATATACACACACACTCAGAAGAATATATAAATGGCTGGGCCCATGGTTTCCTCTGACTGTAGCTTGTTTGAGCTGTCTACATATTCGACCTTTCTTACGGAAAAAAAAAACCTCTGGAATGTTTATCGGACGTTTATCTGACTATCTTCTACCCACTGTATATACACTGCTCAAAAAAATAAAGGGAACACTTAAACAACACAATATCACTCCAAGTAAATCAAACTTCTGTGAAATCAAACTGTCCACTTAGGAAGCAACACTGATTGACAATCAATTTCACCTGCTGTTGTTCAAATGGAAAAGACAACAGGGGGAAATCTTTGGCGATTAGCAAGACACACTCAATAAAGGAGTGGTTCTGCAGGTGGGGACCACAGACCACTTCTCAGTACCTATGCTTTCTGGCTGATGTTTTGGTCACTTTTGAACGTTGGTGGTGCTTTCACACTCGTGGTACCATGAGACGGACTCTACAACCCACACAAGTGGCTCAGGTAGTGCAGCTCATCCAGGATGGCACATCAATGCGAGCTGTGGCAAGAAGGTTTGCTGTGTCTGTCAGCGTAGTGTCCAGAGCCTGGAGGCGCTACCAGGAGACAGGCCAGTACACCAGGAGACGTGGAGGAGGCCGTAGGAGGGCAACAACCCAGCAGCAGGACTGCTACCTCCGCCTTTGTGCAAGGAGGAACAGGAGGAGCACTGCCAGAGCCCTGCAAAATGACCTCCAGCAGGCCACAAATGTGCATGTGTCTGCACAAACGGTTAGAAACCGACTCCATGAGGATGGTATGAGGGCCCGACGTCCACAAATGGGGGTTGTGCTCACAGCCCAACACCGTGCAGGACGCTTGGCATTTGCCAGAGAACACCAGGATTGGCAAATTCACCACTGGCGCCCTGTGCTCTTCACAGATGAAAGCAGGTTCACACTGAGCACATGTGACAGACGTGACAGAGTCTGGAGACACCGTGGAGAGCGATCTGCTGCCTGCAACATCCTTCAGCATGACCAGTTTGGCAGTGGGTCAGTAATGGTGTGGGGTGGCATTTCTTTGGAAGGCCACATGGCCCTCCATGTGCCCGCCAGAGGTAGCCTGACTGCCATTAGGTACCGAGATGAGATCCTCAGACCCCTTGTGAGACCATATGCTGGTGCGGTTGGCCCTGGGTTCCTCCTAATGCAGGACAATGCTAGACCTCATGTGGCTGGAGTGTGTCAGCAGTTCCTGCAAGATGAAGACATTGAAGCTATGGACTGGCCCGCCCATTCCCCAGACCTGAATCCGATTGAGCACATCTGGGACATCATGTCTCGCTCCATCCACCAACGTCACGTTGCACCACAGACTGTCCAGGAGTTGGAGGATGCTTTAGTCCAGGTCTGGGAGGAGATCCCTCAGGAGACCATCCGCCATCTCATCAGGAGCATGCCCAGGCGTTGTAGGGAGGTCATAAAGGCACGTGGAGGCCACACACAATACTGAGCCTCATTTTGACTTGTTTTAAGGACATTATATTGTTTATAATAATCGGCTCATATTTTCCACCGCATGGCTGCACTTCTGCCGCGGAAAAACATCTTGCTGAGCTGATTACAGACGTGGAGAAAAAACACCCTGACTCTTTCATCATAATACTGGGAGATTTTAACAGCGCAAACCTATCCAATGAACTCCCCAAATACAGACAGCATATTAAGTGTCCCACCAGAGACAAAAACACTGGACCATTGTTACACAGCTTTAAAGGACTCATACCATGCTGTTACCAGGGCTGCTCTGGGTTTTTCGGATCATTGTCTTATCCACCTCATCCCAACCTACAGAGAGAGACTAAGAGCTTCCAAACCCACGGTTCACACTGTTAAAAAGTGGACTGATGAATCAAAGCAGATGCTACAGGCCTGCTTTTAATGTACAGACTGGACTGTTTTTGAAACTTCAGCCACTGACTTAAACAAACTAACTGATGTGTTGACATCATACCTCAGTTTCTGTGAAGACATGTGTGTGCAGACCAAGACCTTCTGCACCTTTGGGAACAACAAGCCATGGTTCACTCCACATCTCAGGAATCTGCGCAGGGACAAGGAAGAAGCTCACAGCAGTGGAGATTGGGCGCGGTACAGGCAGGCCAGGAACAGACTAACAAAGGCGATCAAAGCAGCCAAGAGAATCTATAGTGAGAAGCTGAAAAACAGCCTTTCTACTGGTGACACTTCAGCTGTATGGACTGGTCTGAGAAACCTGACTGCCTACAGGAGCCCCCCCACCCATCCTGAACAGAATCCTCGCCTGGCCAACCGTCTGAATGGCTTTTACTGCAGACATGACAGGAAGCCGTTCACGCCTCAAATCATCTCCTCCACATCCCACTCAGGAACAAGTTCTTCCCATAAAGTTACCAACCCCCTACCTTCAGATCCTCCGCCTGCACTAAAGATCTCTGAGGATGATGTAAATAGGCTCTTTCAGCGCACGAAAACAAAGAAAGCTGGAGAACCTGATAACGTCTCCCCATCATGCCTGAAAGCCTGTGCAAATCAACTCGCCCCGATCTTCACCCGGATCTTCAACAAGTCACTGGAGAAGTGTGAGGTCCCCTCCTGCTTCAAACGATCCACCATCATCCCAGTGCCCAAGAAACCCACCATCCTAGGATTAAATGACTACAGGCCTGTAGCCCTGACGTCTGTGGTCATGAAATCCTTTGAGCGGCTGGTGTTGAAGCACCTGAAAGACGTCACAGGCCCTCTACTGGACGCCCTGCAGTTTGCTTACCGAGCAAACAGGTCGGCAGATGATGCTGTTAACTTAGGTCTACACTTCATCCTGCAACACCTCGAACACCCAGGGACCTACGTCAGGATCCTGTTTGTAGACTTCAGCTCGGCCTCCACCAGAAGCTCACCCAGCTCAACGTCCCAGCCTCCACCTGTCAGTGGATCAACAGCTTCCTGACGGACCGACAGCAGCGGATGAGACTGGGGAGCGTCTTCTCCCGAACCAGATCAATAAGTACTGGTGCCCCCCAGGGGTGTGTCCTATCCCCACTCCTCTTCTCCCTGTACACAAATGACTGCGCCTCAGCGGACTTGTCCGTGAAACTCCTGAAGTTTGCAGACGACACCACTGTCATTGGACTGATCCAGGACGGTGATGAGTCTGCATACAGACAGGAGGTGTATCGCCTGATACACTGGTGTTGTCAGAACTACCTGGAACTAAACCCACTCAAGACTGTGGAAATGGTGGTGGACCTTCGGAGAACACCACCCCCATACACCCCCCTCACCATCCTCAACAACACCGTGTCAGCTGTGGACCACTTCAGGTTCTTAGGAACCACCATCTCTGAGGACCTGAGATGGTCTTCACACATAGACACTGTTCGGAAGAAGGCCCAGCAGAGACTGTACTTCCCGAGGCAACTCAAGAAATTCAACCTTCCACAGGAGCTGCTGGTCATCTTCTACACTGCCATCATACAGGCTGTCCTGTCTTCATCCATCTCAGTGTGGTTTGGTTCATCCACAAAACAGGACAGGTCCAGACTGCAACGAATAATCAGGACTGCAGAGAGAATCATCAGGGCTGACCTTCCCTCCATGCAGGACTTATACAGGTCAAGGGTCAGGAAAAGAGCTGCTAAAATCTCTGCAGACCCCACACACCCTGCACACAAACTGTGTAGAGTTTTACCTTCAGGCCGCCGCTACAGAGCGCTGTTCACTAAAACCAGCCGCCACAGAGACAGTTTCTTCCCTCAGGCTGTTTCTCTGTTGAACATTCAATAGAGTACAAAACAACAGCATACAGATGTTGCAAATGCACCTTTTATTTTTATTTATATATGTGTATATTTGTACATTGTAAATATGTATATTCTGTAATACAAAAACAAAACCAGAGAGCAAAGTGTACCGGAGTCAAATTCCTTGTTTTTAATGTACGAACTTGGCAATATAGCTGATTCTGATTCTGATTACATCAAATTTGGATCAGCCTTTAGTGTTTTTTCCACTTTAATTTTGTGTGTGACTCCAAATCCAGGCCTCCATTGGTTAATAAATTTGATTTCCATTGATGATTTTGTTGTCAGCACATTCAACTTTGTACAGAACAAAGTATTCAATGAGAATATTTCATTCATTCTGATCTAGGATGTAGTATTTGAGTGTTCCCTTAATTTTTTTGAGCAGTGTATTATGTATGTCTTTTTTCTTTAACTTTAACTGTCTCTCCATCTTTCTTATTACTCCATCTTTCTGTCTCTTTATCACATCTTTTGTCTGTTTCTGTCTCTTTCCATCTTTAATTATTTTCTCTATCATTTATATATTTAATTACCAAGCTCAGTCTTATAGATCCAGGGGGATAATTGCTGAATGTTAGGGGCAGGGCATGAAACACTTCCCACTAAACACTGGACGTCTAATGGACGTGCATATCAGGTCTATATTAAGTACGTCGGGCCAAGACCAATTCTGGACGTCTCCATGACTTGCAGACAAGGTCTGCAATTTGACCTCTCTTGTACGTCAATAGGCAGTTAAATGTTTGAACGTCAGACTTTTGGAGGTCATACAGACATCCCAGACAGGTGCAGATTTATTATTATATAACATGAATAATTATGAAAATAAATAATTTCAATGTAAACAAAATTTAATTATTTATTTATTTATCGTCTATGTTATTTTTTTATTACATTTTATTACATTTCCTTAACTGTTTTATTGTTATTCAATTAATGCAGTTATCAATTCAACATAATTTCTACTGTGGCTGCCTGTGCATGGTTACACACTCATGTACAGTAGGTGGCGATATGTACCGATGAAGTTGTTTGCTTTCCGTCATTAGTTAAAAGACGAAGAAGAAGACTTGTATTCAAGGCCCTGTCCCAATACTCGCACTTCCACCCTTGTGTCCCTGAATTGCGCGTTCCTGTTGATGGGTTCGGGTGCGTAGTGTGTCCCAATTCTCCAGAGTGGTCCTTAGCCCCGCCCCCTTTGTGGGAGAGATATGGACACATAGCAGCTGTATGCAAAGGTAAACAAAGATGTCCAAAGTGTGGAGAAGACCATCGAATTGAAGATTGTGGGGAAGGAGTGCAGGAAAAATGTTGCAATTGTGGAGGGCAACATAGAGTTACATTTGGGGATGTGAGGTAAGGAAGAAAGCAAAAGAAATTCAACAAATTAAAATGACTAAAAACATAAGCTATGCTGAAGCAGTTAAAACTGTACAGAATGAAAGAATGAGGGATGACGGTCAAATTAGGATTCCAGCTTATCAACAGAGAAAAGTAGAATCAGAGGAAAATGTCACGATGTCTGTGGAAAAACTGATATTATTTGTAGCTTATGTCATTAACTGCACTGAACAAGCTAAACACAAAACAGAAAAGATTAAAATAATAGTCAGAGGAGCAGAAAAGTTCTTAGGGTTTAAAGAAGGGTCTTGGGAAAATATTAATAAAAAGTTGGAAACAGATGGGAGGCAAGGAGGAACCCCAGCTGATAGAAACGCATGATAATATTACAGTGGAATGAAAGAAGCCTCATCGCTAATGGACAGGAATTTAAAGGGTATATAGATGAAATTGATGAAAAACCAGAAATTATATGTATACAGGAGACATGGTTAAAGCCAAACATAGATTTTGTGTTTAAAGGATACAATAGTATCAGAAGGGATAGACGAGGAGGAAGTGGAGGAGGATGTGGAATATTTATAAAAGAAGGAATACAATATCAGATATTAGGAAAAGGTAAAGAGTTAGAATACATAGTAGTTGAAATTTACACTAAAAAAGAAAAATGTAAGATAATAAATTTTTATAATCCATGTAAAATATTATCATTCGAGTTGATGGATGAATTAATGGAGTATTTAGAAGGAAAAGTAATCTGGTGTGGAGATTTTAATGCTAACAGCACATTATGGGGAAAATGTAATGATAAAAATGGACAAGTTATTGAAGAAATAATGGAAATGAAAAATTTGGTATGTATAAATGATGGAAGAGAAACAAGAATTAATGTAAAAACAGGTACAGAGATGGTAATTGATTTAAAAATAGTATCAAATTGTTTAGCTAACAACTGTGAGTGGGACATTGACAAAGATACAACAGTAGGCAGTCAGCATTACCCCATTAAAATAATAACAGGAATATTAATAAATAACAGGAATACAGGATTATATAACAGATGGAATTTTAATAAGGCTGATTGGAAAAAATGTAAATATTTAAGTCAAAGAAATTGGAAGAAATAGATATGTCGATTGATATAAATAGCTTAAATATAAATATCTGTAAAAAAATTTTACAGGCTGCAGAAGAAGCAATAAAAAAAAGGAGGACGTCGGAACGATAAAAAATTGTGCCATGGTGGACAAAAGAATGTAGTGAAGTAATAAAACTGAGAAATAAAGCCTTTAAAGCACTAAAAAGTAATCAAATTTATCAGAATCTAATTGAGTACAAAAGAAAGCTAGCAAAGGTAAGAAAGATCATTAAGAATGCAAAAAGAGAATATATAGTAGAAAATGGTACTCCTCAAGGAAGTATTATAAGTCCGTTATTGTTTTCTATAATGATAAATGATGTATTTAAAAATATTGGTAAAGAAGTTGGTTGCTCACTATTTGCAGATGATGGAGCTATATGGAAAAGGGGTCGTAATATCAAATTTATTGAAAAGAAAATACAGGATGAGATTATTAGAATAGAACAATGGGCAAATCAATGGGGATTTAGATTCTCAGTGGAAAAAACTAAAGTAATGGTGTTTACACAGAAAAGGAAAAGAGAAACTATAAAACTAAAATTATACAATCAAGTTTTAGAACAAGTAAAAATATAAGGTATATGGTTTGATGAAAAAATTATATGGAAAGTACATATAGAAAAAATCATAGATAAATGCAAAAAAATATTAAACATTATGAGATGTATGGCTGGTATTGATTGGGGAGCAGATCGAACATCATTAAAAAGAATTTATACAGGATTAATTAGATCAAATATTGATTACGGAAGTATAATTTATGGATCAGCAACAAACACACATCTTATAAAATTAGACAATATACAACATCAAGGTTTAAGAATTTGTACAGGAGCAATCAGAACCAGTCCAATAGCAGCACTCCAGGTAGAGACGGGAGAGATGCCATTAGATCTACGAAGGAAACAGTTAGCAATAAATTATTGGATAAACTTACAAAGCAATAATCCGGATCATCCAACACGTGATATTTTAAAACCATGCTGGGAAAAAGAAAAAAAACAATTTAAGAGTTTTGGTTGGATTATCAATAATATAGCAGAAGAATTTCAAATATATGGAAAAGAAATTAGTTCAATGTTGCCTTTGCCAGTGGTTCCACCTTGGCTATTACCAGAAGCAGTGGTGGATATGGCATTGATGGAGAAGAAAAAGGATCCAAAAAGTAGTTTAGATTCAAGTATAATACAAAAATATATATACAATTACTATCATTATGTCCAGATTTACACAGACGCATCGAAAAACAGATGAAAAATAGGAATAGCATTTATAATACCAGAATTTAAAAAAAAAGTAGGGAAAAAGAATTACAAATGGATTATCAATATACTCAGGAGAATTATTAGCCATATTGCTAGCAGTGCAGTGGGTGGAGGATATAAAACCATTAAAAACAATAATTGTTCAGACTCGAGTTCAGCATTATTAAGTTAAAATATAATCATTCAGATGGGTAGGCCAGACATTTTTGTTAGAAATAAAACATACTTTATTTAGAATACAAGGATGGGATTAATATTGGTGTTTTTTATGGGTACCAGCACACGTGGGAGTTGGGGGGAATGAGATGGCGGACAGGATGGCAAAGAAGGCAACACAAAATAACATTAGCTTTATAATTAATATTAGTAGGTCAGAGGCGAGAAATATAATCAACCAGAAAATCAGGAAAGAGTGGCAAAAAAGGTGGGATGAAGAAAGGAAAGGAAGATGGTTTTATAGAATCAACAAGATAGTAGGAGAAGTAAGAAATGGAAGAAGGAGCAGAAAAGAGGAAAGATTAATCACAAGATTAAGATTTGGACGTACAGGACTTAATTCTACATTAGTTAAGATAAAGAAACATAGTACAGGAAAATGTGATTATTGTGGAGAGGAGGAAACAATAGAACATGTAATATTGAAGTGTCAGAAATATGAACAAGAAAGAACAATTTTGAGGAGAGAATTTGTAGGCATTAAAGAAAATTTTATTTTGATAGATACTTTGCAAAGAAGTTTAGGTAGCAAACATATTCAAATTATAGTTAGATTTTTCAAAAAAACTAAATTAATAAATAGAATTTGATTGTTGTAATAGTTAATAAGATTTAAAACCATGACGAACCACACTCAATACCAGTCGGTGGCGGTAATGCACACCATAAAGTTATTTGCCAACCGCCATTAAACACTAGAACAATAATAATAATAATAATAATGAAGAAGAAGAAGAAGAAGAAGAAGAAGGAGGATCGAGTGGTGTGGCGGTGGAGGAGGCGTTGGAGAGAACGAAACAAACAAACGAAGGCGGTAGAATTTGATTGGGTGGATTGCATAAACTGTACATTGACTGTAGCAACATGGCTTCTACATCAGGAGGAAATAGTGGAAATGAGATGGAATGGATGATATCAAGATCAGCAAGAATGAAAAGAGAACTTAGGAAGAGACAAGAAAGGGCAAGAAGTTGGTCAGAAGAAAGTGAGCCAAGAGTAGAAACTAGCAAAAGGACAAAAACAAACCAGTGGGCGAGTTCACGAGAACAGGATGACTAGAACATGGAAGTGGAATTCAAAGTAATGGTTGAATTCAAGCAAGATGGGGGATATATTCACCCGATAAAGCTGACCAAAGCAATAGAGGAAGAAATGGGGAAAATAAAAACGGCTAGAATCATGAATAACAGAAGAGTGCTAATAAATGCTATCAGTGAAACACAATAAACAGAAGATAATCAAAATGAAAACCTTGATGGGGGAAAGAATTAAAAAATATATTCCAGGATCTTTAGCAAGACTGAAAGGAGTAATTTCAGGAGTTCCACTTGAAATGACAATGGAGGAGGGACAAATCTTGGTACCAGCAACAGATATCCAGAATACATGTTAACATAAATGTAGAGTGGATGAAAATACAATGGTGGTGAAAAAAGAAAACTTTGTAGCATTTATATGCCATATTATTAATGTTACAGTACAAATGAAGAAGAAAAGTGATAAAATAAAAGCAATTGTAACAGCAGCTGGAAGGTTTTTAGATATGAAAGAAATCCAAGCAGATCAGATTCATGCCATTTTGAGTGCCACAGAAACAACAGAAAATCCACAAGATTAGGATCCATGCTTTTCTAATGGTTCTACATATTCTTCAATGGAATGCCAGAAGTTTAATAGCTAATGGACAAGAATTTAAAAAGTTTGTTTATGAATTAGAAATAATCCCAGATATAATATGTGGTCAAGAAACATGGTTCAAACATAGCCTAGATTTTTAACATTTTTGGGATAAGCATAGAAAAAGACAAGATAGAAGTAATGGTAGGGAAGGAGGATGTGCTACTCTAATTAAAGATGGAATACTTTTTAAAAAAAACCCAAGAATAAAGAACTAAAATGTGTTAAATTGAAAATATATAACTTATGGAAATATGGAAAAATTTAAAAATTATACATTTTTAAATCCATGTAAAAATTTTGACAGTGAAATGTTTAAGGGAACTAGCAGGAAAAATACATAGAAGAGAATTTAGGTGTGGTGATTTTAATGCCCACAATAGTCTTTGGGGGTAGCAGGAAGACAGATCATAATGGTAACATAGTTTTGAAATAATGGATGAAAGGGTCATTATTTTGTCTTAAAAATGGAAAAAGTACAAGAGGAAATATACATAAAAATACATTTTCATGTCTTGATATTACATTAATATCTGGTTGGTCTAGTTAGTTCATGTTAATGGGTGTTAATTGGGAGTCTACATTAGGGGAGTGATCACTTTCCAGTTGAGTTAAAAAAATTTAATGACAATATAAACAGGCAAGAAGTTTTTATATTAACAAGATGGTGCTTCAATAAAGCTAATTGGCTAAAAATTTAAAAAAAAATTGTGAGAAAACCAGTCATATGGTTACATTAAAAAAGGCGACATTGAAGAATGTACAAACCCAAAAAACGGAACAATTTTAAATGCTTTCAAATTCTAGCATACCCAAAAATAACCCCTAAAGGGAAAAAAAAAGTAGTTCCTTGGTGGAATGAGGAATGTAGTAGAAAACAGTTAAAGATCGTAATAAGGCATAAAAAAAATTACAGAAAAATTTTAAAAACCGAAAAACCTTATTGAATTAAAAGGAAATGAGCAAAGGCTCGAAAAACTATTAAGGAAGCAAAAAAAAAAACTGGGGGAAGAATTTGTTCCTCAATAGGTTTCAGAAAAAAATTATATGATGTTTGGTCAATGTTTAGGAAAAAACTTGGAAAAAAGGGAAAACTTTAAAAACCAGCATTATTTAGAGGTCAGGGAGATAGTGTTTTAAAAAAAGATAAAGGCAGATTTTTTTGGGTGAAGCAATTGCTGCAGTTCATGGTGGAGGAACATCTTACAGGCCTTCATAGACAGCAGATGGTACAAAAAACTTGGAAAATTCTAAAAATATATCAGAAAAAGGTCAAAAATATATGTCAAATTAGACATGAATAAACTATGAAAAAAAATTAAAACAGTATTGAAAGGGAAAGGATATTCAGCTCCTGGGGAGGATCAATTATGCTATGTTAAAGTTTCGACAAATTCCAGAAGTAACATTGGAAAATTTTTATAAAACTGTTAAAAAAAAATTGGAAAAAAGGTTTAATACCAAATAACTGGAAAAAAGGGGAAACAATACTACCGTTTTTAAATAACCCGGGAAAGATCCTATCAGTCCCAAAAAACTACAGACCAATAGCTTTAACTTCACATTTTAAGTAAAAGGATGGAGAAAAAAATAGTCAATAGATTAGGATTTATCCTTGAACATAAAAAAAATTTAATTAATGGATATCAGTGTGGTTTAGAACAGGGAGATCAACAAAAAGATGCACTAACTAGAGTCAGTAATGAACCATAGAAACGCTTTAAAAATGAAGGAAATAATGATTGTAGATTTTTTGATATAAAAAAGCATATGATTTTACATTATGGAGAAAGGACTACTTTTTAAAAAAATTTATCAGATGGAATAGGTGGGAAGATGTATAATTGGATAGAAATTTTTTTTTTCGGATAGAAAAAAAAAGTGAAGGTTGGGGAAAAATTTTTTTAAAAGAATTTTTAATGTGGAAAATGGAATACCTCAAGGTAGTGCAATTAGCCCAGTTTTATTTAATATCATGATTAATGATTTTTTTTTTGATACTGATAAAATGTATAAAATCTGCACTATATTGCAGATGATGGAGCCATATGATGAGGGGAAAGGGGGAAAAAAAACATGTGGTAGGAAATATTAAGAAAGCAATTAATAAAGTAGAAAACTGGTCTTTTGGGAAAGGGGGTTTTAAATTATCAGCAAGCAAGTTCTTTTTTTATGGTTTTTACAAAAAAGGAAAATCTTGACATAGAACAATAAAGACTATATGGGCACCTTTTGGGAAAAGGGGGACAAGAGGGGTTTTAAGGGACTAGGATGTGTTTGGATGGTTCTTATTTCATGGAAAACACATTAGAGAAACTTTTTAAAATAAAAGTAAGAAAAGGGTTTTAAATTTTCTAAAGGGTGTGGGGGGAAATAACTACGGTGCAGATAGACAGTCAATTAAACCCCCTATATAAAAGGGTCCATGAGTCAAAAAATAGTTTTTGGGAGTTTTTTTTTAAAGGGGGCACAGCTAAACAACCCACAAAAGATAGATTACAGGGGTTGGGGTTTACGTATATGTCCGGGGAGTGAAAAAACCCCACCTATTAAAAGCACTTTTAATAGAGACTGGAGAGGGCCCCCACTAGGGAAAAGGAAAAAATAAAATTAGCTCTAAAAATTTGTGAAAAAATTTAAAAATAAAAAAAAAATTTAAAGGGCGAAAATGTAACTTAAAAATTTTACAAACCGTTGGGTTTTTTAAAGCCAGAGTAATGGGAAATTTGGGTGGTTTGGGGAAGCCCAAAAGGGTTAAAAAATATGGGTTTGGGGGATAAGGAAAAAGGGTCTTTTTAAACCAAAATTTGGGGTTTTTCCTCCAATGGTTATTTTCCCTGAGGTAAAAATTTGATATGAAAGGGTTTTTTAAAAAAAAAAATGAGTTGGATTTAAATGAAATAAGGATGAAGACTGATGAATATTTAAAAAAAATCTCATATTATAATCCCCTTAAAATATATTCTGATAGTTCTAAGAAAATAAAAAGGAAAGTGTGGGGGAATAGGAAATTTTGTACCAGAGTTTAAAAAAAATATTTTCCTAAAAGATTATCAAATGAATTATCTGTTTTCACAGCAGAAATGGTGGCAGTTATATTTAAGCTTACAGTGGGTGGAGGGTTAGACCGGACAGGGTTGGGGGTCTGCACAGATTCCAAAGCCCGTTTAGAAAAATTCAGGGAGAAGGGAAATGATAGGAAAGATTTAGCACAGTCTATTTAGATTATACAGGGGGGCCTTTGATATTTGGTTTTTGGTTGGGGTACCAGCACATGAAGGTGTAAAAGGCAATGAAAGGCAGATAAAAAAAAAAAAAGGGCGTTAGAGGGGGCAATGACAATTACAATTCCTTTTGGGAAAGAGGAAGGGAAATCACTTTTTTTAAAAGAGAAAAAAAATGGAAAAATGGCCCAAAAAAAATTTGGGAATGAAGATAAAAAAAGGAAGAAGATTTATATAAAATTAAAAAAAAGTCAGTTAAAATTAAAAAAAATTTAATGAGAGAAACAGAAGGGATAAATAATAATGATCAGATTTAAGAGTAGGTCATACCTATTTCAATGACATTCTATATTTAATAGGGAGGAAAAATAATGATTTAAAAAATTGAAAGATGTGGAGAGAAAGAAATGTAGAACATGTATTGATGAAATTGTAAGACATATGAACCTGAAAGGGAGAAATTTTAAAAAATGGTTTGGGAAAGGACAGGACAAAAATGGAATTTTTAAAGGAATTTTTGGAAAAGGGAAAGGGAAAACCCAATGGAATTTTACAGATTAAGGAAAGCATTATTTATTTATTTTTCAGAATACAAAAATTTAAAAAAAATAAAAATTAATAGATGTTAAAGTAGTGTTGCTACACACTCATGTACAGTAGGGGGGGCGGTATGCACCTTTAAAGTTGCTTGCGAACCGCCAATAATAGAAAGGGAAAAAAGAAAGAAAGAAAAAAGAAAGAAAAAAAAGAAAGAAAAAAAGAAAGAACGGCTTCACTGCCAGGAAAACAAAGGAAGGACAGAAAGCCCGCTTCATTTAAAACCCCTGCCTTTCGGTGTTCATATCTGCTTGAGCTGAAGAAAATGGGTCGCGCTCGAATCACTGGAAAATCCACTTTAAAAAAATTAAGGTAAGTTTATTCTGGGTTGGTGTGTTTGAGGTGTTAGCTTTGTTCTCTTTAACTACCAAAAAAACCTTGCTGGCTGTATTAGCTTGCACCTCTTCAGCTAACGTTAGCTTAAACGGCTGGTTTACATCGTTCTCTTCTATTTTCTTGTATTTTATAGAGGTAGATGAATGTTAAAGGCGGGTAAAAGTTTAGAAAATTATTTATTCTTAATTTTCAGTATGCTACAAGGGAAGGCAAGTTTATTTAAAGGGAATTCCAGCAAAAGGGTTTTAAAACCTTTTTTAAAAAAACTCAGCATTTTTGCAGTTTTTCAAAACTTTGTTCCCAAAATTTTGGGAAGTATAAAAACTGAATACTGCTTTCCCATGTTTCGTTCTGATTCGGGGATGCAGAGTAGACTTGAACCAGATGAGTTTACTGGAAGGTTTTGATACTACAACAAATCTTTTAATGTATTTTTCTTCCAAAAGCAATTTAGGGGGACTTATAATCTAACCAAAGTATTTTAGTGGAAATCAAAAAAAGAGGGGGGGGGGGGGGGTTGCTTATTGCTATATTTTCCATTTTCTAGTGGAAGACGCATCAGGCCTTTTTCCAACATTTTCGACCACTCGGATCAGGCCTTTGGGGTGACAAAGAAACATGCCTAATGACCTCATTTTAACTAGCATACTTTCAAATGAAGTTCAGCACCAGTCCATTTGTAGTACCTGACAACTGGATCGACAGAAACAAGAGAACTGTTTGGTGGCCACACAGCATGAGCGTCACAAAAACCGAAAGAGCATTAAAGGAAAAAATTAACTCCAAAGATGACTGGATGACGTTTCCATTGATAAAGATAAAAATTACTTCAGGCAAGTTTTGTTTTAAAAATTAAATTGATATCCAACTCAAAACATTGTTGAAATGTTGTTTTTAAAACTGAATCATCTAAAATTATAGCTAAGCGTTGTGAATGCAAGAGCTACAACCTGACCAGTCAGGCAGAGGACGATGAGGAGGACCTGGACTTGGCGACTAGATCTAAAAGGAGCCGCGCTAAAAAAGGAATGCCAGAGGGTTTTCTTAGAAGCGGTCTGTTTCTCATTCTTATACATTATACAACTTATACATTTTGCTCTAGTGGCAGAAATAGATAAATCTTAGACATCAGTGTTTGTGAACTTTTGTTCTCTCTTTTGCAGAATTAACATCGTTGGATGAAGAAGAGAGCATCAGGGGTTATGGGTTTTCAACAATTTTACAATTCCAGTTTGAAAAGTAATCAGATTCTTTATATGATCTCTTTTTTGACAATACAAATGCTTATTTTTACTTTAAATTACCTTTATACAGGCGTCAAGCTGCCCAACTACCCCGAGGCACCAAAGAAACTCCAATCCATTCACAACACTGACATATTAAGCAATGTTTGTGAGTACTTATGAGACATGGACTGATATGTGCACAACACGATAGTTACAGATTCATTATTTTCCATGGAATTTCACTGCACTTTACACAGGATCTCTATGCATGTGAACATAAAATAACCTTATGTCCTTGTTTCAGATTCTGAAGATGAAACCATGTTTGTTGCTGACAGTACTCGGGCAAGAGAAACGTCCACATTTCATGAGTATTTGCAGTTTCCCTTGCACCACCCATCCCACTCAACAAAGTTACGTCATTCAGGCAAGTATGTACCACAGTAAAATAATTACATGCTGACTCATCTGTTTTAGGCACTATCAATCAAACGTCAGTTAACCTTTTGGAAGTCTTCCCCAGCTCTGCAGGATCTCAAACGTCAACACCCAGTAAGTATCTGTCACAACTAATGCTCACCTTTTTCTTTCATCTGAATGATTTTGCATTGCTGAATAATCTCTCGATTTTAGGCCCTCAATATGCAAGTACAGCACCGCAGCACAGGGACTTCTCGACACCCAGCGAGTGTACTTCTATTACACTTTAAACCATCATTTGTTGATTTTATCAAGCCTTGGATGAACTTTTATGTGCTTTTCTCGGCATGCAATACCACGTTGTGCAAGGGATGAAGTTCTTGATGGTTATCGGTACAGGTAAGAAAACAGGAGAAGGCACTGCGTCAGTAGCAGTTAGCTTCTTCTGGTTGGTTTCCAGCACTTATGGTTGGCCAACCAGTATGGGTTAGCCTGTTTATATGTTATGGCATCTTGTATTAAGTCATTTATAAAATGTCCAAGTGATTAAAATATATTTAAATGGTACTAGGCCCAGCAGTTGGTCCAGGCACCACAATGACGGCTCCAGGTCCAGCCACCGCGATGACGCCCCCAGGTCCAGGCACCGCGATGACGCCCCCAGGTCCAGGCACCGCGATGACGCCCCCAGGTCCAGGCACCGCGATGACGCCTCAAGGTCCAGGTCCATGCACCACATTGATGCCTACATGTCCCGGCACCTCGATGACTCCTTCAGATCAGGCAATGGAAGGTGGGCACTCCCATTGCCTCCGGCTGGTAAGTATTGATCAATTGACATTGAAACATTTTCTATCTTATCGGCTGCATTAATGATAAATACAGAAGCTGATTACAAAAACGATTAACTAGCTGGGTAGCCTTGCTACATTAGGCAGCGATACCCATAATAATCAACAAATGGGTTTGTTTCAGGGTTCCAGAAAAAGGTGTTAAACTTGCTGATGGAACTTCACGATCAGCATAAACGAGCACAACACCTCTCTTAGCCGTACACGTTGAGAGAATGGCGACCATCGAGGATTTAGAGAGAGAGGAGGAACGTCTCTGTGATCCAAAAACCTTTGATGCCTTGGTAAGTTTTAGAAGTCTGGAAGAAATAAATAGCCCATAGCATAACAAAGTACTCACACACTGTTAGGTTATCTTGGGAGTGTCATTTACCTGTGTCATGCACTTATTCCAACAGGTGCCAAAATCGGATGAAAGAACACAAAGGACTATGTCCAAAAAGTTCTTGATAGGTATGCCTTGCCTCTACAAACATACACACAATCCTCACAATTCCCTCCAACCGACTAACAATTAGCAAGCCCCTCCCCTTCACCACAACATTTTGTGCACTTTAGTCCCATTTCTCCCATAATAGAAGTTTTCTGGCATGTATAATATTATCCTTCATATATTCATATTGATTTATAATCTTAGTTTATTGTTCTTCAGGCTCTTCACCAATGCACTGATGGCTAAATTCAATATAAAGGGGAAGGGGAAACAAGGCAAGAGATCTTTGGAGAAGACAAAGGTTTATGGAGCAACAAAAGGTAAGCTGATGTGTTTGCAAAGACAAGTGTAAACACTTTGTAAGTGTTTGAATTGTGCAGGGGTTAATTCTAAATGTGTTTTTTAAACTGAAGGTGTGAAAAGTGGTTCAAAATGTACAAGTATTTTAAATTATGCAAATGTGCTATTGTTTACCTTCCAACAGGGTTTTTTTTTTCTAAGTGTGCTTTTATTATTTAATATGTGTCTTCAAATTTTGTAAGCGTCTTTTCAATTATGTCTGTGCAATCCATGTACGTCTTTAGAGCCTCAACAACAGTTTCATTATGGTGACATAATGACAATAAAGATTCTTAATCGGCAAAACCTAAAATATAAAAGCCAACTGTCATCTAAACGTTTGCAGAGATGGTTTTGTATTTATCAAGTATTGCTAGGGGAGGCAACAGCAACATTTTTGTGCATTTTCCAGATTACCTTTTGCATATTACTAATTTGTATTGCTACAAATGCAGATTGAATCATGAATTGTGATGAAGCAGCCACAGAAGACATCATAAGGATACATGCTGCAGAGCATCTCAAACATGCATCGCAAAGAAGTGGAGGTGGAGGACACAAAGCCATCACTCAGGACTGATTAGGGCTGTGGAATTTTATATTTTTATTTGGATATACTTTTTTGGTTGTAAAAACGGTGTTAATATGAAACTTATTCATCTGTGAGTCCAATTAAAAAAAGTTGTAAAGGGATGTTCTTTTTTATATTTGATGTGTGGTACAGACCCGTGTGTGTAAATATTTTTGTTTTGCAGCCAATAGACTACCTGTTATTGATATAACAAAAATAAAGATTATAACTTTAAATGAGTGATGACTTATTTGTAAACCAAACGGGTACTATTTTCCTAGCTTGATTTGGCTCAGCAGCAGGTTTGAACTGGAAACGCCTTACACCTTTAGTAGGTGTTTCCAGTTATCTGCCGATGTGATAATCAAATAAAGCTATGGGTGGAATGTGATTAGGAACAGCATAGAAGCAGCATCGCACCATCTGAAATAAGTTCAAATTTGACGTAGAAAAGACGTATACAACGACCACATTTGCACTTCGTTTGCACTACAATTGGCCGTGCTGATGACGTCAAAAACTAGACGTTTGGTAAACGTCGGAAAAAGACGTCGTCTGGCGTCACAGTCTGCACCTTCAGGGGACCGAAATTAGAGGTGCAAAAATGACTTGGAAGTTACGTCGTTTCGACGTCTCTTTGCGCAGTGGGTTGGGCTATTTTGTGTACTTGTACCTTCGCCATGTGTACCAGGAGTAGGAGAGTTAGCCCTGCTGCTGCTCGCAGGAGAGGAAGTGCTGCCAAACTAAATTTGGCGCTTTTTAAAGCTGCAGATATCCTAGCCAATTTTTTTAGCGGCATGTTTTTCTGTCCGCTTTCAGGAGCTTGTGTTCACCTGCGTGCGAGTTCACATAACTCAGTGTGTCAGCGTTGGTGACAGTGTCTGAGGAGTGTGTTTTTGTCCAGTTTTTGTCAAGTTTTACCATAGGAAGTAGAGTAGCAACGACGCAGGGACAGAAATCCTTACCAATGTGATCTATTTAAAGGAAACATACATTAAAACATTCTATTACTACATGCCGTGATCCTCTTTGGGGGTCCGGGCGGTCTGGTTGGCAGAGCGGCGCCCCCCTTGAATGGTGGTTGGGTAAACGCTGCAGGTGCTTCCTGAGATTAGAAGTATTCCCGCTGCTGGACTTGCACATTGCATCACAAATATTGGAGCGAGCGTAATCTGCACCGCATTTTGAAAAGTGGAGCCATACTTTCGAGTGCTTTCTATCAGCCATGCTTGCTTTATTGACGGTAGCAGCAGCTAATGACAACATTACGCTCTTGTGCGTGCAATGCTGTGTTCATGTCCGGCATGGAAAATCGCCCTCTCTTCCACTCCCTTAGTGTCACAATGATGCGTTTAGGTACCGAAACATGGTGCAAGTTATGTAAACATGACGCTCTGAGACAAGTTGGTCTCAAACACAAAGACTTCGATGGAGGCTGTGGCTATGGTGGCAAGGCGAAGTCCGATGTCACACAGTGGCCATATGTTTGGCTGTAATTTCCACACATCATCTGCTCTTTACCAAATTAATTGTCATCAGTCCAGCCCCCAAAAGAGATCCAGTAAAATATTTGGTGGGTGTATACTAATTCCTCCACAGCACCCCGAGAAGATTTAAAAAAATCAGCCCCAAGCCATGCTTTGACCAAGGATTATGAAATTAGGTACACGTATGCAACTTCTCAGGACCTACAAGCAGAGGTGTCAAGTAACGAATTGCAAATACTTCATTGCTTTACTTAAGTAGAAATCTTTGTTATCTGAAGTTTACTGGAGTAATTCTTTTTCTGCTGACTTTTTACTTCTATTCCTTATATTTATAATGCAATTATATGTACTTTCTACTTCTTACATTTTAAAAATACCCTCGTTACTCCTATTTTATTCCGGCTTGTCATAAAGTTTTTTAAAAACTATCCAGATAAATCGCACCATCCAGATAGAGTGAATTTGATTGTGGTTTGATGAGACAATCCTATGCCATTCCGACACCCTTATTGGTTTGTAAGCCACCCATCACACCTGCATGTAACACAGATCACGTCACACTCCAGCAAGAACATAGTAGATGAATGTAGACTAAGAAGTCTGTGGCAGCGACACGGGAGAAAGCGGTCGAAATGTTCCAGCCAAGGACCAGCGAGGAGGTTAATAGCCAAGAAGACCAGCCAACTCTTGTACATCCCTGGCCGTACCTGGAAGAATTTTTCAAAATTGTTGGATACAAAAACAATTCCTTTCAAATGTGCTGCAAGCTCCGCCCATCCAAGTACCACGAGTTCATGGCTTTCATAAACTTGCCTTCTTTTTTTTTAGATATTTTTTCAGCACTAGTGGCCTGTATTTATTTATTTTTTGACAGTAGGCAGACAGGAAAGAGGGGTAGAGAGAGGGGGAGACATTCGGCAAATGTCGCCGGGACTCAAACCCGGGACAGCCGCTTTGAGTACTGTAGCCTCTGCATATGGTCGCGCACTTAAACCCTTAAACCCCTTAAACCCCCATAAACTTGCCTTCTAATTTGAAAATGTAAATTGAGGTAAGCCGAAAGTTTCTTATCAATTATTGACAAAATATTTTGACATAGTAACATGCTAATAGCAAATTTGCAGTGTTTGCTGTGGGTAGGTACATGCTAAAACATGCCATGGGTTTGCTTACCAGCAGTAGGCTATGATTCAACGTTGCAAGTTTGTTTGACGGACTCTGTGTAGGTTGACCATATTTCCCGATTTGTACGGGGGTTCCACAATTTTCACTTCTGGCCCGGTGTCCCTCAAACAGAATCAATGTCCCGCATTTGACTGGGTCAAATTCTGAAAAGTCAAAAAACTATTTGACTGGAGCTTATCTAAAATGTAAAGAAAGCAGAGCCTGCAGTCATCATCACAGAGCTGTATCAGCTGTAAATCAGGATACACATCAGCGTCCCACGTTATGACTAACTTACGCGGCTCGATGCTAGTCAAATAAAACAACAAGAAAAGGATATTCTGGTAAGTTTACACCAGTAGACTATACAGAATACAAGTATGCTATAGAGAATATATCCATAATTAAAACATTATTAAAAACAAAATCTTTGACGTACTCCCAAAGATGATTACTTCATCCTCAGCAAGCGAGACAACATTGGAAGTAACTGTAGAACCTGATCTGTGTTTGGATTGTTTTGATCCTGTGGAGCTTCCTGAGTTATCAGAAATATTAGCTCCATCTAAACCTTCAATTTGGATGTTAGACCCAATCCCAACCAAATTATTTAAGAATAGGGAATAGGTTTATTACAGTTCTGAGAATAAACTAGGTGAAAATTTGAAATAAATGTGTTACTGAAAAATTTGACCGGTAGAGTTCAGGTTTTAGCTTTCAGTGATTGAAATGCAGTTTTTTTTCTGTAGTAAATAACCTGTTTGATTTACAAAGATTTTTTTTTTAAAATATTGTATCAGCACTAGTGGCCTTTAATTCAATTCAATTCAGTTTTATTTATATAGCGCCAATTCACAAAACATGTCGTCTCAAGGCACTTCACAAAAATCAGGTACATACATTACAATTAATCCTAACCATTGAACAGTGCAGTCAGATTCTGTTATTTATTCAAATTGGATAAAAAGTTTGTCTATCTAAGGAAACCCAGCAGATTGCATCCAGTCAGTGACTTGCAGCATTCACTCCTCCTGGATGAGCATGTAGAGACAGTGGACAGTCACTGGCGTTGACTTTGCAGCAATCCCTCATACTGAGCATGCATGTAGCGATAGTGGAGAGGAAAAACTCCCTTTTAACAGGAAGAAACCTCCAGCAGAACCAGGCTCAGTGTGAGCAGCCATCTGCCACGACCGACTGGGGGTTAGAGAGAACAGAGCAGAGACACAAAGAGAACAAAGAAGGACTGATCCAGGAGTACTTTCTATGGGAAGGAAAATATATGCGCATTGAGTGTCTATGAAGATCAACCCAGCAGTTTTTTGAAAAAAGGTGCAATTTGGGGTTAACTTAGATAGGGAAGCCTTCCTGGTGTGCTGATGTCTCGACTGTAGCGATCACGCCCTTAGCCACTAGCAGCTGATTGCCCCAAATCTCGAACAAAGAGTCATAAAACTCTGAGGCGAGAATCCAGTGGAAAAACTCCAGTAATAAAACTGGAACAAAGGAATGGTAAGACGAGGCCTATACCGCAGTTGCTTTGAATGAAAACTTTAAAAGTCTAACTTCTAATTCCTGGCTGATTTGGGACCAGCTGGACAAAACATGAACACGCACGATTCAGCAGCGCTTGCTCAGCAAATCAAAACAGCTCAGCACAAAACACTTCAATCAGTATTGCATGCAACAAGTTGATACCTTGGATTACCTACTGGTGATTCTACTTCACCTTAACTATACCCCATCCTGCCCAGACTTCTAAATGCACCTATTCAATTTAATATCAAAGAAAAGAATGGAATTACTTTGACGCTGATTTCTTCTCTCCACCGGTTGAGGATGGGTCAGGTCTGAAGAAAACGGTGGGGGGGCTTTACGCGACCGTGATCAACGTAAAAGAAAAACAGTAAACTTCTCATCCGTCCAAGAGGGGAAAAACTGTTGAAGAACTGTTTTAGTCGACTGAATCAACAAGGAGGAAACTCATCTCCTTGGAAATAAAACCTCTGTGGGTTTTTCACCTGCGCTGGGTGTCGGCGTGGTCTTGGATTGGTATATGAATCTTCTGACCTTCTTGTATTAGACATATTTCCACCTTTCAAGCTCTTCCGGGAATGGCCGTGTGGAGAAAAAGTTCGCATGCGAGCTTTTGTCTCTCTAGATATGCGCCTCCATTGCGTCGTGAGACACGCTGGAAATGGCAACAAAAGTTTATTTTCCGTGGGTTTTATAATCCCGGGTGACGTCAGAGCTTTGATGTCTGTTGAGCTGCACAACCTGTTCAACTGTGCGACCAAAATGGATAACTCCAACCGTGTCAAGGCAGGAATAATCCTACATTAAAGCTGCAAGCAGCATTGAAGGCCCTCACAGCTCAGCGCAGCTCCGCCTGTGAAGCAACCGCGGGAGCCTGGCATCGCTGCCTACACGCCACCGACAAGGCCGCCGTTTGATTCCACACGTTGCCACTAGCTGGCACTGTGAGCGACATGTCATACGATCTTCGGTCATGCAGAGTTCTGGTCTGGCGAGAACCATCAAATTTTGGGGGAAATGGGAGCTTCCAGATAGAAGCTACACTCACTTGTTTATTAGAGGGCGGGGCTAAAATTATGTCATCACTTGACTGTGCCATCATGTTCAAAATTGATCCATGATGTATACTACATTTGAAGTGGATCCGATGATGTCTGAGGAAGATAGAGCTCTTGAAATGTGCTAGGGGGTGCTGTTGATCCAAATTCCAATGTTATCCAATAGAGCTTTTTTAGGGTTGACTCATGCTTACAGCACTCCTGCGCCTATCTTTCAAAGACAGCATTTGGATGTGATGCTGAGCACGTGCACTCAGCTTCTTTGGACGACCAATGCGAGGTCTGTTCTGAGAGGACCCTGCTCTTGTAAAACGCTGGATGATCTTGGCCACTGTGCTGCAGCTCAGTTTCAGGGTGTTGGCAACCCTCTTGTAGCCTTCACCTTCTTCATGGAGCGCAACAATTCGTCTTTTAAGATCCTCAGAGAGTTCTTTGCCATGAGGTGCCATGTGGAACTTTCAGAGACCAGTCTGAGAGTGCAAGAGCTGTACTACAAACTTAAACATACCAGCTCCCTATGCACACCTGAGACCTAGTAACACTAACGAGTCACATGACATTTTGGAGGGGAAATGAAAAGAGTGCTAAATTTGGACGTAGTCTCTTAGGGGTGTAATCACTTTTGTTGCCGGTGGTTTAGACATTAATGGCTATATCTTGAGTTATTTTGAGGGAAGAATAAATTTACACTGTTATATAAGCTGCACACAGACTACTTTTCATTGTGTCAAATGTCATTTTGTCAGTGTTGTCCCTTGAAAAAATATACTTAAATATCTACAAAGAAAATGGTGAATTTCACCATGAGGTTACTGTCGTAGTCCAGCATTACCGGCGCTCCGGTGTTCGCCCGGTAAGACACAACTCGTGAGACGCGGCGGCCTCAGGACTCAATACAATGTTGGATGCAAATACAATTTCATAACATCAGACTACAAGTTGCGATTCTGATCGCACTAAAAATCCTATCTCTCTCTACCCTGCCCAGACTACTTCTAATAAAGAAATCAAAGAAAATAATAAAAGATGGGTATTACTTTGTGGAGCAATCCTTCAGGGCTGCCAGCGTGAGGGGGAGAGGAGGAGGGGAAAATTGGAAGTTAACGTGCGTCCACGGTTAACTTCGGGAAGAGCGGTCAATCTTCGTCCTTTGGCCTCCTTGGCGAAAGGGAAAAATATGATCTGACTGTCAGCAGTCGACTAGAACAAAAAAACAAGGTGGCAATCCGTCTCCTTGAAACTCCGTGGTTTTTTGGTTACGTGTTAAACTAACACCTTCGATCGGTAAAGTTGAAATTTCTGGCCTTCTTATTCCAGGAATTTCTGTCATGAACGTTCTTTCGTGGCCAACGAAGGAGAATAAATGAAGACTCAACGTGGGACCTCTTCTTCTCCAGAGGATGCTTCAGTTGCGTGGTAATCTGTCGAGATCTCCAGCTGAAGGCAAGGTTTAAAGCGTCCGCCTTCCATATATAACCTCTTGTGACGTCAGACTTGGGACGTCCCCGTCCTACCAGCCGCAGTGCCCACTGGGATTTGTAGTGGCGGGCAATACTGGATATAAAATGGCCGATGATGTCGGAAGGCCTGGTGGTGTCCAGCAATGTGTAAATGGCCCAATATTCAGCAAACAAGTGGTCCAACAAAAATAAAGAAAATAAATATTAAAAAGTTAAAAAAGTTATAAGTTATAAAAAAGGACTGTGCAGGTGGAAAAAATATATACAAGAAAATTTACAGGTTGTTCCAGTATTGCACCTGAGGTTGCATATTGCACTTAGTGTTAAAAGAAATTGTACGGAATGTATTTACTGTTTATGTCATTATTGATGGTAACAGTTGTTACAGTGTACATGAGGCGCTCAGGGCAACAAAAGCTCTAGGAAAAAAGCTATTTTTCAGTCCGTTTGTTTTGTCATAATTGCCCTGAAACGCCTCCCAGAGGGGAGCAGTTGAAAAAGATGGTGGCCGGGGTGTGAGGAGTCCCTGATGATGCAAATGAGGAGAGCTGCCTTCTTGCTCCAGCTCCAATTGCACAGTTGCACAAGGAATAAGCCACCTTGCTAGCGTAGCTGAAAGCAATACTGTCAGTGATGACTTTTTATTGTTTCATGTAGATATTTTGCTACTCCAGTTAGCTGCAGACACAGATAATGAAGCTGACCCATTAGTTCTCCATATTTTGGAGGTGGTGGCGTGTCGTTTGCACAAGTCTGTGTACCACATAAGACCTGGATATTTGCTGCCCGCTGAGGCCTTGGGACCGTTTTTGCTTGCGTGTGTGTCAGTTATAGATATTGCCGAACTTTTTGGGGTCAGTGAAAGAGCAGTTTATCGGCGGATGGCAGAATATGGTATTAGGTAAGTACGTGTGGTGTTTCTGTTGCTACTTTGAACTCAGTAGTATTTTTTATTTTCATTATAGTTCCAAATTTTAATGGAACATCTTTTATGTGTTCAAATGTACACATAGTGACTTATTAAGAATGGTAAGCCTTTAACCCGTACAAGTATAGTTAAATTTTGAATTATGAGCTACATTCTTCATATTAAAATATGTTAATTTTGTGTAAAGGTGTAGACCGCATCAGGAGGATAATTACGAATGTGTGTTACTATCCACCATTACACAGCATTCAACACAGCTCTGATGGTACTAATTCTCTTAAAATGTGTAATACATTAGTGTCAGAAATCGGTCTGAACAATTGTCCATCACTGTGGTGAACCTCACTTTCTGCAAATATTGTGACTGTATTTTGGAGCTGTCAAAGTATTTTGCCTGTAAATTAGCTTTATATTTAATGAGCAACATTCAGCAACATCGGAGATGATGAGCTGGATGGAGTTGTGCGAGACATTTTAAGTTATCATCCCAATACAGGATACAAGATGATGTTGGGCTACTTGAATGCTCGAGGTATTCAGATCCAAAGTAAGTCTAACAGATGTGCTTATGGATGCGTTGATAAGCACATAATGCAATTGTAGACATCATGTACTGTATGACAAATAGCTGATTGTTTATCACTTCTTTGCAAAGTAAAAAGGACACAAAAAAACTCGATTGAAAGGAAAATAAAATTTTCTAATTTATAGCAATCACATGGTAATAATGTAATGCCCTCTTAACTGTCCTGAAGACACCAGTGTCCTCATGGACCCGTAGGCTTGCATGTACGTTTTCAGATAACAGTTGATGGGTTACATTTTTTTTATCCTATTCATCACCTCCAAATCAAACATGTTTTAATTATGGTTTCATTTATTTTTCAAGGAAAAGGAGTGCAAGAAGCAACGCGCCGTGTGGACCAGCACGGAATTTTGATGCGCACATTCCAGCTTCGAACTGTTCAGTGTAGAAGATACTCTGTTCCAGCTCCAAACAGTTTGTGGCACATAGATGGAAACCATTTTCAGGTCTGGGTGTGTTGTCTGCCTGCTGCTAACCTTTCTTCACCACTAGGTGCCACCTAGCAGGAGGAGGTCGAGGGTATGAGAGGTGTGGCTCATTACTCCATCAGCTGGGGAGCTTAAGAAGGCAGACTGCCAGCACCTCTTCGGCTGAGTGTTTTGCCCTCTTTGGTATCACATTCTGGCCCGTTTCTAAGATTCTAAGTCTGTCCACCCTCCGACCTCGACCCCCCCAGGCTCAGCGCCTCCTTCCCTGGTGCGTTACTTCTGCCTGACTAGTAAGCTGCCTGAAAGCCATAACCATATTCTGAGATCTAGTTTCTTACCTGCTCTCTCTCTCTCTCTCTCTCTGGTGCAGTGTGAGAGCCTTCAGTCCGGGGCCGCTAGAACTCCTGCCGTAGTCGCTGGAGAGAGTCCGTGTTTGCCTTGTTCGAGCTTGTTGTGTGATTCCACGGTTGCAACTAATAATTCAGACTAAACCTGGCTTCTGGTTTCTCTGCATGTGGGTCAAGTCGGCTGTAAAGATTATGACAACCATAAACTTATAAGGATATATTTACTTGTTTGAACAAACAAGAACAATACTTAAGATACTTCCTGGACAAAGAAAATTAACTTCTCTATTAAAATAAATAGAATAAAGAAATTCTGGAGTGATTGATTAGTGTCAGAGGGTAACAAGTTAAATCATCATAAATCAAGCGTAAACGATTTTCCCTGTCCTTTAGTGACCATCTCACACAGAACTGTTTTGGTCAAGAAAATGAAGTCACTCTGCTTCCGAAGGGTCAAACCTATTGTTTGTGTGAACCATTTATGTAGTGACAGTGGAGATTTACCTCTCAAAACCGCCTGCTTGCACCGAGGCCTTTATCCTAGAAAGATGTGCTTAGGATTGTTGGAAAGAAGAGATCTTACAGAGAATTTTAAGTTCTATAAACCCTGAATTTGTGCGGGATTAATATTTTTAATACAGGAGTTAATGTTGGCTAATTTGCCGCATTTACGAAAAAGCTAAATTTTCACCTTAAAATAGCCCACATTGGAAAGGCTGGCTGTCCATGGCAGCTGGCTGGACCTCAGAGTGCTTGGTATCTTTGGAGAGGATAGATTTAAAGGAACACTTTCAGCTATATTGCATGTTTCTGGTTGATGTCCTCTCCTGCGGTAAATGCAGGGAATGCTCAAGTTCGTGTTAACTTTGTACTTTCGACCAAAACAAAAATGCCAGCGGCCATGCCAAACTGCTGTATAGTGTACCATAGCCTCAGTGTCACACAAAAATTATGCTGACGAAATAAAGAAATCAAAAGCCAGGAGCAGTGAGCACGTGGCAGTGTGAAACACATTGGCAACAACTTTGTCATGGTTGTCTGTGAATATATATAGATTGACATTGATGTCAAAATAGACATCAATGAGTGTTACTCTAAACCATGTGTAAGCGGGGGAACCGGTGTGGACATGGTTCCCCCATGGGAACGGGTTTCCCTGCTGTTTGACCCACTGAGGACACTGGAAGTCCCTACCGCCCTCCCCCACCTCTGTCTCACATTTAGCTCTTCCCACCCATCCGCCTTTTTTATATTCCTTTACTGTGAATGCTTCTTGTGCTCTTTGTAGACTGTCTCATGTGACTTTTGGCCTTTGTGTAGTGCAAACTGGAACAGCGAGGACATGCTCCTGCTAAAACAGTACCAGCCTTGTTCGCAGATGTACAGAAAAGCCGTATCGCAAGACTGAAAGAATGAGCATTTGCTCCCGCGAACACAGTACGAGCACTGTTGGCATCGTTACTGAAAAAGCTGTATGGCAAGACTGAAAGAGTGAGGATTTGCTCCCGCAAACTAAGAACGAGCAGTGTTACAATCGAAATTGAAAAAGCTTTATCGCAACACAGAAAGAGAGAGGACTTTCTCCTAACAACACAGGACGAGCTACTTTACCATCAGTATTGAAAAAGTTGTATCCCAAGACTGAAAGAGTGAGGATTTCCTCCCGCGAAAACAGAACGACCACTGTTAGCGTTAATATTGAAAAAGCTACATCGCAAGACTGAAAGAGAAAGCATTTGCTCCCACCAACACAGAACGAGCAACTTTAGCATCAGTATTGAAAAAGCTGCATCGCAAGACTTAAAGAGAAAGGATTTGCTCCCACGAACACAGAACGAGCTACTTTAGCATCAGTATTGAAAAGCTGCATCGCAAGACTGAAAAAGTAAGGATTTGCTCCCGCGAAACCCAAAAAGGAGAACGATTCGCGTCGATATTGAAAAAGCTGTATCGCAAAACCGAAAGAGTGAGGACTTGCTCCTAAGAACACAAAACGAGCGTCGTTCGCGTCGATATTGAAAAGCTGTATCGCAAGACATAAACAGTGAGATTTGCTCTAAAAACACAAAACGAGCACCGTACACGTTGATATTGAAAAAGCTGTATCGCCGCAGAAACAACAGTGAGGAGTTGCTCCTAAGAACACAAAACGAGCACCGTTCGCTTCGATATTTAAAAGCTGTATCGCAAGCCTAAAAGAGTTAGCTTTTACTTCTAAGAACCCCAAAACAGCACCGTTTTTGTCGATATTGAAAAAAAGCTGTATCGCAATCCTGAAAGAGTTGGGAATTGCTACTAAGAAACCCCAAAACGAGCACGTTCGCGTCGATATGAAAAAAAGCTGTATCGCAAGACTGAAACTGTGAGGATTTGCTCCTTAAAACACACAACGAGCACTGTTCGCGTCAATATTGAAAAAAGCTGTATCGCAAGCCTGAAAGAGTGAGGATTTGCTCCTAAGAAAACAAAACGAGCACCGTTCGCCGGTCGATATTTAAAAAAGCTGTATCGCAAGCCTGAAAACAGTGAGGATTTGCTCCTAAGAACAAAAAACGAGGCACCGTTCGCGTCAATATTGAAAAAGCTGTTTCGCAAGACTGAAACGGTGAGGATTTGCTCTTTAAACACAAAATGAGCACCGTTTGCGTCGATATTGAAAAAGCTTTATCGCAAGCCTGAAAGAGAGAAGATTTGCTCCCGCGAGCACAAAACGAGCACCGTGCGCGTCGATATTGAAAAAGCTGTATCGCAAGCATAAAACAGGTGAGTATTTGCTCCTAAGAACACAAAACGAGCACCGTTCGCGTCGATATTGAAAAAAAGCTGTATCGCAAGACAGAAAAAATTGAGGATTTGCTCCTAAGAAAAAAAAAACGAGCACCGTTCATGTCGATACTGAAAAAAGCTGTATCGCAGACAGAAACAGTGAGGATTTGCTCCTAAGAACACAAAATGAGCACCGTTCGCCTCGATATTGAAAAAGCTGTATCGCCCAAACCTGAAAGAGCTAGCTTTTACTCTACGAACACAAAACGAGCACCGTTCAGTCAATATTGAAAAGCTGTATCGCAAGACTGAAACAGTGAGTGCTGCCCTTAAAACACAAAACACTTGCCCCCGTTCGCGTCGATATGAAAAAGCTGTATCGCAAAACTGAAAGAGGTGGACTTTCTCTAAGAACACAAAACGAGCACCGTGCGCGCTTTATTTTGAAAAGCTGTATCGCCCAAGACATAAACATGACGATTGCTCCTAAGAACACAAAACGAGCACCGTACACATTGATATTGAAAAAGCTGTATCGCAAAAAAGAAACATTGGGATTTGCTCCTAAAAAAACAAACTATACCCTTTTGCCTCGATATTGAAAAGCTGTATCGCAAGCCTGAAAGAGTTAGCTTTTACTCTTAAGAACACAAAACGAGCCGTTCGTTGTCGATATTGAAAAAGCTGTATCGCAAGCCTGAAGAGTTAGATTTGCTCTTAAGAACACAAACGAGCCCGTTCGCGTCGATATTTAAAAGCTGTATCGCAAGACTGAAACTGTGAAGATTTGCTCCCTTTAAAACCCCAAAACGACCCCGTTCGCGTCAATTTGAAAAAAGTGTTTCGCAAGCCCTGAAAGAGTGAGGATTTGCTCCTAAGAAAAACAAAACGAGCGCCGTTCGAGTTTGATATTGAAAAAAGCTGTATCGCAAGCCTGAAACAGTGAGGATTTGCTCCTAAAAACACAAAACGAGCCGTTCGCGTCAATTTTTGAAAAAGCGTTTCGCAAGACTGAAACAGTGAGGATTTGCTCTTTAAAACACAAAATGAGCACCGTTTGCGTCGATATTGAAAAGCTGTATCGCAAGCCTGAAAGAGCTAGCTTTACTCCTAAGAACACAAAAACGAGCACCGTTCATGTCGATATTGAAAAAGCTGTATCGCAAACCTGAAAGAGTTAGGATTTGCTCCTAAGAAGACAAAACGGGGCACCGTTCGCGTCGATATTGAAAAAGCTGTATTGCAAGCCTGAAAGAGTTAGGATTTGCTCATAAGAACACAAAACGAGCACCGTTCGCGTCGATATTGAAAAAGCTGTATCGCAAGACTGAAACTGTGAGGATTTGCTCCTTAAAAACACACAACGAGCACTGTTCGCGTCAATATTGAAAAAAGCTGTATCGCAAGCCTGAAAGAGTGAGGATTTGCTCCTAAGAAAACAAAACGAGCACCGTTCGCGTCGATATTGAAAAAAGCTGTATCGCAAGCCTGAAACAGTGAGGATTTGCTCCTAAGAACAAAAAACGAGCACCGTTCGCGTCAATATTGAAAAAGCTGTTTCGCAAGACTGAAACGGTGAGGATTTGCTCTTTAAAACACAAAATGAGCACCGTTTGCGTCGATATTGAAAAAGCTGTATCGCAAGCCTGAAAGAGAGAAGATTTGCTCCCGCGAGCACAAAACGAGCACCGTGCGCGGTCGATATCGAAAAAAGCTGTATCGCAAGACATAAACAGTGAGTATTGGTCCTAAGAACACAAAACGAGCACCGTTCGCGTCGATATTGAAAAAGCTGTATCGCAAGACAGAAACAAATTGAGGATTTGCTCCTAAGAAAACAAAACGAGCACCGTTCATGTCGATACTGAAAAAGCTGTATCGCAAGACAGAAACAGTGAGGATTTGCTCCTAAGAACACAAAAGAGCACCGTTCGCCTCGATATTGAAAAGCTGTATCGCAAGCCTGAAAGAGCTAGCTTTACTCCTACGAAACACAAAACGAGCACCGTTCATGTCAATATTGAAAAAGCTGTATCGCAAGACTGAAACAGTGAGGTGCTGCTCCTTAAAACACAAACGTGCACCGTTCGGTCGATATTGAAAAAGCTGTATCGCAAAACTGAAAGAGGGTGGACTTGCTCCTAAGAACACAAAACGAAACACGTGCGCGGTCGATATTTAAAAAGCTGTATCGCAAGACATAAACAATTTCGATTGCTCCTAAGAACACAAAACGAGCACGTACACATGATATTTAAAAAGCTGTATCGCAAGAAAGAAACATTGAGGGATTTCTCCTAAGAAAACAAAACTATCACGGGTTTGCCTCGATATTGAAAAGCTGTATCGCAAGCCTGAAGAGTTGGATTTGCTCCTAAGAAAACAAAACGAGCGCCGTTCGCGTCGATATTTTTAAAAAGCTGTATCGCAAGCCTGAACAGTGAGGATTTGCTAAGAACACAAAACGAGCACCGTTCGCGTCAATATTGAAAAAGCTGTTTCGCAAGACTGAAACAGTGAGGATTTGCTCTTTAAAACACCAAAATGAGCACCTTTGCGTCGATATTGAAAACTGTATCGCAAGCCTTTAAAGAGCTAGCTTTACTCCTAAGAACACAAAACGAGCCAACCGTTCATGTCGATCTGAAAAGCTGTATCGCAAACCTGAAAGAGTTAGGTTTGCTCCAAGAAGACAAAACAGCACCGTTTGCGTCTTATTTGAAAAAGCTGTATCACAGATGAAAAAGTGAGGATTTGCTCCCAGCGAACACAAAAGGAGAAACCGTTCGCCGTCGATATTGAAAAAGCTGCATCGCAAGACTGAAAAAGGAGGATTTGCTCCCGCGAACACAAAAGGAGAACCGTTGCGTCGATATTGTTAAAGCTGTATCGCAAAACTGAAAAGAGTGAGGACTTGCTCCTAAGAAACACAAAACGAGCACCGTGCGCGTCGATATTTAAAAAGCTGTATCGCAAGACATAAACAATGAGGATTTGCTCCTTAGAACACAAAACGAGTACCGTACACGTTGAATTTGAAAAGCTGTATCGCAAGCCTGAAAGAGTTAGCTTTACTCTTAAAAAACACAAAAACGAGCCACCGTTCGCCCTTGATATGAAAAAGCTGTATCGCAAGACTGAAAAAAGTGAAAGGGGTGCTCCTTAAAAACAAAAAAACGTGCACCGTTCGCGTCGATATTGAAAAAAGCTGTATTGCAAGCCTGAAAGAGTTAGGATTTGCTCATAAGAAACACAAAACGAGCACCGTTCGCATCGATATTCAAAAAGCTGTATATCAAGCCTGAAAGAGTGAGGATTTGCTCCTTAAAACACAAAACGAGCACTGTTCGCGTCGATATTGAAAAAGCTGTATCGCAAGCCTGAAAGACAGAAAATTTGCTCCCGCGAACACAAAACGAGCACCGTTTGTATCGATATTGAAAATGCTGTATCGCAAGGCTAAAAGAGAGAAATTTGCTCCTACGAACACAGAAACTATTAAGTTAGCAATCAATATTGAAAAAGCTGTATCGTAAGCCTGAAGAGCGAGGACCCTGCTCCAGGAACACAGAACGAGCAAAGTTAGCATGTTATGTTAAAGCTGTATCGCAAGACTGAAAGAGCGAGGACATTCTCCAAAAAAGAGGACCAGCACATTTGCGTCAGAATTGAAAAAAGCTGTATGGCAAGACTGAAAGAGTGGGGGATTTTCTCCGCAAAACAGAAACGAGCAGTTGTTACAATCGAAATGGAAAAAGCTGTATCGCAAAACATAAAGAGAGAGGATTTTCTCCTAACAACACAGGACGAGCTACTTTACCATCAGTATTGAAAAAGTTGTATCCCAAGACTGAAAAGAGTGAGGATTGCTCCCGCGAACACAGAACGACCACTGTTAGCGTTAATATTGAAAAAGCTACATCGCAAGACTGAAAAAGAGAGGATTTGCTCCCGCGAACACAAAAGGAGAACCGTTCGCGTCGATATTGAAAAGGCTGTATCAAAACTGAAAGAGTGAGGATTTGCTCCTAAGAACACAAAACGAGCACGTTCGCGTCGATATTGAAAAAGCTGTATCGCAAGACTGAAAGAGTGAGGATTTGCTCCTAAGACCACAAAGCAAGCACCGTTCGCGTCAATATTTAAAAAGCTGTATCACAAGAATGAAACAGTGAGGATTTGCTCTTTAAAACACAAAATGAGCACCGTTTGCGTCGATTTTGAAAAAGCTGTATCGCAAGCCTGAAAGAGAGAGGATTTGCTCCCGCGAACACAAAACGAGCACTGTGCGCGTCGATATTGAAAAAGCTGTATAGCAAGACATAAAACAATGAGGATTTGCTCCCGCGAACACAAAACAAGCACCGTTTACACGTTGATATTGAAAAAGCTGTATCGCAAGACAGAAACAGTGAGGATTTGCTCCTAAGAAACACAAAACGAGCACCGTTCGCCTCGATATTGAAAAGCTGTATGCAAAACCTGAAAGAGTTGCTTTACTCTTAAGAAGACAAAACGAGCCCCCTTCGTGTCGATATTGAAAAAGCTGTATCGCAAGCCTGAGAGAGGTTTGGGATTTACTCCAAAAAACACAAAATGGACCCGTTCGCGTCGATATTTAAAAAGCTGTATCGCAAGACATAAACAATGAGGATTTGTCCCGTGAACACAAAACAAAGCACCGTACACGTTGATATTTAAAAAGCTGTATCGCAAGGACAGAAACATTGAGGATTTGCTCCCAAGAAAACAAAACGAGCACCGTTCATGTAAATACTGAAAAAGCTGTATCGCAAGACAGAAATAGTGAGGATTTTTCCTAAGAAAACAAAATGAGCACCCTCGCCTCGATATTGAAAAGCTGTATCGCAAGCCTGAAAGAGCTAGCTTTACTCCTAAGAACACCCAAACGAGCACGTCATGTCGATATTGAAAAAGCTGTATCAAAGCCTGAAAGAGTTAGGATTGCTTCCTAAGAACACAAACGAGCACCGTTTGCGGGCGTTATTGAAAAAGCTGTATCGCAAGACTGAAACAGTGAGGTGCAGCTCCTTAAAACACAAAAAGGCACCGTTTGCGTATTTTTTGAAAAAGCGTATCGCAAGACTGAAAAAGTGAGGATTTGCTCCCGGCGAACACAAAAGGAGAACCGTTCGCGTCGATATTGAAAAAGCTGTATCGCAAAATGAAAGAGGGAGGACTTGCCCCCTAAGAACACAAAACGAGCACCGTGGGTGCGTTCGATATTGAAAAAGCTGTATCGCAGACATAAACAATGAGGATTTGCTCCTAAGAACACAAAACGAGCACCGTACACATTTATATTGAAAAAGCTGTATCGCAAGCAGAAACATTGAGGATTGCCTCTAAGGGAAAAAAAAACTATCACGTTCGCCTCCGATATTGAAAAGCTGTATCGCAAGCCTGAAAAAGTTAGCTTTTACTCTTAAGAACACAAAACGAGCCCTGTTTCGTGTCGATATTGAAAAAGCTGTATCGCAAGCCTGAAAGAGTTAGGATTTTCTCCTAAGAACACAAAACGAGCACCGTTCGCGTTCGATATTTTGAAAAGCTGTATCGCAGACTGAAACAGTGAAGATTTGCTCCTTAAAAAAACAAAAGAGCACCGTTCGCGTCAATATTGAAAAAAGCTGTATCGCAAGCCTGAAAGAGTGAGGATTTGCTCCTAAGAACACAAAACGAGCACCATACACGTTGATATTGAAAAAAAGCTGTATCGCAAGACAGAAACATTGAGGATATTGCTCCTAAGAAAAACACAAAACGAGCACCGTTCATGTCGAAAATGAAAAAGCTGTATCGCAAGACAGAAACAGTGAGGATTTGCTCCTAAGAACACAAAACGAGCACCGTTCGCCTCGATATGAAAGGCTGTATCGCAAGCCTGAAAGAGCAGCTTTTTACCTAAGGAACACAAAAACGAGCAACCGTTCATGTCGATATTGAAAAAGCTGTATCACAAGCCTGAAAGAGTTAGGATTTGCTCCTAAGAACACAAAAACGAGCACCGTTTGCGTCGTTATTGAAAAAGCTGTATCGCAAGACTGAAACAGTGAGGTGCAGCTCCTTAAAACACAAAACGTGCACCGTTTGCGTCGATTTTGAAAAAGCTGCATCGCAAGACTGAAAAAGTGAGGATTTGCTCCGCGAACACAAAAGGAGGAACCGTTCGCGTCGATATTGAAAAAGCTGTATCGCAAAACTGAAAGAGTGAGGACTTGCTCCTAAGAACACAAAACGAGCACCGTGCGCGTCGATATTGAAAAAGCTGTATCGCAAGACATAAACAATGAGGATTTGCTCCTAAGAACACAAAACGAGCACCGTACACATTGATATTGAAAAAGCTGTATCGCAAGACAGAAACATTGAGGATTTGCTCCTAAGAAAACAAAACTATCACCGTTCGCCTCGATATTGAAAAGCTGTATCGCAAGCCTGAAAGAGTTAGCTTTTACTCTTAAGAACACAAAACGAGCCCTGTTCGTGTCGATATTGAAAAAGCTGTATCGCAAGCCTGAAAGAGTTAGGATTTGCTCCTAAGAACACAAAACGAGCACCGTTCGCGTCGATATTGAAAAAGCTGTATCGCAAGACTGAAAACTGTGAAGATTTGCTCCTTAAAACACAAAACGAGCACCGTTCGCGTCAATATTGAAAAAAGCTGTATCGCAAGCCTGAAAGAGTGAGGATTTGCTCCTAAGAACACAAAACGAGCACCATACACGTTGATATTGAAAAAGCTGTATCGCAAGACAGAAACAGTGAGGATTTGCTCCTAAGAAAACAAAACGAAGCACCGTTCATGTCGAAACTGAAAAAGCTGTATCGCAAGACAGGAAACAGTGAGGATTTGCTCCTAAAAAACAAAAACAAGGCACCGTTCGCCTCGATATTTAAAAGCTGTATCGCAAGCCTGAAAGAGTAGCTTTTACTCTTAAAAAGACAAAAACGAGCCCCGTTCGTGTCGATATTGAAAAAGCTGTATCGCAAGCCTGAGAGAGTTAAGGATTTACTCCTAAGAACACAAATGAGCACCGTTCGCGTCGATATTGAAAAAGCTGTATCGCAAGACATAAACAATGAGGATTTGCTCCCGTGAACACAAAACAAGCACCGTACACGTTGATATTGAAAAAGCTGTATCGCAAGACAGAAACATTGAGGATTTGCTCCAAAGAAAACAAAACGAGCACCGTTCATGTCAATACTGAAAAAGCTGTATCGCAAGACAGAAATAGTGAGGATTTGCTCCTAAGAACACAAAACGAGCACCGTTCGCCTTGATATTGAAAAGCTGTATCGCAAGCCTGAAAGAGTTAGCTTTTACTCTTAAGAACACAAAACGAGCCCCGTTCGTGTCGATATTGAAAAAGCTGTATCGCAAGCCTGAGATAGTTAGGATTTACTCCTAAGAACACAAAACGAGCACCGTTCGCGTCGATATTGAAAAAGCTGTATCGCAAGACTGAAACTGTGAGGATTTGCTCCTTAAAACACAAAACAGAGCAACGTTCGTGTCAATATTGAAAAAGCCGTATCGCAAGACTGAAAGAGTGAGGATTTGCTCCTAAGACCACAAAGCAAGCACCATTCATGTCGATACTGAAAAAGCTGTTTCGCAAGACAGAAACAGTGAGGATTTGCTCCTAAGAACACAAAACGAGCACCGTTGCCTTTGAATTGAAAAGCTGTATCGCAAGACTGGAACAGTGAGGATTTGCTCCTTAAAACACAAAACGAAGCACCGTTCGCGTCGATATTAAAAAAACTGTTTCGCAAGACAGAAACAGTGAGGATTTGCTCCTAAGAACACAGAACGAGCACCGTTCGCGTCGATATTGAAAAAGCTGTATCGCAAGACTGAAACAGTGAGGATTTGCTCCTAAGACCACAAAGCAAGCACCGTTCGCGTCAATATTGAAAAAGCTGTTTCGCAAGACTGAAACAGTGAGGATTTGCTCTTTAAAAAACAAAACGAGCACCGTTTCGCGTCGATTTTGAAAAAGCTGTATCGCAAGACATAAACAATTGAGGATTTGCTCCTAAGAACCAAAAACGAGCACCGTACACGTTGATATTGAAAAGCTGTATCGCAAGCCGGGAAAAAGTTTAGGATTTGCTCCTAAGAACACAAAAAGAGACCCTTCGCGTTTGGGAAATTGAAAAAGCTGTATCGCAACACTAAAACTTGAGGATTTGCCCTTTTTAAAAACAAACGAGCACCCTTTCCCCCTTTGGGCAATATTGAAAAAACTGTATCGTAAGCCGAAAGAGCGAGGACATGCCGCGAAACAGAACGAGCAATTTTAAATTTTATTTTTAAAGCTGTATCCAAAAACTGAAAGAGCGAAAGGGCATACTCTCCGAAACAAAAAAAACAATGTTAGAATCAACATTGACAAAGCTGTATGGCAAAACTGAAAAAAGTGAGGATTGCTCTTTAAAAACAAAAATGAGCAACGTTTGCGTGATATTGAAAAAGCTTTTATCGCAAGCCTGAAAGAGCAGCTTTTATCCTAAGAACACAAAAAAGAGCACCGTTCATGTCGATTTTTTAAAAAGCTGTATCGCAAGCCGAAAGAGTTAGGGTTTTCCTAAGAACACAAAACGAGACCGTTTTGGTCGTTATTGAAAAAAACTGTATCAAAGACGAAAAAAAAGGGGGATTTGCCCCTAAGACCACAAAGCAACACCCTTTGCGTCGATATTTAAAAAGCTGTATCGCAAAAAAGAAACATTGAGATTTGCTCCAAGAAAACCCCAAAGAGAGCGTTCATTTTCGATACTAAAAAGCTTTATGAAAACAGAAAAAAGTGAGGGTTTGCTCCCAAGAACACCAAAACGAGCACGTTCGCCTCGATAGGAAAATCTGTATCGCAAGCCGAAAGAGTAGCTTTTTCTTTAAAAAAAAAAACGAGCCCCCGTCGTGTCGATATTGAAAAAAGCTGTTTATCGCAAACCTGAGAGGTAAGGATTTTCTCCTAAGAAAACAAAATGAGCAAAGTTCGCGTCGATATTGAAAAAAGCGTATCGCAAACAGAAAAAATTGGGATTTGCCCCCAAAAAAAACAAAAAGAGCAAGTTCATGTCAATATTGAAAAGCTGTATCGCAAAACAGAAATAGTGAGGATTTGCTCCTAAGAAAACCAAAACGAGCACCGTTTGCCTTTATGAAAAAATGTATCGCAAGCCTGAAAAAGGGTTGCTTTTACTCTTAAAAACACAAAACGAGCCCCCTTTGGATATTGAAAAAGCTGTATCGCAAGCCTGAGAAGTTAGGATTTACTCTAAGAAACAAAAAGGGCACCGTTTGCGCGATATTTAAAAAGCTGTATCGCAAGAAAGAAATGTGAGGATTTGCTCCTTAAAACACAAAACAAGCAAACGTTTGGTCAATATTTAAAAAAGCTGTATCGCAAAACGAAAAAGTGAGGGGTTTCTCTAAGACCACAAAAAAGCACCATATGCGATACTGAAAAAAAAAAAAAAGCTGTATCGCAAGACAGAAACAGAGAGGATTTGCTCCTAAAAAACACAAAACGAGCACCGTTCCGTTGATATTGAAAAGCTGTATCGCAAGCCTGGAAAAAGCGAGGACATGCTCCAGCGCACAGAACGAGCAAAGTTAGCATTGTTATTTTTAAAGCTGTATCGCAAGACTGAAAGAGGGGAGGGAATTCTCCCAAAAAAAAAGGGACCGCACATTTTCGTCAGAATTGACAAAGCTGTATCGCAAGACTGAAAGAGCGAGGACATACTTCACGAACACAGAACAAGCAATGTTAGAACAAAATTGACAAAGCTGTATGGCAAGACTGAAAGAGTGAGGATTTGCTCCCCCAAAAACAGAACGAGTACTGTTAGCACGATATGAAAAAAACGTATCGCAAGACTGAAAGAGAGAGGATTTTTTCCTAAGAATACAGAAACCGGCACCGCCAAAACCAAAACGGGGGGGAAGTTTTTTTTTTGGTTTTCTTTTGGGGGGTTTTTTGGGGTTTTTCCTCTTTTTAAAAATTTATGTTAAATTTTTCCCCCGGGTGTTGGTTTTTTTTTTGGGTTGGGGATATTGAAAAAGGTTTGATTTTTTGGTTATGGGTAAAGGGTTTTTCTTTTTTGGGAAAAAAAAAATTAATTTTGAAAAAAGGGTTGAAATGGGGGGTGTTTGGGGAATGTTTATTTTTTTTGAGTGGGGGGTTTTTCCTAAAAAAAAAAGGGGTTTGGGGTTTTTGGCTGTATTTTGAGGGTGGGTTTGTTTAGGAAAAAAAACCCCTTCCCGAATATTGAAAAAGCTGTATCGCAAGCCTAAAAAAGGATACTCCACAACACAAACGAGCCAATTTACCATCTTTGAAAATGTATCCAAGACTGAAAAAGGGGATTTCTCCCCAGGAAAAAAAAAGGACCAAAAATTTTTCGTAAATTGAAAAGCTGTATCGCAAGCGTGAAAGAGAGGGTTTGCCCAAAAAACAAAAGGGCGTTCGCGCGATAGAAAAAGCTGTATCGCAAACTAAAAGAGGGGGGGATTTGCTCCTAAAACACAAAAAGACACCGTCCGTTTTTTTTTTTGAAAGCTGTATCGCAAGCCTGAAAAAATTAGTTTTCTCCTTAAAACCAAAACACCGTTTTGGGCATATTAAAAAGCTGTATCCAAGCCTGAAAAGGTTGGGTTTTTCTCCTTTTAAAAACACAAAACGAGCACCGTTCGCGTCGATTTTAAAAAACGTATCGCAAGACTGAAAGAGTGAGGGTTTGTTCGCGAACCAAAACGGCAAATTTGCCTGTATTTAAAAGCTGTATCGCAAGACTAAAAGGGGATTTTCCCCGCGAACAAAAACGCACTTTTCCCGATTTGAAAAAGCTGTATCGCAAGACGAAAAGGGGGAAATTTTCTCCTAAGAACACAAACGGACTTTTGAAATATTGAAAAGCTGTATCGCAAGCCTGAAAGAGTAGGTTTCTCCCTTAAAAAAAAAACGACCCTTCGGTCGATATTGAAAAAGCTTTCGAAGCAAAAAGTGAGGATTTGCTCCTAAGAAAACAAAACGAGCACCGTTCGCGTCAATTTAAAAAACTGTATCGCAAGACTAAACTGAGGTTTTGCTCCTAAAACACAAAAAGGCACCGTCACGCCCGATATTGAAAAGCTGTATCGCAGCCGAAAGAGTAGGATTTTCTCTTAGAAAACCAAAACGAGCCCTTTTGGTCGATATTTAAAAGCTGTATCGCAAGCCTGAAAAGTTTGGGATTTGCTCCAAGAAACAAAAAAGAGACCCTTTTGCTCATTTGAAAAAACTTTCGCAAACTGAAACGTGAGGATTTGCTCCTTAAAAACACAAAAGAGGCACCTTTGGTCAATTGAAAAAGCTGTATCGAAAACTGAAGAGCGGGGTTTCTCCAGGGAACACAAACGAGCAAGTTCTTGTTTTTTTTAAAAAATGTATCGCAGACTGAAAGAGGGAGGAATTGCTCCAAAAAAAAAGAGGACCGTTTTTCGTCGAAAATTTAAAAAGCTGTATCACAAGCTGAAAAGTGAGGAATCTCCGGAACACAAAAAGAAGTTGTTTAAATTGAAAAACTGTATGGCAAACTGAAAGGTGGGATTTGCTCCCGAAACACAAACGAGGCACTGTTGCATCGATATTGAAAAAGCTGTATCGCAAGACTAAAAGTGAGGATTTTTTCTAAAACACAAAACGAGCACCGGGGGGCACGTCGATATTGAAAAAGCTGTATCGCAAGACAAAAACAATGAGGATTTGCTCCTAAGAACACAAAACGAGCACCGTACACGATATTGAAAAAGCTGTATCGCAAGACAGAAACAGTGAGGATTTGCTCCTAAGAAAACAAAACGATCACCGTTCGCCTCGATATTGAAAAGCTGTATCGCAAGCCTGAAAGAGTTAGCTTTTACTCTTAAGAACACAAAACGAGCCCTGTTCGTGTCGATATTGAAAAAGCTGTATCGCAAGCCTGAAAGAGTTAGGATTTGCTCATAAGAACACAAAACGAGCACCGTTCATGTCGATACTGAAAAAGCTGTATCGCAAGACAGAAACAGTGAGGATTTCCTCCTAAGAAACAAAACTATCACCGTTCGCCTCAATATTGAAAAGCTGTATCGCAAGCCTGAAAGAGTGAGGACATGCTCCAGCGAACACAGAACGAGCAATGTTAGCATTGTTATTGTTAAAGCTGTATCGCAAGACTGAAAGAGCGAGGACATTCTCCCAAAAAAAGAGGACCAGCACATTTGCGTCAGAATTGACAAAGCTGTATCGCAAGACTGAAAGAGCGAGGACATACTCTCACGAACACAGAACAAGCAATGTTAGAATCAACATTGACAAAGCTGTATGGCAAGACTGAAAGAGTGAGGATTTGCTCCCGCAAACACAGAACGAGCACTGTTAGCATCGATATTGAAAAAGCTTTATCGCAAGACTGAAAGAGAGAGGATTTTCTCCTAAGAATACAGAACGAGCACCGTGCGCGTCGATATTGAAAAAGCTATATTGCAAGACTGAAACAGTGAGGACTTGCTCCTAAGAATACCAAACGAGCACCGTTCGCGTCGATATTGAAAAAGCTGTATCGCAAACTTAAAGAGTGAGGACTTGCTCCTAAGAACACAAAACGAGCACCGTGCACGTCGATATTGAAAAAGCTGTATCGCAAGACATAAACAATGAGGATTTGCTCCTAAGAACACAAAACGAGCACCGTACACGTTGATATTGAAAAGCTGTATCGCAAGCCTGAAAGAATTAGCTTTTACTCTTAAGAACACAAAACGAGCCGTGTTCGTGTCGATATTGAAAAAGCTGTAACGCAAGCCTGAAAGAGTTAGGTTTTGCTCCTAAGAACACAAAACGAGCACCATTCGCGTCGATATTGAAAAAGCTGTATCGCAAGACTGAAAGAGCGAGGATTTGTTACAGCGAACACAGAACGAGCAACTTTAGCATCTGTATTGAAAAAGCTGCATCGCAAGACTGAAAGAGTGAGGATTTGCTCCCGCGAACACAGAACGAGCACTGTTAGCATCGATGTTGAAAAAGCTGTATCGCAAGACTGAAAGAGAGAGCATTTTCTCCTAAGAATACAGAACGAGTTACTTTGGCATGAATATTGAAAAAGCTGTATAGCAAGCCCGAAAGAGTGAGGATTTGCTCCTTAAAACACAAACGAACACTGTTCGCGTCGATATTGAAAAAGCTGTATTGCAAGCATGAAAGAGAGAAAATTTGCTCCCGCGAATACAAAACCAGCACCGTTTGTATCGATATTGAAAAAGCTGTATCGCAAGCCTGAAAGAGTTAGGATTGCTCCTAAGAACACAAAACGAGCACCGTTCGCGTCGATATTGAAAAAGCTGTATCGCAAGACTGAAACTGTGAGGATTTGCTCCTTATAACACAAAACGAGCACCCTTCGCGTCAGTATTGAAAAAGCTGTATCGCAAGCCTAAAAGAGTGAGAAATTGCTCCCTAAAACACAAAACGAGCACCGTTCGCGTCAATATTGAAAAAGCTGTATCGTAAGCCTGAAAGAGCGAGGACATGCTCCAGCAAACACAGAACGAGCAATGTCAGCATTGTTATTGTTAAAGCTGTATCGCAAGACTGAAAGAGCGAGGACATTCTCCCAAAAAAAGAGGACCAAAACTTTTGCGTCAGAATTGACAAAGCTGTATCGCAAGAGTGAAAGAGCGAGGATTTGTTACCGCGAACACAGAACGAGCATGTTACTGTTAATATTGAAAAAGCTATATTGCAAGACTAAAATAGCGAAGATTTGCTCCCGCGAACACAGAACGAGCAACTTTAGCATCTGTATTGAAAAAGCTGCATCGCAAGACTGAAAGAGTGAGGATTTGCTCCCGCGAAAACAGAACGACCACTGTTAGCGTTAATATTGAAAAAGCTACATCGCAAGACTGAAAGAGAAAGCATTTGCTCCCACCAACACAGAACGAGCAACTTTAGCATCAGTATTGAAAAAGCTGCATCGCAAGACTTAAAGAGAAAGGATTTGCTCCCACGAACACAGAACGAGCTACTTTAGCATCAGTATTGAAAAAGCTGCATCGCAAGACTGAAAAAGTAAGGATTTGCTCCCGCGAACACAAAAGGAGAACGATTCGCGTCGATATTGAAAAAGCTGTATCGCAAAACCGAAAGAGTGAGGACTTGCTCCTAAGAACACAAAACGAGCGTCGTTCGCGTCGATATTGAAAAAGCTGTATCGCAAGACATAAACAGTGAGGATTTGCTCCTAAGAACACAAAACGAGCACCGTACACGTTGATATTGAAAAGCTGTATCGCAAGCCTGAAAGAATTAGCTTTTACTCTTAAGAACACAAAACGAGCCGTGTTCGTGTCGATATTGAAAAAGCTGTATCGCAAGCCTGAAAGAGTTAGGTTTTGCTCCTAAGAACACAAAACGAGCACCATTCGCGTCGATATTGAAAAAGCTGTATCGCAAGACTGAAAGAGTGAGGATTTGTTCCTAAGAACACAAAACATGCACCGTTGCGCGTCGATATTGAAAAAGCTGTATCGCAAGACAGAAACAGTGAGGATTTGCTCCTAAGAAAACAAAACGAGCACTGTTCATGTCGATACTGAAAAAGCTGTATCGCAAGACTGAAACAGTGAGGACATGCTCCTAAGACCACAAAACGAGCACCGTTCGCCTCGATATTGAAAAGCTGTATCGCAAGCCTGAAAGAGTTAGCTTTTACTCTTAAGAATATAAAACGAGCCCCGTTCGTGTCAATATTGAAAAAGCTGTATCGCAACCCTGAAAGAGTTAGGATTTGCTCCCTAAAACACAAAACGAGCACCGTTCGCGTCGATATTGAAAAAGCTGTATCGCAAGACTGAAACTGTGAGGATTTGCTCCTTAAAACACAAAACGAGCACCGTTCGCGTCAATATTGAAAAAGCTGTATCGTAAGCCTGAAAGAGCGAGGACATGCTCCAGCGAACACAGAACGAGCAATGTTAGCATTGTTATTGTTAAAGCTGTATCGCAAGACTGAAAGAGCGAGGACATTCTCCCAAAAAAAGAGGACCAGCACATTTGCGTCAGAATTGACAAAGCTGTATCGCAAGACTGAAAGAGCGAGGACATACTCTCACGAACACAGAACAAGCAATGTTAGAATCAACATTGACAAAGCTGTATGGCAAGACTGAAAGAGTGAGGATTTGCTCCCGCAAACACAGAACGAGCACTGTTAGCATCGAAATTGAAAAAGCTGTATCGCAACACAGAAAGAGAGAGGATTTTCTCCTAACAACACAGGACAAGCTACTTTACCATCAGTTATTAAAAAATGAGAATTTTTCTCCCGCGAAAACAGAACGACCACTGTTAGCGTCGATATTGAAAAAGCTGCATCGCAAGACTGAAAGAGTGAGGATTTGCTCCCGCGAACACAGAACGAGCACTGTTAGCATCGATATTGAAAAAGCTGTATCGCAAGACTGAAAGAGTGAGGATTTGCTCCCGCAAACACAGAACGAGCACTGTTAGCGTCGATATTGAAAAAGCTGTATCGCAAGACTGAAAGAGAGAGGATTTTCTCCTAACAACACAGGACAAGCTACTTTACCATCAGTATTAAAAAAGTGAGAATTTTCTCCCGCGAAAACAGAACGACCACTGTTAGCGTTAATATTGAAAAAGCTGCATCGCAAGACTGAAAGAGTGAGGATTTGCTCCCGCGAACACAGAACGAGCACTGTTAGCATCGATATTGAAAAAGCTGTATCGCAGACTGAAAGAGAGAGGATTTTCTCCTAAGAATACAGAATGAGCTACTTTTGCATGAATATTGAAAAAGCTGTATCGCAAGACAGAAGGAGAGAGGATTTACTAACGCGAACACAAAACGAGCACCGTTCGCGTCAATATTGAAAAAAGCTGTATCGCAAGCCTGAAAGAGTTAGGAATTGCTCCTAAGAACACAAAACGAGCACTGTTTGCGTCGATATTGAATAAGCTGTATCGCAAGACTGAAACTGTGAGGATTTGCTCCTTATAACACAAAACGAGCACCGTTTGCGTCGATATTGAAAAAGCTGTATCGCAATCCTGAAAGAGTGAGGATTTGCTCCTTAAAAGACAAAACGAGCACCGTTCGCATCGATATTGAAAAAGCTGTTTCTCAAGACTGAAGCAGCGAGGACTTGTACCTCATCCCCAGACTGAGAAGCTGACTGCTGCTCTTCTGCTCTCTGATCCTGAGTTTCTGAATAAACCTTTTTACTTATCACTTTGTGTTTGGCTGAATTTGGGTTCTCTGTCTCTGGTCGTGATAGCAGTAGGCTATTTTTCCAGATTAAGTAGGAGTCCTCTAGGTGTGTAGAGCGCCATTTTCTCTCCAATTTATATTGAGTCACATTTACCACTAATTACATCTTGCACTTATAAGTACCTTGCACTTTTTGGTAAAAAAGCTGTTATTATGTATGTTTCTGCAGGTGTAGAAGCAAGCAGGGTGTTATCTTGCAATCTCTTCGTCAATCTTTCTCTCTTCCATTCTTTTCTCCTTCTCTACCTATTTCCTTTTTGCCCCACTTTTCTCTCTTTCGTGCTTCTTATTTTTTCCTTTTCATTTCTGTCTCCGTGTCTGTAACAATTCAAATAATCCCAAAGCAGTTTCTAATAAAGTTTCTTTCATAAATATCAAGCATCAAGTCAAGTCAATATCAACTTTTTTCTCAGAATTCTGAGTTTAATCTCATAATTCTGACTTTTTTCTCAGAATTCCGGCTTTAATCACAGAATTCTGGCTTCCATGCAGATTGGCACCTGGAAGCAACTGGGAGCAACTAGTTTATATATAACCATTTATATATACACATTTACATACATACATATACATATACTGTTCGTGTTCCACTGAGGTTCTTGTATGTGCATGTATATATATATATATATATATATATATATATATATATATATATATATATATATATATATATATATATATATACATATATACATATCTATATATCTATATATATATATATAGATATATATATATATATATATGTGTGTGAATGCAACCTAATCTTGTCTTAACTTTAAAAACACATCACAGAACACATCCTTACCTGATTGCTAGCACTTAGCTGAGTTTCTCAACACAAACAAAAACATTATTTAGCTTAAACTAATCTTCTCTGCCCAAACACTACCCCTTATGTGAACAGTACTGAGGGGAAGTTGTCCTGGGTGTTGAGGCAACATCCACTTGGGTCAACAAAAGATTAGCTTGCAGGCAACCTCTGTAGCTGTGGGGAAGGGCTTTTAGCTGGCCTGGCCGAACCGTACGAGAAAGGCAAGTTCATCTCCTTGAGTGGCTGCAATGCGGTGCGGTAGCTCTCGCTACCTGGTCCCGCCTTCTTTTCCAGCCCGAAACTTCAAAAAACTATTCCACCCAGAAACTTCTAGATGTGTACAAAACAATTCTTTAATTAAAATGATGAACTGTATGTCTGTTTCTTTGATGATGTTGTTGATGAGACATCCACAGATAGAATGATTGAACGCAGAAACAGCATGGAAAACAGAATGGAACGCAGCCCCAGTCAGACAACACACGGAGGTTTCCAGGTAGCAGTGTAAGTGTGATGTCTCCCTCTTTGAATTCAGATTGGTTTTAATAAACTTGTGGAAACGTACAACTGATCTCTGACTAAGTATTGTCCTTTGGGGTGCCAAATAAAAGAGTTGATGAGAGGTGAGGAGTAATGAATTTTTCTTATCTCGACAATTTGGTGCCGTGACCCGGATTTGGCACTAACTAAAGGATAATTACTTGATTACGAGGTGGACGTCGTTCTACAACACCACAGGGTCGAACCAAAATAAAAAGTAAGGAGATCTATATTTATTCTCCGTTTGCCTGTTTATAGTGTAGGTGGTGTTGTGGAATAGATATTTCCTCCTAAATCTACAGTCCTGATCAGTTTTGGGTAAAAATATTTGTTGATTGAAATAATGTATTAAGGTAAAGAAATGATCCATTGAGAAAAAGTTCTGTTTACAGTCCTGATCAGTTTTAGGTAAAAATATTTGATGATTGAAATAATGTATTAAGGTAAAGAAGTGATATCAGTCAGTCAGTCATTTTCTACCGTTTATTCCATAGTGGGTCGCGGGGGAGTTGGTGCCTATCTCCAGCAGTCTATGGTCGAGAGGCGGGGTACACCCTGGACAGGTCGCCAGTCCATTGAAGGGCAACACACAAACAACCATGCACACACTCATTCATACACCTAAGGGCAATTTAGAGTGACCAATTAATCTAACAGGCATGTCTTTGGACTGTGGGAGGAAGCCGGAGTACCCGGTGAGAACCCACGCATGCACGGGGAGAACATGCAAACTCCATGCAGAAAGACCCCTGGCTGGGAATCGAACCCAGGACCTTCCTGCTGCAAGGCAACAGTGCTACCAACTGCGCCACCGTGCATTGAGAGAAAGGTTCCAGATTTAGCACTCCAAATTCAGTCCTGATGAGGACTGGGGTATTTAGGCTGGGGTTACTAAGAGCCTTCCCGAGGGACTGAGGACCCCTCTTAAGTGGCAAGGGATAGGACCCCCAAGACCCCGAATTGGCAGGTGAGGGCAGACTGTCGAGACACTTAAATGGTGAGGCTGTAAGAGTGAATTTAAGTAAAAGGAATTCCAGGGAGTCAAGGGAGGGTTGATTCCCAGGCGTCAAACGGGGTTTGTCACCACAGCGGTCAGACCAGGAGAGATTTTTTTTTTTTAATGCCGCGTTTGAGTCCCCCCTCATGCACAAGCTGTCTGTCTTAAGTGTTGTATTTGTCTAACTGGATTTACTGTGCATATGAGTGAGAAGAGAATAAAATTGAGTGGCTGGGAATGGCTGCACTTGAGTGTGATTGATGTGAAAGGAATTTAAATTATCTGTGAACTGATGCTGCTGAGCATAATGCATACGAGGTGATTGTGTAAGCTCTGACTTTATTATAAACTGTAATGCCATAGAAACAAAAAAAAGAAATAACTTTAAAAAAAGGGAAAACAAGCGTAACATAGTGTAATAAGATAACAGTTGAGCAACATGGAAGGAGAATTTGATTGGGAAAAGAGTGATGATGGATGGGGACGAGGTCCCTGGCTCCCGTTGTCAGAACAGATAGCTGTGCTGGCAGGATTTATGGAAAAACATAAGAAAAAGTCAAAGAAGAAAATTCAGAAAACCACAGAGAAAATCAAGGAGGTGATTGTTGCAGGAGAAGGAGGAATGGATAACAAGGAACCGTTAGGTTCAAATCAATTTCAATTCAATTCAATTCAATTCAATTCAGTTTATTTATATAGCGCCAATTCACAACACATGTCGTCTCAAGGCACTTCACAAAAGTCAGGTACATAGATTCCAATTAATCTTAATCATTGAACAGTGCAGCCAGATTCTGTTATTTATTTAAATTGGATAAAAAGTTTTTCTATCTAAGGAAAGGAATCCCAGCAGATTGCATCCAGTCAGTGACTTGTAGCATTCACTCCTCCTGGATGAGCATGTAGAGACAGTGGACAGTCACTGGCATTGACTTTGCAGCAATCCCTCATACTGAGCATGCATGTAGCGACAGTGGAGAGGAAAAACTCCCTTTTAACAGGAAGAAACCTCCAGCAGAACCAGGCTCAGTGTGAGCGGCCATCTGCCACGACCGACTGGGGGTTAGAGAGAACAGAGCAGAGACACAAAGAGAACAAAGAAGCACTGATCCAGGAGTACTTTCTATGGGAAGGAAAAGGTAAATGTTAATGGATGTAGCTCCTTTAGTCGTTTCACCTAGAAAGAAGGAACAGATAAACTCTGAGCCAGTTTTCAAGTTTAGAGTCTGAAGAGAGCACAGAGTTAGTCACAGTAAAAGCTCAGTCAGTAGCTATGTCTAGGAGAGAGAAAGGGTTAAACACTGAAAGACAGGGCCATGTGGATCATCGGCAGAGGGTGAGCATCAAGCCGCCGCCAGCAGAAGCTCGGACGATGCCCCTCTCCAGAAAGGTGTTGCCAGGTGTAGCTTCTAGGAAGAGAAAAGAGAGAGAACAAAGTTAAAAGCTGAGATAACAGCAAATAATACAAAATTGAAGAGTAGCGTGAGAAAGTAGCGAAGAGGGTGAAAGTGGTCATTATGTCCTCCAGCAGCCTAAGCCTATAGCAGCATAACTACAGAGATAGCTCAGGATAACCTAAGCCATTCTAAGTATAAGCTTTATCAAAAAGGAAAGTTTTAAACCTAGCCTTAAAAGTAGACAGTTTGTCCTTCTAGAGCCCACTGATGGCCATTGTTATACTAAAAACCACAACGATTGGGATACCTCTCTCTGTCAGATTGACCATAACCATTGGAAAAGAGAGGGGGTCATACAGGTAGCAGAAATGGAGGGTGTGTTTGCACCTCAACCGTAACTGAGCCGGTTTAGGCTAAACCTGACTCCCCCTTACTCCATCCAACAAGGGGAGAAGAAGACGGAGCTAAAATAAGGAAGATAGCTCAGGATAACCTAAGCCACTCTAACTATAAGCTTTATCAAAAAGGAAAGTTTTAAGCCTAGCCTTAAAAGTAGACAGGGTGTCCGCCTGGGAGCTCCTGGGAGCTCCTGGTTCCACAGGAGAGGAGCCTGATAACTAAAGGATCTGCCTCCCATTCTACTTCTAGAGACTCTAGGAACCACCAGTAAACCTGCAGTCTGAGAACGAAGTGCTCTGTTAGGAACGTATGGAACAATCAGATCTCTGATGTATGATGGAGCTAAATCATTAAGGGCTTTATATGTGAGGAGGAGAATTTTAAATTCTATTCTGGATTTAACAGGGAGCCAATGAAGGAAAGCTAAAGTAGGGGAAATATGATCTCTCTTTTTAATTTTCATCAGAACTCTTGCTGCAGCATTTTGAATCAGCTGAAGGCTTTTAACTGCACTTTGTGGACATCCTGATAGTAAAGAATTACAATAGTCCAGCCTTGAAGAAACAAATGCACGGACTAGTTTTTCAGCGTCACTCCTGGACAGGATATTTCTAATTTTGGCAATGTTCCGGAGATGAAAAAAGGAAATCCTAGAAACCTGTTTAATATGGGATTTAAATGACATGTCCTGGTCAAAAATAACACCAAGGTTTTTTACTTTATTATCGGAGGTCAATTTAATGCCATCCAGATTAAGTGATTGACTAAGCAGTTCTTTTTAAAGACTCCGGTCCAAAGACGACAACTTCTGTCTTGTCTGAATTTAGAAGCAGAAATTTAAGTCATCCAAGTTTTTATGCCTTCAAGACATGCTTGTTAGTCTATCTAACTGGTTGGGCTCATCAGGATTCATGGATAAGTAAAGCTGAGTATCATCAGCGTAACAGTGAAAATTTATTCTATGCTGCCTGATAATTTTACCTATTGGAAGCATATATATATATAGTAAGAGAGTTGGCCCAAGTACTGAACCCCCCTGTGGTACTCCACAATTAACCCTGGAGTTTAAAGATGATTTATCATTTACATGAACAAACTGGAATCTGTCAGACAAATAAGATTTAAACCCAAAGCTAGCGCTTTTTCCCCTGATCCCTACAGCATATTCCAGGCTTTCTAAGAGAATATTATGATCGACTGTATCAAATGCAGCACTGACATCTAACAGAACCAGTACAGACACAAGTTCCATTATCTGAGGCAATAAGAAATCATTAGTGACTTTCAGCAGAGCCGTTTCAGTTCTATGATGAGCTCTGAAACCTGACTGAAACTTTTTCAAAACAGGTCATTGCTGTGTAAATGCTCACACATTTGATTAGCAACTATTTTCTCAAGAAATTTTAGATAAGAATGGAAGATTGGATATCGGTCTGTAATTTATTAAGTCATCTCGATCAAGCGAAGGGTTTTTCTAAGCAAAGGTTTAATTACAGCTACCTTAAAAGCTTGTGGTACATACCCTTTTACTAAGGATAGATTAATCATATCTAAAAAAAGGGGGCTGGTAATCAGAGGGAACACTTCCTTAAAATAATTTGGTTGGGATTGGGTCTAACATACAAGTTGAAAGGTTTAGATGAAGCTAATATTTCTGATAACTCTGGAAGCTCCACAGGATCAAAAACAGTCCAAACACAGATCAGGTTCTACAGCTACTTCCAATGTTGTCTCACTTGTTGAGGATGAAGTAATCATCTTCGGGAGTATGTCAAAGATTTTCTTCTTAATAGAATAAATTTTATTCTGGAAGAATCCCATAAAATCATGACTACTGAGAGCTAAGGGAATGGATGGCTCAACAGAGCTATGACTCTGTGTAAGTTTAGCAACTGTATTAAAGAGAAACCTAGGATTATTCTTGTTCTCTTCTATTAAGGATGAGAAATAAGCTGTTCTAGCTTGGTGAAGTGTCTTTTTATACAACAGTAGGCTATTTTTCCAGATTAAGTAGGAATCCTCTAGGTGTGTAGAGCGCCATTTTCACTCCAATTTTCTAACATTGTGCTTTAAAGTACGCAGCTCTGAATTAAACCAGGGAGCCTGCCTCCTATGAATAATTTCCTTCTTTTTCAAGGGGGCTGCATTGTCTAATGCACCACGCAATGATGAAGTAACACTCTGAACAAGAGAATCAATTTGTGAAGGGGAAGAAACAAAATTATTGCCCTCCACTCTGTTTTTCTGTGATAATGAGGAAATTAAAAGTGGAACAGATTCTTTAAAGGTTGTTACAGCATTGTCTGATAATGATCTACTATAATGAAATTTTCTTTCAGGTGTGGAGTATGCGGTTAAATTAAACTCAAAGGTTATTAAAAAATGGCCAGACAGCACAGGATTGTGAGAAAATATTGTTATGTCTTTACACTCAATGCCATATGTCAGCACAAGGTCCAGAGAATGAAGACAAACGTGGGTAGGTTTGTTAATGTTTTGAGTAAAGCCAACTGAGTCAAAGATACCATTAAAGGCTCTATTTAAGCTATCACTTTCAGTGTCAACATGAATGTTAAAATCCCCCACTATAATAACTTTATCTGTATTTAACACTAAATCAGATAAAAGGTCTGAAAACTGATCTAAAAATTGAGCATAAGGGCCTGGTGGACGGTACAAAACAACAAACACAAGTGGTTTTAGTGCTTTGCAATTTGGATGAGAAAACTAAGGATTAAATATTCAAAAGAGTTGTAGCAATTGATTGGTCTGGGACTAATCAATAAATCGGACTGAAAGATGGTTGCTACTCCTCCTCCTCGCCCAGTATTTCGAGGAATGTGAAAATTTAAATAATTAGTAGGAGTTGACTCATTTATAGTAACATAATCCTCTTGCTGCAGCCAGGTTTCTGTGAGGCAAAATAAATCAATCTGATTGTCACAAATCGGGTCACTAACTAGCAAAGTCTTTGAAGAGAGAGATCTTATGTTCAGTAAGCCACATTTAATTGTTTTATGTTTATTTTTAGTCTGAGTTGTGTTTATTATTATTAGATTTTCCTGATTTCCTCTTTTTAGATAATTTTTTTATCTATTCAATTTTGGCCGTGGGCGAGACACTGTCTTAATAGGGTAATGGGTGGGTAGCAGTACAGAAGCTGCAGAGAGGAGTGTTAAACTACGACCCTGCTTCCTGGTCTGAAACCCTGGGTTGTCAGAGTTTTGGAGATCTAATAAATTCGGCCAGATTCCTAGAAAGAAGAGCTGCCCCCATCCAAAGTGGGATGGGTGGAGCCGTCTCTCCGGATCAGACCAGGTTTTTTCCCCCAAAATGTTTGCCAAAATTATCAATGTAGCCCACATTGTTTTTTGGACACCAACTAGACAGCCAGCGGGTTGAATGACAGCATGCGGCTAAACATGTCGTCACTGGTCAGATCGGGGAGGGGACCAGAGAAAATTACAGAGTCCGACATTGTTTTGGCAAACTTACACACCGAAGCAACACTAACTTTAGTGACCTCCGATTGACGTAACTGGTCTGAACCCTGGGTTGTCAGAGTTTTGGAGATCTAATAAATTCGGCCAGATTCCTAGAAAGAAGAGCTGCAGCATCTAAAGTGGGATGGATGCCGTCTCTCCGGATCAGACCAGGTTTTCCCCAAAATGTTTGCCAATTATCAATGTAGCCCACATTGTTTCTGGACACCACCTAGACAGCCAGCGGTTGAATGACAGCATGCGGCCTAAACATGTCGTCACTGGTCAGATCGGGGAGGGGACCAGAGAAAATTACAGAGTCCGACATTGTTTTGGCAAACTTACACACCGAAGCAACATAACTTTAGTGACCTCCCGATTGACGTAACCGGGTGTCATTACCGCCAGCGTGAATAACAATCTTACTGTATTTACGCTTATCCTTAGCCAGCAGTTTCAGGTAGGATTGATGTTGCCGTTCTGGCCCTGGCAGACATTTGACTATGGTGCGCTGGTGTCTCTAGTGCCACGTTCGTGACTATGGAGCTAGCAATTACCAGAGTTGGCTCTCAGCGGGTGTGTCGCTGAGCGGGGGAAAAATCTATTAGAAACGGCAGACGGGTTGGTGGTGACCTTTTGGGCTGAGATCTAGAAAACTATGCTTCCTGCGTACCGTCACCCCCCCGGCCTGAGACCCCGGCTGCACGGGGGTCTGCTGGAGGACTGCTATGGGGAGCTACCCTCGGTGGCTCCGCGCTGGCTAAGGGGCCTCGGCTATCTGCTGGGTTTTTCCAACAGCGCGGGGGGCCGGGCCTCCAAATCCGACACCCTCGCCTCCAAAGCTACAAAAATGCTACATTTATTACACGTACCATTATCACTAAAGGAGGCAGAGGAGTAACTGAACATCTGACACAGAGAACCAAGAGAGAGGGACTCAGAGAGAGAACAGCAGAACGGGTAGCCATGGTGGAGCTAAAGCTAACGCTAAGCTAGCACCCCTTACCACTACTAGAAAAAACCGTGTAAAACACGGATAGTCGCCAAACGTTAAATACAGCAACAGAAAGTATGTGTTTTAACGTGCTTGTGTATTATAACAAGTAAGAGATATCACAGTAGAGAGAAATCAGATCAAACGAGAGAGCCTTCACACACCAAACAATCCACCAAGTGCAAATGGGTACATAGTTAAACCGAGAATATAAGAGGCATCTGAAGGATAAAGAAAGTTGGTTGACTAGAGCTGATGAGAAAGGAGGACTTGGTGGGAGAAGGTGTAAAGATGAAGCAAAAGACACAGGGAAAAGAGAGACAGAATGGGGTCGTTTATTGGGTTTGTGGCAGGGATTGAAAAAACACCAGTTCCCCCGCCAAGTGTCCCCCCCACATAGTCCTACACAAGGGACCTACACAAGGGATATATCCAGTGTTAGATGTGCAAAGTGGAGAAATATATATATTGGAGGAGACACAGAATCAGGCCAGTTACGTGCACATTACAACCCGTTTTTCCCTGAACAGTCAAAAGTATACATACCACAAGTGGGAGGACCCGCCTGTTATGAGCCTTTCTCTGACCGAATAGAGAGATGCAGAGGCCCCTACACAGCACTCTCCCCTGCAGCACTCTACCCTATCCGCATATCCCCCGTCTACATGAGTGAGGCAGACCCTCCTGGAGGATTTTAAAGAGAAATTAAGTGTTTTGAAAGTGGCCGGTGAAGACGGAGCGTGCGGCTCTGACTCACAACCTAGATAGAAAACGCGGCCAGAGGCACCCAGCTCTAAGCCTGATGACTACGGGTCTGGTGACCAGCAGACAGCGGGGACTCCTGTAAAGGTGGAGATATCCCTAAAAGGCAATTGGATGCCTGAGCCAGAAGTAAAAGAGGAGGAAGAAAGTCGTGAGCAGAGTAGTGTGGCTTCTGGCAGTGATTGGTTGAGTGAAAGAGCTGAAGAAGGGCCTGAGACAGAAGCACAGGAAACGCTTAGACTTTTAAGAGAGGTTACACAATTGGAATCAAAAGCGTATGAATTATATGAGAAAGCTTCTCAACAGATAGTAGAAAAACAGTTAAAAGGTTCTAAGAGAACACACACCATGACTACTCGTAGCCAGAGCGGTCCATGCGGTCCATCTGGACTTCAATGTCCGTTGTTGACCTCATCAGTTGGACTAACAAAATATGTCCCTTTTTCATTGGGAGATGTACAGGCATTAGTGGATATGTTGCCACCTATTGCAGGATGTGGATGTGTCTGGTTACAGGACGGCTGGGGACTGGCAGGACACCTCAGTCACCAACTTAAGGTATTCTAAAAACACAGACCTATACTGTATAAAATGTCCAGCTACTGATGAAGTCCTGTTGCAGCATGAGATGCTAACACGTCATCATGGAAGAGAAAAAACAGTTCATCCCGAAGCTGCAGCTCTTCTGCAGCGCCTCTCCTCTCAGTTATGGGCTGAGGAGCCCACATATTTAGGATTAACTCCCTGCGCCCTAGTCTCTTTTCAGGTAGCACCTCCTTCGCCTATTTGGGTTCCACAGTATCCACACAAACAACAGGTTCAGGAAGACATCAGAGACACCATTGAAGGCCTGAAGGCGGCAGGTGTGTTAGAAACCTCAGCCTCAGCATGGATCACACCTATCCTTCCCATAGAGAAAAAAGGTGAAAGCTGGAAAATACTGCATGGCACATAATTCAAGAGCAATAAATTCAGTTCTAGTGATTCCTACCGTTCCTGTCCCCAACCCCTATGTTGCTCTCTCCAACATTGAACTTTCCCAGCAGTGGTACACATGTATTGATCTGGGTAATGGCTTTTTCTGTTTGCCATTAGCAGAGACTTTTTTCTTTCACCTATTGTGGGGAGCAGCTGCGCTACACCCGTCTGCCACAAGGGCTCGCCCTTTCACCAGGTATATTTAACCAAGTTTTGAGATGTGTTACAGACTTGCCCGCTACCACAGAACGTCACTCTCATTCAGTACGTGGATGACGTAGTACTGGCCGCATCTACAGCGTAGCTCTTTTTGCAGTCTACAGAACTCGTGTTATTACATCTGCATAAACATGGATTCAAGGTCAGTAGAAATAAACTGCAAATAGCAAGGAAGCAAGTTTACTTCCTGGGCAGAGTTATCACCGCAGGAAGCACAAGCATGTCAGGTTCACATAAGCAAAGTATTTTAACACACCCTAATCCTCTTAGAGTGAAAGACATGCTGTCATTTTGGGCCTTACAGGATACAGCAGACATATGCCAGGTTACACCGATCTCACACAGCACCTCAGGGACCTAGTCAGAGAACAGGGCAAGCGCAATCTCAATAATGTCCTTAATTAGACACAGGAAGCAGAGGAAGCCTTTATTGCATTAAAGCAGCTTCTCTCCAATGCGGCAGAGCTTACGGTCCCAGATTATACCATACCATTTTATTTGGATGTTTCTATAACAAAACTGGCAGTAAATGGCGTTTTGTTTCAGAAAAAAGGGGGAGAGAGGAGAGTGCTGATGTACAGGGGTTGGATAATGAAACTGAAACACCTGCTTTTAGACCACAATAATTTATTAGTATGGTGGAGGGCCTCCTTTTGCGGCCAATACAGCGTCAATTCGTCTTGGGAATGACATATACAAGTCCTGCACAGTGGTCAGAGGGATTTTAAGCCATTCTTCTTGCAGGATAGTGGCCAGGTCACTACGTGATACTGGTGGAGGAAAACGTTTCCTGACTCGCTCCTCCAAAACACCCCAAAGTGGCTCAATAATATTTAGATCTGGTGACTGTGCAGGCCATGGGAGATGTTCAACTTCACTTTCATGTTCATCAAACCAATCTTTCATCAGTCTTGGTGTGTGTATTGGTGCATTGTCATCCTGATACATGGCACCGCCTTCAGGATACAATGTTTGAACCATTGGATGCACATGGTCCTCTAGAATGGTTCGGTAATCCTTGGCAGTGACGCGCCCATCTTGCACAAGTATTGGGCCAAGGGAATGCCATGATATGGCAGCCCAAACCACCACTGATCCACCCCCATGCTCCACTCTGGGCATGCAACAGTCTGGGTGGTACGCTTCTTTGGGGCTTCTCCACACCGTAACTCTCCCGGATGTGGGGAAAACAGTAAAGGTGGACTCATCAGAGAACAATACATGTTTCACATTGTCCACAGCCCAAGATTTGCGCTCCTTGCACCATTGAAACCGACGTTTGGCATTGGCATGAGTGACCAAAGATTTGGCTATAGCAGCCCGGCCCTGTATATTGACCCTGTGGAGCTCCCGACGGACAGTTCTGGTGGAAACAGGAGAGTTGAGGTGCACATTTAATTCTGCCGTGATTTGGGCTGCCGTGGTTTTATGTTTTTTGGATACAATCCGGGTTAGCACCCGAACATCCCTTTCAGACAGCTTCCTCTTGCGTCCACAGTTAATCCTGTTGGATGTGGTTCGTCCTTCTTGGTGGTATGCTGACATTACCCTGGATACCGTGGCTCTTGATACATCACGGTCTCGGTCACAGATGCGCCAGCAAGACATGCACCAACAATTGGTCCTCTTTTGAACTCTGGTATGTCACCCATAATGTTGTGTGCATTTCAATATTTTGAGCAAAACTGTGCTCTTACCCTGCTAATTGAACCTTCACACTCTGCTCTTACTGGTGCAATGTTCAATCAATGAAGACTGGCTACCAGGCTGGTCCAATTTAGCCATGAAACCTCCCACACTACAATGACAGGTGTTTCAGTTTCATTGTCCAACCCCTGTACGTTTCAGTAATGATGGATAACATGGAAAACGCCACCCACAATGCACACAACATGCAGCGGGGCTGGCATAATTAATTCAGAAAACAGCTCACTTAGTGATGGGACATGCTTCTATAGTTATGCACAGCCTGTCTGTGCCAAATTGAGCATTTATGCTAATACTAAAGGAATCACGTTAGCGAAACTTGACATATGTAATATTATTAATTGTGGAGTCAACAAGGGGGTTTGGCGTGGTTATGACGTCTATATGTGTGTGTTGAAAGGCCACCACAGTGAATTGTCTCAGAATCCGTGGCGTGTACTCACCACTCGACATCTGACATAAGTCCAAATCACCCCACGATCTGGTAAGAGTATTATTTGAGTATTATTTTGTCGTAGGGGTCAACAAAACAAGAAAGGAGCCTAAGGGCATTATTAAGGTACAACTGGTAAAACCTTCTGCCTCCCCTCACCAAACAGTATTTAAGGACACGGCATCACCTACTCCCAGTCTCGGGCCGTCCCTTGTCCATTATGTAGATGTACATACTGTGAAAGACCTTATAACAGTGGAAACAGGATTTACTGAATCTAACTTATGGCTAGAATGGATGGCTGAGACTGCGCAAGAAAATCATATGTCTAACTGTGTAGCCTGTGCAGCTGCGAAACACTCCCTTTACACTGAACCTGCTTCTCTGTACCCCTCTGATACTTGGGGCTATAACTGTATGCTAAATCTAACCAAGGCAGCTACACCCACTAACTGTACCACACTGGCTACTATTTTTCCGCCCATCAACAATAAAACTCTCGCTGGACCATTTACCCTTTATAAAGGCAATGGAAGCTATACATGTTTCAATTTTACCTCTCCGAATGCTATTGTGCCTCTATGTGAAATTCCCCAGGATTGGTGTAACAGAACTGAACCTGGTTCAATCATTGGAAGGTGAGCTAGAGCTGGTTTATACTATTATTGTGGTGACAGGAGACTTTTGATTAGGATCCCTCATGAAGCCTGGGGAGTGTGTGCCATGGTCAGATTACAGGCAACACTGATGATAATTGGTGAAGCCATAAAAAGAACTAATAACACTCATCTACCCTCTATCCTAACAGCTCGGAGGCGCAGACATGTGTTAAGGAAGCGCGCAACTAACTCCTTTGACCTCACGCAGGACTCTCCCACCTATATTGATGCAATTGGAGTGCCTAGAGGAGTATAAATTAGCGAATCAAGAAGAAGCCGGCTTTCAAAACAGTCCCATAATCTCAGCGTTTATTCCAATAACTCCTAACAAGAATGTAGATCGCATTAATTATATTCATTACAATGTACTACGACTGGCCTACTTAACTCGGGATGCTGTTAGAACAACTAGCCCCCACCTCTCTCATGGCCATACAAAACAGAATGGCGTTGGATATGTTGCTAGCTGAAAAAGGGGGTGTCTATGCCATGTTTGGAGATATGTGTTGTACTTTCATCCCCAATAACACCGGGCCTGACGGATCTGTAACCTGAGCCTTAGAAGGACTGAGAACCCTGAGTAAAACTATGCATGAGCATTCAGGAATTGACAATGCGTTGGAGCCATGGTTTACTGATATGTTTGGAAAATGGAAATGTTTAATTATGTCATTAATGATCTCCATTGCTACTTTTTTTGCCATTATTGTTACCTGTGGTTGTTGCTGTGTACCATGCATCAGGGCTCTGATGGTTCACTTGATCACTTCTACAACTGAGAAGGGGAGTGCTAAATCTAAACCTCCTACTTATCAGATGTGTGCTTTGATGGACGAACTTCAGGGGCTGGAGCTGGCTGCACCCTATGTGGAATGATCTCCTAGTGGAGATCAAAAGGGGGAAATTGTGGAAATATAAATGCATTCTTATTATGTTATGATTTGGGGTTGTTTGGTTTTTGGTTTCTGGGTTTTTCTTGTATTTCTCAGTTTTTGAATCATGCTTCTGTTTATTATTTTTCTGGTTATGTTTTAGTCTTGTTCATGTTTTGTCAAGTTTGGTTTTTGGTTCTGGTCATGTTTTTGTTTGTATTCAAGAGTCTCTTTTCTTGCTCCAGCCACGTTCTGTTCTGTCTGTTAATTATCTTTATCCGGTTCACCTGCTCCAAACTAATCTGTCTCCTAGCTCCACCTTTTTACACTCTATATATACACACCTGTTCAGTTATTCGTGGCGGAAACATTTTCAAACCATGTCTTCTTTTTCCAAATCATGCTCTTGTCTTGTAGTTCATGCCATGCCTGTCTTGCCTGCCCGTTTATTGTTTTGTTCCTGCCTCTTCTGAGAGTGAGTTTTTGTTTTTTATTAAATCGTTTTCGCACTTACCATCACGCTGCCTGCTCATCTGCATTCTGGGGTTCCTCCGTTGCACAGAGCCTAACATATTAGTAGCTAAGACTAAGATATATTTGGGACTCTGCTGCTTATAGATTGATTTTAATTAGGAGTTTTAGTTATGCTTTTGATAGTTAGAAAAAACCTTAATATTAGCTTCTAGTATCATAATCATAGAATGTGCATTATTAAAGGTTTTGTTGTCCGATGAGCTAACCCCTCCCACCTACTTTCCTATGTCTAAGGGGATTGCTCAATCCAGCTCTCCATCCAACGGGTCCGGACTTCCGTAAACCTGAAAAGTCTTACTAAGCAGGTTCACTGAAAGTTCTGTTTAAGCTGGTGTCGGGAAATGACTCGCCTAGCCTCTGACAGCCTACATCCAGAAGTATCGCCCTTCTTCAACCGGAGGTCTGGACGACTGAGTAGCCAACCGCAGTCGTTCACAGTCCGACAGTCTCTCCTGTTAACGGCTGCTCATTCCCTAATATTACAACTGGCACTTGGTATATGGGCTAGGTTAATTTTAGTGACTCGGCACAAGCCCCAAGGGCGTTGTTTTAACAAACTTGGCTAAGGCAACCTATAAAAACCTCCTAAAATTTCTTAGAACCAGGCAACAAGACTTTTTACCACCAATGAAAAACCAAAAATACGGTGACTCAAATAATTGAATGTCCACGATTTAACTAGAATTTTATATGCTTTCTTTAATTAGTAACGCTTTTGCAGGGGTCAGTAACAGCTTAAATTCAGCAACACAATAAATTCAATAATAGAAATAAATCAATCAACTCAACCTGTCTTTCCCTGATGCTGAAACTAGTGAGTTTGGAGAGGCTTTGAAGACGGAGGCTCGTCCATGCAGCCGATGGAGCTGTTCCTTCGGGTAACAACGAGTGGTTTCTTGAGGGGGATACGACTTGATCTTCAGTTTTCCTCCTTTAAGTGGCAGGCACTGATGCTCCAGGCTTCGATGGTTAAACAGAAACTTTGCTGTCACATGTCTCAGAGGACAAGAGCTTCCAGTGGCTGAAGAGTTGAAGGAAACCCCGGGGACATAATTGAGGTTGATTTAGGATGTCCAGGAGCCTGAAACTTAGAGCAATCAGCTGTTCACCGATCAAGTTCACTTCTGTTGTCTGGATAAAAAGGCTGTAGATGAAATCAGATTCTTAATTTTGAGGCACAGTCCTTCAGGGCTCACGGGTTGATCCTCTTTTTAATGCAGTCGATCAGCAGGGCTGTGTCTCTGGTACTTCTTCCATCTAAGCTTCTTTTTCTCCGTCCGATCTTGTTCACTGGTATTCAGCGAGGAAACAACCCCGTTCCTTCCTTCAGCTTTGCCTTTATAGTGCTTGATGCTTTCACCAGTCAGCTCCTTATTAGGCTTTCCAGTTATTACTCAATCTATTCAGCTCAACTTCTTGGTTATTGCCAATACTTTAGTCATGGTCATTGTGACCTACTGGTTCCTGCTTTCTCGGCCTTGGAGCCACGCAGCTTGCTGTAGTCGCATCCTCCCTTCCTCCCATTGTCCTTTAAAGGTTCTCTGTCAGCATACAGCTGGCTCTTGTAACTCTTAGTCATCCTGCACTTCTCTCCCTAATCTGCTCAGTCTTAAACTTTACACAGTATCACACATTCCATTCTCAGCTTTATACATTTACTTTAAGACACAGTTATAAAATCATCACTTCATTCTTTTTATCCATCACTAATAATCAACATTATAGCTTTCATATATGGTTGATTGAGAATTTTAAACCTTAATGTTTTGTATTTATTATCAGTTCTCAATCATATTTCAATCATTTGTGTTCTAACTTGAAAATCAAAGATTACTCGTTTCATTTATTACTTGTAAAAGAATGGAAAATCATCATACATTATTTCGTTGGATACACTTGTTTACAGTTCTGCAAAAGATAAGACAGGTAATATTTATCTCCACACAGGACTCTCCAGTCCTCTCAGCTCCAGAATATGAGAACATGCCTGTTTCACACTGCACTGTTTCAACTGTATATTTTAATAATTGTTGCATGGATTACACAGAAATATAATTCAATTCAGTTTATTTATATAGCGCCAATTCACAACACATGCCGTCTCAAGGCGCTTCACAAAAGTCAGGTACATGCATTACAATTAATCTTAATCATTGAACAGTGCAGTCAGATTCTGTTATTTATTCAAATTGGATAAAAAGTTTGTCTATCTAAGGAAACCCAGCAGATTGCATCCAGTCAGTGACTTGCAGCATTCACTCCTCCCGGATGAGCATGTAGAGACAGTGGACAGTCACTGGCGTTGACTTTGCAGCAATCCCTCATACTGAGCATGCATGTATCGACAGTGGAGAGGAAAAACTCCCTTTTAACAGGAAGAAACCTCCAGCAGAACCAGGCTCAGTGTGAGCGGCCATCTGCCACGACCGACTGGGGGTTAGAGAGAACAGAGCAGAGACACAAAGAGAACAAAGAAGCACTGATCCAGGAGTACTTTCTATGGGAAGGAAAAGGTAAATGTTAATGGATGTAGCTCCTTTAGTCATTTCACCTAGAAAGAAAGAACAGATAAACTCTAAGCCAGTTTTCAATGTTAGAGTCTGAAGAGAGCACATAGAGTTAGTTACAGTAAAAGCTCCATCAGTACCTATGTCTAGGAGAGAGAAAGGGTTAAACACTGAAAGACAGGGCCATGTGGATCATCGGTACAGGGTGAGCATTAAGTTGTTCCCAGCAGAAGCTCGGACGATGCCCCTCTATATCTATTGTAATTTTTAGGTATTTAACTGTGAGTACTTCATGAATGCTGCATGGATTACATGGAATGATCTCACCTTATTTTGACACCCCCTTCTGGAGATCAAACTGTATCCATGCCCAAAGTCCCCCAAAGTCAGAGAAAATCAAGGTCGGTATCATAAACACACAAGGAGAGTACCTCATCTTCCAAGAACTCTGAGTAATATGGTGATCGGGGGACTTGCGGCGGGGACCATGCGTCGAGAATCTCAAACTCGTCGATGAAGTCAGGGTGTGTCAAAAGAGGAGATGATACAGGCTCCTTCTGGAGGACAGGTGGTGAGGGAGACCCATCAGCTGCGGGGATCCAATGCCATCCATGTCTCTCAACAGGGCTATGCAGAGGCGAGAGGATTGGGGGGAAAGGGGCAAAGGGGGGAGAAGGGTTGAGGAGGGATTTCTGACATGACCTCGGCCAGCAAGCCATCAGACAGTTGGGGGAGACCCGTTTCGTCTTGCATGGCATCACTTGTAGCAGAAGTCTGGGAGATTATCCCCCAGCGAGGGCGCTGGTGTTTTTTTTCATCGTCACCAGCAAAAGTTTGACAGGTGACACTTTTGGTGGTAACAGAGGTTTGAGTGCTACCATCTGCAGTAGTGCTTGACACCTGGCATCCTTGATGTTGGTGCCTGGAGGAGGCGAATCAGGGAGCTATGGGTGCCAACAGCAAAAACCCTCCCATCGAGTAGATGGAGGGTGGGCAAACCGAATCATTTTGAGGATCCTCCCAGATGCAGCTGATGATGGGAGATACATTCCCCCTTGCTGTGTCTGTATCCAAAAGTGTGCGCAGCAGCCCCCGTAGGCCCCGATGTCCAGGTTACCTTGTATCGTGTTTGGGAAGGTTTTGGCTTGTTGGAGATATAGGGAAGATCCCCAGGACCCTCAATGCAAAAAACAGGGTTAACGGGGGCATAGTCAAGAGACAGTGGTGACACCAGTGAGCTTCAGGCGTAACCCACAGATATCTGAGGACTGAGGCTGAAATCCCACATCTGGAACAGGAGACTGTGTCCTGGAGAGATATATTGGAGGCTCATAAGTGGATTTTATCAGAAACATACTGTGGACCCTGGATAATCGCCCCCGGGGTAAAAACTAAATGAAGAGATTAACAAATTATAGAAGCAAAGCGTTCTAGTGGCAAACTCAGACTGTAGCGCTAGGCTACTTCTCCGTTCCGTTCTGGGCGGCCAGCCAAGGGGCGAAAAGGTGGAGATTGAGTTTCACTTGACGAGGCGGGGGGGGGAAGCAGCTGTGTAATGGAAGAGAGCTGCATAGGTCATAAGCCAAACCATAATGGCTAGATCAGAAGTGAGTTGTAGCCCAAAAAAGGAGAGAGAGTACTCCCCATCCTAAAACCCAAGCCACCAAGCTAGCTAGTTTTTCGGCCCAAACCATTTGCCTTTCCTTTGAGAGCGAGAGTTAGTTGTCCTAAATATGCGATGACGCCAAAAGCTAAGAGTACCTCCATTATTGCAGTTACTATCTTAGCAGGTGCGCGACGGGTGGCATGAGGTCCGCTCAGCATCAAGCACTAAGGCGGTGGTGTCAGCACACAGCCACAGCGCTACCATCAGGCTTTTTCTCCAGTCAATGTTGACCCCTTCCCATAAGATAGGACGCAAACAGAGATAAACGCCATTCCCATCTGCGTATCCAAAATGGCCAAAGACTAGTTTTAACATATCCCTGAAAACCGATGAAAACCGTAATGGTTGGCTGACCGTCCAGGGCCCCCGGGGGCAATAGCATAGCCATCCACAGAGAAGCGCAAAAAATCCACTGTACTCACTTGGACAGGCTCGGAGATATGGGGGGAATTTGGTAGTCATGATGATGACCTGCAAAGGTTTGGCCCCAACTGCTGTCTTCAGACCCGAACTCAAAGTGACTCAAAACTCCCAAGCCCTGGATCTTATACCCGGGGTGGCCCCTCCCTCCTGGGGAGGGGCTGATAACTCCTCCTTCCCGGGCTGAGCATGGACCTGAGAAATTGTTGCGCAAGGACTTTACATATTATCACTACAATAATCACTCCTACAGCAGCAAGCAAATAAGGCCCCAAAGCATCATAAACAAATTAGCTATCCAAACCCTTCAACTACTGAAAACCCCCTTTCCCCTATAATGTGTCCCGGCTTCCCGGCAACTGTAGTAACTACTTTCTGACTGAGTGTCCTACAAGCATGCTGATATGCTCCTTCCCCACAATTCTTCCAGGTTTTCTTTAGGTGGCTTACATGTGAGGTTAGAGTAAAAAAAAATTGTATCCTACCCAGTCTAAATCCTTATCTATGTTGCCAGAGCATAAGTGCTGTCTAAAAAATACAATTCAGCTAGAGCAAATTCTGAATCAGGGAATGAAAGGCACAATAACATCCAGTTTTTTTCCTATGCCTTAGATTGTGTCCCAGTACGATCTCAGCACAGAGATCTAAAAAAATACAGGTGGGCGGGTCGTAGGAAACTCTGCTAGGCAGGAGGTTCAGAACCAGGATGCTGCTCAGGTGGTGTTCCCATGAACACCTTCCAGTGTAGCATAGCCCCGTGTCACGTTCTGCTACCTTGACAATGGTGTAGGATCTGATATGGGCCATCCCAGCATCTGGCTTTTAACTGTGTTCTCCTGGAATCAAGGAGTGGAGTTTGGAAGTGGCTGTTTTCAGCAATGTAGCTTCGCAATCTGTGAAACTTAAAAAAGCACAGTGGACAGGTTTTGACAGTAAAACAACATCCTCTCTTCACACAAAGATGTGGAAGGTAGAAATCTTAGCAATATCCCCATGCCCAAAACAGGAGACCTGTCAAACAGCACTTCAAAAGTCTCGATCGTAATGAAAAAAATAAGCAGAACCTTCACAACCCTTGGCTTTTTTTTTAATTTCAAAGTCCCATTCTCAAGCCTAGGTGCTTAATTACATGAACTTCACCAAACATCCAGAAAATAAAAAAAAAATTAATCTTCTCACTCAACCTAGTATACTGGCAGTGACCATCAGCTAAATATTCTGAATATTAAAAAATGTGACATATGATGTTTGAGGAAGGCCTGTTTACAGGTCATTATTTCCATAGTTTCAGAATACCCAAAAAAAATTTAAAAAAATGGTCTAATCTGTGGAGATGTAAAAATTTCACAAAAAAGAATCAACACCATACTTTCAGACAGGTTTCAGAATGTGATCTTAAGGAACTATGCACCATTTATATAAACAAAGTACAACGTCTCTTTCGCTTTGTCACTAAGTCCTCACTGGAGGTATGAGCTACCCTTTTTCCCATGAGTGCTAAAACTTTTGTAATTTAAATTTCTGACATTCCTCTCTTCTGGCGCAGGGTCCAACCCATGCGACAATCCAGCAAAAAGTTTAAAAAACTTCTAGTCACCAGGATCACATTACATAAAACCACAGAAATGAATTCTGACAAAAGGTGACACTATGAATTACCAAACGCAACATAAATAAATAAAATCCAGATGTTTTAACTGTAATTCAGTTCCATTAACAACAAAACGCAAACTTCAGATGTTGTGCAGTTCATCAGTGTCTCACTTAGAAATAAGTCACATATCATCCTGATTTGTCTTGTATGAAGATGAGTATTAGATTAATGGAAAATCCAATGTAATTTTTGATGCAAAAAACTCTACAAAGTTAATCTGATAAATAAGTCTCACCAAATATGAAGTCATGACTCAGATTCTTTTTCAAAAAAAATTTTCCCTTTATTTTGGGGGCATATCTTAAACTGTCAGCTAGCTTAATGGCACCAGGGAAAACTTTAACCTAATAAATCCCCAATGATCCTTCATGCAAAACTAATTCTTCAAATCAGTTTAAAAACTATTTCATTAACCTTTTAATAGTAAAACACACAAATCTAAAATGTCATGCTACATCCTTAATTATTATACAAAAAACATGTTAAGGCAACAATCACTACAAGCATTTTGATTCTATTGTCTCTTAAACAGTGTTAAAACTCAGGAAGGGAGGTGCTGAGCGTCACCATGAAACAAAAGCATGAACAAACCTAATAGAGGCAGAGTCAGGCAGAACTAGCCTCTGATGGGCTGCCTATGGGCGGGACCCACAGTTTCTTCATTCCAACCCATCTTAGTGTACCTTGAACTGCAAAACTGTTAACACACCTTTACCTCAAAAACGAGCTGCTTCTCAATTCTCCTGAAAACTCAAGGTTTTAATCAATCTGGGATTTAGAAACATTATTCTAAACATGCATTATTATGTCATGCAACACATAAACAAACATTCAGTCCAACAAAACAAAGACAAAACATCAAAGACAGACAAATGGCCAAATTTGAAGCTTCAAGAATTCAAAGAAATTTTTAACAATCTCTTTTCAAAATATGTTTTCTCAGCCATATCTCTAAATGCTGCAATTGAAAAATGTTATTATGACAATCTTCAGGATCCTTTTTAAAATGAGTGCACATAGCCCAAAGAGATCTCAAACTATCTAGAACCACAGCAACAGTTTTCTCTAACATGAACCCAATTACTGATGCTGAAACCCCTTTCCCAATTCTTTATACTGTAACCCTGTAATAAATAACTACAATCCTAAGAGTTATTGTTATAGTTCTCTTTTGTTTTGCTCAAATTTGATCCCAGCTGTATTCCAAGAATTTTCTCTGCTCAGGTTAAATGCAACAAAGTATTTTGAGTCGGTATTGACATTTATGGCATACCCAAAACAAAAACAAAACTGCAGTGTTAAACTTAACCAGAAATCAAGATAAGAAGCTTGACTCCAAAACTGGACTTTTTCCCCCATAACGTTTCAAAAGGAGAACCAACATCATTTTCTTTAATTTGGGCTATTTAAATTTTGAGAGTTGGGGGGGAAAATTATAACTAGAACCCCTCTTTAATTTATCCAAAATGCTGATAAATGTGTCAATATTTTAATCCTTAGTAATCTGAAATTACCTTGTGTACCTTCGTACCCCAAGTTTTCTTTTAATCTTTAAAAACCCCTAAGAAATCAAACAAGGAGACTGTAGTTTGAGCCGACCATCCTCTTAAGTGTTGTGAGAGCCTTTTTTCTTTTTTTTTCCTAAAATAAAGGATTTACTTCTCTTTATTCCATTATAAAGAATCCTAGCCTTGGCTCCAAAAAAAAAACTTTCAGCCCAATCTGTTTTCCCAGAGTAGAAATTTTGAGTATTATTGCATTTCAAAACTACCAAAATGACTGGAACTCATCATTGGCTTAGATCTGTTTAATAGGGATCGGTCTACCTTTAATTAAGTATTATAATGTTATGGTCCCAAAATCTATGGCTCATGGGCTTCAAGAGTCCCGGAACCACAGGTTGAGTACTGCTGCATTAAACAATGATGCTAGCTTTCTGCAGAGATTGAAGGATTGGCTTAATATCCCCAGACCAGTTAGTGTATTATTTCTACTTGGACAATAATCAGAAAAAAATCACTAGTTTACAGCTCCTAATTTACCTCAGATCATATTTGCTCCTAACCCAGTTCATAAGAAGCTTCAGACAAACATTATGCAAAAAAAAACCCAAGCCTAAAAACAAAAACAAAACACAGATCTGGTTTAAAATAAGGAAAAGCATGCTTAAAATTTGGTACCGTGGTGGGAAATAATTCCACAGTCCTGAAGGCCTTTTCTATGCAGAGTCTTTTAGGGAACATCAGATTCGTTTAATTTTTGTGTGGTACCACTGTCCAATCAGATTCTTTTACCTTCAAAAATAACTCAATTCTTTCCATTCATCAGGTACTCCAGGGGCCCTAATGTTTTTTTTTTTTTTTTACAGGGCACAACAGTGTTCTCACAGGTGAATTTGGACAGGGTACAATTACCCCAGTTTTAAGGAGGGAATCAAAAACAGTAGAATCCCCTCCAAAAGCTTCCTTTTTCAATAAAATATGTTTCTGACATGGCCTGTAGTTTGATTTAGGAATAATAAAAAACTGGCTCACAATCTGTAATAAGACCCAACATCATATTTGTGAGCAGCCCACAATGAATCAGGCAGCTTCGCAAGATCTGCATCCGCAGAAGAAGCCGTAGCTAAAAACAGATGTGAATGTGAAATCAGTTGCACTGTACGATTACAGGCAACAACCAGTGGGACAATGTCTTTTAAAGCATTTTGAGAAAGGAGACACAAACACATATGGGACGTTTGTCTCCCTCCAATCTGTGGCAAAGGGGACAACGCCTAACAAAAAACCCCACATCCTTTCCATTCCATATTTTCAGACTTGGCCAACGATACATGCGGTACCGAACCAGAAACTTGAAAGAAATGCAGCTGTTCAGAGGTCAAAGTCACAGATAAAGCTGCTGTCTGATCATTCCAGTATATGTCAGAGAGGTGCACTCTCTCATTTGTAATTTTGTACCAACTGTCCTCATAGTCAAAATCAGGTCCTTCAGATACATGTGAAGTACAATGCAGATCATCTGCATCCATTATCTCACTGTTAGGTGTCACAGCATTTACTGCCAATGTGACAAGTGTTGAGGTACAGGACCAACTGGAAGCTTCCACTGATATGCATATAAGGGTTGATCTGGGGCCCAATGTACTGCAGTGTAGTCATAGTCAAAGTCATTCTGCGTGTGAATTGTCAGTCCATCATGGTTTGAAGTAATAGCAATATTCAATCTACACATCAAATCTCTACCCATCAAGTTTAAAGGACACAAAGGAGACACTAAAAAAGAGTGTTTTAACTGCACTCCTTGTGGAGTGGAACACTTTAGAGGAACAGAAAAACTTTCCCTGTTTCACCCGAAGCAGAGACAGAATGAACATAACGACCACTCAGTTTTGGCTGCTTTTTGATACATTTAGCTAATAAAACAGTGTGTCGCTCCTGAATCTACAACGAAAGAAATTTCTTCTCTGTCCACCATCATAGAAAACATAGGCATTCTTTTAACAGCAGGGTTCTGTGTATGGAGATACGTGCCTGGTAAAAATACAGAGGGACCTTCTAAGTGTAATATGGCCTCTGTAAGCAACCTATGTGAATCAGTATCATCAAGCAACTGTGTGTGTGTGTGTGAAACCTCACGCTCCTTAAGAGACCCCTCCTCAAGGCGGATGCCACCCCGATCCAGAGTCCCATCCTCCCTTTGTCAGTTACCGCCGTCAGGCCGCTGCAGTTTCTCCGGACATTCATTCTTCCAGTGACCCATCTGTCCACAGTTATGGCAAGCATCGGAGCGGGACCACTGTCCCCTTCCCCGACCTCTGCCCCGGCGTCCCCTGCCTCGTCCTCGAGGAAAAGAACCACGTTGATTTGTACTGTACTACAGGGTCAAAGCAGCATTATGCAAATCAGTCTCTCTTTTGTCCACTTTTTTCTTCTTTCGGTCTTTAATAACGTCATCGCTGTGTAAAGCATGTCTTTTCAGCTCCTCGAAACGCACCCCATGTCTCCAGCCAACATAAAGAGTCTTAGTTTGTGCTGCAATCTCAGGGAGAAGTCCTTCCATAATGTATCCACACAGCATCTTCTCCCAGGGGCCCAAAACAGTAAAGTCAGCGAGGCGTTCCATACCTGAATGTTTATTTAATGCTTCTTCCATCCTGTAAAGAAAATCAGCGACAGTCTCATCAGGATGTTGTTTCTAGTCCTTCGATGATCCCGGTCGCTGCTCATCTGTAGGCATTCTTATCTTAGAAAGGGATGGAGTTAGAGGAGAAGGAGGGTGTATGATCACACTCTCTGCCCCGCTGGGGCCGCTGTGGTCGGTGAGATCAGCCTGCAGCATAGGTGGATGTGTGGGTTGACTCACGGGCTGATGCTGAAGCGGACTGGCGAGTTGACTTGGCTGACATGTGGGCTGATTTACCGCTTGACCTGTTGCTGGAGGAGGACGGGAGTCTAGATCGAGGTCTGCCACCTGGAGGGCCTGCAACTCCATCTGTAAAGATGGATATGGACAGGAGGGTGAAGCATCACAAGGTCTATATGGAGGTGGAAACGTGGGATTATTAACGGCATAACCAGCATTGTCATGCCTGTTTCCCACGTCCCCAGACAAATCTTTTCCTCCTGCCATTTGTTTTAATTCAGACTTTCTTTCCCTACGGATAGCCTCCGTAATCCATTCATTCCAACACTTTACCCATATTTCTCTCTGATTTAAATCCTGTTTTTTTTAATCGTTTTTTATTTTATTTTTAATTTTCTCCCAATCTCCATCCATCAACTGTTTTACTTTATTCAACTGATTTACACTTAAACTTCCACCTTGTGGAAAACCAAACTTATCTTCCCAAATTAAAGCACATTTACACAATCATCCCCACCTTTTCCTTTCATTATTTTATAAATCGCAGAGTTTGGAGAAGGACGCAGCTCTGATGCCTTTGGTTCCGGAACCCATTTAGCTATAGCCTTTTTACCTGTTCAGTGGCACGTCTGCTCACTGGCTTTCTCTCCTTTATAAGGTGTAGAAAATTGCTAAAAACCACCCGCAAAACCCGTTGTTTTGCTTGTCTTATTGTTACCAATAAAACCCTCCCTGTATAGCTTTACAGGGTCACCTGGCCCTCAGCAGATGTCCTTCCTTCTCCCAACTCCGGAACCTAATCAATTAATTAGGAGATGATGGTTAATGTGTAATAAAAAATTATATACATTATATCATACAGAGCAACTTCTCACCCAGATACATTTAAAGACAAATAGTTCGAATCCGATCAGCCAGAAGCCACAGGCAGGCACCAGGACCCCCTCCGTGAAATGGAGGGACTGAAGACAACGTCTCCAGGCTGGCCAGACGTCCTTGCCCCCTCCTGCGTTTCTCTGGCATGTCGGATCCTGTTCGTGACGCCAAATTATAATAGAATTTTTCTTATCAAAGTGGGAGAAAAATGAACTCACAATAAGAGAAAATCCGGACTTTGTCTTTATAAATTTTATTCAAAGGCATTTCTGCGTTTGAAGACCCTGTCACTGACGTGTCAGTGAAACAGAGGCCCAGAACACAGTTTACAGACAGTATTTAAACAGTATGTGGGTGTTACCTCAGCTTCAAAGAGTTTAACTTTATGGCCCCTAAACCTCCCCAGGACAGAGATAAGACAATCATGAATTAAGACCCCATCTGCCCCCCCTTAGGGAGTGCTGACCATCATTCATCAGCAAATGGCTAGAGAGGCCATCTACTCTAAGAAGACAGAACACTATTCAAACACATAGGTCAGAGGAGAGAGGTTAATGAAAGTTCACAACAATTTGGAATACTTTGGAGCACTAAATGAAGAATTTCCATAACATTATCATAATGGGATTGGCATAATTCAGTCCAACCTGTGAGCTCTTGGCAGGGTCTGCGGGCAAGGCCTATGGTGCACTGAGTACGGGCAGTGTTACACTCCATACGCCAGGGTCTTGGGTGAACAAATCTTTCTGGCCAATAGAAGGGTTGCGGCCAAATGTCTCACTCCTTGGAGTAAATTGTTGCTAAATATTGGTATTTGACCCAGTAGTTATCGGTTTGAGACAAACAGGGAATAACCCATTCTTTAACAATAACAATATTTTCTCACAACCCTGTGCTGTCTGACCATTTTTTAATAACCTTTGAGTTTAATTTAACCGAGTACTCCACACCTGAAAGAAAATTTCATTATAGTAGATCATTATCAGACAATGCTGTAACAACCTTTAAAGAATCTGTTCCACTTTTAATTTCCTCATTATCACAGAAAAACACAGTGGAGGGCAATAATTTTGTTTCTGCCCCTTCACAAATTGATTCTCTTGTTCAGAGTGTTACTTCATCATTGCGTGGTGCATTAGACAATGCAGCCCCCTTGAAAAAGAAGGAAATTATTCATAGTAGGCAGGCTCCCTGGTTTAATTTAGAGCTGCGTACTTTAAAGCACAATGTTAGAAAATTGGAGCGAAAATGGCGCTCTACACACCTAGAGGATTCCTACTTAATCTGGAAAAATAGCCTACTGTTGTATAAAAAGACACTTCACCAAGCTAGAACAGCTTATTTCTCATCCTTAATAGAAGAGAACAAGAGTAATCCTAGGTTTCTCTTTAGTACAGTTGCTAAACTTACACAGAGTCATAGCTCTGTTGAGCCATCCATTCCCTTAGCTCTCAGCAGTCATGACTTTATGGGATTCTTCCAGAATAAAATTGATTCTATTAAGAAGAAAATCTTTGACAATCTCCCAGAGATGATTACTTCATCCTCAACAAGTGAGACAACATTGGAGGTGGCTGTGGAACCTGATCTGTGTTTGGACTGTTTTGGTCCTGTGGAGCTTCCTGAGTTGTCGGAGATATTGGCTTCATCTAAACCTTTAACTTGTATGTTAGACCCAATCCCAACCAAATTATTTAAGGAAGTGTTCCCTCTGATTACCAGCCCCATTTTAGATATGATTAACCTATCCTTAGTAAATGGATATGTACCACAAGCTTTCACGGTAGCTGTAATTAAACCTTTGCTTAAGAAACCTTCACTTGATCGAGATGACTTAATAAATTATAGACCGATATCCAATCTTCCGTTCTTATCTAAAATTCTTGAGAAAATAGTTGCTAATCAAATGTGTGAGCATTTACACAGCAATGACCTGTTTGAAGAGTTTCAGTCAGGTTTCAGAGCTCATCATAGCACTGAAACAGCTCTGCTAAAAGTCACTAATGATATTCTTATTGGCTCAGATAATGGACTTGTGTCTGTACTGGTTCTGTTAGATCTCAGTGCTGCATTTGATACAGTCGATCATAATATTGTCTTAGAAAGGCTGGAATATGCTGTAGGGATCAGGGGAACAGCGCTAGGCTGGTTTAAATCTTATTTGTCTGACAGATTCCAGTTTGTTCATGTAAATGATAAATCATCTTTAAACTCCAGGGTTAATTGTGGAGTACCACAGGGTTCAGTACTTGGGCCAATTCTCTTTACTATATATATGCTTCCAATAGGTAAAATTATCAGGCAGCATAGAATAAATTTTCACTGTTACGCTGATGACACTCAGCTTTACTTATCCATAAATCCTGATGAGCCCAACCAGTTAGATAGACTACAAGCATGTCTTGAAGACATAAAAACGTGGATGACTTTAAATTTTCTGCTTCTAAATTCAGACAAGACAGAAGTTGTCATCTTTGGACCGGAGTTTTTAAAACAGAAACTGCTTAGTCAATCACTTAACCTGGATGGCATTAAATTGACCTCCGATAATAAAGTAAAAAACCTTGGTGTTACTTTTGACCAGGACATGTCATTTAAATCCCATATTAAACAGGTTTCCAGGATTTCCTTCTTTCATCTCCGGAACATTGCCAAAATTAGAAATATCCTGTCCAGGATTGATGCTGAAAAATTAGTCCATGCATTTGTTACTTCAAGGCTGGACTATTGTAATTCTTTACTATCAGGATGTCCACAAAATGCAGTTAAAAGCCTTCAGCTGATTCAAAATGCTGCAGCAAGAGTTCTGATGAAAATTAAAAAGAGAGATCATATTTCTCCTATTTTAGCTTCCCTTCATTGGCTCCCTGTTAAATCCAGAATAGAATTTAAAATTCTCCTCCTCACATATAAAGCCCTTAATGATTTAGCTCCATCATACATCAGAGAGCTGATTGTTCCATATGTTCCTAACAGAGCACTTCGTTCTCAGACTGCAAGTTTACTGGTGGTTCCTAGAGTCTCTAGAAGTAGAATGCGAGGCAGATCCTTTAGTTATCAGGCTCCTCTCCTGTGGAACCAGCTCCCAGTTTTAGTCCGTGAGGCGGACACCCTGTCTACTTTTAAGGCTAGGCTTAAAACTTTCCTTTTTGAAAAAGCTTATAGTTAGAGTGGCTTAGGTTATCCTGAGCTATCTTCCTTATTTTAGCTCCGTCTTTTTCTCCCCTTGTTGGATGGAGTAAGGGGGAGTCAGGTTTAGTCTAAACCGGCTCAGTTACGGTTGAGGTGCAAACACACCCTCCATTTCTGCTACCTGTATGACCCCCTCTCTTTTCCAATGGTTATGTACAATCTGACAGAGAAGGGGACCCAATCGTTGTGGTTTTTTTATATAAAAATGGCCATCTGGGGCTCTAGATGGACAAAAGTCTACTTTTAAGGCTAGGTTTTAAAACTTTCCTTTTTTGATAAACTTATAGTTAGAGTGGCTTAGGTTTCCTGAGCTATTCCCGAGCTATGCTGCTATAGGCTTAGGCTGCTGGAGGACATAATGACCACTTTCACCCTCTTCCCTACTTTTTTTTTTTCCACACTACTCTTAATTTTTGTATTTTTTGCGTTTTTCAGCTTTTAACTTTGTTTCTCTCCTTTTTTCTCTTTCCAGAAGCTACACCTGGCCTGACTCTGTGTCTACCTGTGACAACTTTCTGGAAGGGGCATCGTCCGAGCTTCTGTTGGCAACAAATTAATGCTCACCCTCTACCGATAATCCACATGGCCCTGTCTTTCAGTGTTTAACCCTTTCTCTCTCCTAGACATAGCTACTGACGGAGCTTTTACTGTAACTAACTCTATGTGCTCTCTTCAGACCTTAACTTGAAAACTGGCTCAGAGTTTATCTGTTCTTTCTTTCTAGGTAAAACGACTAAAGGAGCTACATCCATTAACTTTTACCTTTTCCCCTTCCCATAGAAAGTACTCCTAGATCAGTGCTTCTTTGTTCTCTTTGTGTCTCTGCTCTTTTTTTCCTAACCCCCAGTCGGTCGGGCAGATGGCCGCTCACACTGAGCCTGGTTCTGCTGGAGGTTTTTTCCTGTTAAAAGGGAGTTTTTCCTCTCCACTGTCGCTACATGCATGCTCAGTATGAGGGATTGCTGCAAAGTCAACGCCAGTGACTGTCCACTGTCTCTACATGCTCATCCGGGAGGAGTGAATGCTGCAAGTCACTGACTGGATGCAATCTGCTGGGTTTCCTTAGATAGACAAACTTTTTATCCAATTTGAAAAATAACAGAATCTGACTGCACTGTTCAATGATTCGGATTAATTGTAATGCATGTACCTGACTTTTGTGAAGTGCCTTGAGACGACATGTGTTGTGAATTGGCGCTATATAAATAAACTGAATTGAAATGAATTGAATTAACTTCATACTCCTGCAATACCCACCAGGTTCGGGACCAATCTCTACGTTGTCCTTCAGCCCAGGCCTGCAGGAGCATCTTTGCTGTTTTGATTTTATTTAGGACGGAGCAGTCATATCGCCAGGTTGACATGACTGAAATGTCAGCTTCCCCCAGGTCACATCGAGGGGAAACTCTTGAAGTCACCAAATTTCAAACAATTTGAACCCATTTTTCAAACTGGAACAGATCATTTTCTGGGATCAACTGAACAGTTCTTTGATGCAGTGCAGTGTGCTAAGAAATGTCTTTTAAATGCAGAAGAAAGTCTCTTAGAAAAAACATAAGATTAGAAATTTGTTGGTATAACAGTCCAATCAGATACTTTTTCACATTGCAAACACAAAATAATTCACATCTGTCCACTTTGTGTTTTTTGACAGATTTTTTGATTTTTCCGATGAGATTGTGGGACAAGTATCTCTTGTGTCATGATAACTGCAGCTGGTGTGAGTTCAGACAAACATCAAGCGCGGCTGTATTAAAGCATTCCAATAGCTAGCATTAATACAGCATTTTGAGTTGGTTAGTTTTCACAAAAAATGCTGAAACCAAGCTTCCTCATATCTGACCTTGCTTTTTAAAACCCAACGTCACATATGAGCAATACAGTTTAAATCAACAGCTTGTATAAAATCACAGGAGGGTCATTAAACAACTGATCTAATCTCCTTCATCAACTGCGGTTGTGGTGAAGAGAGAGCTGAGCCGAAAAGCGAAGCTCTCAATTTACCGGTCGGTCTACGTTCCTACCCTCACCTTTGGGGTGTGACCGAAAGAACGAGATCCCGGATACAAGCGGCTGAAATTAGCTTAGTGACCGGGCACTCCCTTAGAGATAGGGTGAGGAGCTCGGCCATTCGGGAAGGGCTCGGAGTAGAGCCGCTGCTCCTCCACATCGAGAGGAGCCAGTTGAGGTGGCTCGGGCATCTATACCGGATGCCTCCTGGACGCCTTCCTCGGGAGGTGTTCCAGGCACGTCCCACCGGGAGGAGGCCCAGGGGACGGCCCAGGACACGCCGGAGGGACTATGTCTCTCGGCTGGCCTGGGAACACCTTGGGCTACCCCCGGAGCTGGAGGAGGTGTCTGGCGAGAGGGACCTCTGGGTGTCTCTGCTGAGTCTGCTGCACCCGCGACCCGGTCCCGGATAAAGCGGAAGACGACGAGGACGAGGACTGACATTTATCTATCATGTTTTGTATATGTATATTCCATAGGATTTTCTCATCACACCATATTCCTAGGGCTGCACGGTGGCGCAGTTGGTAGCACTGTTGCCTTGCAGCAAGAAGGTCCTGGGTTCGATTCCCGGCCGGGGTCTTTCTGCATGGAGTTTGCATGTTCTCCCCATGCATGCGTGGGTTCTCGCCGGGTACTCCGGCTTCCTCCCACAGTCCAAAGACATGCCTGTTAGGTTAATTGGTCACTCTAAATTGCCCTTAGGTGTATGAATGAGTGTGTGCATGGCTGTTGGTGTGTTGCCCTGCGATGGACTGGCGACCTGTCCAGGGTGTACCCCGTCTCTCGCCCATAGACTACTGGAGATAGGCACCAGTTCCCCTGTGACCCACTATGGAATAAGCGGTAGAAAATGACTGACTGACTGTTTGTAAAACCTTGAGAAACACATTAAATTTCATCTTTCTAATATTAATTTTGTTTAGGAATTTAGCAAGAATTGGCAAAGTTCTCTCAATAGCAAAATCCATAACATTACCATTGTAGTTTTTAATTGATAAGGCAGTGTAGTGCATATAATAAGCCAGTAACTTACTATTCATAATTTATTTATATATGTGTATATTGTATATTGTACATTGTATATTGTACATTGTAAATATCTAATCTAAGAACTCAACATAAAATTAAGGAATATACCTTGATAAAGATAATTTCTGATTCTATACCTTTAGAGAATTTCTTTCCATCAAATTTGTCCAAAATGTGTAATAAATTGCATAATTAAACTTTCATTATTCTTTACAGGAGGCAAACCAAAATGATATGTGACCCATTTTATCAGTAAAATATTAATGACCTTCAGTAAAATAAAAAGTACACAGTAGAAGCTCTGGGCCCGGCCCCCTCAGAGAACCGTCCCTGCGGAGGGGAACTGGGAGCCCCCCTTCTGCTCTGCTCCTAGACACACTCTCATGCTGAACCCCAACTGACTTTCACAGACGTGCAACCACTTTCCTCTATTTCAGAAACGTTCTTCGTTTAACCATTAAGTTAAACACCATAAAGACTTCATACCAGTTGTCCTTTGATGGTTAAGACAATATAAACACTTTCATTTGAGCTTCACTAGAAAAGAAAGAAAAAAAAATTAGATAAAACCTGGATTCTCACTTTAATTATGGACATTCTATCAATTTTCTTGTGCATTTGTGAGGTTAATTTAGACTCCAAGGTAACTGCAGACCACTCCGCGCTCACTTGAATTTAAACTATTTATTTGTTCAATCATAAGTCCGGACTTTGTGAGCACTGAGAGGCTCGCAGCCATGGAGTTCCTAAAGACCTGTCATACTTCTGTGAATAAATTATCAAAAATAAAGAACAAAGGAAAAAAAAAATTGGATAAACAAATGTTAGTGACAATGAACCCACATGTATGACAGACGGATTCAACATTTAGATGAACACAGACAAGACCAGGTGGACAGACATTTAGACAAACATTAGACAGACATATGCCGGCATTTAACATTCATACTTTTATACATCATATATACATTTGATCCCCATTTGTGTGTTTTCCTTGCTTCCGTGTGTGTGTTCGTATGTTGTATGTTTGTTGTGCTATGCATGTGTATGTGTTCGTGCGGGGTGCTGTGTATCACACAAGCCCACTCTCTTCGTTATACGCTGGTGGAAAGCAAGACACGGCGTGTGTGCAGGCGCACACACACCAAATTGCAACCCGGGAAAATTTCCATTCACCGAGGCTAGAGAGAGCTCTTTTTTTTTCTTCAAGTCAGTTTCTACCAGAAACTCCTTCCCCTTTTTACAGTATGCTTTCATTCTAATCAAGTTTGAAAAATTTTCCTTTAGATTTCCCCCTCAAGAGTGCAAAAATTTCAAGCAGTAATTTTTAAACAGTAACACATCTATATCTACATTTGATTTGGGCATAACTCAACATTTAATCCATAGGAACCATAAAACAAGTCAAAGCAAAGCTTCGGTGCGCACCAAAAAAAACTCATTTGTTTTTTTAAACAGCAAATGAAACATTTAGGTCATCCAAAATCAAAACATGCATTTTTGTTTTCTCACAATGCAGCTCGCTTCAGTGTCACACTCATACAGATTTCAGTCTGACGTCGCATACCAACTCACATAATTGCAAAAACACCATCTTTCATACATCATTGGGAGATTCACCCATTCATCTATCTACCATACGCTGCGGATCGGGCCCTTTATTCATACATCTCATCCACACTTTTTCATCCTTTTCTTACAGCCTTTCATCCCCCCCGGGGGTCCACGCCCTGATTAAAGTTTGATGGTCAGCCGAGTCCGTTTTTTTTTAACAAATTTTTTTGTGTGCAAAATTTTCTAATTGTTAGATTTTTGACTCTAATCCCTTTAACGGGATTAATTTAAACATTTCTGCAGAAAATCGATCACCACTGGTCACCATAGAGATCTCAAACGGAAAAAAAAACTCTGCAATCAACATTGCAATCTCCAAATCATGTACATGAAACATTTCAACAGCTGTGGCCCTTTTCCAGCTCGGACAACCCCCGGGGGCAGGTCTCTTATCTCAAATTTAAAATCCACGGCTAGTTTTTAAGGTCTCCTACGTACCTTTTCTAAAAAAGTGTTTTTATATAAATTAGCTGTCTCCACAAAAGGAGAAACAGTATTTCCCCAAGTACTAAATAATGAGCTTATGCCCGCCTTGGCCCCCACTACAGCCAGGGGCGTTTACTTTCAAGACTGCTTTAGCCAATCCCAAATTTAGTTTTTTAGGCAGTCCTCCGCATGTAGGAAATCATGGAGATTATGAGAAGAGAGAAAAAAGACAAGACCACAGTCTCTTTTGTAGTCCACCTCAGTCGGGGGGCCCCCGGGCAGCCGAGAAACCTCTCAACAAGAAAGGGAAAACATAACTCACCCTCCCTGCTGTGGGGCCCCCGGTCCCAAAGCCCCCCTTTGGGGGGGTGACCGCAAAAACCTCTCCCGTAGATTGAATCACGTCGGGGTCACCAATATTTTGGAAGTGGGCGGGGCTTTTGTCACTGAGCGAAGATAGTAACACAGACTCAGCAGAATTCTCTCCTCCAGCTCTCCAGGGGAACCTTTATTCTTCAAAAACGCACAACTCATTTTCTTCATCACCATTCCTTGGTGTTACAAGTGCTCAAAAGTGTTCTTGTGAAGCAGTTTTTTTAGAGTTACAAAGCATTGGTGTGTGTTGGGTCATTTAGTAAAATCTTGGCTCCCCCAAATTTTTTTTGTCCACTTTTTCCCCGGGAAAACCACAATTCACCAACATCTGCAAAAATTAAATGGGGGGACATGACAGTTTGCAATAACAATTTCATCACTTATCTGATGCAGATTTCATGTCACAGTGACCTGCAACACTTTAGGGATGTCAAAAATTTCCCAGCTGGCAAGGTCAGAATATCACAAGATTTCCTGCAATAACAAGCATCATTTTCCCCTCTCACCCAAGGGGACTTTTTCTCTAATGCACTCTGCTCTCCAGACAGTCAGGCGCTTGTAAGAACAATAGTTCATCTTATAATGGTAGAAACAATAATAACACTTTTAATCTAGTCAAAGCAGAGCTTTATGCCTCCACAACACCATTCATTCTTTAATTATTTTTCATATTTTATCAATTTTTTTTCTCTCCCTACCATACTACAAAAGTTCCTCCAATATTCCGTTTTTACATTCTAAATAATTTTCCTCACCATTACTTGTTTTCTTTTATATTCAATGAAGTTCTGAAACACTAGATTTCTTTCAAGCGGTTTAAATGCTTTATTTCTTAATTTTATTACTTCCCTACATTGACTAGTCCACCATGGTACCATTCTCTTCTCACGCTGTCTTCCTCCATTCTTTATTGATTTTTCTGCAGCTTCTGTAATTGTTTTACAAACAAATTTATTCATATTATTTACATCCATTGTCATGTCTATTTTTCCTAGATTCTTTTCACTCAAATGTTGATTTTTTTTCCAGTCTGCCTTATTAAAATTCCATTTTTTAATTTTTATATTCTTGTTATTTAATGTTAATCCTGTTCTGATCTTAATGGGAGAATGATCACTACTTATAGTTTTGTTTTTACCAATATCCCACTCACATCAAGGTTAAATCAATTGCTGACTTTTCTCCTGTTCTTACATTAACTCTTGTACCCCTTCCAGCATTAAGACATACTACATTTTTTGTTTCTATCACTTCTTCTATAACTTGTCTGTTTTTATCATTACACTTTCCCCATATTAGCATTAGCATTAAAGTCCCCACACCATACTACTTTCTCCTCCAGATAGTCCGACATCTCCTCCATCAACTCAATTCAATTCAATTCAGTTTATTTATATAGCGCCAATTCACAACACATGTCGTCTCAAGGCACTTCACAAAAGTCAGGACATGCATTACAATTAATCCGAATCATTGAACAGTGCAGTCAGATTCTGTTATTTATTCAAATTGGATAAAAAGTTTGTCTATCCAGTCAGTGACTTGCAGCATTCCCTCCTCCCGGATGAGCATGTAGAGACAGTAGACACTCACTGGCGTTGACTTTGCAGCAATCCTTCATACTGAGCATGCATGTAGCGACAGTGGAGAGGAAAAACTCCCTTTTAACAGGAAGAAACCTCTAGCAGAACCAGGCTCAGTGTGAGCGGCCATCTGCCACGACCGACTGGGGGTTAGAGAGAACAGAGCAGAGACACAAAGAGAACAAAGAAGCTCTGATCCAGGAGTACTTTCTATGGGAAGGAAAAGGTAAATGTTAATGGATGTAGCTCCTTTAGTCGTTTCACCTAGAAAGAAGGAACAGATAAACTCTGAGCCAGTTTTCAATGTTAGAGTCTGAAGAGAGCACATAGAGTTAGTTACAGTAAAAGCAATCAGTAGCTATGTCTAGGAGAGAGAAAGGGTTAAACACTGAAAGACAGGGCAATATGGCTCATCGGTAGAGGATGAGCATTAAGTTGTTGCCAGGAGAAGCTCGGACGATGTCCCTCTCCAGAAAGATGTTACAGGTAGACACAGAGTCATGCCAGGTGTAGCTTCTAGGAAGAGAAAAGAGAGAGAACAAAGTTAAAAGCTGAAATAACAGCAAATAATGCAAAATTTAAGAGTAGTGTGAGAATGTAGCGAAGAGGGTGAAAGTGGTCATTATGTCCTCCAGCAGCCTAAGCCTATAGCAGCATAACTACAGAGATAGCTCAGGATAACCTAAGCCACTCTAACTATAAGTTTTATCAAAAAGGGAAGTTTTAAGCCTAGCCTTAAAAGTAGACAGTTTGTCCATCTAGAGCCCACTGATGGCCATTGTTATACTAAAAACCACAACGATTGGGATACCTCTCTATGTCAGACTGATTATAACCACTGGAAAAGAGAAGGGGTCATACAGGTAGCAGAAATGGAGGGTGTGTTTGCACCTCAACCATAACTAAGCCGGTTTAGGCTAAACCTGACTCCCCCTTACTCCATCCAACAAGGGGAGAAGAAGACGGAGGTAAAATAAGGAAGATAGCTCAGGATAACCCCTCTAACTATAAACTTTATCAAAAAGGAAAGTTTTAAGCCTAGCCTTAAAAGTAGACAGGGTGTCCGCCTCACGGACTAAAACTGGGAGCTGGTTCCACAGGAAAGGAGCCTGATAACTAAAGGATCTGCCTCCCATTCTACTACTAGAGACTCTAGGAATCACCAGTAAACCTGCAGTCTGAGAACGAAGTGCTCTGTTAGGAACATATGGAACAATCAGATCTCCATTGATAATGTTTAACATGGGTTATAAAAATCAATTATCTTACATTTTCCTTCTTTTTTCCCAAATTTCAACAACTATATACTCCAAATCTCTGGTCTCCCTTCTCTTTCCAACCTTTTATTGATGTTCTCCCAAGATCCCTCTTTGAAACCCAGAATTTTTTCTTCTCCTCTCACGATTATTTTCAGTTTTTCAGTTTTATGTTTGGCCTGGTCATTGCAATTGATGACATAAGCGATGAATAGTATTAGTTTTTCTACCGATAATGTGATATTCTCCTCTGTCTGCAGTTTGTTTTGTTGAGGAATTTGTCTCTCTTTTTGTTCCTTCTCTCTTATCTTCTGCCCTTTCACACTTTTGACTGCTTGTGCATAACTTGTTTTTTTGCTCATCTTAACATGTTGGATTTCCTTTGCTGTTTTTCTCACCTCACACCCTCCAAATGTTACTCCATGGTGACCTCCACAGTTACAACATTTTTCTTGCACTTCTTTACAGTCTTCTATCTTGTGGTCTTCTCCACACTTTGCACGCCTCTGCTTTCCTTGCAAACTGCTACTATGTGTCCATATCTCTGGCATTTGTAGCATTGAAGTGGTGCAGGGATGTATGGTCTTACTTGGAAGCTCAAGAATCCTACTCTTATGTTTTCTGGTAAGATTGTTTCAGCAATTTCAATTAGAACTGACAGACTTCCAACTTGTTCTCCGTTGATGGTTTTGGATAGTCTCTTCAGCGAGTTCACATTTGCACCAGCAATGCTTCTTTTTATTTTGTCTAAATCTTCGTCCAGTGGGATACCAAAAATCGGACTAATTTATTTTCTCCCAAGATCTTTCTTTCTACAACCATTTTTTTGTTAATGCTCTCTACATGTAAAGCTTTCATTTTTTGCTCTTCGCTTTTACACGTAACTTACAAGTTTCCGTCCCTTAACACTTTCACCATTTCTACATCTCCTATTTTCTTTTTTATTTCTCTAGAAATCACTATCGGGCTTAGGTTATTGTGTTCCTCCTCATTCCTTAATTTTAATATTATTTTAATTTCCTCTCTCAATATCTTCCTGTTGACTATTCTTTCTTCATCCAAGTTGCTTCCTTCCAACTCTTGCTTGCTACCCTGACTTTCAAACATCCCTCCTTCCTCCAGTTTACTTTTCCCATGTCCTCTTTCTCTACCCCTACCTGCCGGTGTCAATCCCTCAAAATCCATATCTTCCCTATCTCCTACCTGTACTTCCGTCCGAACCATTCACATACCAGTTTATGCCGTATACTGCCTTTTCCAATATTAAAATAACGTTTCTCCAACAACTCAAAAGGAAGCTGGGGTGGGTCAATAAACAATCCATTCAAGCTAGCCGTCTGGTTTGGTCTGCCGAATCAGCAATCCGGACAGCCAAGCGTCCCCGACACTCGGTCTTGGAGGCTGTAAAGAGTAATTGTTCTATTTAAACAGTAACGGGGCAGCTCATTTGTTTGCCGTTTTTCTCCCCCCAGCAGTTTTGGGCTTGATAATCTGATCTGGAGTAAAGAGCAGACTGCAGACCTTGCTCTGTGGTGTTACACTATACCTGTCGAGACGAATACTCATTAACCACCGTCTTCTTAATTCAGCATCGTTTTGAAAGCCGTGGAAACTTAAAATTCCATTACATATTGAAGATGCCATGCACTTAGGAACACAGCAATGTTCATGATATTGTTTTGCTTTCTTTGCAGTCATAGTTCCTCAAAGCAGAAGAAAGTAAGGCCCTGTCCCCCTTCTCCCCTCTATGAAGTGTGTACTTTGTACAAGTGCACGTAGGGGTTGAAGTGCGCAGGTTACAAGCATGCAAAATTTGAGAATTGGGACAGTAGGGGCTACGTCATCAACTTGCACCTCTGCACCATGTAACTGCAACATCAAAATCTGTTTTTGCAGTCTTGCTGCTAAAAAATATTTTAAAACTGCAACAAGCCATTGTTTTGAGGAGAAGAAAGTGCAGGAAGCGAAGGAGGCTTACACACCAGACTCTTGCCGTGCCAGTGTTTGTTTGATAGGTAACTTCACTGTTATGGCCTACTGAATGCTCAGACTCACTCAAGTGGTATCTTACAATGGTAAGCCTGGAAAACCAGTAAAAAAATATATTTGTCAGCTTGCTGTTTTACGCTCAAGTTCTTATTATTCTGTGGTATTGTGGGTAATATACTTCAGCGAAGTCCGCTTAGATGCACGCTTAGCCGAAGTGTGGATTGAGGGCACAAAGGGGGCAGGGCTAAGGACCTCTCTGGAGAATTGGGACACACTACGCACTCAAACCCCTCAACTGGAACGTGCAATTCAGGGACACAAGGGTGGAAGCGCAAGTATTGAGAAAGGGTGCATTTCGCTCATGCGGATGTGACGTCAGCGTTGTACGTGCAAAGAGCCTACTGTAGCAGCTTCGCAGGCAGGAAAGAGCCGGCGGTGTTGGTTTTTCAAAATGAAGTACATTTTAAGGTTTCATTATATTTAAATTGCAAACTCTCTGATTATGGTTAGGATAAGTGCGTAAATAAAAATTAACATAACCAGATATGCCCTGCGATGGACTGGCGATCTGTCCAGGGTGTACCCTGCCTCCCGCCCATAGAATGCTGGAGATAGGCACCAGCTTCCCCACGACCCATTATGGAAGAAGCGGTATAGCAAATGACTGACTGATTGATGACTGATAACCAGACATATGTACATATATATATATATATATATATATTATATATATATATACATATATATATATATACACAACAGAATTTAGCATGATGGAGTATTGAATATTTCTGTAACAACGGCTGATCGGCGACCTAGAAATCAGGCTTGCTGACATATGCATCTAAAATTTTAATACTTATGAATAAAATATAATTTCCTACATGAACATAGATGTACCCTGAGCAAATGCTGTGAGTTTCATACTTGTATGACAACTGTTGTGCTGAAAAGAGGGCTATAGACACAACGCGAATTGACAGAAAAGTTCAGAATTTTCAACTCCAGCAAAATTCGCTTCGCTCTCTTCACCCTAATCACGCCGTTTGCGAGTCCTTTGCCTTACTTCACTCCTGAACACGCCTTTACATAGGGTTAACATGTAAATCGCTTGCTCCTATTGCGTCAATCACATATGAGGGCCTTTGATTTGTTCCAAAAAGTAGAGTGATCTAAAATTGTTGAAAACCTATTATTGTCTCTTTAAGAGAGGGGTTTGCATTTTCCAGAAAGAGCAACACACCATTAGCATATAAACAAATTGTATGGTTTCTATTAGCTGTTTTAATTCCATATATATGTTTACAAATAGCACCTGCCAGTGGTTCAATAAATATAGTCCTTATAACAGTGAGGAGGAGAGTGGACAGCCCTGGCTGGTGCCTCTCTGAAGACTAATGCTCTTTGAAATCCAGTCATTTGTCTTCACACAAATATTTGGTGAACCATAGCTGATCTATGACAAAAAAGTATATCCAAATACAAATTTATGTGAGGCAGAAGATTTAATTTCCAAATATTATATATTATATTATATATTATTATATATTATATATATTTCTCTGCATCTAATGAAACTATATTAAACCACTTTTATTTTGGATCTTGCAATAGTCTAGTATTATAGTATTAACATGGTATTATATTGATAAGTCTTCTTGTATTATTTATTGCATATCAATTTTTAATAAATCCAGTCTGGTCTGGGGTTATCTTTTCATGCCTTGTGGACAATGTCTTGAAGATGATTTTAAGACCTGCATTTAGGTAAGGCAAGTTTATTTGTATAGCACATTTCAGCAACAAGACAGTTCAAAGTGCTTTACATAATGAAAAAGTACATTGTGTGACAAACAACATGGGAAAAGCACATTGCAGTGGCCTGATAAAGGAAGATAAAGAAAAGCTGCACTACAGACTGAAATTAATTAATGCACTCGATGCTTTTTGGCCCATATTTTCTTAAAATCAAATCAAACGTTTCTTCCTGGGGAGGAGGAAACTCCTTACAACTGTTCTGACCCATTATGTGTCTGAATAATGAGGGAATATTCCTTGTAAGTGATAAAGGATACTAGTTAGATGGAAGTGTTGGATCTTTGTCAGGCTTGATGATAAGATGTATGTATTCAGTTCAATTCAGTTTATTTATATAGCGCCAATTCACAACACATGTTGTCTCAAGGCACTTCAAAAAAGTCAGGTACATACATTCCAATTAATCCTAATCATTGAACAGGGCAGTCAGATTCAGTTATTTATTCAAATTCAAATCCCTCATACTGAGCATGCATGTAGCGACAATGGAGAGGAAAAACTCACTTTTAACAGGAAGAAACCTCCAGCAGAACCAGGCTCAGTGTAAGCGGCCATCTGCCACGACCGACTGGGGGTTTGAGAGAACAGAAGAGAGACACAAAAAGAACACAGAAGCACTGATCCAGGAGTACGTGATGGAAGTATGGGAAGGAAAAGTAAATGTTAATGGTTGTAGCTCCTTTAGTCGTTTCACCTAGAAAGAAAGAACAGATAAACTCTGAGCCAGTTTTCAAGGTTAGAGTCTGAAAGAGAGCACATAGAGTTAGTCACAGTAAAAGCTCAGTCAATTGCCATGTCTAGGAGAGAGAAAGGGTTAAACATGTATGTATAATAAGTATGTTAGCACAATTCATGCTTGGAGAGAGTATTGAGAATTCCTGGTTTTCTAAGACCATTCGTTGGAGGGTGGGAGGTTAGTGGGTCAGCAGTGGCCATCAGGTCCAAATCTGTCCTTCACCATGTGTCACCATGCAAATAGTTGTTTTGTTTTTTTATTCCAGAAGGTTTTGAGTGTAATAACTGTGCTAACTTTAATGTATTTTATGCAAAGCTCTGTATCACAGAATTTAGTTTCTGTACTTTATTTACCAAATCGAGAATACATCATTTTTATATCAAGCAGAGATAAGGGAAAAAATACAGAAGATTACCTTTTAACCACTGAAAGACTGCGTTTTGCAAAAAGATGAAAAACAGGTTTGTAATTGGTTCATAATTTTTTTTAAATAACTAATGTTAAAGATGAGTTAAATAACAACAGATATCCTGGTATTGGTGTTTGGGGTGAATAATGTTGTCTTTCTGAGAAATGTGTCCAGTGTTTGTTTTTCTTCATCAAGATATCAAAGTAGAACAATTGGCTGATGGGTTGGTCCAGGTCGGGACTAGTTTATTCTTATTCATATTCATGTTATGAAATCTGTCAGTCTCCAATCACAGAAAGATGGATCAAAGATTCGGAAAACAATTATGGAAATATTTTAATAAATAATTCAGATTCTGAAATAAAAAAATAAAATAGTTATTGCAAATGCTTTTATGGGATTATTAATTGCAGAGGTCCAACATGATTTCTATTTCTGGTTGTCTTCAGTGAGACTCCTCATTGACTATAAGTCTGAGTTGTGCAGGCTGAAGAGAAATGGTTAAAGTCCCCTCTGTGAGTGCAGTGCTTGTGACCACCCTTGTTGACATAGCATCCCTCTGTCACATAAACTGCTATCAGTCAGACTGTGAATAATTCATGAGGTTTTGGTGGAATTCATCTGTATCTTTTGGAGCCTCTCCCATGGCAATGTAGGCTAAATGGTGTTCATAAAAACATGGTACTCATAATGCTGCATGGATAGGAGTGGTGACAGGTTCCACTCTGAATAAAAATGGAATCACGTACAGGAATGTCATTTTGTTTTAGTAGTGGGGCTGCTTTATTTTTTGGCGGGGGTTTGTGTGTGTGTGTGTGGGGGGGGGGGGGGGGTGGGCACACAGATAAGATGCAAAATGAATGGACTGAGTGAATTGATTCATTTAAATATTTTGATTTGTGTAGGTATTTGAGTTAAAAATGGAGTTTACTTGCTAATGCTTTCGAAATAGAACCGTAGAATGCAGACGAGCAGGCAGCATGATGTTAAGTGATAAAGGATTTAATTAACAAACAAAAACTCACTTCCAGAAGAGGCAGGAATAAAACAGAAGCAGGCTGGCTAGACAGGCATGGCATGGTCCAAAAAGCAAGACTTGAGCATGATCAAGAAACAAGACATGAGCATGATTTGGATAACGTTTCCGCGAGGAACAACTGAACAGGTGTGTATAAATGGAGTGTGAACCAGGTGAAGCAAGACAGGTTAACTAGGTGCAGGTGAACCGAATAAAGTTGATTAACAGAGAAAACAACGTGACAGGAGCAAAACATGGCTTGAACAGAACACAAATCAAAGAAAACAAACTAATAGAACTATAACTAGAAAAACATGAAACAAAAGCATAAACAGGAAAATAATAATCAGAAGCATGATTCAAAACTTGAGCAGTGAAAAACATATAAGGAAAAAACCCGAAACCAAAAACCAAACAACCCCAAATCATAACATTACAATTCAAATTTGCTTTTTAACGTTATCTAATCAATTTGCAAGAAATAACATTTCTAGATGTAAAAAATACATAGCTCAGAACAAAGACTGAAGAAATATAATCTATTAAGAATTACATATTATTTATTAATAAATTTATTTAATAGTTTAGTATCATATCTGTCGTTATGTGAATGTTCTTTTGGTCCAACTACATTTCCCCCAACACGGGACAAATATAGGCAAAGGGGAAGGTAAAAGTAGAGCCGTGGATGTTAAAATCCATCAACCCAAATTCCAATGAAGTTGGGACGTTGTGTAAAACATAAATAAAACAGAGTACAATGAGTTGCAAATCCTATTCAGCCTATATGCAACTGAATACACTACAAAGACAAGATATTGAATGTTCAGACCAATAAACTTTATTATTTTTTTGCAGATATTCACTTATTATGAATTTGATGCTTTCCTTTTAACAATAATCAATAAGCATTTAGGAACTGATGACACTAATTGTTAAAGTTTTGTAGGTGGAATTCCTTCTCATTCTTGCTTGAACAACTTCAGTTGCTTCACAGTCCGGGGTCTCTGCTGTTGTATTTTGCCTTTCATAATGTGCCACACATTTTCAATGAGAGACAGATCTGGACTGCAGGTAGGCCAGTTTAGTACCCACTCTCTTTTAGTCTGGGAGTCTGCTGTTGTAACACGTGCAAAATGTGGCTTGGCATTGCCTTGCTGAAATAAGTATGTACGTTGTGTCCCCCCTACCATCACAGAACCTGACTTTTGAACTTTGCACTGAAAAAGATTAGTCCTTTTCCTCTTTGGCCTAGAGGACACAATGTCCATGATTTCCAAAAACAATTTGAAATGTGGACTCATCAGACCATAGTGACAGGATTTGCTGAAAGGTTTGCTTATCTAAATGTTTCTCAGTTAATCCAGAAGGTTTCAGTGAACGTGAAATTCCAATGCTGACTGTTATTAAAAAATGTCCCTACATACACACGTAAGCCTAATATAGCAAATAGATACATCAGCACTGTAAGGAATTTATTATAATCAACTCTACTTTCCTTACTATGTCGTTTCTAACTCCGAAGTCCAAAATTGGAGGTTTCTCTACAACTTCAAAATCCAATGGTTGCCACAATTATAAAGAATAAAAAAAGTTGGGTTATAAAATATTTTATTTTGGTTCCTGATTGTTCGCGTTATAGTATGTATCTTGTTAAATAATAACAGAAATAGCACTGAGTAACATTAAGTTACTTCATTTTAATATCTGTCTCTAATAGGGTCCTTTGATGCTTTCCATTTGCAACTGAAAGTCAGAATTTCAGCATTTGTTGTAAGAAAAATTACAGCTACACTGCACCCCGAAGTGAGCATTCTGAGTAAAACATCTGCAAGGACAGCCTCAAAATATAAAAAAGGCTAACCCAGAGTGAAGATGAAAGAAATAAACTTTTTATTTGCATTTGGGATGTTTTCTAGCTCATTAAATAATTGGCCATTATTGTACAGCATGTGTTTGAAAGAATGTTCCTTTGGAGTCAATGCATAAAATGATGAGAAACATGTTTTCATTGGCTGGCCTATAGTTAGTGCTTACTTAGGCTGGTCGCTGAACACAAATGGGTAATTCTGCTGATTTTGTGTTGCAGTTGACACATGGTTAGGTTGGTGTGGTCTCTTTACTGAAGCGAGTTTTGACACAAATGGAGTGCAGCATTAACAATCCCATAGTGTTTTGGAGTTCTTGGATTAGATGCTGCCAAGCAGTTTAATTAAAGTAATGGTTTATGCATCTTGAATCCAATGAATGAAGTAGTGAAATGCGTCTTTGTCATAAAAAGGTGCCCCTCATAAATGACATGTAATCATGGCCCAAATTATACACTACTCCATATTAAAACCAACCAGTGTTCCTGTTAATATAAGACGATCTGTGCCATAAAAATTACTTCATACATCTCGTTGTGTCAGTGTCTGTCACTAGGTTAGCTAGTATTCCATTTACATGACTCACAATTCCCCTTGGTCTTTAAGAAGCTTTCAGACTACTAAATAATTCAGTCTTCACAAATCATAGAGCAGATTTTAGAGCAAATGCTCAAGTTTCATATTTGTTTTGTAAAAACCTGATATAGGTTATATCCAACCTCAGAGGAATATCCCTCTCATCTAATCTGCCCTTACTTCCTTATCACTATCTCCCTGTAGACATGTTTCCAATGGATCGGGATGCCTAGAGCATATTTCTCTGTGGATTTTATTCACCTATGCTACTCCAAAGTGTTTTTTTAATTCAATGCAGTGGTCTGACTGCTTATTTGACATACCATAAGAGCCCTGTCTAACTTTGAAATAATTTGTCTTGTAGAAACAGTATAATTCAGTCTCTCTATTTTATTATCAACATTTTTAGTTTTTGTTTTGGAATCACTTATGACAGAATCAGCTTTACTGCCAAGTTTGTACAGATAAACAAGGAATTTGACTCCGGTATCCTTTGCTCTCAATTAAGACTTCTTTTGTATAATAATGGAAATACAAAATATCTTTTTAAATATACTTATAGAGCAAAGCTCTAAGACTGCCATCAGCGACGCCATCTTTCCTCAGATAGTTTGTTTGTGACTATCAGGGTTTTTTTTTTTGCATTTTTGCTCCACATTTTCACTTTTTTCTTTTTTGTTATTGCATTATTTTGTATTGTTTTGCCTTAAAGGACAGGATTATTGTTTGAGCACCTCTGTGTCTGCAGACCAATCTGTTTATCTCTGTAGATATTGGTAATACCCTAATCCCCTGATGTGTTCTCTGTTCGTGTTCCTGCACAGCATTTTCTCATTATGTTTTAAATAGACATGTTTTAAAAATATATTTATGATCTGTTTTCAAATTCAGACAAGACAGAGTTGTCATCTTTGGACCATGAGAGCTTAATAAAAAAATACTTAGTCACTTACTCTGGGTGGCATTATTTGGCCTCCAGTCTTATTATAGAGACTGTGTTATCTTTGACCAGGGTGTGTCTTTAAATGAACAGGTTTCTAGGACATCCATTATTAAAATGCACTCACTGCCTAAATGAGAAATATGCTGTCCTAAAGTAATGCAGAAAAATTTGTGCACCTTCGTTTGGTTTGGTTCACTTTCACGCTGAGCTTTCAAAACTGGACCAAACTGCCCGGACAATGTCATGCACTTATAGTGAACCAGCCACTACAGTGGCGCCACTACAGAAAGCTCCCTAGTCTGACCAGCAGGCAAGTCAGCAAATTGCTCTGTGTACCTGAGATTAATGCAGCAGTATAGAAAAATAAGGCAGAAAGTAAGAGACTATGGTGTTCTACAGCAGCACACATATGGGCTGATTTGGATATAAATCCAGCCAGTTTTGTCCTTTTAAAATGCCCTGAGAACTCTTGATGTGAAGCACAATGTTCATAGCTGGGATTTATCTGGCTAATCCTGCAGCCTATTTGAGAACTGTATACTCATTCTAGCTGTACACATTTAATTTGGCTTTCTTTTTAATCTCCCTCTCTCTCTTTTTCTCTCACGCTCAAAAATCAAACCAGCAGATATCCTAATAAGTTCACCAAAACAAGAGCACACTTCCACAGCCTACATGAGACTGGAACTAGCTTGGTGATTGGGCCTGTGGGACACTTAAATGAGCGTTTTACTAAGCCAATCAATAGAGCTTTCTCCTGACAAACCTCATTAACTGCTGCTGCAACAAGAGAGCTAACACACTCTGGGCATGTTTACGCTGACACACAGACTGGGTTTAAGGAGACTGATGGCTTGTATTACTTCTGGTTACCTCATATGAGTACAAAGCATTTTGAATTATACTGCTGCTCTGCACATTGTACTTTGCAAATCAAAGTACAATGTGCAGAGTACAATTCAATTCATGTATCACTATTTATACATATTAGCAAAGTGTGCTATATATTGTGTAAAGGTGATAAAAAATACACGACATTAGAACCAGAATCAACTTTATTGGCCATGTTTGTGTGCACAAAAAAGGAATTTGACTTTGGTTCACATCGTATATCAACATCAGTTAAAACAACAACCACAATGTGTAAAAACAAATAAGGTCACGAAACAGTGTGTACAAGTATGTGCGCTTTTTTTTAAATTTTTTCTTATATAAAGATGGAAGGCATATTGTGATAGTGCAAATATGCTTATTGGTTTCCAGCAGAGTAGCTGACTACTCTGGTTGTGAGGTGTTCATTGTGTTCAACAGAGAGACAGCCTGGAAGAAGAAACTTGTCTCTGTGGTGGCTGGTTTTTGTAAATAGCGCTCTGTAGCGCCGACCTGAAGATAAAAGTCTAAACAGATTGTGTTCAGGATGTGTGGGGTCTGCAGTAATGTTAGCTGCCCTTTTCCTAAACTGTACAAGTCCTGGATCAAAGGAAGGTCAGCCCTGATGATCCTCTCTGCAGCCTGAACCTGCCCTGTTTTGTAGATGAGTTAAACGACACATTAATGGTTTAGCACGAAACAGACTGAATGATGGCAGTGTAAAAGATGACCAGCAGCTCTTGTGGAAGGTTGTACTTCTCGATTGCTGCAACGGTGGTGACAGTGGTAAAGGCCCATCCTGTAGCGAGTTGGTTCCCGGTTTGAACCCCCGCTCTGTCTGTCTCAGTCATGTGTCCTTGGGCAAAGACACTTTACCCTCCTTGCCTGCTGATTGTGGTCAGATGGGTCCGTGGCGCTGATTGTATGGCACCCTCATTTCTGTCAGTCTGCCCCAGGCAGCTGTGGCTACAATGTAGCTTACCACTGTCAGTGTATGAATGCGTAGATGACTGAATGTAGTGTTAAGCGCTTTATAGTCTCTTGGGACTTGATAAAGCACAATACAAGTACAGGCCATTTCTTGGGTTGTCGTAGGAAGTATAGTCTCTGCTGAGCTTTCTTTCAAACATGTAAAAACAAAAAAATATATAATTCTTTTTAGAACTAAACTTTATACAGTACCCCACATGCAATAATAGATATTTTGACTTTATGTGCAGTTTGTTGGTTATGGTCTGAAATTAAAATTAAGACCTATAAAAAAAGGATATAGCTACAAGTTCTAATCAAAGGAACAAAAATAATGGGCTCTATATTTATCACTCTGTGTGTAATGAAACAATATAATATGAGTTTCATTTTTTAATTGAATTACTATAATAAAAACACTTTTGAACATGTTCTAATTAATTAAGGTGGAAGTAGACATTATGGTGCTTTCACAAAAGATTAAAACCTCTCTAAGCTCTCAAATGACTTAAATATTATATGATTGCAACACACCTGAGAAAACCTCCATCAGTGTGGAGAAGGTTATGACATTGCTACTGTTAGTATGCACCAAATAGATTTTTCCCTGCCGTTTTCCACATCCTGGAGATGCTCATCTGCACCCTCACCACACTTAGCAGTGTGGTGTCAGCAGTGTCCGATCCTACTAAAAAAGTGGTATTATGTTACATGGCAAAAGATCATGACATGCTAGCACAATGCCATTGTTCAAATTCCCAACAAGTCACTGGTCATGAGTCAAAGATACACTCCCATCACTGGTCACATTAACATCCCCTCACTGACTCATCTATGCTACGGCCAGAAATGCAGTATATTACAGCACTGAAGGATTTTTAGGAGGCAGCATAGAAGGAGTTTGTTCAGTGCCAGAGGTGCAAAGGAAACTCTGCAAGGGGGTTGTTGGCACAGAGCGGTCCTAGAAAAAAAAAAGGAAGCAAAGGTAATCTTAATTATATTAACTTCAGACAGACATATCTAACTAAGCTTATCAGCCCATTTCCTCAAAAAAGCCACAGTCAGCAGTGTGATTTGGTTGACATTAAGGGAGAATTTGTTGTGCTGTCCCCTTTTCAAACCACTCCACCTCTGTTATGATTGTATATATTTGCTCTCAGTGTTGTTGGACATGTATGTCCATGGGAGCCAGGCTGTGGTATAGACAAAGTTGTCCAAAAAATAAAATATTGTTATAGACAGGGATAGATTGATGCAATTTCTATTCATTTTTTTTTGTACATTTTTGCTCATGGCTCACTTCCTGTATTAGAGCCTCCTTCACTGAATGTCTTGTAAGCTCCCAGTGTCTCAGGGTTTCAACACTGAAATTTTGATGTTTTTTTTTTTGCTTATAGTTTTGAGAAATATAATCCACATTTTGTAGAACCCATAAAAGGAGTTGGTATACAAGGAAAAAAAATCTGCTATCACAGAACGTTTAAATTTGATTTTTTTTTTTTGATGCCACCAGTTTTAACTCAAAAATGGAGTTAAAAATAAATCAACAGATGTTTTTATTATTCCATGTATTGAATATTAATACATAAAAATAAATGTTTTGCCTTCTTGCCTAAAACATTTTTGATGTTTTTGTTTTCCCAATAACTTTTATCACTTTTGTTTTATGTTAGAATGTTAATCACACCTGTCAACAGGTCAGCCATTGTAGCACGTTTTCTGTAGAGTTACTGTAAAAAAATATTTGGCATTTGCAGCTTTTAAACGCCCTATTGAACCCTGAACGTCGTTCCGACGTCGCCGCCATATTTGTGGAGTCAAGTCGGAGTGCCAAAATGCCCCTTACGTGTGCAGAATGGAATTGTTCGAACCGTTTAGGTGTCCAAACCAAATCATGAAGACCTGCAGTTTTTTTAAGCGTTTTTATAGAAATTCGGACTTTATTCTTTTAATAAAAAAAAAATCTCTTAGCCTGGCCCCAATTCTCCACCGTGGCTACGAACATAAGTGTGTGTGTGAATAAATAAGGTGAGGCATTAACGTAAATCTCTGTGCAAAAGGGGTTAATAAAATAAAGCCCCTTTATTTGTATTGGTTCACGTCGCAGCCTCGCCTCCGGCAATATGGCGGACACACGGTTACGTCTCAGCAGCGGGCCAACACAGTAAAAGAGGCGTCTACGTATTCATGTCTATGGTTTTTACCCAGTCTTTGAACGCAACGGTACCACAGCGCATGCGCTAACCTATGACATTTCAGCTCGCGTTTCAAACAAGCCGGGAAAGTTAAAAAATAAAGGTAGGTGTTGGCCTGTCTGACGGTCTGTGTAAGTACGCCTTTTTTCAATTATTTTTACGTTTACGAACATCAACATAAACATGTAAAGGAAATCTTATCATTCTATGGTAATAAATTTGCGTACTTAAGGTTCCGTTTGGAGTAGACAAAATCAATTTGTTTTCTTGTTAAACGGCAACATGCTTGCTTTGCAGTGTCAGGCTTCTTCAGCTAGGCAGCGTTTGAATGAAAATAGGGTGAGACCGGTGAGAGTCCGGTGTCCGACTAAATTCTGTTCCCCTGTTCACGCACCACCGGGGTGGCACTGACGTTACGCCATGGGGGCGCTACATGGATTTCACCCTCTCGTGTTTCCAATGTGTCCTGACCGCGTTGAAGTTAGTTGTAGGTTGGATATTGGATATTCGCGCTACGTCCTCGTTCTGTTTAAACCGATGCTGGCTGGCAGTTTGATTACAGGCAGCAGGTCTCTGCCTGCTCCCTCCTTCCACACACGGTCGTTTGCTTAGGGACCGTCAATAATTTTCCGAACCAAGCACTCTTGATAGATAAAAATGAATAACTTTTAGGTCACATGATCTAGTGACACAAAACTAATGTTAAATCATTCTACTCTACTGAATATATGAGACACATTTCCTTTTATCTGATTTTAACGCCCTTCTGTTTTGTAAGAAAAAAATGAAATTTCATGATTCTTTTTTTCTCAATAGCTTTCAAGTAACATGCCATTTACAAAATGAATGCAAAATTATTCTTCTAAATATGACAGATGAGATACAGTCTTAAAGCAGTCTAACAGATATACAGTTTAATTAACAACATATAATTTATAAAAAAAATTCTTTCTAACATTACATTGGCAAAGGCAGTTTTAGGTATTTAAAATATTTATAAATTATTATGTTGCTCATGCAGGATATTGCAAGCCTGTTAAATGTGGCTGTCCGTGTATCGGGAGTGGTGGACCCTAATTACCTCCTACGTCATTCCATAGCTGGTAAGACAGAGCATTCCCCTCACAGTTTACCAAAGTTAATATCAATGTTAATTGTGATATCGTGGCAATGTATAAAGTAGTACTCTCACACATCCGCTACACTGAGTTAAACATGACTGGGAATCAACAAATCTGCCTTATAAACTAGTAATCCATTACTTAAGATTTTTAATTAAATGTCTCTGTCAGAAGTTGTACTTATCAGTAAAATAAATAACTTGCATTCAGTGCATCTGGAAAGTATTCACAGTGCTGCACTTTTTTCACATTTAGTTATGTTACAGCCTTCTTCCAAATGATATCAAATTAATCTTTTTCCTCTAAATTCTACACATAATACCGCATTATGACAATGTGAAAGAAGTTTGTTTGAGATTGTTGCAAATTTATAAAGAATAGAACACTAAGAAATTACTTTCACATAAGTATTCACAGCCTTTGCCTGATACTTTGTTGATCCACCTTTTGGAGCAATTACAGCCTCAAGTCGTTTTGAATATGATGTCAAAAGCTAAGCACACCTATCTTCAGGCAGTTTTGGCCATTCTTCTTTGCAGAACATCTCAAGCTGCATTAGGTTGGATGGGAGTCATCTGTGTACAGCCATTTTCAGATCTCCCCAGATGTTTAATTGGATTCATGTGTGTACTTTGCCACTCCAAAACATTCACGGAGTGGTTCTGAAGTCACTTCTTTGAGATCTTGGCTGTGTGCTGGAGGTCGTTGTCCTGCTGAAAAATAAACCGTCGCCCCAGTCTGAGGTCGAGCGCTCTGGAGCAGGATTTCATCTAAGATGTCTCTGTACATTCCTCTAATAATCTTTCCCTCTATCCTGACTAGTCTGCCAGTTCATGCTGTTGAAAAACATCCCCCATAGCATAATGCTGCCACCACCATGCCTTAATTTAGGGATTGTATTGGTCTGGTGATAAACGGTGCCCGATTTCCTCCAAATATGACAAATCTTTGTCATCAGACCTTAGAATTTTGTTTCTCATGGTCTGAGAGTCCTTGAGGAGCCTTTTGGATAAATCCAGACAGGCTGCCATATGCCTTTTTATTAAGGAGTGGCTTTCATCTGGCTGCTCTACCATACAGGCCTGATTGGTGGCTTGCTGGAGAAATGGTTGTCCTTGTGGAAGGTTCTCCTTCCTGCACAGAGGAATGCTGGAGCTGTGACAGAGTGACCATGGGGTTCATAGCTTTGAGGATGTAATAATGGCTCAAACAAATCTTATGGATTGTCCAAAAAGAGGCTTGTCCATTCTAAAACATGAATATGGTTTGATATGAACCCTGGATCACTAGGGACCTGAAGGACCTGCTTAACAAGAAAAAAAGAGAGGGAGATAAGGAATTATTAAGGAGTGTATATAGAAGCAATTTAAAGTCAAGGGAAGACACAGCAAGGAGGTGTACAGGAAGAAGCTGGAGAGCAAGCTCCTGCAAAGCAATATCAGAGATATTTGGTCAGTTATGAAGAAGATCACAGGCTTTAAGCAGAAGGACAATCAGACCGATGGATGTCTGGCCAATGAACTAAACACATTTTTCAATAGATTCAGTTCAGAAACAAGCTCATAATCCTTATCTCCTCCTCACAGCCAAACAGACATCTCACCCTCCTTTGAGCCACGGCTTTTCTGTCACACTTAAAACGTTTTATCTTCCGCCTCAGCCATGGGTTTTTCAGGTTCTACATGTTTGCTTTCAACCAAAAAAGAAAAAGCTGATGCTCCTTTGGCCTCCCCCTTCCACCTGTGTGTCTCAAGAAGTCAGATGAAGAGGCAACTGGAAAGACTGAACTGGAGTAAGGCTGCAGATCATGTCAGCCCTAGAGCCCTGTTCAGAGCAGCTGTGTGAGATTCTGAAGCACCTCTTCAACCTTAGCCTCCAGTAACAAAGAAAATTCACCCATCAGTCCACAATGACTATAGACCTGTTGCCCTGACATCCCACATCACAAAGATCCTAGAAAAACTCCTGTTGGCCTACCTGAGTAAGCAAACAAACTATCAGAACCCCCTTCAGTTTGCTTATCACAGCGATTGGAGTTGCCATCATACACCTGCTTCAACAAACCCACTGTCATCTGGACAAAGCCAGCAGCACTGTGAGGATCCTGTTCTTTGATTTCTCCAGTGAATTTTATACAATTCAACCTGATTTGCTTTGTCAGAAACGTAGGTGGAGACCACAACAATTTCCTGGATCAGAGACTACCTGACAAACAGACCAGTTTGTGAGACTGAGGGGTTATGTCTCTAACCAGGTAGTCAGCAGCACAGGAGCACCCTTGGGGACTGTACATTCACCATTCCTTTTCACCTTGTACACGTGATACTTCCAGTACAAGACAGAGTCCTGTCATGTGGAAAAATACGTAGATGATTCTGCAGATGTCAGATGTATCAGAAATGGACAAAAAGCTGAGTACAGGGAGCCGGTGGACTACTTTGTGGCATGATGTAGAAACAATGATCTCATCTTGAACATGAATAAAACAAAGGAGATTATTGTAGATTTTAAGAGACACAGGAATAGGTCAAACACTATTTCCATGATTGGAGAAGAAGTGGAGGTGGTGGAGGAGTATAAATACCTCTTTGTTCACTTGGACAACAGACAGACTGAACTGGAGTCGTCTACAAGAAGAGACAGAGCAGACTGTACCTCTTGAGGAAGCTTAGTTCTTTCTGTGTTTTCAGCAAGATGCTGCATATCAGGCCACATGACCCAGTGTTACAAAATTAATGTAAGGTTATTCTACTAGATTATAAGACACTTCTTGGTATTTGATTTTAATGCATTTTCAATTTTTTAGAATTTTTGTAATGAGATTTCATGATTTATTTTTGATAGCTTTCAGGTCACATGACCCATTGGTTAAAAAAAAAAAAGTCAAATCATTCTACTAGACTGAATGGATGATACACACTTCCTTTTATCTGATTTTAATGCATTTTCTATTTAAAAAAATAAAATTTCATGACTGGCTCTGTTCTGGGGACTCCTCTAGAACCTCTGGAGATCATTGTGCAAAGAAGGATTCTTCATAAAATGAAGAACTTTATGGAGAACCCTGACCATCCTCTTCATCAGATTGCCGTACAACAACAGAGTGTCTTCAGTCAGAGGCATCTTCAGATCTGCTGTAAGACAGAATGCTACAGGGGAGCCTTTCTGCCCACTGTCATTCGAATCTACAACGGTATTAACAGATCCAATGTGATGACTGTAATGGATGGCTCCATGCCCAGTGCCTCAACACAAACGGCATAGAATATAATAATGCAAAGAAAGGCAGATGTAAATTTCACAAATTAACAGATTTGTGAACAAATTAAAGATCACTTAATTAACAGCTGTTTTCATCTTCATCCACTTTAATTTGGATTTCGACCTACAACACGATGATCAAAGTGACAAACTGGTTGAATCAATGTTGTTTACAACTCAGTGTGTCTAAAGTATAGGCATTTTTTTTCACTAAATCACATAAAGTAACGAAAGATGCAGATATAGTGTCAGGAGAAAAAATAAATATCATCCAATAATATAAATACCTGGGCATTCATTTGTACTCCAAACTAGCTTTTAGGTCACATGTAAAGCAAACTTGCAAAAAGTCTAATTTAATTTAGCCAAATTCTGATTTATTAGAAACTCAGTCTGTTCAGGCCACTAAAACCTTAATGCACTCAATAATTTTCTCCCATTTCACTTATTGCTTAACAAGTTAGTCCCAGACTAACTCTACCACTATGAAACCATTAGTCTTTATACAGACACTCAAAGTATTCGATAGGAAATCAAAGGAATTTCAGTACTGTTACATTTTATCAGAATACTATCTTCTAAATTGGGATAATCTCATCAAGTTCACAAATGCCTGTCAGATATACAAAATCCTACATGAGATGGCTCCCCCACCTCTTAGTGATTTTTGTCAGTCGCAGAACATCCACACACAGAACCACCTGAGGAGTGTCCAGAGGTGACTGTATTATCCCACTAAGAAAAAGTATACTGCTCAAAAAAATAAAGGGAACACTCAAATAACATATCCTAGATCTGAATGAATGAAATAGTCTCATTGAATACTTTGTTCTGTACAAAGTTGAATGTGCTGACAACAAAATCACACAAAAATCATCAATGGAAATCAAATTTATTAACCAATGGAGGCCTGGATCTGGAGTCACACACAGGCTGATCCAACTTTGATGTAATTTCCTTAAAACAAGTCAAAATGAGGCTCAGTATTGTGTGTGGCCTCCACGTGCCTGTATGACCTCCCTACAATGCCTGAGCATGCTCCTGATGAGACGGCGGATGGTCTCCTGAGGGATCTCCTCCCAGACCTGGACTAAAGCATCTGCAAACTCCTGGACAGTCTGTGGTGCAACGTGACGTTGGTGGATGGAGTAAGACATGATGTCCCAGATGTGCTCAATCGGATTCAGCTCTGGGGAACGGGCGGGCCAGTCCATAGCTTCAATGTCTTCATCTTGCAGGAACTGCTGACAAACTCCAGCCACATGAGGTCTAGCATTGTCCTGCATTAGAAGGAACCTAGGGCCAACCACACCAGCATGTGGTCTTACAAGGGGTCTGAGAATCTCATCTCGGTACCTAATGGCAGTCAGGCTACCTCTGGCGAGCACATGGAGTGCTGTGCGGCCCTCCAAAGAAATGCCACCCCACACCCACTGCCAAACCGGTCATGCTGAAGGATGTTGCAGGCAGCATATCGCTCTCCACGGTGTCTCCAGACTCTCTGTCACGTCTGTCACATGTGCTCAGTGTGAACCTGCTTTCATAGAGCACAGGACGCCAGTGGAGAATTTGACAATCCTGGTGTTCTCTGGCAAATCCCAAGCATCCTGCACGGTGTTGGGCTGTGAGCACAACCCCCATTTGTGGACGTCGGGCCCTCATACCATCCTCATGGAGTCGGTTTCTAACCGTTTGTGCAGACACATTCACATTTGTGGCCTGCTGGAGGTCATTTTGCAGGGCTCTGGCAGTGCTCCTCCTGTCCCTTCTTGCACAAAGGCGGAGGTAGCGGTCCTGCTGCTGGGTTGTTGCCCTCCTACGGCCTCCTCCACGTCTCCTGGTGTACTGGCCTGTCTCCTGGTAGCACCTCCAGGCTCTGGCCACTACGCTGACAGACACAGCAAACCTTCTTGCCACAGCTCGCATTGATGTGCCATCCTGGATGAGCTGCACTACCTGAGCCACTTGTGTGGGTTGTAGAGTCCGTCTCATGCTACCACGAGTGTGAAAGCTCCACCAACATTCAAAAGTAACCAAAACATCAGCCAGAAAGCATAGGTACTGAGAAGTGCTCTGTGGTCCCCACCTGCAGAACCACTCCTTTATTGAGTGTGTCTTGATAATCGCCAAAGATTTCCCCCTGTTGTCTATTCCATTTGCACAACAGCATGTGAAATTGATTGTCAAATTGATTCTCAATCAGTGTTGCTTCCTAAGTGGACAGTTTGATTTCACAGAAGTTTGATTTACTTGGAGTTATATTGTGTTGTTTAAGTGTTCCCTTTTCTTTTTTTGAGCAGAGTATTTTTAGTCAGTCAGCTTTTCTGTTAGAGCTTCTCAGGAATGGAACATCATTCCAACCACAATTAGAGACATCAACACATATAGCCTATTTTATAAATGTCTAAAATGCTGACTAAGAACCAGACCTGTAAATACTGAACTCCTGCTGCCGCCATCATGTCTTTCAGTTATGTCCGACTCTTTTATGGCCTTTTCTGTAATTGTAATTACTGCATGTTTTATAATCCTGTTGGTTACAATATTGTTGTTTTTTCTGCTATTATGCTTTCAGTAAACCATTTGCTACTGATTCTTGTGTTTACAAAATAACCATGCTGCTTTTTACGATACCTTTTATATGTTTTTATTGTTGTTTAATTTTTTTTTTTTTTATAAACTGACATGCTTCTTCTAGGGTGCCACTGTATAACTGGGCAACAGGACTACAGATGAAAACTAGCCATTGGTTAATTCTGGCATTTTACAGGTGTACTGTTTTGAATATGCACTGTCCTAGTGAATGAATAAATAAAATAAATGTCCATCGTGCAAGTAAAGTGAAAAGTGTGAGCTGTGTCCAATAACAGAAATTATTATAAATTATATGTTGGAAATAAAACTATATCTGTTAGATTGCTTTTAGACTGTATCTCACCTGTCATATTTAGTGAATAATTTTGCATTTTTGTGGAAGATATGTTACCTGAAAGCTATTGAAAAAAAAATCATTAATTTTGACTTCAAAACTTCAGAAAAAATAGAGTGCATTAAAATCACATAAAAATGACGATCTGTTCTGTCTTGTAGAATGATTTTACATCAATTTTGTGTCACTGGGTCAAAAAAAGCTATTAATTTTTGTTTCTCAAGAGTGTTTGGTTCGGAAATTTATTGACGGCCCCTAAGCGAAGCAGTGTGTGGAAGGAGGGAGCAGGCAGAGTCCTGCTGCCCGTAATCAGAATGCCAGAAATGGTTCAAACAGAACAAGGACGCCGCTGAATCTTCGGAGCTCGAATATTCTATATCCAATCCAAAACTAACTTCAACATGGTGCGTCCTGTGAGGTTACGGTTAGTGGATAGCAGACTGGTGAGGAAAATACACTAGGGGAACAGAACAGAACAGAATTTCGGTGTGAGAGCCTGCTGTTTCCAAACATAGTAGACTGTATAGATTGCCTGTCGAAAATGCCACAAAAACTAGCAAAATATCATTTCTTCATACCGTCGTTCTGCTATTATTGACCTTATGAGTTTGGAGGTTGCTGTAAGTAAAAATAATTTATTTTGAAAATTCACTTCTCAAAGTAAAAGTCAGAGATTTAACACGGAAAATACATTTCAAGATGATTACAGCTAATGGAAACCTAAAATTTTGTTTTACAGAAAAATTAATATTACATTTGACTATTAAAAATTAATTTCTCCTACAAAAATGTGAGGTAAGTGAAAGTATAGCTGTGTACAGTAGGCTATGTGCATCTAGTACTTTGAATGCTTCAGTTGAGGCTCCTTTTGTATTCATTACTGCAGTGTTTCTCAACCCTCGTCCTCAGGGTCCAATGTCCTTTATGTTTTATGGAATTCTAGAATTGCGCCGCTCAAGGTGGCAGCAGGTTGGAGTAGCTCTGTTACTTTTGATTCTGATTGATTCTTTTTTTGGGAACTCTTCCTCTTGTGGTGAATACAGTTGTTGTTTTTTTTTTTTTTTTAGACAACTGCCCTCTCTGGTGTCGGATGCTGTGCAGCTTGGATGATTTTTCCTAATACTTTTCTACTTTTGGACATTTGTTATGATGCATTGCCATGGCAACAGGGTTGTTTCTTACAACCGGGAGCATCTGATTAATATCTCAAAAGCTCAAATAATACTTCAACTACAACCCCAAATCCCTGATGAGTTGAAAAGGAGATGCCATTGATACAGAGCAGCAGCTAAGAGAAAAGAGAGAAGGAGAAGGTTCAAACCATCTCCTCTGTCGATTATGATGGGCAATGTGAGATCGTTGGGAAACAAGTTGAATGAGCTTCATGCCCTACAAAGGACCCAGCCAGAGTACCGGGAATGCAGTATTATGTGTTTTACTGAGACATGGCTGCAGGATCATATCCCCGACTCCAGCGTCTCTCTACCTGGGTTTCTAAACATACGAGCAGACAGAGATTTAAAGAGGAGCAGCAAATGTAAAGGAGGTGGACTGGCTGTACTTGTGAACAACAGTTGGTGTAATCCAGGACATGTTCCTGTGAAGTGTCATCTCTGCAGTCCAGATATTGAACTGTTAGCAGTAAGTTTTCGTCCATATTATTTACCCAAAGAGTTCACCAGTGTTATTTTGGCAACGGTATACATTCCACCTTCCACTGTTGCTGACACTGCATGTGATGCCATAAGCTCAGTTGTTGCTAAGCTACAGACACAACAGCCCAATGCGTTTGTGCAGTGTCTGGTGATTTTAACCATGCTTCACTCTCTGCTACACTTCCAGCACTTCAACAGTTTGTCCGTTGCTCTACCAGAGAAAACAAAACGTTAGATTTGTTTTATGCAAATGTCAAGGACTCATGCATCTCTACAGCAAGACCACTACTAGGCAAATCAGATCACAATCTTGTTTTCCTCTGCTCAAAATATAAGCCCCTTGTTCAGAGACAACCTGTAATAAAGAGGACTGTGAGAAAATGGTCACAGGAAGCTGAAGAAGCCCTGCGATGTTGCTTTGAGGCTACAGTCTGGGACGCACTGTGCCAGCCACATGGAGAGGACATCAATGCAATGACTGTGTGTAACCGACTATATAAACTTTTGTGTGGATAACACCATCCCCACCAGAACAATGAGATGCTTCCCCAATAACAAACCCTGGATCACCAGTGACCTGAAGTATCTGCTTAACAAGAAAAAAGAGCCTTCAGAGAGGGAGACAGAATTATTGAGGAGTATACAGAAGCAGCTTAAAGTCAAGATAAGATACAGCAAGGATGTGTACAAGAGGAAACTGGAGAGCAAGCTCCAGCAAAACAATATCAGAGATGTGTGGTCAGAGATGAAGAATATGACTTAAGCTTCAAGCAGAAGGAAGATCAGACCGATGGAGGTCTGGACAGAGCGAATGAACTGAACACATTCTTCAAAAGGTTCAGTTCAGAAACACGCTCAGCATCCTCCTCTCCTGCTCACAGCCAAACAGACATTCAATTCAGTTTATTTATTTAGCGCCAAACACATGTTGTCTCAAGGCACTTCACAAAAGTCAGGTACATACAGGGGTTGGACAATGAAACTGAAACACCTGGTTTTAGACCACAATAATTTATTAGTATGGTGTAGGGCCTCCTTTTGCAGCCAATACAGCGTGAATTCGTCTTGGGAATGACATATACAACTCCTGCACAGTGGTCAGAGGGATTTTAAGCCATTCTTCTTGCAGGATAGTGCCCAGGTCACTACGTGATACTGGTGGAGGAAAACGTTTCCTGACAAACTCCTCCAAAACACGCCAAAATGGCTCAATAATATTTAGATCTGGTGACTGTGCAGGCCATGGGAGATGTTCAACTTCACTTTCATGTTCATCAAACCAATCTTTAACCAGTCTTGCTGTGTGTATTGGTGTCATTGTCATTGATACACGGCACCGCCTTCAGGATACAATGTTTGAACCATTGGATGCACATGGTTCTCAGGAATGGTTAGTCCTTGGCAGTGACGAGCCCATCTAGCACAAGTATTGGGCCAAGGGAATGCCATGATATGGCAGCCCACACCATCACTGATCCACCCCAGTGCTTCACTCTGGGCATGCAACAGTCTGGGTGGTACGCTTCTTTGGGGCTTCTCCACACCGTAACTCTCCCGGATGTGGGGAAAACAGTAAAGGTGGACTCATCAGAGAACAATACATGTTTCACATTGTCCAAAGCCCAAGATTTGCGCTCCTTGCACCATTGAAAGCGACGTTTGGCATTGGCATGAGTGACCAAAGGTTTGGCTATAGCAGCCCAGCCGTGTATATTGACCCTGTGGAGCTCCCGACAGACAGTTCTGGTGGAAACAGGAGAATTGAGGTGCACATTTAATTCTGCCGTGATTTGGGCAGCTGTGGTTTTGTGTTTTTTGGATACAATGCGGGTTAGCACCAGAACATCCCTTTTAGACAGCTTCCTCTTGCGTCCACAGTTAATCCTGTTGGATCTGGTTCGTCCTTCTTGGTGGTATGCTGACATTACCCTGGATACCGTGGCTCTTGATACATCACAAAGACTTGCTGTCTTGGTCACAGATGCGCCAGCAAGACGTGCACCAACAATTTGTCCTCTTTTGAACTCTAGTATGTCACCCATAATGTTGTGTGAATTTCAGTATTTTGAGCAAAACTGTGCTCTTACCCTGCAAATTGGACCTTCACACTCTGCTCTTACTGGTGCAATGTGCAATCAATGAAGACTGGCTACCAGGCTGGTCCAATTTAGCCATGAAACCTCCCACACTAAAATGACAGGTGTTTCAGTTTCATTGTCCAACCCCTGTACATTCCAACTAATCCTAACCATTGAACAGTGCAGTCAGATTATCAGATTCAGTTATTTATTCAAATTGGATAAAAAGTTTTTCTATCTAAAGAAACCCAGCAGATTGCATCCAGTCAGTGACTTGCAGCATTCACTCCTCCTGGATGAGCACGTAGAGACAGTGGACAGTCACTGGCGCTGACTTTGCAGCAATCCCTCATACTGAGCATGCATGCAGCGACAGTGGAGAGGAAAAACTGCCTTTAACTGGAAGAAACCTCCAGCAGAACCAGGCTCAGTGTGAGCGGCCATCTGCCACGACCGACTGGGTCTTTGAGAGAACAGAGCAGAGACACAAAGAGAACAAAGAAGCACTGATCCAGGAGTCCTTTCTATGGGAAGGAAAAGTAAATGTTAATGGATGTAGCTCCTTTAGTCGTTTCACCTAGAAAGAAAGAACAGATAAACTCTGAGCCAGTTTTCAAGGTTAGAGTCTGAAAGAGAGCACATAGTTAGTCACAGTAAAAGCTCAGTCAATTGCCATGAGTACACGAAGGTGGTGGACCGCTTTGTGACATGGTGTGGAAACAATCATCTCATCTTGAACGTGACTAAAACAAAGGAGATTATTGTAGATTTTAAGAGAAACAGGAATAAGTCAAAAACTATTTCCATCATGGGAGGAGAGGTGGTGGAGGAGTATAAAGGAGTATAAATACCTCGGTGTTCACCTGGACAACAGACTGGAGTGGAGATGCAACTGTGAAGCTATCTACAAGAAGGGACAGAGCAGACTGTACTTCTTGAGGAAGCTTAGGTCCTTTGGTGTTTGCAGCAAGATGCTTCATATCTTCTATAGGTCTGTTGTGGAGAGTGTGAGCATCCTCTTCATGAGACTGTTGTACAACAGAGTGTCTTCAGTCAGAGGCTTCTTCAGATCTGCTGTAAGACAGAGCGCTACAGGAGATCCTTCCTGCCCACAGCCATCAGCATCTACAACAGCTCTTTGAAGAAACCTATATAACGAGCTACAACAACATTTAATTTCCCTTTGGGATTAATAAAGTACTTTTTAATTTGAATTGAGTTGAATTATATGCGTCTCTGCTCTAGCACACCTGATTCCAATGATTGCATCAACTCCATCATGGCCTCAAGTGCTACAGAAGTCTGTTAATCCCCCTTCATTGAGGAAGTCAGGTGTGTGACAGAAGGGAAGCCCCTAAAACATGAAGAACAGTGGGCCTTGAGGACCAGGGTTGAGAACAAATGTTTCTGTGTAATGAACTTCCAGATGTCAAATGGCTTAAAGAACTATAAACACAGAGGGCTGACAAAAAGATTGTTGTTTTAAGGTGTTTTACTGGTTTTAGCAAACACACTACTAGAGGAGTGACCGAGGAAATGCTCCTAATGCAAGATGTGTTTTATCCAACATATGAGTCCAATGATCCATAAGCCATAATGGACAATAACTTGGGTGCAAAGGCTAAATGAGCAGTGACAAGGACAATCATCATTTTTACTGCACATGCTGCTTGCACCTCCATTAGAAGACATGCTAGCACAACAGTTATACAGACAACATACAAATCCACATTAAACACTACAAAGAGGATGAAGGGCTACATTTTAAACTGAATCAGGTGCTGCATTCACTACAAACCACTTAGCTCTATAGGATGTAATTAATAGCTAATGGTGGAGCCAACTGGTTTGACTTGACCCATCCTCTGTCTACTTGTTGGTACTAAATAAAATCTGTCCATTTTCCGGACACCGAATAGAGTTCTCAATATTTGGCTCAGGGGCTTTTCTGCAACCATACAAAATACCAGTAAAGACCACTGCAGAATAAATGTGAATTATAAACCCAAACAGTAGTACTTTAAGCAAATTAGCCATGGTTAGCAATACTTTGTTCTGTCAAATAACACCTACTATAGCGTCTCTGAGCCACGGGCTTGAAATGACGTGCAGTTGTTCAAGCCCCACCCACTCCACAGGTTTTAACTAACTCAAAACTTTTATGAAGATAAACTCTATTTCTTTAACTTCTATAAACACCCATGTCTCGGATTTAGCTTTTGAGTTTATGACATTTGTTATCTGGGAAGCAGTGATTGCTTATTGGCCGATTAAATATGACCCTATGTATCTTGTAGTGTAAAGTGCTTAAAGTGGTGAAGAACTGCTAAAGATGTTCAGTTATCATTTACGAAAAGAAAATGTCTGTTATGTCTATATTTCTGGCTTTTTTCTGGTATTTGTTCATGTACTTACTTGGTCTTGATCTAAAACCTGACTTTCAATGTGAATAATTTGACCATGTCAGTGTTGTAGGACAATGGGTGACTTGGAAGAAATCATCCAACACTTTCAGAATAAACTCTCATCCTTACAACGTATGCTGGATCTATCGGCTACTGGTATGATGGTGTGATTTGGTTGGCATATATGACAAACTGACCCACCATGTAAAACTATGTTCTAAACAATGACTGGACTTTCTTCTCCACATTTAGACTTACCAAAGCAGAAGATAAAGAAACTGGGACAAGAAATATTGGAGCTTGATAGGATTCTGGAGGAGTTTGAAAAATGTGTTGATCATCAGAAAGAGCATCTAAAGCAGCTGAAGGTAAAGTTTCTGCTACAGCTGTTGGTGTAAGAGCAGTGCTGGTTTTCCAGAATTTACATGGAAGTTAGCCATTTTCGAGCCTGTTTTTAATACTTTGTTGTAATTAGGAAGATTTTTTTTATGGCTTTCAGGAACTTGAGAAGTTATTTCAAAATGATCTGGAGACTGTTCAGCACATGAAGGACAACATTGCTGCACACATTCCTAGGAAGAAAAGTCCAGTCAAGTAAGAAAAGAATGTTCCTTATTTGTTTATACAAAGATCTGTAAATATATTTATTTATCATTATATGCGGTATTATTATTGTTATTATTATTAACATATTGTTAATATTAATAACATATTGTTATTATTATGCAAAAGTTGTTGGCAGGTCTGAAAAAATGCTGTAAACAAAGAATGCTTTCACAAATATAAATGATTGTTTATTTTTATCAATTTACAAAATGCTATGTGAGCGAACCCAACATACAGCCAATGTCATTAAGAACTATCTTCAGCGTAAAGAAGTAACACTCATCGAGTGTGTCTGGGATTACACGAAGAGACAGAACGATGTAAGAAAGCCTACATCCACAGAAGATCTGTGGTTAGTTCTCTTAAGATGTTTGGAGCAACCTATTAGCTGAGTTCCTTCAAAAACTGTGTGCAAGTGAACCTAAAAGAATTGATGCTGGTTTGAAGGCAAAGGGTGGTCACACCAAATATAGATTTGATTTCTATTTCTATTTTGTTCATTCACTGCATTTTATTGATTGACGAATATAAATGAAAATTTTAAAAGCATTCGTTTGCAGCATTTTTTACACCGGCCTAAAATATTTGCAATGTACTGTATATCTGTATATTGAATTATTTTTTTTTTCTGACAATAATAAAAACATCTTCTGTTGTATTTTCAATCTAAAAAAACTAAAATATTTTAGAAACCTTCAGATTTTTCTAAATTACTTTAGTGATCTGACATCAGAGACTAGTAATAAAAATGGATTCTGCTCAGTCATACTGTACAGATTGGGATTGCATCATTTTCACTTCTGTCAAGAGAAACACTTTATTTTATCCAACTCAAAAATGACCAGAATATACTGTTTTTGATTACATATTTGTGCAGTTGTAGAGTTGAAATGGTAGAGTTGCTGTCTATTGCGCCTTTTCCACTTGCTCCACTGACCCCAGCTCTGTTCCACTCGGCCCGCACAGCGAGTGTTTCCATTACCATTTTTTTCCGTACCAGGACCTACTTTTGTGGTCCGTGCTCCTGAGCAGATACGGCTGGGACTGATAGGGACTACATGGGACAGGAACAGACTGCTGTTCACTGATTTGCCATGGGACAAAGAGAAATGAGAAAGATATGAGGAGGTGAAGGGAAGAAGGTAATAAAACTCAACAGGTCAAACCGAAATATAATTTTACTATTTACAAATTCTAAACCATGGCTGAAGGCTGAAAGAAGAGAAAAAGGACACCATGTCAGCTTTCTGAATTACACACAGGCGGGGCACTATTTGATAAATTAGCAGTTCAGATGCACATACATTTCCCCCAAGACAAACAAAATAATACCACAATGAAACAGGTTTGGTTTGGAAATGTATTGATGGTCCTTAAGAGAACCAGCGTCTGCAGGAGGAGGGAGCAGGCAGAGAGCAGCTGTCCATAATAAGACTGCCTGCATGGAATCAAACAGGAGGAAGACCCCTCTGAATCCCAAGCAGGAATATCCAATATCCAATCTAAAACTAATTCAATGCAACCAAAAGTCTGCAGGTTTGTGCTTTAAAGTCCTTGTCCTCGTTATTGCCATGGCTGAGACAAAAACTTCCTCATACAGCCCAAAACTGTAACATCTCCGCTTCTCCTGCCACTCACCCTTACATCAGAACCCCTGAGCCTTAATTTATAAGTCCTGGCTGGGCTGTGGTCCAGATAATCATCCCAGTGTATGATTTTATACATGAAAAACATATATAAGACATTCTTGCATAGACAATAATACAAACATTATTAGTATTTAGTTTATTTATGTTTTAATTTTCTATTTATTTATTTTTGTTGTTTCACACAGATTACTTTAATGAGACAATGTCACACAGTAACGTTAATACCAGCACAGGGCACTATACTGATGGGTGGAGGCGGGCTTAAAGCCAGAACTCCAGCAGTCAGTGGATCAGTGGAAACAATTATGGTATAAAACTTTCCTTTTTGATAAAGCTTATAGTTAGAGTGCTTTAGTTTATCAGGGAGCCTTCCTCCCTCCCTGTTGGATGGAGTAAGGGGGAGGTGCAAACACACCCTCCATTTCTGCTACCTGTATGACCCCTTCTCTTTTCCAATGGTTATAATCAGTCTGACAGAGAGAGGTATCCCAATCCTTGTGGTTTTTAGTATAACAATGACCATCAGTGGCACCCTTTGTGGGGTTCCTTGAAACGACATTGTTGAAAATAATTGCCGTCTAACCAAATAATTTGAACTGAAACTATCTGTGTAGTTATGCTGCTATAGGCTTAGGCTGCTGGAGGACATAATAACCACTTTCACCCTCTTCGCTACATTCTCACACTACTCTCCAATTTTGCATTATTTGCTGTTATTTCAGCTTTTAACTTGGTTCTCTCTTTTCTCTTCCTAGAAGCTACACCTGGCCTGGCTCTGTGTCTACCTGTGACACCTTTCTGGAGATTGGCATCGTCCGAGCTTCTGCTGGCAACAACTTAATGCTCATCCTCTACCGATGATCCACATGGCCCTGTCTTTTAGTGTTTAACCCTTTCTCTCTCCTAGACATGGAAATTGACTGAGCTTTTACTGTAACTACTTACATTTGCTCTTTTTCAGACTCTAACCTTGAAAACTGGCTCAGAGTTGATCTGTTCTTTCTTTCTAGATGAAACGACTACATTAACATTTACTTTTCCTTCCCATACTTCCATCACGTACTCCTTGATCAGTGCTTCTGTGTTCTTTTTATGTCTCTGCTCTGTTCTCTCAAACCCCCAGTCGGTCGTGGCAGATGGCCGCTCACACTGAGCCTGGTTCTGCTGGAGGTTTCTTCCTGTTAAAAGGGAGTTTTTCCTCTCCACTGTCGCTACATGCATGCTCAGTATGAGGGATTGCTGCAAAGTCAACGCGAGTGACTGTCCACTGTCTCTACATGCTCATCCGAGAGGAGGGAATGCTGCAAGTCACTGACTGGATGCAATCTGCTGGGTTTCCTTAGACAGAAAAACTTTTTATTCAATTTGAATAAAATAACTAACTCTGACTGCACTGTTCAATGATTAGGATTAATTGGAATGTATGTACCTGACTTTTGTGAAGTGCCTTGAGACAACATGTGTTGTGAATTGGCGCTATATAATTAAAACTGAATTGAATTGAATTGAACAACAGGTATTGTGCAGAGAAGAGAGACTGGGTGGATCAGAGCCGTGAAACCTATCTAGAGCCAGTGAAAAAGGGGCATTAGATGCTGTAATTCCCGTTTCAGAAATGTTGTCATTTTGTATTCTAGTTTTTAGCAGAATAAAATTAACAGAAAATGTAGGTTTTCCAAGCAAGTAGTATCTAAAAGATCTGTTGTGGTTAGAAGCTTGCAGCTTTGAATGGCTGAGAATTAAGTTTTTTGATTTGCAGGGAAGACAGACCAGCAGTAACCCAGAATACAGCAGCAGATGTTCAGCCAGCCCAGGCAGAAAATGTTAAAAAGACCAGCAAGAGCTTTGTCAAAGAGATGGAGTGTATCACTTTACAAGAATATGAGAGCATCCCTCAGTAAGTCTTCTTTTAAATGCTAGTTCTCTATAACAGACCATGTAATTATATAATGATGGTATAGTATTAAAGTATTTAAACAAAATGGACCTGAAAAAATAACATGGGAACTTCTGGTTATACATGAATAAAAAGATTATACTTTATTAATCTCAAAGGGATTAAAATAAGACTGTGCTCCATTATGTGTACAGTGCTCCCATAGGGTGGCAGCATAGAAAATGTAGCTTATTTTGATTTTGACACACACACACACACACACACACACACACACTCATACATACATGTATATGTAGCACTTGTGCTGTATTCTACTACACCCTGCAGTGTGTGTGTATGTATGAGTGTATGTGTGTGTATGTATATGTGTACATATATATAGATATATATAGATATAGATATATATATAGATATATATAGATATCTAGATATAGATATCTATATAGATATATAGATATAGATATATAGATATATATAGATATCTATCTATATATATCTATATCTATATATATATATATCTATATATATCTATATCTATATATATATATATATCTATATATATCTATAGATATATATCTATATATATCTATAGATATATATCTATATATATCTATAGATATATATCTATTATATCTATAGATATATATATATATATAGATAGATATATATCTTATATATATTAGATAGAATCTTTTTATATAATTAAAANATATAGATAATTATAGACAGATATATATCTATCTATATATATTTTTTAATATAAGGTAGATAGTGTGCTGTTGGAAAAGCTTTCATTGATTTTTTAAGCAACAATCACTTCCCATGTATGATTAGCCAGAGTCTCAGAAGACAAATACAGCCAAACACTCAACAAAAATCCTGATAATTATCATAATTATTTTTCCATGTTTAAAATCCTCCAAAATGTTTCTTTTTTTAATTGCTCTGCCTTATTTCTACACCAAAGAATCACATGAGCAACAAGCAAACTGAGTGTTATAATAAGCAAGGATCTTAATACGGAAGAATGTTCAAAGCGTTCAGAAAGAAGAAGAAAGAAAAGGCAAATGGCTCTACTTTAGCTTTAGTTTTCACCGTTTCTTCGTTTGATGTAGCTTAAAGATGCAAAGCATAATGCCTGTCTTTGGACCACTGAGGTAATTGTTGGTGTTTGTGTGTAAAAAATGTTAAAATGTTTCCCCAAACAACTTAAAAAGAGAAACTAGTGTCCCTCTGAGCTTTCAGAGGCTCGGTCTTGGTTCGAGGTATATGATGCTGGGGCCGACCGCTGGCGCCTGTGAAAAATCTTACGAAGCATTCTGACAAATCATGGTGAATTTCATTCACTCTGCTGTGCTGCGTCTTACAGTGTAACCCCCCTCCCCCCACCCACATCACCATTTACTGTAGTCTCTCCTTTTCATTCTGTATCAATATATCCCTAAAAAGCACCATGCGTCACCCTGGTTTGTTCCTGAATAATCCCAGGTTCCATTCACCCTCAACTCATTTAGTTCAGGAGTCACTTTTTCATTACTTAGCTAAACAACTTTGAATGAAGCAATAGTGTTACAGTTTAGGAGTGGTTACTTTGTCACTTCATATTGCAGTTTTGGTCATTTCCTCCCTGAATTGTTTCGGTACAAACAGAGCTTTCCTCCATACCAAGAGTGGGCCACAGGAAATATTAAATGAACAGGTAGAGGGAACTGACAATATTCCGCGGTGGCTTGTAAGCACCAACTTTCCTTACTGACTCTTTTAAGTGATGTTTTCGGAAAAACCGGATCTGTTTCATGATGGTATTTTTTTTTAAAGAATTTTTTCGGCACTAGAGGGAATTTTTTTTGATAGTAGGCAGACAGGAAGGAGGGGGAGACATTCGGTAAAGGTCGCCGGGTCTGGGACTCGAACCCGGGACGGCCGCTTCGAGGACTATAGCCTCTATATGTGGTCGCGCACTAACCCCTACACCACCAGTGCCGCACCTGTCATGAGGGTCCTTTGAGTTATTTTATTTGTACTGCTGTGAGGAATCTTGGTATGGTTTTGAACTTGTAAAAACAGGTCAGTGCAGTCTAGTTTTTATTATATGAGCTTCAAATCAAACCCTATTTGCCTTCTAGTGGCCTTGAAAGGGTGATACATGCTTTTATTAACTCTAGACTAGACTACTGCAACTCTCTTTATGCAGGGTTGGACAACTCCCTTCTACATCGGAGACAGAGCCTTGTCTGTTGTTGCTCCCAAATTCTGGAATAATCTTTCTCTAGCTGTATGGATGGCTAACACCTTAAACAATTATATGTCCCTTTTAAAAACCCATGTTTTTAACTTGGCTTTTAATTCCAGTTGAGAAGAAATAACAGGCTGTTTTTTAATTATTAGTCTTTTATATTTTCTTACTTACTGTTTCTATTGTATTTAGCTGTTATTTTCTTCTTGGTTATCAGTGGTATTGTTGGTGTTTATGTCTTTTGGTCATTTTTATGTTTTCATTTTATTTTTGGATCTGCACAGGCTTCGGTCACTTGTAAAGTGCTCTATAATTAAAGGTTGATTGACTGATTTTAAAAACCTTGAATAAAAGTTGTTGAAGGTGAATGGAACTCAGTCTCTCTGGAGTTTATGAAACAGGGTTTCTGCACTATTCTAAATGTTTTAATCCAATGCTTTTAGAAGCACTGTCCATAAGTGTGTTGGATTTACCACCTTGCTCTAAGCAACACATCACAACACAGGAAAATAAAGTCAGGCTACAACTTTTAATACAGCTTTCTGGAACTGAACATCTTTTACTTCCAAACCCTGAAACCCTGACTGAAGGTGGAGTTAAGCTAATACAATAAGACAGGTAAGCCTGTAAGCGCTATCACCACCAAATAAATAAAATAAAAAAAACAATTACAAGTGTTAAGTGTTGGTTTGAGGAATGAGCTAACTAACCCCGTCCTCTTCTCCCCTGAATTTCCCTTTCTCTCTTTTCCTCCTATATTTAGGTGGAGGAAGCTCCATGGCTGGGCATGCTAGGCATGCTGCCAACCATAGCGGCTGTGCCAGCCATACCTGAGGTTCCTCCCATACCAGGAGGACTGTGCTTGGTAGGTGAGGTCATGTCGGCTCCCCGCCCCTGACTTGGCCCTAGGGTCTGGGGGGTGTGGTGGGCATGCTGCAAGGCATGACGCTCCAGCAAGGTGCGGTGGGTGAATGCCCGGTGGCAAACATTGCACTGGAAGGTGCGCTCGGCACGGTGAGTGCGCATGTGCACGTTGAGGGAACTTTTCTGTGTGAAGCGCTTGCCGCACATAGTGCACTGGAAGGCCCTGACACCAGTATGCACTACCATGTGTTTGAGGAGGTAGTCCCGCAGGGAGAAGGAGCGCCAGCAGATGGAGCACTGATGAGGTTTTTGACCTACAAAGGCAGGTAGATCAAAGTTCAGACAGAAGTAAAAATCATTTCTACTTTAAGTTCTCATACCTTGAACTTTTCCCTTTTTACTTTTTATTTTGTCACATTACAGCCACAGACGTCAGTATTTTTAATTCCAGCTTCAATCATTTACTAATAATACTGGTGACCAAGGTGCTTAACAAAATCAACATATAAAAAACATAAAGAGAGATAAAAGATAAAAAAGCAAGTTAAAAACAAGGTAGGTGAAACCAGAAGTGTCATTACATTTTAAGTATTAAAAGTCTGCGTGAATAAAAAAAAACTCTTAAACTTTGAACAAAAAAGTAATGGTTCAATTACAGACCAAAGATCTAGTGGAAGCTGTTTCCAGAGACAAGGTGCAGCCACTGAAAAAGCTCGGTCAATCAAATGTATGTTCTTTGTGCGTAAAAATGAGTAAATGTTGACTGTCTGACCTCAAGGACCTGGTGTGAATGGAATAGATCAACACAAAGTAGTGTACAACGTTTAAATGGAAAGAGATACATGGTTTTAATATATGTATATTTTTTTTACAAAAAAATCTAAATAAGTAACATACAATCTTAAAAGTGGGGCATGCATTTTAAAAAAATATCAAATCAAAGTAACTGTCTGCAGAAGTCACCTAATATGTTAATCGAATCCAGCTGTATGTAACTGAATGTTTCTGGCCTTATTAGAAAACAAGCCGCACCATGAAGAACAAGCAACACAACAGACAGGTCAGGGAGGAAGTTGTGGAAAAGTTTAAAGCAGGGTTATAAAATAACATCCAACTCATAGTCCAGGCAAGGACAGCATTAATCAGAGAAGAAACCAAAAGGCCCATAATAACTTTAGTAGAGCTTCAGAGATCCATGGCTCCAGTAGGAGAATCCATCAACTACTATGTATTCACTCAACAAATCTGGCCTTTAATGGCCAGAAGAAAGCCATAAGATCCCCTGTTTGCAGTTTGCCACAAGCCATGTGGAAGACACAGGCTTGTGATAATGGTGCTTTGGTTGGACTAAATGCACATCATCATATATAAGAAAGATGCTGTTTACAGATCATTTCCATCCAATATGAGACTCTTAAGACAACTTAGCTATTTTGCTAACATGAATGGGCACAAATTTCACTGTCTAGATATGCAGAACAGGTAAAGAGATACCCCAAAAGACTTGCAGCTGTAGAAGCAGTGAAAGATGGTTCTACAGTATTTATTCAAAGGGACGAACACAATGAATGCCGCACTTTTCAGATTTATATTTATAAAAAATCTTGAAGATCTTGTATTCCCTTCCTCCCTTTTCACAATGTTGAATTTGTGTCCAATAAGTATATTGAAATTTGTGGTGTTATGTGACAAAATGTGAAAATATTTGCAAGGCTCCATAGAATTAGTGGGTGCCCAATGCTGGTCTGACCTGAAGTGACCTACAGTGACACACCAATTTGTTTGCATTGAAATGTTAAATACCAACTAAAGAAAAGCATAGTTACATTAGAAATAAAAAAAAACAAACAAAAAAAACACTCACCCGAGTGGATAAACATGTGCTTGCTGTAGTTCTTCCTGGAACGTAAAGATTTCCCACAGTGCGTGCAGTCAAACGAGGTCTCAGATCCCTGGGAGGAAGGAGAAGGCCCTGCTGAACAGGAGGATGCTGAAGAAGTGGGGATAGGGGTCATTGGTGCTGGGGGAGGAGCCTGCTGTGAGGGCTCTGTTCCCGCCATGCTGTCAATCCCTCCCATGGTTCCTCCCACATAGAATGGAGGAGGCTGTGAGTGGCTCACTGGGTACTGGAAAAGAAGCTATGAAGGAGGAACACAATATGAATAGATCATCTCAGGGACAGTTTAACTTGCACATGAATCCCCTGCAGGGTCCCATACAAGCATAACTCATCACAAGCTATGTGCCTTGGTCCCTAGAGGCAAACATCTACCGTATCCAGAAGTCATGTCTTCCAACGGAAGACAGTAGAAGTAACAGCTACACATCCATGGTGCTCACAGGTATCCACAAGTTCTGTTCATTTTCATACATGCTCCAACAACCATCTTTATCAACCATATTTTTACAATTTCTAGACTTTCATATATTTAAGTTTTTAGCACAGATAGAATTGCATGTGACACAAGGCACTGACCTGGTTGTTAATAGACTGCGAGGATGGAGGTGGAGTCAGCGGCTTGTTGACCCTTCCTCTGGGGTTAAAAGCCATGGCTTGAGGAGGTTCACTCTGAGGCCAGAAACTCTCTGAGAAGACTCCGTGTTCATCATAGAAATCCTAAAATCCACATAAAAAGTAAATTATAAAAAGAATTTAAAAAGTTTGGTGGTTTTTATATTTTAGCTTCAGCTCATGGATTAAAACACATTTGCAGCATTTACAGCTTCCTCCCTGACCTGTCTGCTGTATTCCTTGGTCTTCATGATGCTGTTTGTTCACTACTGTTCTCAAACAAACCTCTGACGCCTTCAGAGAACAGCTTATACTGAGAGTAAATTTCATACAGAGGGACTATATTTAGTACTCAGGTGATGTCTGATGAAATTTGGTTGTAATGGATAGTATTTAGGGGCATCAGAGTAAAGGAGGCTGAACACAAATGCACTGGGGCTGTAACGATTCGTCAAATGACTCGAATGATTCAATAAAAATAAAAAAATCCTCGAGGCAAAATGTCTTTCCTTGATTCTCCATTTAATTCATATAACTTTATATTGTTCTACTGCTTAATGTCACATGTCTGCAGGGAAGGTTACTGCGGTTGCACAGCATGCCTCTGTTTACATTTGCTTTGATCAAGAGAAAAAGAAGATAATGAACTGAAAACTTGGGGAAAAACACACAAGTTATGAGCTTAGGTCTCTATCAAAAAAAGAGAGAAGCAAACCAAGTTAGCTAAGCATAACAGCACGACCCCAGCATTAACGATACAGACGGATGTATTTCTGAAGAGTTTCCACATCAAAGACGTCATTTGCATGGAGAAACCTAAACTTCATCTGATTACTCGAGGTCTTATTCAAAAGATGACTCGAGTACTGAAATATTCTATAGTTCCAACCCTAAAGTGCCTGCTACCCATTTCAGATATTTATTTTGTAAAGAATTTTGAAACCCATGTATTCCTTTCATTACACTTCACAGCTATGCACTACTCTGTGTTTGTGAAAAGTTCAAGGTATATGAATGCTTTTGTAAGGCCCTGAATAATACCATCTCTTACTTTACTCAGTCCATCAACATGTTCTAAACGGCAGTGGATAGGAGCAACTTAAATATCCAAATATACACTACCAGTCAAACGTTTTAGACACACTTTGTCATTTAATGTTTCTTTTTCATAACAACTTACATCGTAGATTCTCACTGAAGGCATCGAAACTGTGAATGAACACATGGAATTATGTAATAAACAAAAATGTGTGAAATTACTTTATATTTTAGATTCTTAACCACCCTATGCTTCGATTACTGCTTTGCACTCTTGGCACTCTCTCCAAAGGCTTCATGAGGTGGTCACCTGAAATGGATTTCCTGAAAGAACTTCCCACAGGTTCACTGAGAGACAGTCAAAGGTTAATATTTCAGTCATCACAGTAAAGGGCGGCTACTTTATGGAATCTCAAATATAAAACATATTCAAAGTTCTTTGACATTTTTTTGTTTGCTACATAATTCCATTTGGGTTCAGTTTTGATGCCTTCAGTGAGAATCTATGTACAAAACGGTCATGAAAATAAAAAAAACCCAATGAAAGTGTGTATAAAACTCTTGACCGGTACTGTATCTTAAACAGAATCTGTCTCCAACAGGTTAAACTAGTTCAATTTCCTTTAGAACATAAAAATCTGACTTGTTGCTTTCAGGAACCGCCGCCATGATAAAAATAAAATAAACCTGTTTCAAATTCCAGTGTTTTATGTAGAATTATTTTGTGTTTTGACTTAATTTTTATTTAAATAGTAATTAAGGGTTTCAATTTGCTGTTTTGGTACATTTAAGGTTAGATTGAAATTTTTTCAGAGCCCCGCAAAGATCAGAAAGCAAATGAACTCCCTAATGTGGTGTGTCTGATCATTAGGGTGACTGCTGGAGTTCAGACAGCAAGCAGGCTTACGTACTAAACCTTTGTTTATAGGTTTTCAGAAACAAACCAACATATTCTGTTTGAATAAGGATATGTTTGTTTAGATCAATGAGGGACAACCCTTTATCACAGCTGTTATCTAAAGCATTAATCTAAAGCAAAATATGTATTTTTCTGTTTACATCAATGAAAACATAAAAATATAACAAATAGAAATATAATAATAAAAAGAAATGAAAACAACTTTATAAAAAAACACTAAATAAACAACTTATTTACAGATTGGATATTGAGCTTTAGAACAAAAATGTAATAATGATAAACATAATTCAGCTGGCTCTGTGACGCTCCTTATTATATTCAAATTCAATATATACAGGCAAAGTAAAACGTTTCTTTAATTTTCATTTACCAATAATTATATTTTGAAATGTAGTTTAAAAGAAAGAAAAAAGGAAACTAACTGAACACATTTAACACTGAACATCATTACTAAAAAATGCAGTATTTATAACAAGTGTTTTTTTTCCTCCACTGAGCAAAGTTCTTAGACATTATGTGGAGGTTGTCCTGCTTTCCTCGTGGCTTTAAAGTCTTAAGATAAGATGACAGTAAATACGGTGCATGTGTGACAGGACACTCAGGTTTACTCTTACATGCACCAATGACGACGTTGACAAAAACGACTTGCACAATGTGACCCAACCAATCATCCGTGAAACTTTCAACACACAAGTGACATCCAAAGTGCTGACTGCTTTATGGTTTTAAAAATTATAAATAAATTACAACAATAATAAAAAAAAATGACTGCAGCTCACCTACAAAAAGACTACATTTCTGAATGTAGTCTTTTAACACTACAAATGCAACTCTCTGTAATGCTTTAACATGTTACGCAATAATACAGAAAAACAGCCAGACAGGTTTTCGGTCAACGGATACCTGGAAAATTCATCAGAACTGGAAATCTCCCTTACTTATCTTTCTTAGAAAACCCACTTGTATTCTTGGGACATTCACCCCCCATGATTGGCATGATCAGAGAAGACACCAGAAGGGTTATCTACTGCAGGTAAGATATTAACTGCTTTTACTGTTCTAACAGAACCTTACTCTACAAAATCTGAACTGGACCTATATTTTTATCCAACTTAAATCAAGGCTGCACGATATTAGGAAAACATGTGAATAAATCAATAATCGTATTACTTAAAAAAATGAACAAAACATGTACAGGTGTTCATGTCTTTCTGGTTTGGGTCCACAGCAAACATTGACCTCATAACGAGACCGAACTACAGGAAAAAAATGTAATTCATTATTTTCATTTTAACAACAAGGTTTCATTTTAAAAAATGCTTCTCGCCAACATCGGCTGTTCTAAAAATGAAACAGCTTAGTTGTAGTTTCTTAATGACTTTCCCTCCTTCCCACCTGTTTGCCTTTTGAAACACATTTTATGCCACATTAAAAATATCCCCAAACATCTGACAGGCATAGAGAGCCTGGATGTGTAGTATTCAAACAGTTAGCTAATACTTACTGCAGTCCAGGCAGTTCTTTGTAGTATACATATTCATAACAGTGATGTTGCGATAGCGATAATTTTGCAATATATTGTGCAGATCTACTTGATCTCTGTAAAATCATCAAAAAGAAGCAAGTGAAAAAGCTCTTCTGTTTATGACACCAGAACTGGCCCAAAAGAAGGAGAAAGCCAGCCTGTTAAAGGTTTGTCTCCCACACAGTATGAATGCAAACTGTATAGATGAATCCTGATTGTGTGCTCTCCATCTATTTCTCCTTCTAATTATCATTTCTAATTATGCGTGTGAAGCTAATTATCAGCCCATTTATCAGGGCTGTGCAAATAATCATTTTTATTGCCTTCGGCTCCAAACGATTACAAAATCATAAGTAAAAAAAAGTATATATTTAATATTATTATTATTTAAGCATATTCCACTTTAAAATGGAACTGAAGTATGCTTGGCTTTTGTAATGTTTCCCAACTGATGCAAGTTTCCTTCCATTCCGAAGACTGAACCCACATGCAGTGTTGTTTAGAAAAGTGAATGCAAGTAAAGACGGCAGAAAGTCCCACAGGCTGTTTTAAACGAACCATGGAATAGTTGGACATGAAATGACCAAAACTGCAAAGGTACTACATGAGCAAGGGAAGAATTATAAGCATCAATGCCATCAACTGCAGCAGCATTTAGCACTAAAATAAGGTGTTCACTCAACACCTTGTATTCTATATCACTGACCCTGATTAAAAACATTTGCTGACGAGAGATGGATGATTTTCTTCTTAATTTGTGTGGAACCAGAGGTAAGCACCCCCGGGTGCTATTGCTAAGAGAAGAAGTGAGAAAGTTTGCCTGTCCCTGTACCAGAGATACCAGAGAGAGAGAGACACAGAGACAAGAGAGAGAGAGAGAGAGAGACCAGAGACAGAGAGAGAGAGGGAGGACAACGGTACGGTCAAATGGAGTATAGCAAAGTAGTTTCTTTTTTAAGCTTTTAACCTCAGCCCACTGCTTTGGAACCACTGGTTATTATCAACAGTGTTTTCTAATGTAAGACGCAGAAGACCGTTTAGAATGTGAACTCCAAAAATTCTTTTGTTTGTTGTAATACAGTAGTCAGCCACTGTTTTAGTGTACCTGCCTCTCACCCAATCACCTCTGTAGATAGAAACCCGGCCCCCTGCATCCCTGACAGGAAATAAGCGGGTACAGACAAGGGATTGATGGGTGTTCTTGTGTCTTCTTATACTATCATATTAGAGAGAAACTATAATCACTTAAGGTTGGTAACAGCAATTGGCCCCAAAACTCTGATTTGTGCATCTCCAGCCAGAACATAACAGGTATTTCCGTTATTTCATAGGGTACTTTACTGGCCCACTTGCAATATAAATATTTAAATTTGCTTTAAAAGATCTTAGGAAATATAGTTCAAGGAGCATATAGATGAGTAAAAAAACCCTTTGTGTCTTTATAAGGCAGCAGCTGCTACCCAGCAAGCCCTGTCTTGTAAAGGAGAAAAGGAAAACTGCCCAAAAGCGAAAATTGTGATCCCTGACGATGTAGCGGCTTGGGCACATTATTTCATTTCTAATTAAGACTTGGTCTGCAGTGCTTCATAGAAAACTGAGAAGGCAAAGCTGACCCCTTTTGACAGAGTGGCAGATGTTCTTTGTGTAGTCTGCAGTGGTCAGCACCATGCACTATAAATAATAAGATCCTTGAAAAAACAACTAAAAACAAAAGGTGTTTTATGTATGTTTCCTCAATATCCAAACACAATGTTTTAAATGCAGAAAGCATAACCTAAGTGGTATTCTCATTCATATAGCTGATGTTGAATTATTAAAATGTTCAATAGGGGTGAGCTACAAATCTTCAGTTTGGATTTTTATATGGCAACATGACATTTCCTAAACTCTTCGTTGTAATCCTTCCGTTATGTTGGTTTTAACTGCTGACTTTCCTTTTTGGAATTAACATACCTGCCCAAAGCTGGCCATGGAGTCCTGGCCACCCTCTGGCTCTTGGTCTCGTCTCCCATCCTCCAAGGAATAGATGGTCCCATCTGAGTCCTGCACACTTTCATCTTTAACCACCACTCCTTCTCCTCCCAGCACCTGAAAAGAGGAAGGTCCATGTCAATTCTGCAACTGATGACATAGCCAAAAGGCAGCAAAAAGTCTGTGAGAACACTACACTGTCCAGGCTACAGCCCCTTCAGGCAGCTTCTAATAAGGGCAATCACTTACGGCTAATATGCAGAAGTCCATAGATTATCAAGGCAGTTGCTGCTGGAGTTGAGACAACTGATTCAATTGTGCAAAGTGCAGAAACATCTCAGCGATATACGCCAATGCAGTGTGAGAAGAGGGAAAAGCATATAAAGAAAGCAAAGAAAAACGTTGCAGCTCTGCATGCCTGAAAGCTGTAACCATAGCAACCCCTTCCCTTATCCCCCTACCTGGAGTCTTAGCGGCTGCCTCTGCTTGCGGCTGTGGCTCGCCCCCCTGTCTCTGTCTCCATCTCTTCCGCGCTCTCTACCGTCCAAGTCCTCCTCTTCGCTGTATCTGTCCATCCCTACAAGGTCATCGGAGAGGTCAGTTGTGTTGCCGCGGAGGCTCTCCCTGCTGACGCTGTCAACGCTGCCCACACCGGAGCTGCAGCCGGCTGAGAGGTTTCCAGTGCTACTAGTGCTGGCTCCATTGGCAGTTTGTGCCAACAGGTCTCGGAGCTTGTACCTTACATCCTGAGTACAACTGGAGGTCTGCTTCATGAGGACTGGACCAGTGCCTGGGGCCATCCCGTCATCGCCACATATGGAGCTGGGCACCATGTCCCCCAGCGCCATCAGACTAATAGTGCTACTTTGATCCATGGCACCTGGGCCACTCTCACTGACACTAACACTGGTACCACCTAACCCCCCACCCATGTTACTAGCCCCACATTCTGTCATGAAGTTAGAGAAGTTTGCGAAACCTACAACCCCGCCCGAACTACTAACAGAGCAGCTTCCACTGCTGCTGGTCTCTCTACCCTTGCCCATACCACGTTCTTCTTGTTTTGGGAGAACTCCTCCAAGCATCCCCCCTCCAACTCCTGTTCCTGCAGCTGCTGCTGCGGCTGCCGCTGCAGCTGCACTCGCCGCCTCTGCCGCCGCTTTCCTCTGAGAGATGATCTGGGTACACTCATCAATGACCGTCTTGATCTGCAAGATGCTGGCAGCTGTTAGGATGCAGAGGGCCTGCGACTGCAGAACCACCAGGGAGCCACTGTACATGAAATCAACAAGCTGTTTCACAGTTTCCGCAGGCACCAGTGGCGGCACGGATATCTCAGAGTGACCCAGCAGAAGCTTGTCCTGAAAAAAAGGGCTGCCGGCTGCCAGGACACAGGCATGGGCTCTCAGGGAGGCGTCATGTATCCGAACGGTCACATCACAGAAGAGGCCCTCACGCCGCTGTGTTCGCAGGGCCTCCAGCACTGACTGGCTGGAGTTGTGCAGATGAATATAGTGCACGGTCTCTGTGCCGGACACCATGGCTTGGGGTGGAGAATCGCTTGGGACGGGGTGGGGGTGGGGGAGGGGGGGTTAGGTGCCTTGGGTTTTGCGTCAGCTTGAGGTATGAGGAGGACAGAGAGGGAAACAGCAGTATACAGGCCACAATGCGGCCACTTCGGCTCAAAACGTCATGAGTCTGATGGAGCCTTTCAAACTGCTTCTGTGTTTACGTGTAGGAGGAGGAGCTGACTTTGTAAATGTGAAGGGTGGCAGCAGTGTCAGGTGGTTGTCCCAAACAGCTTCACTGCATCTGGAAAATCTATTAGAGCACAATTATAATTGGCATCAACGCATAAAATGCAGATGAATGAGTGTTTACAGGTCAGAAAAAAACAAAACACGATATCATGCTTGTGCTACCTGCTTTTGTTATAGTTTTTACAGATCATCTTTGCATCTTTAAACCACAAAAGTAGTTGACAAACCCTCTTATGTGATAGACAACTGTGGCCAACGGAGTTAAGACTTTAATAATATAATAACTTTTTTAAGGACTCCAGTTATGTATCAAAGAAAACACCATCATGTACAAAATCCAGACAGTTGACTTAAAATAGTCACTGACTTACATTGCGTACACTGATTTGTCTCATTTTCTGGCAGGTTACTGCAAATGCACCTGAAGGTGAAAGAGGTTAACACCTGTGCAGCTATGGGTTAATCATCAAATTAGTCGCGTGCATCCTCGCGAACACCTGTTTCGGACAAATGACAGCACGTGCTTTGCGAGAGTCCGGCGGCTCTTCGGGTCAACATCCTTGGCCGTTCCGCACAGCGGGTGGCCGGTGCCAAAATGCACGGGAAACATTCGAATGTTAGCTGTGCAAAAGAAGGCTGGAGGACTGAGGTAGTAGTTTGTAACAAAAGACAACCCGTAGTTAATGCAGTTTGAGGAGGTCTTGTCTGTTAGAGGTATTAATAACTGGCAAAGTTAGCACCAGGAGTGAGCAAACAGGTTATCGGTAACGGGCTAACATTAGCTAGCGTTAGCTGTTGACATTAGCCGTTCTGCCACGGAAATTTGTTCGACGTGCTAAAAATCTATACGCAAACCGTAATTTGATATCATAACAAACATAGAATTATTAGACATAGAATCAGAAATGGCACCTTACCTAGTATCACCAAACGACCTGCTAAAGCCTGCTCCCACGCTCTAACCAATGCTAACGAAGCTAAACTATTAGCCCAAAGACACCACTAGTAAAGTTAGCATGCCAACGGCTAACGCAGCCTGCGTTTTCATGTTCGAAGCGTGTTAACAACACACAAGAGTTTAATATATTCAAGATGTCATCGCGTGTTGTTAAATCCCAACTACTCACCGGTGAAACAGACGGTGACAGTTCGGCGCTTGTTAGTTTGGTGTCGGATGGATGCAGCAGGAAGCCCTCATGTAACGTACCCAGTCTGGTTAGAGCTCAAACAAACGCACTCAGACATACACAACCCTAGCTTCACACAGCCAGACTCAGAGAGCCACAGGAATTGAGTTTTCTCTCTAGTAACGTACACTAAACCACCCAGGCAAGTGTTTTTTATGCACATAAAAAAACGTACAGACTCTCGCTCTGCACAAAGTGGGGCAAATACCTCTTTGACAAAGCCACATACCACACAGTGAGATAAGAGTGCCCGGAGATGCAAACAAACACACCTATACACCCACACACTTACAAGTAAGCATACCTGAAAGACAAGCAAAACGCATGGGCTTTCGTTCTATTTCTGAATAAAATAAAGCTTATAGTGCAGTGTATTGCTGCACTATACGCTAATTATATAATGTATTAAGGTTTAAATACAAAACAGATTCCTTCAAACCATCAATGAGCCATCGCTGAAATTTAAAGCATGGGTTTCTGTTTGAGTCCTAAAATTCAACGGGCACACAAAGGTTGAAAGGATGTTTGTGTTGTAAAAGGCAATTTGAACAGAATATTATCCTCTATAAATCTTACCTTTAGTACAGGTAAACTCAACACAGCCTGCCTTCTGAGTTTTACATTGGCAGGTATGACATTATCATGAAAAAAATACAGCAGTTTCTCAGAAATGAAAACAAAAATGTGATGTGTGTTTTATTACAAATAGAGAAGCAACAATTATTCCAGATGCTGCTAACATATTATTACACTTATAACTCTTATTTTGATTTCGAAACATACTTAAGCAATGATGATGCACAAGTCTCTAATTTATAAGATTGTAATTTTGAGGTGTTTAATATTTAGGATTTTATACCTTCTGTATAGAGTAGCATGACTATAACAGGCTGATATTAGCTGGTTAGTCAAGCTGCATGCCAGCTTTCATTTGGATGCTTAATGGACATGTGGCTAGTAGCTTGGCAGCTATAGTTTTAAAACAGTAGTACTTTCTCTTGTCTTTTCTATTTCCTCACAATTTTTTTTGCAACTGGTAATATTTTTAAGCTGTCAATTTTGTCTTTCTTGTAAGCAAAGGAACCATATAGGAGCCTTCCTTCTGCCAGCTGAAAGCCACGTTCCTGCAACTTGTGGAGGCATCCCAGTTCCAAGACACCTGAATCAAATGACTGAGTTACATTTAGAGACCCCTGCTTCAATCTGTAGGGACATGTGGCCTTGAAACTTTAACTTTTCAGAACCTTGGTATTTCTCGATACCTGAAAACAGGCCATGCATACTGCTAAATCAGTTTATTCTTTTATGCTTATTTAGAAAGTACACAGATATAATGAATAGAATAGAATAGAGTAGTCTTTATTGTCATTGTACTGGGGGGGTACAACAAAATTGAGTGCCAAATGTGAGGCCTTGTTTACACAACAACAATCTGTTGAAAACGTTTTAATTACAATCTCTGTTCACACGCGACAGTAGATATGAAGATGGTGTAATTTCCCTGCCACTCTACCAGTGGGCACTATGTTTTAAAACTTAACGTGTAAACACTTCCTGCTTACAAAGCATTGGAGAAAATGAGCACTTTGTTAGAGAACGATTGTTAGATTCAAAAGAGTCAGCAGCATAGGTACTCTGGAATCCGCCATTGTTATTGTTGCTATCTTCTTCTGTGGGTTTAAACTGGTCTGGAGACGTTATGTTGTGCTCGTGCTCATTAATTTCTACTGATTTCAATTATACTGTGTATGAGCCAGGGGTTCCCTATATGAAAGATTGAATTTTTTCCGTCTACATGACAACAGAGACCTGGACGTTTATATTAAATAAAGAAATACCTAATATAATATATCCGAAGACTTCCCAACTTGATATCGGTTATTGTACTATTAAAAAAAACAACTTGGAAAGTATTTATATTTATGAGTGTGTTTGCAAGTGCAGCTCCTACTCTTTCATTCCCACTGTGGCCCTGAAAACTTCCTTTAAGGGTTAGAAAGCCAGGACCCTTTACCATCCTCCTACACCACAGAAACTACTGGGAACCCCTACCTCTTTGAAATGGGGGGTTAGGAGCTAGTGATGAGAGACAGGTGATGAAATAGGATTCAGGCCAAGTTTAATTCAACATTCCATATAGAAACCAAAAGGAGAATCCATCAGTATGGTTTTTGTCCAAGATGGTATCCTTAAGCTGGGTACAATATCCTGAACTAAAAATTTTGGGGTGTAACCATTGGTATGAATGGCATGTTTTTTTTACATTATTAAATTAAATTTTAAATATAAAAATGTTATTGAGGAAATACTTGTGGGTTTGTTTATTATGTCATATTCAATCAGCCAAATTATTTTGTGGCTGTGTTAAGGAAAACTTTGTGTAAATGCATATACTGACTAAAAAAAGTTAAAGCTAATCAGCTTTAGCCCCTGGAGGGAAATGTCTGATTTGAACGTAGTAAACATGCAGACCAGCAAGTGGGTATGTAAATGATTTGATTTGCAGGTAGCTGACATGTCTACAACAAGCACCTAAGGGCATCATTCAATTCAATTCAATTCAGTTTTATTTATATAGCGCCAATTCACAACACGTTGTCTCAAGGCACTTCACAAAAGTCAGGTACATACATTCCAATTAATCGTAATCATTGAACAGTGCAGTCAGATTCAGTTATTTATTCAAATTGGATAAAATTTTTTTCTATCTAAGGAAACCCAGCAGATTGCATCCAGTCAGTGACCTGCAGCATTCCCTCCTCCTGGATGAGCATGTAGAGACAGTGGACAGTCACTGGCGTTGACTTTGCAGCAATCCCTCATACTGAGCATGCATGTAGCGACAGTGGAGAGGAAAAACTCCCTTTTAACAGGAAGAAACCTCCAGCAGAACCAGGCTCAGTGTGAGCGGCCATCTGCCACGACCGACTGGGGGTTAGAGAGAACAGAGCAGAGACACAAAGAGAACAAAGAAGCACTGATCCAGGAGTACTTTCGGGGGAAAGGGAAAAGGTAAAGGGTTTAAAGGGAATGTAGCTCCTTTAGTCGTTTCACCTAGAAAGAAGGAAAAAGATAAACTCTGGCCATTTTTTTCAATGTTAGAGTCTGAAGAGAGCACATAGAGTTAGTTACAGTAAAAGCTCAGTCAGTAGCCATGTCTAGGAGAGAGAAACGGTTAAACACTGAAAGACAGGGCCATGTGGATCATTGGTGGAATCATGAGCGAAGTACTAATGTAACAGGGAGTTACCAAAGAGTCAGGCAGTCAGTGAGGCTGATGAATTAAGTAGATCAGACAGAGAGGATGTCTCCTAGTCGCATTAGACAACATCATCAGCCCATCTTAGAGTCAGATGGAGGTCCTTGAGGCAGTGTGGTTCCACTGTGCAATTGCATGACAGCTGGAACATACAGATGTTAGATCAGTCCAAATGTGGAAGCAGCAGGTATTCTAGAGCACCCACACACATTGTGTCATCCCATGGGTTGGTTAAGGGCACTCCCAGCATGCTGGACAATTACACAATACAACCACCCAGCCTTTTTGCAAACAGTCTCTGATGGCCTTTATTTACTGGCTTAAATAACTGACAGATGCTACGGAGACTGCCTGTAACTTATAGCTCAACCCATGATGCCAGCTATTGAACCCTTGGTTACCCATTATAATGACACTAAGTAAAAAATACTGTGGTTTTGTGGTATTAGAATATATTTATTTTATAAATCCCGGCCTGGGATTTTGTTTTAAAACAAAATATATTTCAAAAAACACTTAAAAGGGCCCCAGTTATTAAGACCCCCTTTTTTGCTGTTTTTAAACTTTTTTTTTTGGAGGGGACCGATGATTTAAAGGGCCGGGGGGGGGGGGAAAGTCAGCCCACCAGTGTCAGTACCACAACACACCTGCTGTGGTCCCACACAGCTGCTAGCTGAGTGAGGTAACAGCTGTGCGTGATGTCACCGTCATCATTCGGAAAGTGAAGAGGAATAGCTAAAAGCAGGTAAAAGGTGGCTTGTCTTTCTTGGTTTATGACAGAAATTCGTTATGAAAGAGGCTATAGATTTCAAACATTATCCCTTTTTGCTGTTCTGCTTTTTAGAATGTAATAGATTCAGATACAATTTGCTAATTAACTGGTCAGGCTGTTGGAGGGAGGGACAAAATGCAGTCAGCCGATTGCAGCTTTCCAGCTGTAGTTTTAAAGCAGCGCTACCTTAATCAGTATGTGCTGCTCCTTTAGCTTCTTCGAAACCATCAGAGTCCGAGTTTTCCACAGCTGAAAATATTTCCAAACAGCTGAATCTGATAATCTCAATAGAGAGTGAGAAGTACAGGAGCTGTCTTTCAGGGAGCTGATTGGTAGTGCATAGCAACAGTAGGGTGAGGAGAAGCTGTTACTCTGTGCTCCACACAATCATAAAAAACTACGGTCACTCCAACACTTTCTCTGGTTTCCAAATGACTTTAAACGCTATGATGGAGAATTTCAGCTGTGCTAAAACTAAAATTTTTCAGTAGGGGTGATTAAAACTTTTCATTTTTCACATGAATTAAAAACCCTTTAAAGCAGTGGAATTAGTTTTTTTTTTAATCCTCCCCAAAGGCTTAAATTCCTTTTCAGAGTTTTGGGAGGGGTTTGGATCACAAAGGGGTTTGGGATATGAAAAAAAAAGTAAAACGGGGTTAGTTTGAAAAAGGGGATCCTGAAAAAATCTCATCAGTTTTCCACTGAACTGAATAAATTAAATTTGGATTTTGGCAATTTATCTGTATTCCTTCTGATTCATGATATGTGACATAGACGATAGTTTCAACAAATAGAGGATAGCCTCCTGCCCCTGTTCTTTGTAAAGTGACAAAGTCTAATTTCTGAATATGGATTCATTGTATCCTAATCTTATCAAGACATTAACATACAGGTGAGATCCTAAAATTTGTCTCAAGATGCATTGCTATATCCAAACTTTTGGGGGTTCTAGAAAGGGGGGGGGACAGGTCCAAAAGCCCCCGTGGGAAATGGTCCTGGCCCCCGTTTTTGGCCCCCGCACCGAAGACCCCAATGATGCACTAAAACCGTAATAATGGTCTTTTTTGGGCCCAATTAAAATTTTTTTTCATTTACGTTTTTCTTTAACCAAAAATTGCAAATTTTGGGGTTTTCACTTTTTTTTCTCCCCTATTGGGGGTAGGATACGGGTTTTTATCTTCTAGTCCGGGTCGTTTCACCCTGCAGCTTTTAGAGCCGCAAAATGGCTCCCTTTGGGGTCACTTAATAATAAACATGAAATATTGCCTTATTTTTTTTGTTTCTTTTGTTCTGTGCTTCCGTGAAAAAAAAACATCAGCCCCACCCTGGTACATTTGGTCTAGAACCTCCACTGTATATCATTCAGCAACACCTTGACTGAACCTTACAGAGAACCCAATACTTCACATTTTCATTTGCATATCAAGCTCACTATCTAGTGTTAGCTTTGTGCCCTTCAGTACCACTAGTTTGTTTAAAAGTTTAAGAACAACATGAGATTTACTCCACAAGAGAATAGAATTTAATGAGCTGCACGTAGATGTGTTTGTCACAAATCTATAAATGCAGTAAAAATGAATAAAATGATTCAGTACTGTTGTTTCTGTTGATGTAAGGCATGCAATCGGCTCGCAGCTTTGAACATTGAAGCTACAGGTCTTCAAAGTAGGACACACCGACACTCAGTCACAAGTACACACAAAAGTGGTCTTAAATTGTCTCTCGTTACGACCCAATAAACATTTATTCTTTGCACACACAATAAATAGAACTTTAATTCATCACAACAACAAATCTAAGAACAAATATCAGTAATATATTCTAACACTTCCGTTTTCTACCTTGTCCACCATTGAAGAAGAAATGATGTGCTTCAGCAGGAATAGTTAATTATGTGAGCGACAGTGACAGTTACACAAACAGGTTAGTAGCCTAAGCACATGTGAGCATGTTGCACATAGAATTACAATGGTCTGAACAGCCGTGACTCTTGCATTTGACCCTAATTAAGCCAGTCGTCATGGAGCTGTTACTTCAAAAAGTTTCATCGTTCACAGAGATTCATGTTTTTCATTTGTAAATTACATGAAATGCTGCTGTTGTAGCTCTCATATAAAAAGTGCACACGATAGCTTCAGTATGCTGCAAAACCTTTAGAATCTCGAATGCAAAGTGCCTGTATAAACAGTTAAATATCTGCCTCCATATAAAAATAAAATTAGCCACACAGAAATATTGCACACCTAAGGAGTTTAGAGTTATACTATTGACAAACTATTGAGGAAATGTACAAACAGGGAAACAATAAAGCATTATAAATATCTGCATCTTCAGTTTTAAAACTGCATGGAGCATGTCTCTGGCTGCAGGTGGGGCAGAGGTGGAGTCACGGCGGCCGAGGGGAGATGGATTCAGGCTGTGTGAGTGAGAAGAGATCACGGCGGAGCAGCAAGTGGTTGTGGTGGACAAACAGGACAGAGCTCCTCAGTGTTGCTGGGCATCCAGCTCCCTCTGGCGGCAGCCCACAGCAGTGATGAGAGCAGCTCCCTTACCACTGCCGTCCTCCGATAGCAGGAAGTTGACTTCGCACTTAGGGGCAAGTTCTTTTACTGTCTGGTGGAAGATCCGTGAGAAGCTGAAGGAAAAAAATCATAAGGGATCTTTAATAAAATAACAGTTTGAAACTTTAAAAGAAGTTCTGTCCAATGTAAGCATGGTATATATGCTGTACAGCGAGGAGACGTATTATTGTTTAACACATTGTGGAAACATCATTGTCCAGTCTGGTGTAGGCTTCCAAATACTGATTCTAAAATGGTACTCTATAGAATCAGCTATTAACAATTAGAATTAAGATCTTGACATTTATTTTGCAAAAGTATTTGCTTTAGTCAATACTTTTGAAATTGCCTCCCACTGCAACTTGATCTGCAGGTTTTATTTTTTTGAGTATGTCTCCACCAGCTCTGCAAATTTACAGACCAAGATTAACACAAGATTTACTCCACTACGTGAAATGGTTTTAGTTGTTGTCCTGCTGGTAGTTGAACCTCTAACCTCCAGCCCAGTCTCAAGTCTGTTGGAGCCTCTAACAGGATTTCTTCCAGGATTGGCCTTTATTTGGCTCCATCCATGCCCCCATCGTTCTGACAGGTTACCCCATCCCAGCTAAAGAAAGGAATCCCTACAGAATGATGATGCAAGTTTGACGATGGGGTTGGATTGCCAAGGTGATGGGCATTTTTAATTTATCACCACAAAGAGTTGAGTTTAGTCTCATCTGACCAGAGTACTAAAAACAATGTCTTTCTTCTTGCTGCCCTTCCAGAAAGATTTGTGGAGTGCACAGCTAATAGTTAGATTTTATTTAGAGGAACTGGATTAAAGGGGGCAAAATACAGATGCAAACCACACTTTTCAGATTATCATTTGGTTAAAAAAAATTTAAAATCATGTATCAATTTCTTTCACTTTACAATTATTTGCTACTTTATGTTGGTCTATCACACAAAATCCCAATAAAATCCTTAATGTTTCTGGCAATAACATAACAAAATGTGAAAAGTTCAAAGGGCATAAGTGCTTTGGCGAGGTGCTATATAAGCTCTAAAAGACTGATTAGCCCTATATTTAAAAAAAGGCAAAACTGTGAAGTGTATATAAAGCATTAAAATAATGGGTGTAGTACTCCAGGCAACAAGATTTATGAAATGTTAGCCTTTCTAGATTGAAAAAAAGTGATCTAATGCTAACAGGGTTTGTATTTTTTGGCCTTGAGCTCATCCATCATCTACATCTTGATGAAACAATTCTCCCCAGCACAAACATCCCTCTGAGGATAACTGTAATCTGGATCTTACTGTGGGTGCAGCTTGTAGAGCGTGCCGTCCACACCCACAGTGATGTCCAAGTGGTCCAGTCCTCTGTTCTCACGGATCTTATCCACCACAGCAGCCATTCCAGCTCCGCAGATTTGAGCAGCACGGTGGGACACCGTTCCACACACCTCTTTAACAATAATACTATCATCACAGGTGCTGTCGAGTCCCAGCTGCTGCAGGATCGCTCTGACCTGCAGCAACGCCAGACGATCACTGTGGAGAAAAAAAGAGTGGAGTGAGGGATAGAGTCATAGGTCATGCAACAGCAGTAGAGTCACTGGATACATCTCAGCTGTTCCCAGAGGATAAGGTAATCTTACACCATAGCGTCCCCTTTCTTTCATTATTATGTGTGTTGTCTTACTGAATGCCCCTTTTCAAAAAGCATTGCTGCCCAGGCTTGGGCTTTCATGCTGATGTCCATTATTCTGGGGTTTTATCTGCGGACAGCGTGTAGACATTTTATCCAAGTTCACCCTTAATATTTTCCACTTAGCAGTACTGTAACGTACAGCAGACACCGTTTTAAAGAGTTGTTTAATGTCACATGTTGTACATTTTCAAAAAAAGCTCAGATTAAAACTAAAGGTTTAATAAATGGTAATTTTCATTTAGTGTGAAAAACAACTTGTTGCAGCCACCTTCTTATCTCACATTAATTATGGTGACATGAATGCTCCTGTTGGAGGCTGTTGATCATGAAGCAATAAGATTCATCACAACATGTAAAACTCTTACCCACCATTGCATTTTATACTCTTAACTGGCCTTTACTGTCCAAATGTACACTGTTGCATTTATATATTTTTATCTGCTTCCTACCAATGTGCCTAACTTCCTATTTGTCACCTAAACAGAGCAACTACACCCTCCACTCACAGGATTTCATTACATTCTGTGTTCCTTCAGCATGTACAGAACTTAGGAAAAGAGGCATTTTCTTACAATCTACTTTGAACAATAGGACCTGAAGCTGTGCAGCTTAATTAAACTGAAGGGTGTGAAACATGTTTTAAGGACAATGGAGAAAGTATCACCGAATGGCTGCTCATGTTCTTGTGTATGATTTGTTGCTAATGTCTTTTATTCTATTTTCAGATGAATTTCTCAGTTATTTGCTTTATGAATAAGAGTGACTATAGTCTGTTGTAATATTTTACTTTGTATGTCACTTTTCAACAGGCCACTGTTGAGAATGAGGCCTTATGTCTCAGCGAGATTAACATGTATAAATAAAGGTGAAATAAAAATGAAATTTTAAGAAGGCAGATGCCAGATTTGAACTCCATTGAAATCAAGTTCTGATGGTTGGATGAAAAAAGAGGAACCAAGTTAAAATAATTTAAATAAGTTAATTACAGTGTTGGGTTCATAAAATAATAGACCTTTTGCTGCTGGGACTGGTTCTGTAAAAACCTCTGATGTTTGCCAAACTTCTTGAGTGGTGAAGGAGCTAATTGTTCTAATCTAATGTTTAAAGGAAGGTATGCGTCTAACTGCTATAATCTAGGTAGTAAATCTCCCGTATAGTTTGTATCCTTGGACTAAATTACAGAAAGTACCTACACACACTGGTGCTCCTGACAAAGAGGAGAGATACTGGATTTTTACCCAGTTGTTTCTCTAAACATGTTGTTTACGATAAATTTAAACTGCCGGTTGTTTAACACCATACACCGTGCGTTTGTGGGACTTGTATTTACAAAATTGTGGATCTAAAATTAATATTTAAGGATAAATTTCCCTTTTTAGATGAAAGAAATGTTTAAAGTAAAGGTATGTGATTTGACAAGACAGTCACTGGGACAGGATCATTAAATCACCATTAGCGGAAAGTGTGAAGGATTCACTCACCTCTCTATTTGTGACAGGAATTTGGTCTCAAAGATGCCCCGAGTCTTGAGTGTCTCTGAGATTTGTCCGCGGAAGAGAAAACCACGCTTCGTCAGGTCAATTAAAATCTGCCGCACAATTTCTCCCAGATACATACCGCTGCACATCTTCTCATATCTGATGAGCGTAAGAAAGAGATTTTAGTTACCAGTATGACATGAAGCACCGGTCAGATTGTCTTAGTAGAGCAAAAATTAGGTTAAGGTTTTAATTTGTAAATTGGAAAATTGACCTGAAAGTCTTATTAAAGTCTATTTTTTTTAACTTTACATAGTTTGTATATGGCATCCTGACCTCTGTTTGCCTTCGTTGAGTGAGTTTTCATCCACTGCCTGATCATATTTTGTCCTGATGTCGTCCAGACAGCCGTTATCTCCAAATGCTCCCCACTCCATATTGACACACATACGACCCTCAGTTCCGTCCACTATTTCAATGTTCCTCATCTCCTCCATGTAGCAGGCGTTACTTCCCGTGCCTGGGAGCATACAAAGCAACTTTAGAACAAAACTACTTAACTTTACAGTTTCACTTCATGATAGTTTACCCAGTAATCTTTTCTTAAGAAATTTAATGAAAGTATTTGGAAACAAAAAAAAAAACAAAGAGGAAACATGTCGCTCACCTGCAATCAGTCCGACTTCACAAGTTGGCTCCTCGTATGCACAGGTCATCATCGTTCCCACTGTGTCATTCACTATGGCAACCACATCCAGCTCAAATTCCTAAAGTAAAGGCAAAATTTGTCAAACACTGAAATACAGCAAAATATGTTCATGTAACACTAAAAAGTCAGCTGAAGTCTGAAGTTTACCTACTGCAATGTTGAATAAATAGATATTTTATTCGAATACTTTTTCTTTAGTCAGTTGCAATAATATTTCTTTAAGGAACATAGAATAACACATTAACTCTGAAAACTATATGGTTTTTAAATTTATGTTTGTCACCCCAATAGTTTGTGACTTGGATTTGTCAGAATTATTTAAGTGTTTGAAGGTAGAAACATAAATAGGTCTACCTCTAGTTGACTCCTAACATGTCAGTTACATTCTTGGATACTTTTGAATATAATTGTGTTTTAAAGATTTTACTTTAACAAATGCAGACCTATAACCCATTCTACAGCGGGCCATCTGTGAGCTCAATGTTTTAACAGTTTGTAACTTGTTAACATGAAATGATTCGAGCCGATGACCTATGCCTAAGTGAATGTGGTAAATGCAAACGTCTGACTTCATATATGCTGTCACTGTTATCTTACATTTCAGTTGCCATGCACTTTGTTAAAACTCAGTAAACCAATTAATAGGGAACAACAAGGATTTATTTTATGGACTTTATTCTGAAATAATCATGTTACTGCATTACTGAACTTCTTATCCGAATGTTACTGTGAAGGATGCCATGGTGTTTCCTCCTTTACAGAATAGGAGATAAATACTGAAACTCAAAAATCAATCTTCATTAGGCTGTTTCTTTTATATAACTGCATTTGTTCACAATATATGAAAGCAATGTTAGGCTGTATTTTTGATAGAACAATGCTAAATGGAAATGTGTTGACAAGAGAATTAAAATGAGGGCTGATTACTTGATGCCACACTGAGAACAATGCATGTTATTCACATTTTGGGACAAACTGACAACAAGTAATGCAAGCCTTTCCTGAGAGCTGCTGCATCCAGAAGCTCTACCTTCATCAGTTGTCAATACATGCCTTTACAAGCATCACCACACACTGCTTCAGTCTTGCACTGCTTTACCTGATGGACAGGGATTTACTCTCAGTTTATACTTACTGGTTCTTCAATCTAAAGAGAGCGAAATCAGTTTAGAAAACTCTTCATTGGCAACATGTACACCCCCCTGCAAATCCCTCCCCCAGAAACAGATGCAGATATATTTGTTGGCACCACAGCTGTACTAAGACTTAAAATCATATTTTTAACTAAAACATTTTTTTTACTTCACTTTTTTATGTTGATCAGGTTTTCTAGGAACTTCTAGTTTTGATTCTGACTTCTATTTATCTGGGCTATAAATATGACATGACTGAGAGGTTCAGTTGTCTTAGCGAATGGCCAGTAAACTGGATGAGGATGGATGAGGAGCCGTAATTATGTGCCACCATACTCAGTGAACAGGATAGGAAGGGAGGTAAAATATCTTCAACTTTAAGTTTAAGAAGTGCAGCACGGAGTGGCATCTTGTGGTCACCAGATCTGCAGGACAACAATTAGATGCTATCTACAGGAGGAATTTTTGGAAAATCACCTTGTGCCCATTTTATGTATGATGGAGGATTTATAATGCTGTGGGCCTGTTTCTCTTTTAAAGATCTGTGAGCCTTGTTAGAGTACATGTGATCATGAACTCTGAATAAATCCTTTGGACTCTGCCTGTAAACTTAAAATGACCAAATCAACACAAAAATGTCTCACAGGACAAAAATCAACCTTCTTCCATGGCCAACTCTGTCCAAAGTCTGTGTTTAAGCACTGTGTTTATACCTTTGCAAGAAAAAGATAAATCAGCTTTAAGACTTTTTACACAGCTTAACTAACAAATTTCTCTATGTCTGCAAATTGTGGGGTCTTTGTGAATTATAGTGGAAAAATCTGCCATCCCCTATTTCATCATATTTTGTTTTAAACAGCCCAGGCATTTTTATTTTTTGGGCAGAAGTGAAGTTTTGCCATAAAACCAGGAAGCGCACTTTAGCCAATGTAGGTCCGGTGTAGCTAAAAAATCTGTAAATCTGTATAAATCAGTCCAGAGGCTGCTTAGTTGAGTGTCACTTGTACCTTCTAACATAACTACAAAAGAAATACACCAGTTAAAGCTTGTCTCAAGATAAAAGCAGTATGTTCACGTTTGGAAATCACGTTAACACTCGTCTACACAGGATTTTGTTGATTTCCACAGATTTTATGTGGGGCCCCAGAGGATTATCAAACACCCAGGCAGGATTTAGGCTGTAACCATGTGGAACAACCTGAGATCATACTTTTATTGCTCTTATTTTTTAGTTTTCATGTCTCATTGTGGAGATTCTCCACCACCACACCTAGAGATGAGCTGTGTGGTAAGCTGATGAAACTAAATATAAACTGAACCAAGTCATTGTTAATGGAATTGGGTTGTATATCATTGGATACAAATTGAACCTGTTTGACTTGTAAAGTAGCTTGAGATGATGTTGGTTGATATGATATGGCACCATATAAAAAACAGAATTGAATAACAGAAGGTTTAAGCTTATTTGGTGATTAAATTATGATGGCTGAGTCAGAGATGAGGACATGCAACACTGTGAACGGTTTTGGCTGCGTTTCATTTGTACTATTGTCATTGTTATTATTGTAACACGGCTGTTACAGTTGCTAGCAATACGAACGACAACAAGCAGGTAACTGGAACGCTACAACTCGGAGATGACGCAAACTCTGACATCCCAGTTCCGACTTCCGAGGTTAATGTAACGCAGCATTAGTTCCTGCCGTTACAAAGCTCCACCCTGAATGTTCAGAGTACTCTTAGAAATAGTACTTCCAACGTTGTTTGCTGAGGGTAAATAAGCGGTCAAAAGAGCAACATCTTCATTCTATCATTAATCTTTCTGTAGTTTTTCTGTACATATTGACTGGTTTTTCACAGATTTTTAACCTTCACATTTCCAACGTATTCATCATTTTCGGAGGAATGTCCTTTCAGTTTTTCTCTGTTTATGATTACCTCTTTTCTTTTGATTGCTTCTCGAAGAAGCTCCACTACATCTTCACCCTCACAGTCTGTTGCCTTGAAGCCTTTTGTCCAGGTTACCAGGATACCCTGTGGAAAACATAATACTGAATGAAAAACATCTCATAATAAAACTCAAATACAATTACATAGTTGGTGTGATAGGAGTAGAGAAAAAGAAAAAAAATAAAATAAATATATATATATATATATATGTATGTATATATATATATATGTATGTATATATATATATATAATATATATATGTACATAACAAACAGCAGGGAACAGTTATATTAGAGACGCCTCTAACCAAATTTCAAAAAAAGCCCAAAAAAAAAAACTGTTTCCTGTTTGTTTACATAAATCAGGGAAAAGTTAATTTTATTTTTTTTTTGGACAAAGAATAACCTTCGCATTTTTTCCATTTTGGTTTGCAGAAAACCCTACTGCTCCATCACATCCTGTGACCATCTGACAGTATAACCTGAGGTGAAGGTATATATATTTTAACTACCTCTTTTGTACCAGCTTGTGTCGTAAGCTCAGCCTACACTCCTGATAGTTCTTCAGATGTGATTTTCTTCTAACCTGATTTATAGCAGCATTTAACTGTGTGTTAAAGATTGAGTAATGTAAAACATACTGCATCCAGGCTGGTCTGGTGACAGGGGAAGGAGAAGGTGAAACCCAGCGGCAGTCGAGCACTTTTCATTCCCATGTAGTCCAGGAAATCAGAGATGCAGTGCACAATGTGGTCAAAAAGCTGGAGAGAGACACTCATTTTAGATGTACTGGGGGTGTAGGGCTAGGTACTGTATTTTTATGGTGATACATCAATAATGGGTTTCTTTTCACTTAATTTAAGTACATGCAACGTCCAGATGTTTTTTTTTATTATTGCTATCATTTTAAAGTGGTTACATAGATATGGACCAAATCTGTGGACGAGAGACCTTTTAACCAAGCAAATAGAAAACTAGAAAACCTCATGAAAGGTTATTTCTAAAAAAAAAAAAAAAAAAAAAAAGAGATCTAATTCTGCTGAGTGAAATAGTAACATTACCTCCTCTCCTGTGCCCTGCATGACTTCTATGGGAATGGCATAGATTTTGTTATGCATTTCTACTGTGCGCCTCTTCCCACTGCGAATCTTAACCAGAAGCACACGGAAGTTTGTCCCTCCAAGGTCCAGAGCAAGAAAATCTCCATTTTCTGGAAAAAAACGTTTGTTAACTTGAGAGCCAGCAGAATCTATTTTGTCACCTTCTTAACCTATGGACATCCATAAACTACTACAGAGAAGGATTTTGTCTCTGTTCGTTATCCAGCTACCGATGAGACACTTTAAAACCAGATGTAAAAATGGTTTCTGGAATAAAACATTGCCCATGATATACAACTCGGATGTCAGCTATTTACTCTATCTCAGGAGCTCCTAATGCTTTCTGATGCAATAATTTTACTGACACAGGAAATTGGGTTAATGTATATAATAGCTGACTTTTCCACCTCATAAATGATATACCTGTAGGCTAACTTGAAATCAGTCCGTGTACTTCGTAAACACATCTAGCAGGTGGTAATCTAAGTCATTTCAGTCTGCTTTTAGAATTTTATATGTTCCTCTGTTTGTGAAATGATATTTATTTCTCCTCCTGTACCATGGAAGCTCATTATAAAGTGAAGTTTTCTCTGGATGTCACAGTTACCCTGTGCTACATTTGCTGGTGTTTGGTTTTGTACAACCCATACTGAGCTGCTTTTCATTTTATAAAATTTGAGACATTACTTTGATGACACCTCCAAGAGCAACTCTGTTTCTAGCATAATACGTTAGAAACAGAGTTTCTAGCATATTCTATTAACTCTGTTCAATGAATCTGGTTTAAACATTGTGTTTGAACTGGATTCCCTCCTACAGCTCAAGCTGTGTTGCCCAAGCTGTGTTGCCTTTCAGTCACCTGTTCCATCTGGTGTACTTCGAACAAATGTAGGCAGCATTTTGACTGTAGCTTCCTTGTGGCTTTCCTTTTTCAGGCCTCTTTCGATTTCCACTCTCATGCGTTTCTTCACTTCCAGCAGTTGACTTTTGCTCAACCTGAATTCTGCCAAAGTTTCCTGGATCTGGCGCGCCTGGTCGGTTAAACGATATGCTACTGCTGTCACCATGGCAGCACCTTTGCCACTTCCACTTTCAGACAGCAGGAAACGAACATCAGAGTCTGGAACCAAACGACGTACAGTCTTGTGCAGGCGCCGGGCGTATCTGTTGAAACACAAGGAGACAACAGCATGGAATTCAACCTTTTCCCACTGCTGCTTTGTTGTTTAAAGCAGTCTACTTACTTTGTAGGTATGCAAGTCTTTAAAGAACAAAAAATCTACAAACATTGAGAGACCTAATACTTTTCATGTGTTTATAACTGCATGAGGCTCTGTTGCTAAGTTCTCATTGAGTTCCTGTTTTCTAAAATACTCACTGAGGGTGCATTTTGTAGAGAGAACCATCAATTCCCACAGTAGTGCGAAGGCGTGCAACTCCTTTGTTGTCCTTTAGGCGTGAGAGGATAGCTCCCAGAGTTGCAGAAATCAGATTTGCTGAGCGGAAGGACACAATGGTGCATACGTGCCTGACAGCCAGGCAATCCTCATCTGATGGCTCCACACCAAGCCTGGTCAGGGTTTCCATACATTTCTTCAATCCTTCTTTGGTCCTAAAATGATATTTTTACCTGAGTATGTCAAGAGAAACTCAAGAACTATCTGGTTTTTCTGCTTAAAATATTTATACTAAACATTTTAGTTCAGGATCTTAAGGTAAAAATCTTCTTAGAAAGTGAAGCACCTTAACTGTAACTCTACCAGTCTATCCCAAATGCATCCTTATTGAAACAACACTTATCTTCACCTCATAACACAAGCCATTCTCTGCACTCACTTCTCTATGGCAGAGACATGCTTTGTCTCAATCTTTCCTTTGGTCAGAAGCTCAGGAGTTATTCGTCCCTCAAACAGCAGCCCCTCTTTGGCCATCTTCACCAGGATGAGTCGAACCAGCTCTCCCATGTACATTCCACTGGCCATCTTCTCAAACCTTATCACAGAGAGAAATAACTAGACTTTTAGAAAAGATTCACTTTCCAAGATGCTTTTTTAAATTAAACGTTTCTGTTGCCAGATAGATCAGATCAGATGCATGATAAATTACAGTTGCTTTCCTGGGTTAAGGGAGCCTCTGTCAATCTCACGATCAAATTCTGTGCGAATGTCTTCCAAGGAGCCGTTATCCCCAAAGGCACCCCATTCAGTGTTAATGCACATTCGGCCTTCGTCGCCTTCAACCAGATCAATGTGGCGCAGTTCCTCCATGTAGCAGGCGTTTGTTCCCGTTCCTGAAAGGATGCAGAGTTTTTGGTGTTTGGTGTTTTTGGTGCATAAGTTCCACTCCATGGAGCTGAGTAGATAAACTTTTTACTTCAAACACATTTGCCCTCATTCTGATGCAAGGGACAGAGCTTTGGGCAGCTCTGTCCCGAGACGTAGTGAGGCAGTTTCCAGTCGGAGTGATTGTTGGCTTACTGAGCAAAGCATTACACCTCACTTTGTCTACAATGTATTTGTTTTTATGGGAGTTTGTTAGGTAGTGACTACATTGATAATTAATTCTTTCACAAAAGAAACAGAGATTCTGTAAGTAAAGTGGAAGCCCCATTTGAAGCGCCTTGGTGTCAATAGACGTACAGTACAGACCAAAAGTTTGGACACACCTTCTCATTTAAAGAGTTGTCCTTATATTCATGACTATGAATATTGCAGCTTCACACTGAAGGCATCAAAACTATGAATTAACACACGTGGAATTATATACTGAACAAAAAAGTGTGAAACAACTGAAAATATGTCTTATATTCTAGGTTCTTCCAAAGTAGCCACCTTTTGCTTTGATTACTGCTGCGCACACTCTGGCATTCTGTTGATGAGCTTCAAGAGGTAGTCACCTGAAATGGTTTCCCAACAGTCTTGAAGGAGTTCCCAGAGATGCTTAGCACTTGTTGGCCCTTTTGCCTTCACTCTGCGGTCCAGCTCACCCCAAACCATCTTGATTGGGTTCAGGTCCTGTGACTGTGGAGGCCAGGTCATCTGGCGCAGCACCCCATCACTCTCCTTCTTGGTCAAATAGCCCTTACACAGCCTGGAGGTGTGTTTGGGGTCATTGTCCTGTTGAAAAATAAATGATGGTCCAACTAACGCAAACCGGATGAAATAGCATGCCGCTGCAAGATGCTGTGGTAGCCATGCTGGTTCAGTATGCCTTCAATTTTGAATAAATCCCCAACAGTGTCACCAGCAAAGCACCCCACACCATCACACCTCCTCCTCCATGCTTCACGGTGGAAAACAGGGATGTAGAGTCCATCCGTTCACCTCTTCTGCGCCGCACAAAGACACGGTGGTTGGAACCAAAGATCTCAAACTTGGACTCATCAGACCAAAGCACAGATTTCCACTGGTCTAATGTCCATTCCTTGTGTTCTTTAGCCCAAACAAGTCTCTTCTGCTTGTTGCCTGTCCTCAGCAGTGGTTTCCTAGCAGCTATTTTACCATGAAGGCCTGATTCACACAGTCTCCTCTTAACAGTTGTTCTAGAGATGTGTCTGCTGCTAGAACTCTGTGTGGCATTGACCTGTTCTCTAATCTGAGCTGCTGTTAACCTGCGATTTCTGAGGCTGGTGACTCGGATGACATTATCGTCCGCAGTAGAGGTGACTCTTGGTCTTCCTTTCCTGGGGCGGTCCTCATGTGAGCCAGTTTCTTTGTAGCGCTTGATAGTTTTTGCGACTGCACTTGGGGACACTTTCAAAGTTTTCCCAATTGATCAGACTGACTGACCTTCATTTCTTAAAAGTAATGATGGCCACTCGTTTTTCTTTACTTAGCTGCTTTTTTCTTGCCATAATACAAATTCTAACAGTCTATTCAGTAGGGCTACAAGCTGTGTACTGTATCCACCTCCTGCACAACACAACTGATGGTCCCAACCCCATTTATAAAGCTTGAAATCCCACTTATTAAACCTGACAGGGCACACCTGTGAAGTGAAAACCATTTCAGGTGACTACCTCTTGAAGCTCTTCAACAGAATGCCAAGAGTGTGCGGAGCAGTAATCAAAGCAAAAGGTGGCTACTTTGAAGAACCTAGAATATAAGACATATTTTCAGTTGTTTCACACTTTTTTGTTCAGTATATAATTCCAGATGTGTTAATTCATATGTTTGATGCCTTCAGTGTGAAGCTACAATATTCATAGTCATGAAAATAAAGAAAACTCTTTGAATAAGAAGGTGTGTCCTAACTTTTGGTCTGTACTGTACGTTAATCTGTGCTTTTAAGACACTGTGGATATATCTAGCTGAAATGTGCAATGTCCAGATTTTTATTATTATTGCTATTATTTTAAAGTGGTTACATAGATATGGAAGCAAACCTGTGAACAAGAAACCTTTTAACCAAGCAAATAGAAAACTAGAAAACCTCATTAAAGAAGGTTATTTCTAAAAAAAAAAAAAAAGAGATCTAATTCTGCTGAGTGAAATAGTAACATTACCTCCTCTCCTGTGCCCTGCATGACTTCTATGGGAATGGCATAGATTTTGTTATGCATTTCTACTGTGTGCCTCTTCCCACTGCGAATCACTGTGGATATGTCTAGCTGAAATAAGCTTAGACTGACAGTCCCTTCAGATTACTAAAGTTAGGCTGTGGACAGTTTTAACAGAAGTGTTGGGATAAAACAGGTTTGAAAACTTTGCTGGGGAGCTTTGTCTTGGAGGATCAGTCGCCGACCAGATTCTGCAGGTCTGGGTTGGTTGATAGAAAATAAAAGGGGCAGATTGCCTGAAGTACATCTTACGCTGCCAGTATGTGTTTCCCTTAGTGTGAAGGGAAATTTCTGCAGAAAATATAATTAAATTGTACAACTGTGATACTGGTTTACACTGACTGACTTCACTGGGAGAAGACTGTTAGCATCAACATAAATAGAACAATACAGGATCTGGTGTGCAGTGTTGAATGTTTGTTGCATCAACATTTGTCCTTTCAGAATGAATTCATTAAAATCAAAAAATATTTCACCGATAATTATTCCCACTTCGCAACGCTGATCGTCAAATCCACATGTCATCATAGTGCCGACTGTATCGTTCACCACTGCCATGATGTCTGCTTGATAGTCCTGAGAAAATAAAAGGGTTGAGTATTCCAGGATAAAAGAATTAGCAAATGTAATGAATTATACTGCCATATAAAGCTTTCAAAGGGAAAAAAATAAGACTTACTCCTCGTTTCTTGATTGCCTTGTTCAGAAGTTTCACAACATCCATGCCTTCTACACCATTAGCTTTAAACTTCTTTGTCCAAGTCACTAGGACCGCCTGTGAAACGAAGGTAACGAAGGTAAAGACTGCTTACCACTTAGGGTGGCAAATGCAGCTATTAGCTCTAGGGAGAAATCTATTTTTCAGATAGAACCAGGTAGGCTTAGATAGCTATTTTCCCTTAATAATTGAAATGATTGTTGTATTTACTCTGGTTATCTTTGTCTGACATAAAATTATTTGAGTTGAAATATTCAAGTGTGACAAAAAAATCAAAAACAGATTAAATCTGTAAGGGGACAAAACGTTTTCACAGCAATGCACATCGTAATCCAGTAAAGTGATTACCTCGTCCAGTTTGGTTTGGACACAGGGGAATGAGAACGTAAATCCCACAGGTAGTCTTTTATCCTTAATTTTCTGTTTCTCTATAAAATCACCCAGGCACTCTGCAACATGGTCAAAGAGCTGGAAGCAAACAAGAGATTTTATAATGAAGATTATTCCAAAATAAAGAACAAATCATCACAGTAATAACATGTTATGTAAAATAATTATTGTTGTATAGTCACAGCTGTTGCTTTCATAGTTTTATTTTATTTATTGAAAACTACAGAAAAGAATAATGCTATGCTTTCGTTGTCAGACTAAAAAGAAATGGGAAACTTATTCAAAACAACCAAAGCATTTTCTCTTTGACAACGATCTTTTAAAAATTTGTTTTAGAAAAATACCTCATGATAGGTATACATTTAAAGAAACTAGTTCATGGATCACATTGCATTTCTCGCCAGCTGTCTTTGCAGCGATTCATTACCTAAATTTGTCTTGTTCTAAGTCAGCAGCACCAATTAATCCATGTTATTTATAAAGCAGATTTAAAAACAAATTGTTTAAACCAAAGTGCTGTACAGTACTAAAAGGTAAAATCAAGACACATAGAATAAAGATAGTGAAATATAACCACAGAGACGATCATTAAAACTCATCTTTACCATGACCTTACATGTTAATGTGTTCTGTACAAGGAGGACTTTAACAAAATATGTTCAATGATAATGTCTCACATGGGTTGAACAAGATTTGCTGATTAAGACTCCAGCATGGGAGCTTTTATAGATGTAGCCTGACAAATGCTTTGAATCTCTGATGTTGTAAGACCGGAATAGTTGAGATTCTGTGAAACAACACTACTGAAGGAGGGCCCAAGTGTTTTCATTGAATAAAGAGAGTGTTCAAACTTAGGTTGACTTCTGCATTTACCTGTGTCCCACTCCCATGGATGATGTCATCAGGAGTCTCATAGACTTGGCTCTCCATCTGAACCGGTTGCTTCTTGTCCTGGGTCACTTTGACACGCAAGATCCGGAAGTTTGACCCACCAAGATCAAGAGCTATAAAGTCTCCCTTTTCTGTCAATTTGAGAATGCAATAAGGCATTAGTGATTTATGATCAGGATTGTTAGAGCTTATTTTAAACAGTTTGCTGCATAAACTGACTGTTGCAGTTTAGATAGCCTAGGCAAATTCAGTGCTTCAGTTTGCTTCTACGGCCATAGTGTTGGGGAAAATAATCAAGCCAATCAAAACACTGAAATCCTTCATTTGTGCCTGTTGTTTGAAAATTTTGCACCTTGTTGCATTGGGTGTGGTGCAGAGATGAGCTTGAAAATAAACTTTGGTAGCACTAATTTCTAAACACTAACGATGCATAGTTATGATTTCCCCCAGCATTAAATGGTGGAAAATCAAAAATATACAGTACTTTGTATATGAATCAAAATGTATTGTTTTGTCAGAATGGTAATGTGTTGCTTCCAAAATACTTGTGCACTGAACAGACAAGAAAATGAAAACTGAACAAAAACATTTAGTCCTGATCAATATCCTAAGATTGGAAAAGGTTACAAGTTTTTCTCTTTTACACTGGATCATAACCAGGTTATAAATTGAACATCAACATGCAAAACACAGAAGCAGCAGCAAGAAACGACACAAACAAGAGGAGGCAAGTTATTGAAGACTCAATGAGGCCATTAGTCAGATGATTAGAAGTTTAAGACCAATTTCCAAACTTTAATTAGCCATCACTTCAAAAATTCCTTTAGACATGCTTTTTTTCCAGTGGAATGGTGGGAACATGTCTCCTTATGTAGGGCATATGACGACATTTTTGTAAACCTGCCTTGCCCTCTATCCGCAAATGTCTTCAGTGGGATTTATATTAGAGAAACATGCAGGGTGGTGTAAAAGAGGATCGTTATTCTCCTGGAAGAAGTTCTTTGTCAGACGGGCATTGTCCGGTTGAAAGACCCAGTAGTCACCACACAGACGAACGCCCTCATTCAAGAAGATGCCCACTGCCAGACCTCCACCAGCTGTTGTTTAACACTCCTTGACAACCAGGAACTGCATGGTCCATTGAAAGAAAAGTTTCCCAAATCATGATAGAGCCTCCTCCACTATGCCTTGTAGAAAACATGTCCAGTGGGAGGGGTGAAAGTTTGTGGTGTAAGAGGAGACGTGGCCTTTGAAGATGTGTTTTCTAAATGTTTCTCTTGGGAGTGATATATTATAGTTATTGGGATAGAGTCAGCATCAGTTGGGGTCTTAATTTGGGTCAAAGATCTGCCTTTGTCTTTACATACAGTGCAACAGATCCCCCAGCTTAGTACATGGGAAATTGTTTGGGGTCTATCTCTTTACGTTTTGTTCACAAAATTCAATTCAATAAAAAGGTCTTAATTAATCCCAGGAAAGTTAAATGTTGTTAAAAGAGGAGATGTAGATGCTGATGCTGACTCTCTGATGTTGTATGACAGTCTGATGAAGATGAGACTAAGAATTGTCTGTAATGTTCTTCTGTTTATGAACCAATCATCTCCAGAGGTTCCAGAGCAGTCAACAGCTTCACAGTTTCTTCTCCAGGCTAGTCTGTTGTCCAGGTGAACACTTACTCTATAATCTACAATCATCTCCTTTGGTCTGTTCACATTCAAGATCAAATGATTGTTTCCACACCATGTCACAAAACTGGTCCATCAGGTCTTTGTACTCAGCTTCTTCTCCTCTGAAACACCGGACAACTTTGAAGTCGTCTGTATATCTGCTGAGAACTGGACTCTTGGATCTTCTAGGAAATGTAAAATGATTCGTCTTTCTGTGTCCTAACTTTGCAGCAATGGCTCTATATGAGAGACCTTGCTTCTGCATCTTAAAAATCCTACCATATTAAAAAACAGATAATTACATTAAAGCCAGATTTATGCACAGATTCTGAATTTTGTGGGGTGTGATTTTGACTTTTGACTAGCTGTTAAAGTGCATGATTGGGTAACAGTTTTCACAAATTTACCCACTCTGTTTACCATCTGGATATGATCCACCAGCATAAAGTGGGAATTTCTTCCCCGATTTGATCAGGGGTGTGTCCATATTGGTCATGAATCAATTTAGCTTGTTGGATATGCTTGTCATTAAAAACACAGTTCAGTATGGATAGATGATGCTCAAATGTTGGGAAAAATCTCCTTATCTGCATGCTGCACTTTACTCAGTCATTTTCATTGAAATAAACAGAGTAAAATTAATCGTTTCTAGCCCTAGATTTTGTGTGTGTGTGTGTGTGTGTGTGTGTGTGTGTGTGTGTGTGTGTGTGTGTGTGTGTGTGTGTGTTCAGTTTCATACAAGGAACTTATACACATTTTAAACGCATCTAAGGGGAAAAACTAAACATGAGATCTAAGTAATTTTTTTATGAACCTAAATAGTTCAGTAAGATGGTCAGTCTGTATTTTAGACCTAATCTGCAGAGTTAGTGATCCAAGTAGAATAAAGCTTTATTTGTTGCAGTTAAAGCAAAGCCATACTGTGGTATAACAGTATAACTATCCATCCCACTATAACTATCCGTCCTATCATTGCTTATCTGACTTCTAATAAGAATCATTTTAACTCTCGTCATGGATTCAACTTTGCCCTTTGCGTGCTCCCTTGGTTCTCTCATTTTGATGTTGAACTCAAAGCTATTTATAATGAATGAAGCCAAGAGTCAGGCTGTAGCCTTGCTTACTAAATTAGACCAGTTTGTGTTTCACTTTCATAACCATGATTTATAACAAAGATATGAAGAAAGAATAAAAGTATGTAATACAAATGTTCCTCAGTCCATGGTATAGAAGGCAGGTGGTTTTCTTTTTATTGCCACTTATCTTTCTCTATGTAGATATTGAGTCAATTCCACCTTGACCATGTCCCAGTTGAAACCAGACAGCTATTAGGACCTGCTAGTTGTTGTACCCGGTTAACAGACTAGTGCATATTTTATGCACTCAGACACTGTAGAAACTCTATACCACCAGAGGCTGCACATCTCTGTGTTTTTAACTGATTAAAAAAGATAAAAGTCAAAAGATATTTTCCAAATCACAATTCCTGCTTTGGGGCCATTTCAGTTGTTCTTTGTGATCTGGACCTTTTCAACTTCTGACTTCAAATGGACTCTTTTCCTGACTCCTTACTGTAGCATCTTAATGTTTAATAATTATAACTAAGTTTTAGTTATTCATCTTGAAAGTCAAAACAGTGGGTCAAAATTTTATTTTCGTGAACCTTGATGCTTGGTTTCAAAGTTTCCAAACATCTTCTGTATTAAACACATCATTAGAGCCCATTTTCTGCTTTTTGTATAGCTTCTTCCAAAATCCCAAACCCCTGTCAGTGTCCTTGTGTCTAAACAAGGACAATCCGCATGATCCAGACTTCATTTGAGTCAGCATAGCTTTTTTACATCTCGTTGCTCATTTGCAGTGGTAGGTATTAAATCCAGTTTAATGTGTAAGTTTGTTCTTTTGCAATAAATTACATGTGTCTAATTTTTCTGGTAGTTTCATTTAATTAAGAGAGACAGAGTATTTAGAAACTCCAGAAAGAAAACCCACATTAGATAGAAATAAGTATTTTATGCTCCATCAAAACATGAGTTAGAACCTGAAGACATCCTTATGAAAGACCACACTTCGAAGACATTTTCTATAGCTGGGCACCAGGTTTTGCACTCATGTCACAGTAGATTGTGGCCGATCTACTTCTCTTTGCAGAAACTCTTTAAATCCTTTAGAATTCTTACTTGCCGCTTTGTAACTTGAAGCTTCAGTTTTTGTCATAGTGGGATATCTTTCCATAGTCCCTCTTTGTTGTTCTGGCAGAGGTAACAATGTCTTTGCCCAAGGTCTTACATGGCCCCACCAACTGTGGTGAAGTTGTACAGTGCTCTTAGCAAAAAACAACCCTGAAACATTATGCTTCCCCCTCTGTGCAAAGCTGTGAAGTTATTGTTCTTCTAGTCATTCTTAGCATTTTCCTTTCTAAAATTATTTAGTTCTGCAATATTTGTCTTAAATCCGCCTCAGTGCTGCTGTCTTTGGTTTGAATGGTAGTTACTGCAGTTGAACTTTCCTATTGGTTCAAATGGTACAGCTTGGTACATGTCTAAGTCACAGCCCTGCATTCAGGCCTAAAACAATGTCACTTAGACACAAGCCCCCGTAACGAGTCAGATGTTGGAATTGTTCCTCCACTGCCTCAGCAGCACTGGTTTCGGGCATTGCTGAGTCAGCACCTTGAGCCAGCGGCTTGAACTGATAAGGCTCAGGCCCACTGGGCTCAGGTCAAGTGCAGACTTACAAAATGAACAGGGGAACAAATCCTTTTCCCCCATTGTGTATGGTAAGATTGTTGGGGCTTGCTCCGACTAGCATTTGAACCACTGATCTCCTGTGTTTAGAGAGTGCACCTGCACTCCTAAATATCTGAATTTTCCTCATACATGATCAATATAAATACATTGCTTTTCTTGGCTCGTGAAAAGTTTCAATTCTAAAGCCTACTGTCATAAACCTCTGCCATGGTGCAAATGTTCTGCAATTTATCAAAATGTATCAATTTATCAAAAAGCCCATTTTATTCTGTCCTGGTTTTTATCTGGCTAAAGTTGTATTATCTCTAATACGTACAGGAAGTGATTAGGCTTTCCAAACTGGCCTCACTGCCAAAAGAATAGTGATTTAAAGAATCCAAACCCAGAGCACAGACGGGCTTATGTCACATGACAAGGGTGGCCATTTCAATACATAAGCACATTTTTAAAAACAGCCGATGGATCAGATGTCACAACTTTTGTTCTGTGGTAAAATCATAAAGGCACAACAATATCACGAATGTGTGAATAAGATTTAAATGAAGCCCATTAAGAAAATAAAAACATTTGTTAAATAAAAACATTCAGGTAACAGTGTTGGTGGATATTTCAGAGCGAAATAAATAAAGATAGTCTTTTACTGGACAAATACATGTTTTGCTGTGTCTAACACCCATTCACACACCCTACCTGATCCATCAGGGATGGACCTGACAAAGGTGGGCAGCATCTTCACTGTGGCTGTGGGGTTTGTGTCACGACCGAGTCCATTCTCCATTTCCCTGCGGAAGCGGCCCATGATGTCCTTCAGTGTCTCGTCAGAGAAACGCATTGAGTACAAGTACTTATCAATCTGAAGAACAGACACACACAAATGGGTGTATGGGAAGGTCAATCAGTCATGTACAAAGATACACTGATCTGGATTAATACTGCCTAAATTAATAACTTGGATGTTGTTTAATTTCTATATACAGTTACATGTAGTGCAGGGCCTGGGAAATGTCAGTTTAGAAATCTACTGTACCACAGTTTGTGTTATACCAAAATAGTTAACAGGTTTTTTATCTAATTAAGCTTCTTTAACTTCAGTAACACAAACACCAGCAGGGTTTTCTGCAGCAACTGTGTTTTGTTTTATATCAGTGCTAATGGATCAGGGTTACTGGATTCAAAGACTGACAATATGTTTTCCTATAGTTTTTGTTATTAAAGTACAATAATCCATTCAGTTTTAAATGTGTAATCACAAAAGGCCTCAGATATATGTGTTAAGCAGCATTTAGAGTAATTTCTCTAGTTGAGCCTTGCAGGTTTCCTACTGTGTCAACTGTTTATGAACTAAACCATCCTGGCCCTATCTGAAAACTGCCAACACCCTTGCTGTATTTGAAATACCTGCCAATGCATGTTTACATCTCTGTGGAGGAATTTTAGCCCAGTCTGTTTTGCAGAATCGTTCTAATTCCTCCACACTGGAGATTTTTCAAATATCAATGGCCTGTTTAAGGTCATGTCACAGCTTGTCAATCCAGACTCCAGACACTCCAGAACTTTCTTTTTTTTTTGTTTTTGAGCCTTTCAAAGGTGGAATATGCTTTGGATCATTGTCCTGCTGCATAACCGAAGTGGGCTTAAGCTTAAAGGATACATATGCTTTTAGAATCTTCCTTTTCACATTTAAATGATTCAGTTTTATTCTATATGAAGTAGAGCTGCAATGCTTTGCTCTGAATTCCTTGTTATTGTAGCTCCACAGGTTCCTCTTCTACCTCTGTTCTGAGAGCAACTCGTTTTGGTGCCGTCTCTTTAAATGCTACTGAGGCACTACACAGCCTGCCCTCCTAGAGGTCAACTAGTGTTCTACTCCACCCCATTCGGCCGTTTTTGAAGTTTCATAACGGAGATACAATTATCTAGCTTCGCATAAACTTTTTATTCCCAAATTAATTGATTAAATTAATTGATTAAAAGATATCAGCAACGGAAGACTTTCCATCCAGCCTCGCATGGAGTCAGTCTGACCCAGAGCGAGAGGAGAAAACATGATGCTACTACTATCAAAACAATGGCCAGCACGTCACATCAACATACAATAAATTCATGTCTAAAATAAGGTTTGTTTTTGTTTTAGCATTATTTGCAGCTTACCACTTTGCTGTGTCCATCGTTTCAAAGACAGAAGGAACTGACCCCTTAATTAGATGAATTCTTTCAGCAAATGCTTCTTAAAAATGGTGGAGGTTGCTGAAGACACTCGTGCTCGTGCAAACAAAGAAGAATTTCCCCACTGATGTGGGAACATTTCCTTGAAAAATCAAATTCAACCAGGCATTTCATAGAAGTTCTGATGCTGGGGGACGGTGTCATGAAATGTGTGGGTTAATACACCCAACAACCGAACATTTAGACTTATCCACTTGCAACTTTGTCATACTTGATCTTGGACTACAAAATCCCAGCAAGAAATAAAAATGGCGAATTTGCGATATTGGTTAGCCGGAAGTCCATGACCTTGTTTAGCAGTTCTGCAGCAAATACTGTGATGTAATTCAATTCAATTCAATTCATAAATACTTTATTCATCCCAACGGGAAATTAAATGTTGTTGTAGCTCATATTATGCAGGTTTCTTCAAAGAGCCGTTGTAGATGCTGATGGCTGTGGGCAGGAAGGATCTTCTGTAGCAATCTGTCTTACATCAGATCTGAAGAAGCCTCTGACTGAAGACACTGTTGTAGGACAGTCTCATGAAGAGGATGCTTAGGGTTCTCCATAATGTTCTTCATTTGCACTATTGAATGTTCTTCAATAGTGCAAACCACTCATCAGAGAATAGAAAAAATTTAACGGATTGAAAAATATGACCCAGACGGAATATAAAGATATCTACGCAGCACCTGGAGAGACTTAATTCAACTTTTCTGCTCTCCTACAGACTCCAAGCATACAGCAAAATGTATCTAAGGGCTAAAAAGGCAGATTTTGCATGATATGTCCCTTTAAAGTCACAAACTGATAGCTGGACTTTGTCATTTGGGATTTCTGCTATAAAAGTCCTGATTCCATCAGTTATGCCAAGTCAAGGTTGTGAAGCAGCAAGGCATCTAAAGACTATGATTACCACCACCATGGCCGACTACCTGTGTGATGTTATTTTTCTTCAGTGTTGTGTTAATTTTTCCACTTTTGTCACATCAATCCACAGAATAATTTCCCAAACGTTTTGGCTATCAGTAATATATTTTTTGGCAAATGTACAGTGGGCCTTTGTGTAACCATTAGTAACCCTTTCCAGACAACATGTATTTGTTTCTTATGTATTTTTGAACTTCTTTAGATCGGCGCATATATATGTTATTACACATATTTGTGATATCTTTTTGGCTACTCTATTTTGTCAGACAGGTTCTGTTTAAATGACTGCTTGATTCTACAGGTCTGACAATAATCAGGCCTGGGTGTGACTACACCCAGGCCTGATTATTGTCGATTATTGTCTAACTGTTTTCAGGTTTCCAACAAATGTGGTTAATCACGTATTTCATGATTAAAGGAGGGGGGATTACTTGTTCACATAGGGGCAGGTTGGTTTAGATAGCTTTTTTTCTCTTAGCTTTGTCTGATATCAAAGTTTGATTAATGATCTGAAACAAAAAAGCAAGAACAGGAAAACTGTAATGAGGGCAAATACATTTTCCCAGCCCTGTATATGCAGTATTTACATGGTTGGAAAACATCTTTCCATTAGGGGCATTTATTTAACTTGTAAGTTCCATTAACTTCCTTCATTAGAACTATTTGCCTCTGCTGTGTGTTGGCTTCACACCCCATTGATTGTCCCACTCCTCTCCATAGCTGTTGACGAACTCATGGAATATCTCTTCAGCTGTCTACATTAGACTATACCCATGTTAAATTCTAATGAGCAGACAGGAGTTGTAATCAGCTGTAATTATAGATTTATGTTATCTTTTCAGAGCAACTGGGTAATACCGAAACAGGAGAGAACAGCTATGAGAGATAACAAAATGGGTGAGTAGAAAAAGCAAGGCATGATGGAGTTCATATAGCTTATGACTTTTTATAACAGTCTCTCAGCCAGCACCTGTCTTCTTCTGAGACCATGGCAACCAGTGCTCTGAGAACCCTGATGGTGGCGATGTGCTGCAGACACCATCCCTGACTACAGCCCAGCTCAAGGACATCAATGTCAAATACTAATAACCATTCAGAAAACCAGAAAATGGACCAGCCCCTGACTCATTGCACATTGTGACCTTCTCCTATGTGTCTCCTATGTAGCTGTAAAATGCTACATCCTCCTCTCCCAACACGATTGGCCCAAAAGCTGATTCCTAACATGCTGTGCTGCTGTCACAATGTAAAAGCCTCCAGTCTCAGTGCCTGGTTTATTGTTCTGCTGCTTACCTTCTTGAGCTGATCATCCTTCAGCTCAGTGAAGTAGTAGGCCAGAAGCTGAGCTGCTATCATTCTGCCTGCACGTCCGCCAGGAGCTGTCAGCTGCTATGTGCTGCTTGGAGTAGAGAATGTAAGGGAAGGAAGCCTTGCGTAAGTTTACTTCTCTCCCCCCACACTGATCCTTTTAATCTTGAGTGAAAAAAGCAGCAGGCCTAAGCTGTGCAGCTGGGTAAGGCAAGGTTAAAAGGAAAAATGTCCAGCAGCCGTGCCTGCTAGTCGGCGACAGGCAACAGTCACCGCCTCTCTCTCTCACACACAAACAAACACACACACACACACACACGCTAGGCTAGCTTTTACTCTGACACCACCCCACCCCCCCATCAGTTGCTAGCTCCCTGTTAGCCTCCAGGGAGATGTTACAGCTCTGCACTGGAATGGTGTTCCTGCTATGCCCTGCCCCCACTCATCCATTTGATTGGCCAAACCAATTGGGTTCTGAAGGAGAGTGAAGAGCGCAGGGGGTGACAAGAGGAGGGGGCAGCAAGTGTGTGAGAATAGGAGAGAAGAGGGGGCTAACTGTTAGCTGAAAAAGGAAGCTTCATCTGTTTGATAACCTACCCCCTGCCACATGTCTCTCATGTTGCTAGGGTATCCTGGAGAGGACGTGCAAAGGGACAGGACCACACTAATGATATTATCATTTATCTGACTGCAGCTCAATCAGCATCAACTGCAGACTGAAGAGCATAATTTCCAAACTGTGACATCAAGGCCTTTCCTAACATCTCTGACATAAAGTTATGTAGAAACAGGCTCATGGCTGATCTTATGTCCACAATACACCTCACCAACAGCATCACAGCAGCCAAAAACACATAGCCTAAAAGGCTTTCCTAATCATTGGAGTAACAGGTGCAACATCTTCAAACAGGGTTGATCAGCTTGTTATGATGCAGTAAAATAGTAAATAGGAAAGCATAGCTTTTTTCAGTGTTTTAAACATGTGTTTTAATGCAGGCTGCTTTTCATTTTTTTGTGTAATTAATGTAATTAAAACTCAAATAATCAACCAGCTCTTTAATCAAAATAACATAGATAAACAATGTTTTAAATGTAGGAATTAATATGTTCATTTACTTTAGCAACAGTAAGAATATTTTTGGACATTTGTGTTTTATATAAAAAGGAACTTGATCTTGTATATTTTTGTTTCAAATTTCATGTGGTTCAGTTAAATTCAGTGAAAACTGTAACAGATCAGCAACATGTCCATAAAAACAGTAAATATCCTCTTCTCATGTGTTCTCCAAGGATAGTAACTGCCTTTTTTCAAGTTTCTGTTTAACATTTGGTTTATTGGGTTAATGGGTTAAGGGATCTCAAATCTCAGTATTACTAGACATGGTGAGAGTCTACCCCCACTCTCCTCTCTGCAAATCTGCTACGTCACCTCGCAGTGCGTGAATGGACCCACGTCCGCTGACTCAATGACACAGTAAGTCTGTGACGTCCCTTTTTTCTCCCCTTGATTTGTCTGATTTGGAGCTTCAGCTGTTCACAGTTCTCTGTCCTAATCTATCCTCAGTCTTTTATAATATTTTCCTTAATCGTCTCCCTGTCAGCTTAACCTTAAGTCAATGCTATTTAATGCAAGGGAGAGCTCAACAGGGTGGAAGGGGAGGAGGGGGGAGAGGCGTACCATTCATTCACTCCTGAGACAGAATCCCCCTCGTGGTGTCATGGCTGCTTCAGGGTGACCTTCTCTGATGATGACCTCATTATCTGTGCTTACTAAGTAACTGCTGGCTTACAAATCCAAAACACAGCCCTCATCAAATCTGATTTGAAGCACAACTCAGATGGAAAGTTTTCCAAGTACTTCAGCCTGATATTGTTTGAAGTTGTATTAAAGATTTAGAAAATAAGTTAAAAGGATTGGATCAAACACGATTTTAGTACATACTGATGCTAAGATATCTCTAATCCCTCACACAATGTTTTTTTAATATGATAGAAAATATATGTTTAAAGCCTTACACTTACATTAAATGAAGTGTCAATAAATGTGACCTATCTGTTTGACATATTTGCTACATCCAATGTCGCCCTGATGCTGTTGCCTGTGATCCAATCAATCACTTCAAGTTAGTTTATTCATATAAATCTGATTAATAACAAATGTTATCTATTTCAAAGAAACAGATTCAGTTAATGTACAGAAATACAAGGTCAATTCCATCCATAATACAGACAGAATCAATCCTAGTTATAAAATGCTGCAATGAAATTCAGTTTATTATTCCCTTTGGTAAAACATTTTCTATCTAAGGAAACCCAGCCCAGCTGATTGCATTGATTGCATCTTCCTCATCAATGAACATGAGGCGACAGCTGACAGTCTATCACATAATGTTGTTAACTTTGCAGCAATTGCTTATACTGAGCATGCATGTGAAATAAAAGGAAAGGAGAACTCCAATTTTACAGAAGAAATCTTCAGGAACACCTGGCTAATGTGTACTGCCATCTAACACAACTGACAGGGAGTTTGAAAAGACAAAGCACTCACACACAATAAAAAAAGAAATAGAACTACTGGTCCAAGAGTATTTTCTGTGTTATAAAAAGGAAGATTTATTGGCAGCAGTAGCAGCTTTGGCTGCCTCATCTAGGAGAGAAATACGTCTAAAAATACAAGCTCTGAGCAAACAGTAAAATCTATAAGATGAAAAACCAAGCACATATAGTTAGACGCAGCAAAAACTCTTTCAATTGCTTTGTAGTGAGACAGGTTTAAATACAGAGAGAAAGAGTCAAGTTTATCATCGATAGAAAGAGAACAGGAAGTTGGCAGCAACAGGCAGCATATGGCCCGTTCTAGGAAGGAGTCATAGCTAAACAGAAATGCTGGGCCAGTATCTTTTCTGAAGGCAAAAACAGAGGGAGCATCATTGTAGTGATGGTTGCACATAATGTCTAATTGGAGAGTAGTAGGAGAGCATAGCAGAGTGAGGAAAACTGGTCCGTAGGTCCTCCAGCAGTCTAAGCCAATAGCAGCGTAACTACAGCATAACTATAAGCTTTATGAAAAAGATTTAAGTCTAGTCTTAAAGTAGACAGGGTGTCTGCCTCAGATGTATTAACTGGGATCTAGCAACACATGAGAGGAGCCTGTTAACTAAAAGATTTGTGTCCCGTTCTACTTGTAGAAACTCTAGGAACCACAAATAAACCTGCTGCCTGAGGGCAAAGTGCTCCTTTGGGAACAGGATTATTGAGGGCTTGGATTATCTGTAAAAAGGAAAAAAAAATCTATTCTGGATTTAATAGACAGACGAGAAGCCAAGACAGGAGAAATATGATCTCCTGCTAGTAAATAGTCCAGCCTTGAAGTAACAAATCTAAGGACTAGTTTTTCAGAATAATTTAGGGACCAGATATTCTAATTTTGGCCATATTGCGGCGGTACAGGAGGGAAGTCCTAGAAACCTTTTTCATATGGGATTAAAATTACATATCCTGTCCTGTCCAAGCTAATGCTATGCAGAGTAAGTGACTGGCTATTCTTTTTTTGTAGGCCATGTGGTTCAGTTACAAAATTTAAAAGTCCAGGTTTTTATGTCTTCAAGACATTGATGTAGTCTGCCTGACTGATTAGATTCATGAGGATTTATAAATACATTTTGCAAGTATCACCACTATAACGATGGAAATGTAACTAAGACTTAAAACTCTTGCTTCCTTTTCCAATTCAGCTGTTTTTGTTTATTTAAAGCTTCCATCCAGATTTAGATCATCTATTAAAACTCTTTTTCTTTTCAGTCTTTTACAGATACAAACCCAAGTTTGCATTAGTAAAGTAATACTGCTACTTTTTCACAATGGCTGTCAAGTGACTCTTAATTTATGACACAAACATTGCTGTTTGTATTCATATAAATGAATGGTTGTTTGTATGTTTTCATGGAACAATATTAGAAATCACACCCTTGTGCATGAGTAAACACATTTTACACCAAGCTTTATAAAAAGCAAGGTTTCTGCAGGGGCGTGAATCGAAATAGTATCAGTTGTAGGAATATTTCTGCTGTGGGACAATAAAGAATATTTCTATTGTTATTCTGTTGTGTTGTAATTCTTAGAAAGGATTGAGGTCTTCCGCGACCATCTATGGAAGAAGCGGTATAGAAGATGACTGACTGAATGACTGATTGACACTGAGGTCTTAAGTTACTCTTAGTTATGTCTCAAATCTGCATTCTTTGCTTTTTCCCTTTTTGCTACATTTATCAGTGCAGTGTTTGCAAATTATTGCAGATGCATTTAGGTGTTATCATATTTTGACAAACATAAAAGATGCACAACAGTAAACAACAATGTGAAAAGAAATGTATTTCCCTTTTTTCTAGTCTCCCTGCAAAGCAGCAAAAAAAATAAAAAATCACCAAAAAAAAGGAAATCAGGTCCTGAAGCTGTTTTTTGTAGTTTGTTTAGGGATGTAAATATAGTTTTAGTAAATATACAGTGTTTTTACTATGGAACTTTGTGCATCTGGCTCCTGTTTGGCAAAGAATTTAGTTTGCTTCTAGAGATATCTGTCCTGACCCTGCAGATCTCAAAAAACCTTATTCACCTTAATATTTTTTATGTTAATGTATGCAGTAGGTCTAAACTTTTTATGTAGCAACAAGAGGACTTCTTTTAAAAGGTATTGATTTTGCAGGGAATTTAATTCAAAATGATAACTCTCTCAAGTTATCATAAATATTTGATGCAAATGTAAAACAATGATCAGACCGGTGGATTTTAAATAATCTGCAATTACACACTAAAACTAACATGGGTTAAATCTCAGGAAACCCATCCTGTTTAAACTAGAGACAAAAAATATCCCAAAATAAGATGTCTTCACCCTAACAATACACTGTAATTGAGTTAATAGATTTTAAAGAAAATAAAAGCGATACACAAAGGTTTGTTGCTTTCAGGTTTTTTTTTTCAAACTGATACCTAAGGCTTGAAAAACCAGACACTTCAAACTTTCTGCTCATCACATTATCATGCTCCAATAATTGCTTTTATACTCTATACAAACTGGGGTTGGGGCCAGAAACAGGAATGAGACTGGCATTATGTTAGCCATCTGAAGCCAGACACACACACACACACACACACACACACACACACACACACCACACACACACACACACACACACACACACACACACACACACACACACACACACACGAATACTGACCCACTCCAGATCCCTTCTACATCTAACGTGCATGTAGAAAAAGATTGCTGTCCTGCAGAAATTAGGGATAGTGAAACGATGAGTGTGATGCATAGCTGTGTGGCTTTATTGCAGCATTATGGTAGGTGTGAACGTGGCTTAAAAAACTAAAATATGTTTAAACTCAATCACTCTCTACATAAAATACATAAAAAGCATGGAGAATAAGGTGAAATACCTGCAGTTTAAAAACCACATTTAGTTATAAACAAACATATTTTTACTCTATTTTATTTTTACCCTTTTTTAATTATGTTGAATTTGTTGCTGAAATTTACCCCTGTAATGAACTTTCACAGAATTTTGCTTTTGTAATCAAAAATTAAAAAAAAAACCCAACCGAAAAACAAATCAAATAAAATGTTGAAATATTAGTTCCACAAATACATTCACTTTAAATAGACACTAGATGGTAGCATTCACAGAGTAATACCAAACAGACTGAAGAATGGAGCTCTAAAAGGATGCTATGACAATTTTATAAATGTTTAAAACATTTTTATTAATATAGAGATTTATATGTGTATTAATTGAGTGATTTGACAGACAGACTCTGTTTCTATGCTTGCCTCTTCTAATTGTTTTCAGTTTCCCCATCCCCTGCTCCAAGCCCTGCTCCCCCTGTACAGTGCTGTAAGTTTCTGCCATTTTTGTGATTATCAGACATTGCTTTACTTCACCTCTCTGCCTCCATGTTGCCTGCAGTTGGATAAAACTACAAGCCCAACTTGACAAAAGTCAGTTCCTTCATAAAAAGTGGAAGGTCTCAGTTCATTGAAGGTTTGTTAACAACAGGTTTTAGGTTTTGCCTTTAACTGTTATAACCCATAATGTGGTATAATGTCTTTCCTGTGAGATGTCTGAGAACAAATACAATTAATTAGTTATTATTTTATGGCCTTCCACAGTCATCTCTAATAGAACTGTTTCTTGTTTTATTTAGTCTGAGAGCTTTAAAGGGTATGACCATGTGTTTGTGTAAGTCTGCATAAAATTTAATAACTTCTACATTTGGGAAGCAGAGATGATAGAAATTCAGCACATGGATGGAAGTCTTATTATTTAGGGATTTAAATTATGCATTTAGACCGTTCTTTTTGCAAGATGGAATATTTATTCAAAAAAACCATGATTATATAAGTTTTTTTAACTTGCTACATATAATGATGGATCTAAAAAGGTTTTTTAAGTTAATCTAAATGTGAAAAAATTAAGGGTCTTTTGTCAAACATCAAGTCTTGTCATGTATATAATGTAGGTCACTTATTATGTTCCCCAGTCTGGTGGCGTATACACTCACGGGCCACTTTATTAGGTACACCTTGCTAGTACCGGGTTGGACCCCCTTTTGCCTTCAGAACTGCCTTAATCCTTTGTGGCATAGATTCAACAAGGTACTGGAAACATTCCTCAGAGAGTTTGGTCCATATTGACATGATAGCATCACACAGATGCTACAGATTTGTCGGCTACACATCCATGATGCGGATCTCCCGCTCCACCATATCCCAAAGGTGCTCTATTGGATTGAGATCTGGTGACTGTGGAGGCCATTTGAGTCCAGTGAACTCATTGTCATGTTCAAGAAACCAGTCTGAGATGATTCATGCTTTATGACATGGTACGTTATCCTGCTGGAAGTAACCATCAGAAGATGGGTACCTAAAGGGATGGACATGGTCAGCAACAATACTTCGGTAGGCTGTGGCATTGACACGATGCTCAATTGGTACTAAGGGGCCCAAAGTGTGCCAAGAAAATATCCCCCACACCATTACAGCACCACCACCAGCCTGAACCGTTGATACAAGGCAGGATGGATCCATGCTTTCATGTTGCTGACGCCAAATTCTGACCCTACCATCCGAATGTCGCAGCAGAAATCGAGACTCATCAGACCAAGCAACGTTTTTCCAATGTTTTTGTCCAATTTTGGTGAGCCTGTGTGAATTGTAGCCTCAGTTTCCTGTTCTTAGCTGACAGGCGTGGCACCCGGTGTGGTCTTCTGGTGCTGTACCCCATCCGCCTCAAAGTTCGACGTGTTGTGCGTTCAGAGATGCTCTTCTGCATACCGTGGTTGTAACGAGTGGTTATTTAAGTTACTGTTGCCTTTCTATCAGCTCCAACCAGTCTGGCCATTCTCCTCCTACCTCTGGCATCAACAAAGCATTTGCGCCCACAGAACTGGAGCTCACTGGATATTTTCTCTTTTTCAGACCATTCTCTGTAAACCCTAGAGATGGTAGTGCGTGAAAATCCCAGTAGATCAGCAGTTTCTGAAATACTCAGACCAGCCCGTCTGGCACCAACAACCATACCACGTTCAAAGTCACCTAAATCACCTTTCTTCTCCATTCTGTTGCTCGGTTTGAACTGCAGCAGTTCGTCTTGACCATGTCTACATGCCTAAATGCATTGAGTTGCTGCCATGTGATTGGCTGATTAGAAATTTGCGTTAACGAGCAGTTGGAGAGGTGGACCTAATAAAGTGGCCGCTGAGTGTATGTACAGTATGCCACGGCATCTGCAAAGAGAATCAATTTTGTGGTTACATTACGTCTGTTTTGTCCATACTAAGTGATCAAAGGTCTGTCATAGTTTTTGAAATTTGATAGGTTATTTATTTTGAAGGATTCTTGAACCGCTCTTTGTCTGACCCATCACCTAGAGCCTGTTTGCCATGGGAGACCCTACCAGGGGCATTTAAGCCCCAGACAACATAGCCTCTAGGACCATTTGAACACTCAAACCCCTCCACCACGTTAAGGTGGCGGTTCAAGAATCCTTCATGAGGACCACTAAATCGAGGCACGTGACGTCGCCCGGTACGGCGGAGCCGGGGTCCCACCCTGGAGCCAGGCCTGGGGTCGGGACTCGTCGGAGAGCGCCTGGTGGCCGGGTTGCTCCTCGTGGGACCCGGCCGGGCCAAGCCCGAACGAGAGACGCGAGGCCATCCCCCAGTGGGCCCACCACCTGCAGGGGGAACCGTGAGGGACTGGTGCAAAGGATTGGGTGGCGGACGAAGTGGAGACCTCAGCGGCCCGATCCCGGATGCTTAGGCTGGCTCTAGGGACGTGGAATGTTACCTCACTGGGGGGAAGGAGCCTGAGCTTGTGCGGGAGGTCGAGAGATATCGACTAGAAATAGTTGGGCTCGCCTTCACGCACAGCGTGGGCTCTGGAACCCATCTCCTTGAGAGGGGCTGGACTCTCTTCTACTCTGGAGTGGCCCACGGGGTGAGGCGGCGGGCTGGGGTGGGTTTGCTTGTTGCCCCCCAGCTCAGCCGTCTAGTGTTGGGGTTTACCCCGGTGGATGAGAGGGTCGCATCCCTGTGCCTTCGGGTCGGGGATAGGTCTCTGACTGTCGTTTCGGCCTACGGGCCGAGCAGTAGTGTGGAGTACCCGGCCTTCTTGGTGTCCCTGTCGGGGGTGCTGGATAGTGCCCCTCCCGGGGACTCCATTATTCTACTGGGGGACTTCAACGCCCACGTGGGAAACGACAGTGACACCTGGAGAGGCATGATCGGGAGAAATGGCCTCCCCGATCTGAATCCGAGTGGTGTTTTGTTATTGGACTTCTGTGCTAGTCACGGATTGTCCATAATGAACACCATGTTCAAGCATAAGGGTGTCCATCAGTGCACTTGGCACCAGGACACCCTAGGCAGGAGGTCAATGATCGACTTTGTTGTCGTATAATCAGACCTTCGGCCGCATGTTTTGGACACTCGGATGAAGAGAGGGGCTGAGCTGTCCACTGATCACCACCTGGTGGTGAGTTGGATCCGCTGGAGGAGGAGAAAGCCGGACAGACTTGGCAGGCCCAAGCGCATAGTGAGGGTCTGCTGGGAACGCCTGGCGGAGCCCTCGGCCAGGGATGTATTCAACTCCCACCTCCGGGAGAGCTTTGACCAGATTCCGGGGGATGTTGGAGACATAGAGTCTGAGTGGACCATGTTCTCCGCATCTATTGTCGATGCTGCTGCCCGTAGCTGCGTGCGGCCGTAAGGTCTGCGGTGCCTGTCGCGGCGGCAATTCCAGAACCCGGTGGTGGACACTGGCAGTAAGGGATGCTGTCAAGCTGAAGAAGGAGTCCTATCGGCTGTGGTTGGCTTGTGGGATTCCTGAGGCAGCTGACGGGTAGCGTGAGGCGAAGTGTGCTGCGGCCCGAGCTGTGGCAGAGGCAAAAACTCGGGCCTGGGAGGAGTTCGGTGAGGCCATGGAGAAGGACTACCGGTCGGCCTCGAAACGATTCTGGCAAACCGTCCGGCGCCTCAGGAGGGGGAAGCAGTGCTTCGCCAACACTGTTTATAGTGGGGGTGGGAGGCTGCTGACCTCGACTGGGGACATTATCGGGCGGTGGAAGGAGTACTTCGAGGATCTCCTCAATCCTGCCATCACGCATTCCCTGGTGGAAACAGAGGCTGGGGACTCGGGGTTGGACTCTTTCATCACCCAGGCTGAAGTCACCGAGGTGGTTAAAAAGCTCTGCGGTGGCAAGGCTTCGGGGGTGGATGAGATCCGCCCCGAGTACCTCAAATCTCTGGATGTTGTGGGGCTGTCATGGTTGACATGCCTCTTCAACATTGCATGGCGGTCGGGGACAGTACCTCTGGACTAGCAGACCGGGGTGGTGGTCCCCCTTCATAAGAAGGGAGACCGGAGGGTGTGTTCCAACTACAGGGGGATCACACTCCTCAGCCTCCCTGGTAAGGCCTACGCCAGGGTATTGCAGAGGAGAGTCCGGCCGATAGTCGAATCTCGGCTTCAGGAGGAGCAGTGTGATTTTCGTCCCGGCTGTGGAACACTGGACCAGCTCTATACCCTCTACAGGGTACTCGAGGGCTCATGGGAGTTTGCCCAACCGGTTCACATGTGTTTTGTGGACCTGTAGAAGGCATTCGACTGTGTCCCTCGTGATGCCTTGTGGAGGATGCTCCAGGAGTATGGAATCGGGGGCCCTTTATTAGGGGCCATCCGGTCCCCGTACGAGCGGAGCAGGAGTTTGGTCCGCATTGCCGGCACTAAGTCGGAGCTGTTCCCGGTGCATGTTGGACTCCGGCAGGGCTGCCCTTTGTCACCGGTCCTGTTCATAACTTTTATGGACAGGATTTCTAGACACAGCCAAGGGCCGGAGGGGGTCTGGTTTGGGGACCAGTGGATTTCGTCTCTTCTTTTTGCAGATGACGTGGTCCTGCTGGCCCCCTCTAGCCAAGACCTACAGCATGCGCTGGGATGGTTCGCAGCTGAGTGTGAAGCGGCTGGGATGAAGATCAGGTCCTCCAAGTCAGAGGCCATGGTACTCGACCGGAAAAGGGTGGCTTGTCCTCTTCAGGTTGGAGGGGAGTTCCTGCCTCAAGTGGAGGAGTTCAAGTATCTCGGGGTCTTGTTCACGAGTCAGGGAAGAATGGAGCGGGAGATCGACAGACGGATCGGTGCGGCTGCCGCAGTAATGGGGGCGCTGTGTTGGTCCGTTGTGGTGAAGAGAGAGCTGAGCCGAAAAGCAAAGCTCTCGATTTACCGGTCGGTCTACGTTCCTACCCTCACCTATGGCGATGAACTTTGGGTCATGTCCGAAAGAACGAGAATCCGGATACAAGCGGCTGAAATGAGCTTCCTCCGTAGTGTGGCCGAGCACTCCCTTAGAGATAGGGTGAGGAGCGCGGCCATTCGGGAGGGGCTCGGAGTAGAGTCGCTGCTCCTCCACATCGAGAGGAGCCAGTTGAGGTGGCTCGGGCATCTATACCAGATGCCTCCTGGACGCCTTCCTTGGGAGGTGTTCCAGGCACGTCCCACCAGGAGGAGGCCCAGGGGACGGCCCAGGACACGCTGGAGGGACTATGTCTCTCGGCTGGCCTGGGAACACCTTGGGCTCCCCCCGGAGGAGCTGGAGGAGGTGTCTGGGGAGAGGGACGTCTGGGTGTCTCTGCTGAGTCTGCTGAGTCTGCTGCCCCCGCGACCCAGTTCCGGATAAGCGGAAGACGACGAGTACGAGTATTTATTTTGAAACCAGTTTTTTAACTCATTATTTTCTATTAAATGAAAGCGACACTCTATATATGCTAGATTTTAAGGGTTTACTCTCATGTGTTGTCTTTGTGTTTGAAACTTTGATTGAGCTATGGTAAAATCAGATAATTCTGTCATTTCTGTACCTCAGCTCATGTTGCAGGCAACTATCTGCAACAGAAATCATGCTTCCAGTTTAACATGACACAACATGACACAACAAAACATCTCCAAGTCATCATTGTTTCGTCTTTTTCTTACAATGTGTTACTTTCTTTTATTGAGTCTGCATTTAAGTTCACTTGTGATATTTTTTATATACAAATTGGCTTGTGTGAAATAAATAGGTGCAGATGCTCTTGTACAGTATCAAGGAGAGGTCTCCCTGGAACACAAGCTTTGGAGTTAAAAATAACCCGAGTGCAGCCTGCAAGTGTTGGGCCAAGGAGGACAGACTGTTTCAAGAAACCTAAAAAGGTCTCATTAGGCTCAAGAGTGTGGGGATCTGCCTGAAAAGAACCTAAAAACTTTATCCAGACTTCGATTTAGATTTATTATTTTATACACAAAGGTTACACTTCTTATCAGTCTTTCTAAAAATATTGCATGTAATATGAAAACAGGTATTATCCCATTTTCAAAAAGTTTTAAAAATGAAAGGCGCATTGCATTGTTGCTTGGTATGGCTTGTGTTTTCCAGGTCCCTTCAAGGTTAGGTTTTCTATAGGATGGCTCAGCTTTTTCCTCCAACCTTTTACTGATTTGAGTCTTAAAGTCTTAAAACTGGATAAACTCCCCAAACAATACAAAACGTACAAATCATTCATTTAATTTGCAGGTACAGATGCATGTCCTTCATCTCCAAACAGCAGATTGTGAATGAAAATGAAATTTGGGGGTAAAAGCTATATATAGTTTTAAGTGCATCCATACATGGGGTGGAAGGAGCACAACATTCCTTCGGTGAGAGGGTAATATTTTTGTTGCTATCAGCAAGAGCTTCCTAGGCGGCATTAGGCTGGTCTGCCACCTCCTTTGCGCTGTTTTCATTTTTTGGGGTAAGTTGCTTTTGTTAATATTTTTTTTGGAAAGAGGGCTAGTTCTTTAGGGAGATAACATTTGGGCTTTATAGCTTGTTTGGTGTCAGAATGAATTTTGGGTCTGGTAAAATAAATTATTCTTTGTGAGGGAAGACTTTAATAAGCAGTGGTGTGTGACTTAACTTAAGTCCTTATATATTAGGGTATTAATTGGTTGCCAAGTCATATTTAATTTGTCTCAGACAATAACTCTTAAAAATATTACCATACTGAAATATGAATCTTATTGTTGGTGTTAATTGTAAAGATAATAACTGGTTTGCAGTTTACCTTGAAAGAATCTTGGATTACTGACTGGTAATCTGACTTGTTGAGTTGTTTAATCAGTGCTGTAAGGCATGTTTGTTACTAACAATAAATATTATCCTACTTTTTTCCTGTAATTGAATCAGCAGACTGTCAGAAGTTATTCATAGCTGCACTCTGTTAGGCCGTAAGGAGCAGCTCAGGTAGGAAGCTCTAGAAATAGATTAAACTGCTGCATAACGACAGCTTGTTGGAGTTTTACCACATTATTCTGTAAAACAAGTATTCTCATGTTTTATTTAGACTTTAGACTTTATTTAGACTTTAGCACATCTCCACTCACTGATGTGAGTGGAGATGTGACCACAATATAGAAACATCTAGAACATTTTCATGAACTGTAAAGCCTGTTGATGTATATAGGCAGTGGCAGTTATGGTGCTGACATTTCTAACATGATAATCCATGTTTGGTCTCTCCCTTCCCCTGATGCTTTCAGCCTGGTCTCCTTGACGTTTTCCTGTCATGGCTTCTAAAGTCATACCCTGGTATAAGAAGAAGGCTGTGAGCCAAGTTAAAACTGATTATGCTTATCATCACAGTAAACATGTTGTCAAGCAGCAGACAGAAAGGTATGAAGATGTAATGTACCTGCTGCTTTGTAAAGCTCTCGCTGCTTTGCCGGATGCAGCGTCCATATCGCCATTTGCTGAGGACCAGATTGATATTAGGCTTTTTGAGCCCTGCTTTAACTGCAGCCATTTTTTTTACTTGCTATCTGCCTGGAGCAAATCATCTCTTTACAAAGTCACACATCGAAACAGCTGTGGCAGTCCTATCAATATTTGACTGAAGAGGCTGGATACTGGCGGAGTTTGTAATTTTCTAAAAACAAATGGATCGTTTTTCAGCTTTAATATTCACTCTGTTTTATAGCATGCACAAACCTGGTAAAAGGCCAATTGGGCATTATTTATTTTCTCAGAGCTCAGTAAGTAAAGTAAAAAAACATCAGCCAAGAATGCATACTGGCATTGTATAGATATTACTCTGACACTGGAAAGCAAACTATTAACATATATAGCAAGCAAGATTTAAGACCTCTGTTTCTGAGAGCTGAGTAAAGCAAGAGGTTTATGCACCGATCTCTTGCCAGAGATTGAAATTGGCCGATTTTTTCCTTGTTCAGCTCTGATCGTTAATCGGTATGTCAAATTCCGAAAAATCTGATGTTTTTTCTCATCCATGAAATGCATTAAAACTAAGAGCTCCAACCATTTTTCTTGTCTTTAAACATACTTTTTGCACTTTTTTGTGTTGAATAAAAATCCAATAAAAGTTAGGTGCATGTTCTTGTGATTCTTTCACTTTATAATGGATTCAAAACTATCACCGCTACCAAAGAGCCTGCTGCATATTTTTTTGTTTTTATTATTCGTTAGAAGAAAAAAAATATATATTCGGTCAAAATAGAAAACAACAGATCAGCTCTGAAAACAAAAACAGAAATCAGTATTGGTCAGGAAAAGCCTGCGTGGGGCATCACTACTTCATACTGATTCCATTTATTTTATTTGCCTTTATTACAGATAATCTATTGGCGCAAACCAGCTGTATTCATTAGATTTTCTTACTTCAATTTATTATAAAATGAAAACTGCTGAAACCGATGAAGATGTACCGCATCATTTAAAAGCAGGATTTACCATTATATTATGGTTACTGATATATCTCCAGCCATTTCATTGTATAATCTAGAAGCTCCTGAGCTCAAGCCAGCCATAGCTTTTAAAAGTTTGATTCCAACTAATGCTCTGCTGCTTCTTCCAGGTGCATAATAAATTCCATGTGTTTTTCTGCATTGGTCTGCCACAATATTTGAAAGCTTTGCACCAAACTTGGCTCTTTGTATGCTCTGCTAAACAGCATAATAATGATAATGTGCTAGTTTTTATTCAATGATGAGAAGAGGGCCGAACTTTTATTAGTTCATAGTCCAGTTTTAACCAATAAAGTCAAACTGTAACAAGCTGCCATGTTTTTCAGAAGGCATCTGTCTCATGTCAGATGGCTCATCTTAGCCTTTGAACCTCACCTCCTTCTGATGGAGGTGGTTAAAACATACACTTAGTTACATCAGTACTGACTGCATTTATTTTTAGGTTTTTCATTCATTCAGACAAGAAAATTGAAATGTCTAAATAGTTTTTTTTTACATTAGCAATCGTGTAATTTTTATCAGTCATTTACAAGGACCATATGTGGCACTAATCACGACCCTGTTCACACATAACCAGGATGTAGTATAGTTTAACAATTAGGCAGTTGGCGCATCTTTTCTACCTTATCCATCCTTCAAATATGTAAATTTCTCCAAAGTATCTTCTAAGATAGCCAAAATTTATCTAAGAATTTTCCTTGAGAACTAGTTATAATGTGATGTCTTCAATGTGAAACATTTCTCTTAAGTATTTAAGTACTTGGATCTTCTTAATGACTTCTTAATAACTGACAGTCTTTGCAAAACCAAAACTTCAAACACTTCTCTTCTCTACAGGAAATCAAGCTCCAAGTCAGCCCACCTGGTGCAGACTCAGGCCACAGAGGCTATGGCAGAACCAGCCTATACCATACCAGCTTCTCGGCAGACGTGAGTTCTTACTGACTCTAGTTATATCTGAGGCTATTTTAAGCTGAAGGTAATGCTGAACTGAGGTGTTCGCTCACTGATAACTGACAGATGGCCGATTACTGGGATCTGCTCTTTAGATATCATTGACTTTCATTGGCAAACACAAAACTAAGAGTTTGATGCCAGTGTTGTTATACACAGTTCCCCATATTCTGGGTTTCCTGCAGTAGATTAATTTACTGCCAGCTATTATGTCTGTCAGCCAACAATTAATTAGGTCCCAGTGTTAGGTTACTTGACAAAAGATAAGGAATTCGTCATTAAATATAAATGTATTTTTAGGACTACCACAGAAACTGAGGAGTATCAGAGAGTCACTGCAAATGTGGGAAAAGGACTGGCTGTTATTCAGGAGGAGCTGCACAGAATGAGGATGGCGACTAAAGCTCAGGTGGAGAGTATTGCTATCCAAAAAGAGGTAAGTAGTCAAGGAAATGATAAATAAACGGCACTGAGTTAGCACTTCTCTCTTAATACTAACTGCTCAAAGTTTTTTTTTTGACACTACCCAGTGCAACCTCTGCACCAACTTTGAACACATTTATATGCTGATTCTAAGTATAGGTGTCAACTTTGGGTTCAGGGTCTTTCTGAAGGACACTGAAGGCAAAATTTCCAAACATCCGATCATTAGACGACACTCTGAGTCATAGTTGCCTTTAGGACAGACATATTCTGCATATGCTGATTTTGTGGTGGTTATTTTCCATTCATTTCTCTTCTTTAATACGTGACAGCTCTGGTGTTCATCAGTCTTACTACTTTGTTGAGTTTGTGAGCTCCTAGCATTAACTTGCCACTTCTGTCCCTTAAGAACAATGCCCATACAAAAGACAGCTGGTGTTCCAGTACGAAGAGTGGAAGAATGATTTGGTGTCAGCACTACTACTATTTTCAAACTTAGCACCAAGTTCTGTAAGACATATTTGAAGTAGGCTTTCAAGAAAGCAGCCATAGGCTTTGTTCCAGAGATATAAAGTTGTGGCATATTTACATGGAGGGGGAGTATGATGGTATGCACAGCATTTTTCTCATGGGCAAAACAGAACATCTTCATTGAGAGCAAGCTGAATGTTGTGAGATATCTGAACGAGATTCTGGAGCCAGTGGTGATCCCTTATCTTTGTAGGATCTGAGCACCATCTTCCAAGATGATAATGCTCTCCTTCACAGAGCCACAATCATCACATGGTGGCTCGAGAATTTGGGGAACCCTGAGCAGCCCAGACCTCAATCCAATTAGATACTTGGGATCAGCTTGGGCCAGCCGTATGTGCTATATATCCCACAGCTAAATGTGACCAGCATAAGAAGAAGGTGAAAACCTGTGCAAGCTGTGTCTAATCATGTATTCTCATTCTTTGAATCATGTATTATTCTGTATACGTTCACGTTCCCTAGGTTAAGGACATGATGAAAAAGAGAGGGGATTTATTGGAGGAAGTTCCCAAAATGCCAGACTTCCTGGTGGCACTGAGGCCCCACACTGTCTGGGAGAAGACTCCAGTGAAGCTATTTTGCACTGTGGAGGGTAACCCACGACCTATTGTCAAATGGTAGGAATGTAAATGTTTGTAAATGTCTGTTTTTCATAATTGTTTCTATCTTTGTGAAGTAACATTTTCTTTGTCCTACTCATAAATAACAACACTGATGTTTGTTTTCGGGTGTACTGTATGAACCTTGTGCCTAGCAATGAATCAACAGCAGAAGTTGAAAAGGTCTTAGGACCCAGGACAAATGCAAAATGAGAAGATAACAATGACTGTCCTATTTGATTGGTTGTAGGTATAAAGGAGGAGTTCCTGTAGACCCACTGAGTGCCCCAGGAAAGTACAAGATTGAGAGCAAGTATGGAGTCCACAGTCTGATCATTAGCAGGTAAAACACTCTGAACACAACAACTTTTTATAAAATCATCAGAAAATCTGTTTTGCTGGCGATTGGAAACATAGCAACAACAAAAACCTATTGTAAAATAGGACAAAAAAAGGCTGTTAAAATGCACATAATTTAAACGGAGCTGCCAAAGAATCAATTTAAAAAGCTACATATTTATGTTTATTTCCTCTTATGACCATACCTTTAGGCATACATTATTCGGTTTTGAAATACGCAGAAGTAAAACCTAATTAGTCAGTACCAAAATTAGCAATTGATAAATAAATGCAAATGCAAAATGGTTTGGTATCATCAAAATATTTCAGAAACAGCTATAATTTCTCAAACATTGTAGACAACACTTAAAAAATGTTCCATACAGTGAATGCATAACATAGAGTCATCTGAGGATACTCTACATTTAGTCCAGAAGCTAAAACATGACTCCAGATTAAAACCAAACAAGCTCATAGCAGAGCTTTTTATGATGTGTGGTTGCTCTAGTGTCTTTGGAACTGGGAGTTCTAAATAGTTTAAAGGCATTTAAAGATATATAGTCAAATATAGCTAAGTCCAAAACAATTCATTTAGGTTTAAGGTTATCTTTTAATTTTTTCCTCTGGCTGGATGTTAAGTCTTTGAATTGTCCAGTCAGAGTCCTGTCTGAAGCTGATAGAGAATCTGTGGAGGTGTTAAAGATTAGGGTGATGGCAAGGAGACCTTCTAACCTCAAAGATTTGGAGCTCACCACTAAAGATAAATCGTCAAAATACCAGTGGAAACATGCAAAAAGCTCCTCAGTAGTTAGAAGAAGGGTTTGATTGCTGTGATGCCAGTAAAGACTTGCAGTGATTATTGGGAGAAGTACAAATACTTTTTGAGATAATATTATTTAATAAAATGTAAATAAGAACTTTTTTTTTTCAAAATAAATTTCCTTTTTACATTGTTTGACTGTCCTATACTACTTGTCCTAACAGAAACACACTTCTTATTTAAATGAAAATAATTTAAAATCAAAATTAGTTTCTAGATTTTGGTTTTGTAACCTGTTGTTAGAAAGTGAGGTTTAATTTAAACATTTAGATCCCGTAATAAAACTGCTACCTAGACCAGACATCTCTGAACAAGAGTTTTATAGACATGAACATAATGCAGGAAACGTTTGATATTTGTTGCCTTCAGGTCTGCTGGGACTCTGACTGTGATTAATGATTCTGTGGAAAACATAAGAAATTATATTTATACTTAAAGGCAGTCATGTTGTCTTCTTGCTTGAACACAATGTTTTCAATGTCAAAATCTTATTGATTGTAATTTGTTAGTTTTACTGCCCGATCTGGGAGGTACATTAAACTCTTTAGGCCTACTGACTGTTGGCTGAGTTTGAAAATCAGGTGTTAATTTTATTGGTTGGGTTGTGATTGGTGTTAACCTTTTTCAAATTTCTCCAACCCAACATTGGGCTTACTTCAGTTTATGACTACTGGAACAGAAGGGAAACTGAAGGACAGAGGGATTACTCAACAGATTCAAAACTTAATAATTAAAAACTCTGCACCAAAAACTCTAGATTCTTTACCACTCTTTTTTCTGAGCTGAATTTGATAGGAGACAGAAGATTGAGAGTTACTGGTTACAGCATAGCCCACTCCTTTTCTGTGATTCTCAGAGCCCTCAGCTGTTTGTATCAAAGTGCTGACCTTTGTGTCATTCGAGACGTGAATTCCTCCGTCTGCATGTGCTTTCTATCGCTCTGTCTCTCACTCCCTGCTTTACTCCTTTCCTTACTCTCTTCTTACCTCTTTCTCTCTTTGTCCCTTCAGTTTTTTAAACTAACGTTGCTTTTATGTGGCAGTTTTATTCAAAAGAAAAATAATTCTGATTTATAATGTCAAAACAAGTAAGAGCTGTTAGTGGACTGACTTAAAGCTGCAACAGCTGAGAAAGAGGATCATCTTAAAATAGTTCTGTCTTGGGTGAAGGTCACATTTCTTCCTTCTATAGATGGAATGCACTTGATGTCATGGCAGATTGTCTAGTCCTTAAGTTACGCCCTCGGGGTGCTCTCGCAGCCTGAAAACACAGGAAACAACAGAAACTTGGAAGAGTTGTTGTTGGGTAAACTGTAAGATGGATCCAGCGAGATTTCCGAGCAAAATTTTTAAAAGTTGCCAAGAATGAAAGATGAATTGGCAAAATAGATCCATACCAATCATACAACAACTGGAACCAGCATCTGACGTGGATGGTTTAGGTTAAAAATTGTTATAAAAACAATAACCTGATAGGGTGTTTAATAACTCCTGCACAGAGACATGTTTTCCCTGACTGCGTATATCGTCACTGGAAAAATTAAGTATACCCTGTGATTTAATAGCTTGTAGAACCACCATCAGCCGCAATGACTTGAAGTAGTTGTCTCCTGCTCATCTTTATCAGTTTCTCAAATCATTGTGGGGATATTTTGGCACACCCTTCTTTGCCACATTGCTTCAGTTCATTCAAGTTTGCAGAGAGTTGTTTATACACAGCACTGCTAAGTTCCATGGCATTTCCATTAGATTTCAGTCTGGGCTTCGATTGGGCCATTACAACATTTTGATTCTTTTTCAGCCATTTTGTTGTAAATTTGCTGCTGGGTTATGATCTGCTGGGTTATTGATCTTTGATAAATGGTCTCACTCTTGATTGAAGCATATACAGAACAGTAGATGCTTAATTGTATGACTGCAAGCTACCCAGGTCCAGTGACTGCAACACACGCCCTCATTATCACCCCTTCACTACTATGTCTGACAGTTG